>OX637409.1:14268959-14868959 GCA_951799425.1 Ilex aquifolium
CTTTGTCAACTTGCTGTGTATCTGTCACTGCCGTGCCAGCTTCTGGTATTCCTTCTGAAACAACTTGCCAGTACTCCTTAGATTTCAAGAAGTTCTCCATCAACATGCTCCAATGATCGTAATGACCATCAAAGCGAGGAATTGCAGGTTGCACATAATTTTCAGAGGCCATCTATAACACGCTGCTGCTTGAAGGAAAGCTACTGCTTTTTAACAATGGCTCTGATACCACTGATAACAAAAAAAAGGATCTGAAAAAAAAACGGCAACCAGAACAGGGAAGAGGAAGTACTAAAACTGATATTTATTTCATTAAGCAACAGCCTTTATATAGGCAATTTTCACAGAAACAAAAAAATAGCAGCTGCACAACTGTGCAAAACAAATTTCCTAAAGACTTGGTAAACCAGAAACAAACTCCAAACAAACTCCTATAAATTAAACCATGTTCTGCAACAAACCAGAACCACAATCCTATAAACTAGGACAAAAGATAAAACAAATTTGACTTTTTCCAACATAAAGTATATTCCCCTATCTTAACTAGCGATGGGATTTCAATAAAAAGCTATGTTCAAAACATCCTAACTAAAAACACATGCAACACATTATAGCTTTAAATGCTATTCTAGAGTATTCACCTATACATTTCCTTTCAAAACTCGTGTGTGTGTGAAATGGACATGTAATTTAAGCATTTACACAATGGAATTCACATTCACATGGCTATCCAAATTAAGCTTTGATGCAAAAACTCACCAAGGTTTTCTCTCAATAATGAATAACTCAATGATTATCCTAGCATGCACTCCATGTGTATATGTGAGATAGAAACTTATTCACAAACCAAAATGCTCACATATAATCCAAAAATGAAGCACATGTATACAAATGAAACAACCTTGGCATAATCTCATGAAAGGAATGCTAGGGCATTAGATAGCAAAATTAACTTCTCTTTTTTCTTTAAAAGTATACATCCCCCATGCTTCTCTAGATCTTTTAGGACTTTCATGGGTTGTAATGAGGCCTTGGGGTGATGTTGTGGTAAGGGAAACGAAGGATATAGGATAACAAAGAGGGTTGTTCCGGGTGAATGACCTTAATCTTAGAAAAACACTTCCCTTTTATGGGATTTTGATTTTCACACCATCACCACACCCTTTTTTTTCTTTTCTTTCTTTTCCTTTACATTTTTCCCTTTTCTTTTTCTCATTCTTTTTCTCCTTTTTCACTCCCTTTCTCTCCTTTTCTTGGATTTTCATTCTTTTTCCATTGAACTCTTTTGAGTTTCAACATCCTTCATCCCTTTTGTTTGATTTTCCACACCATCATTCCTTTTCTTTTATCATTCTTTTTCTCCTTTTTCACTCCCTTTCTCTCCTTTTCTTGGATTTTCATTCTTTTTCCATTGAACTCTTTTGAGTTTCAACATCCTTCATCCCTTTTGTTTGATTTTCCACACCATCATTCCTTTTCTTTTATCATCACCCATACTTAGCACTAGGAACAACCAAGGTAAGGTAGATATTTATTCTTTTCATTGGCTTGGTTACATGTGTGGCATAGAAATGAATTCAATTAAGGCTCAATCATGGCACTAGGGATAAATTTCACAAGAAAAAGGCTTAGGCTCAAAGCATTCAAAAAATGGCCTAAGATCATCTCTAGATAAGCATATGGGAGCATTGTACAATCAAGACAAAGTCAATCAACTACCCAAATACACCTAACCAAAACAAGCATAATGAGATTATTGAACAAATGTGGAATTTGAAGAATTGTTCCTTGAGTAAATGTAAGTTCCCTCCAAACAAGAATTGGCACTAAAGCTCACACGGGTACTTACTCATCTCCACTATTCATGTCAAGCACTCAAATGTGAACTCAATCCGTAAATTGTCCAAATTACACATTCAAGGTGCACAATGGTTGAGTTTGAAAGAAAACACATATGTGATACTCAAGCATAGGATAAACTTCTATAGTGTGCTCATGTATTCAAAGTTCAAAATGAAGATCAAGCAATTCACAAATCCCATAACAATTAGGATAGAGGAATATAGTTCAATATTGACTATTTTTCACAAAAATTGTCCAAAATTTTTCAAAATTTTCACATTTCCAACTTATTCTATACACAAAGTGGTGGAACATGTGAATGGTGCACCTCACCCCCCCACTTAAGCTATGCATTGTCCTCAATGCACAAGGAATCATGCAATGAAAACAATGAAAGTAAAATGGGAAATGAGATACCCCATTTTTTTTTTCTTTCTTTTTATAAAACATAAAAGAGAAAATGAAACACACAAAGCTTATTTACACCCCCCAACTTAGACTAGAACATGTGGGAGAAATGTTGGTGGGGCCCTAAAAGCAGGTGGAGCAGCATTGCAGAGATTGGGCATGTCAGGAAAACAGTACCGGTACTGGGTACCGGTACCATATGGTACCGGTACCGAGTACCGGTACTGCGATTCCAGTAGACTTTTAGTACCGGTACTGGGTACCGGTACCATTTGGTACCGGTACCGAGTACCGGTACTGTTCTGCTTTGTCTGCCAAACTACTCCCGCTGAAACATGCTTCATGTTAAAATCTAAACTACAATGATACTCACCATTATACTACAGCGACATGAAAAATAAAAATATGACAATAAAAGAGATCTAACTACTATGTACATGGAAACAAAACAACAAGGGCTCATGTCAATCCGGCTTCAATTCGGATATGACCTGACGCCCATGGATTTTTTTGATTTTAAAATTTTTTTGTTGTATAAATGCCCTTTCTATCCAATCTATCCAACCATACAAGGGATAATAATTCAAAAATCTCAATTGAACCATGATGTATGCGAGTTTATGCAATGCAACAAATGGAATATGCAATTTCTCATTAATAACACTTGACTCCATTTCAATGCCCTCCCCAAGTTGAGAAATGTGAATCTCAACACCACTCAAAGATGGCAAAATGACCTTGGGCTCATTAGCCTCATGTGAGATAATAACTTCATTAAATGTTTCACAATCTAGAGTGGTGGGAGATTCAACATCAGTATGCCTTCCATTGGGATGATCAACCTCAATACATTGACTATGCTCCAAATGTTGTTCTTCATCCATAGCAATTATAGCATTAGTCAATGTATCAAGTTGTTGGGTTATTTGGGCATTGAATTCCATTTGGTATTGCATAAAATCGCACAAAATATTTTCCAATTCTTCTTCGGTTGAGTTCTCGTATGTTGGATATTGGAAAAATTCATTTGGTGGTGTGAGATTGGATGAAAAATTGCAAGGTTCATTCTCCCAACCATAACTCGAATAACTCGGTGTATCATAATGGTTGGGGTAAAAATTTTCGGAGGCCAAAAATGAATTTGAACCTTCGCATGCAAAGTCTTGAACCGGATAATTTCTTGGGCATTCATTAGTGAGGTGTCCATACTCACCACAAATTTCGCAAACGTTTTCAAAATAAGGGGCATTTATTTGGCACTCACTAGTGAAGTGCCCATACTCACCACAAATCTTGCAAACGTTTTCAAAATAAGAGGCCATTCTTGGGTACTCACTAGTAAAGTGCCCATAGTCATCACAAATCTCACACACATTTTCATAATATGGGGCATTTGATACATTTTCATAGAAATTATAAGACATAATAAAAACACAAACTAAAACAAAATATTTACAAAAGAAACGACATACCTTGGCCCGTGATGAAAATCACGAGACTTACCATGCCGCCCAAAATCACCTCCGAACTCGACGCTTAACCTTCCCCGGCAACGGCGCCAAAATGATTGATTGAAAATGCGTCGTTGTTTCCTAACCTCTAAACATCACCCTCACCCTCAATGTGTGTATGTGGCTTATAGTGATGGGGGAGTGTCACTCTCCCTCCGGATGATGCAAAAAGATAGGAAACAACAACAAAATAGATGTAATGGAATGCGTGTGTGGTGAACAAAAGTGCTCCCCAATCGCAAGGAGTCTTTCGTTGTCGTGTGTTTTACTTGGAAAGTATTCCAAGGTCGTCTCCTCAAGGAAGGAAAGGGAATTCTATGGAAGGTGATTTTGCAAAAGAGAAAAGAAAGTGTAAAATCTTGTATTTGTGTTTTGTGGTTGTGTTTATGTATGGAAAATGCAAGAAAACAATGTTGGCTAATCCAAAGGAAGTCACTCCAATAGGACTACCATTTCAACTCCAATCCCTCCTTAACTCCGATAGAGCATGAATGAACAATTGATTCGGGGGAAGCTAGGGATGAGGTTGGTGATGATCTAAGAATAAACCGTGACAAGTCTACGGAATATCAAAGGCACCAATTCATCCACTCTCAACCCCGTCAAACCGAACCATTGGACTCTTAAGGGAGGGAGGAGAATGAGTTGAAATGGAATCCCCAAGAGAAATTTTCCTTTGGATTTACCAACTTAAATCTAACTACTCATGGTAAAATGAAAGACAAGCATAATAATGTAAATGGATATAATGAAGACATGAAGCATGAAGCATGAAACTTATCTTAAAGCAAGAAATCGTAAACTAAGGAGAAAAATATTCAATACCCATTTTAAGCTTGAAAATGAAGAACTTGAGCAACAATGGTGAAATGTAAAATGGTGTATTGAAACTTGCAAAGTTCTTGAAATAAATGAGATTAAAGACAATAAACAAAACTTTAAACAAGTCTTACAATAGATTACATGGAAAAGGATGGAAGAAGTGCAAAAACGAAATTACATTACACTATTCATCTTCTTCCTCCTTGGAGCTCTCTATCTCTACTCCTAAGCTTAGGTAGCCAACTCCTCTTTTTGTGTGTTGAATGTTGAATGTATAATGGAGAGTGAGAGCCTTCAATTTCGTCCATGGAGGGTCCCCCCTAGGTGTGTGCAGGTCTTACACCAAAGAGGGGCTGAGTTGAAGCCTTGGACAGGCTAGCCTGCAACCCACATGGCAGCCCATTTCTCTCTCTTCCTCCTTGAATGCCAAGCCTCAAAAGTCTTCCAAAATGTGTAAGAGACCTGCAAATGTGTAAGGAAATGTTGGGATAGGCGTGGGAGAAGTGTAGGTGGGACCCCCAAGCCTCAAAGTTGAGTTACAGGCTGTTTTCGTGACCAGAAGGTCCGGAGTACCGGTACTAGGTACCGGTACCATTTGGTACCGGTACCGAGTACCGGTACTGTTTTTCTGCACTGGACCACCTTCGGTAGAATCGTCATAACTCTTGATCTAACCGTTGGATTGGTCTGAAATTTTGACACCAAACAGACGACACCCATATCTACAACTTTCATGTTTTGAACTTTTCCAAATTCTGAGTAGATCATGGTCAAAATGGAGGAATTCAGAGGCAGTGCTTCCAATTGTTGCTGCAGCTGGTGCCCTTGTTCCCAAGCACCAATGCCTTCTTGATTTCTTCACTTTTAAGCCTCCAATTCTTCATGTATTGTGTCCATGCCTTCACCACACATCCATCAAGGTTGCAATGTCCTAAAATCAATCACTTAAGCTATAAAAGGTTGCAACATCAAAATATCAACATTATAGTTCAAAACGGCTAACTTCTAAGCACTTAAATGCAAAAGTTGAGTTAAAATGCATGTAATGAGCCCTTCAAATATGCAATATTATGTGCTCATCACTCCTCTTATATTTTTCCCTTACAGAAGTCTAATCAAAATCTTACTCTTCCTTCAGAGTCCTCGTCTCTCAGTAACACGCATCCGGACGTAAGTCATCAACTGTTCGAACGCACTTGACACTGAGCACCAATCCTTGGAAACCTTTGCCTTCCCATTTTGGAAAACCCGTCTGGACGCAATAGAATCCCCGTCTGGACGCGTGTTCCAGTAACTTCATCTCAGCTTCCACTCTACATCCACCATTATCGCTCAAATTTAGATCAATTACCTGTAAAAAAAACACTGGTTCTTGATTTCAAGACTTGGTTGTTCCTTTGTTTTTAATTTCCCCAGGCTTGATGATCCATTGGTTCTTGATAGCCAAATTTAATATTCATTTGTTATTGATTCTAACCCTTGTGATTCATTTATTCTTGATATTCAATACTTGATATTCATTGGTTCTTGATTTCAAGACTTGACATTCAATTGCTCTTGATTTCAAAACTTGATTTCTCCTTGTCCTTGAGTTCAAAGCTTGATACTCTTTAGTTCTTGGTTACAAAGCTTGATATGCATCTGTTATTGACTCCAAGACTCGATTGTTACTTTGTTCTTGATTCCAAAGCTTGATTATTTATTTGTTCCTTAATTTAAAATTCTAACGATTGGTATTGACCAATAAAATGGTATTTTCGATGATATTATGTTAATTTTTCTTAAATTATTTCGTTGGAAAAATGTATGTGGATTTGGGTTGCCTAAGAAATGAGTGTTTAGATTCGGCAAGAAGGGCAAATTAGCGCTAAGATATACCGGACCGTTTGAGGTAATCTCACCTAAAGCAGGCTGATGAAGACCCTGGATATTCTGCGTAGTTCTCTGAGAACTGTGCTATTCTTGGATGGTTATTTGGCTCGATGGAGCCCTCTATTTGCAGGATTCACCAGTTTCATAGCTCTATTCCGAAGCTATGAAGCGCATTATCAAAGATGTATTCCCAGTCTTGACGAGGAGTTCGTGTTTATGAGCTCTCTCAGGAGCTTTCAAATGCTCGACAGGGAGATATGACGGTTCAGAAGTATTATGGCTATTTGACTTAGCGCTGGCTTGAGTATGAGACTCTACGTCCTCTTGCTGCTATTGCAAGGACAGAGCCTAAGGTAGCAACATTCCTACATACTCGAGAGCAAGAGGATAGGATTCACAAGTTCCTTATGGAGCTTCGTGATGAGTTTGAGGGACCTCGTTCCCAGATCTTGTCGATGTTGAGGCTTTCGTCCCTTTATGAGGTGCATGCGATGATTGAGCAGCATGAGCGTCGTGTCCGTATTGCATCAATTCCAGTTACGACCTTGACTCCTTAGGCCGGTTAGATGGCCCTTGCAGCTACTGTAGGGTCTTGTTTAGGACCCTTAGCTAGGGGTGGACAACGCTCGGACCAGCGCCGTCAGGGTGCCCCAGATCAGCGTAGACATGGGATTCTCGTCAGTGTGATTATTATGGCCAACCAAGACATCTCAGGGCTGCTTGCTGGAAGCTCCATCCGAAGCTTAAGCCGTCTCCTCGAAGCCGTACTGCTGCCATTGCTGAGGCACCACCACCTACAGCCTTTGCTCATGCTACTGCTTCTCATTGGTAGAGTGATATGGATGCTATCACTTCTCGCTTGGATATACTTATGTCAGCCCTGACTTCTCAAGGTTCGACTACTACTGCTGCGTCTACTACAAGTATACCTCGTGTCTTTCATGTTTGCGCTAGTCTGTCTCCCCTTTGGATGCTGGACTCGGGTGCGAATGGTCATATGACAGGTGAGGCCCATCACTTCACCACTTTTGATGAGAAGTTACATACACAGGTTTAGTTAGCAGATGGTACACATGCCCCTATTGTTAGTAGGGTACAGTCCGCCTCCCAAATAACTTTACATTATGTTCGGTGTTTCATACACCAAAGCTGACCATGAATCTATTATCTGTACATCAGTTAGCTGCGATTTTCACTGTGCGGTTGTGTTCTTATCTGATTCGTGTTATTTGCAAGACCTGAGTACCAGTAGGATTATTATCAGGGGACATGAGAGAAATGGATTGTATTATCTAGGTGATCTACCTCCGGTTTCACCAGTTTCTCCACCTCCACCTCCATCACCTACACTGCTGTGTCTTTATTTGTTCCTAGCTTGCATGCTAGTATTTTACCTAGTACTTGTCATTATGATTTTTCATCACAAACTGTTCAGTTGTGGCATGACTGTTTTGGGCATACAAATTTTAAATATTTATGTATGTTACTTCATGTTTTGAGCAATGCTTGTGTTAGTGGTAAACTTGACTGTGTTATATGTTCTCTATCAAAACATGTTCGGACCAGTTATATTCCTCGCATGCACCAGTCACCCAAACCATTTGACCTAATATACTCTGATATTTGGGGACCCTCTCCTGTAGGCTGTTACTGCTCTGTCAGGTGCTCGATACTATGTGACATTTATAGATGACCATACCCGTTGTACTTGAGTCTACCTTTTGCATAGGAAGTCTGATGTACTTCCTGTCATCACTCAGTTTTTCTAGATGATTAAGACACAATTCGATGTCATTGTTCGTGCTCTTCGTTTGGATAATGCCAAAGAATATGTGTTTGATGCCTTAGTTTCTCACCTTTCTTCTCAGGGTATCTTTCAACAGCTCACTTGTACATATACTCCTGAGCAAAATGGAGTTGCTGAAATAAAAAATAGGAGTCTGATAGGGATGGTACGTTGTATGCTTAGAGGTCTGGGGGTACCAAAATTTTATTGGCATTTTGCTGTTTTGACTTCTACTTTTTTGTGTAATCGTACACCGAGTCGTGTTCTTCAGCATGGGGCTCCCTTACAGTTCTTATTCCCTAAGCAGACACTTTTTTTGGTCCCCCTCATGTTTTTGGCTGCACATGTTTTGTTCAGGATCGGTCTCCTACTCGCCATAAGCTTAATGATAAAGCAATTCGTTGCGTCTTTGTGGGCTATTGTCATCAGTCTAAGGGGTATCGGTGTTATGATCCTGTCAGGCGACGTATGTATCACAATCTAGATGTTACCTTTCTTGAGCATATTCCTTATTTTTCTTCCAGTCCTGTGTCTGCACCTCTAGTTGATGATACTCCCTTTGATTTTTCACTACCACAGGAGCCAGAGCCATTGGTCACTATCACTATAGAGTCATCAGTCTCTCCTCCTCCAAAGCCACTCATCCCTGTCAGTACAGAGTCACAAATCTCTCTTCCTTTGTAGGTTTATGTTCGTCGCCCTCGCTTTTATCTCCCTGCTGATGTCCCCTTTACCTCAGGCGATGCAGGTAATACTTCTTAGTTCGTTGAGTATATTAATTCACCTGTTGTTAGTATTGATGAGATGGTAGGTATTGAGCCAATTACTTTACCTGATGAGACATTGTCAGTGGAGGATGATGATTTAGGGCGTCGTTATCCGCGATGTGATCGCCGTCCAGTTGTTCGTTATGGTTGGATCGCCAGGACTTTATATCCGATATCTGCTTATGTTTCTTGTGATGATCTGTCTCCTACATTTCAAGCTTATAGTATGGCCTTATCAGATACGCCGGTTCCTCGCTCTGTTTCAGAGGCTATGCGGGAGCCCCAGTGGGTTTGTGAAACCCGGGTAAATTTGAATTTTTGTGAATAAGGGCAAAATGGTCATTTGCCATCATAATGCTTATTTGAAATACTCATACTCTAGATCTCGGATGAGGAAACGGAGTTCGCCGTTGGATTCGTATCGCGAAATCTAGTCACCCTGTCAAATTTCGTCGAATTCTGAGATAGTTGGATTTTTGTAAATTTCGTTAGAGGCGACTGCGTGGCGAATGACTTTTTAAAGGTCCCCAAAAATGTATTTTTGAAAATTTCCTTAAAATTAAGTTAAAGTTCCAATAAAATTTATTTGGACTAAATCCGATATATAATGACTCATTTCGGGACGAAAAACGGACTCGAAAGTCGAAAATATGCGGTGCGATGTGGACCGCTCATTTACGCCTATAAATATCCTCTTAAATCAGCTTTTTGGAGAAAAAAATATCTCCTCCTTGGCTGTAAGCAGCCGGCCAAGACCAAAGAGAAAGAAAAAAAATTTCTTCAACCTTCCCGCTCCGATTCCAGAAGTTCCGTCGGTCGGAATTCGTCGGACCAAGACTTAAAGTTCTTCTACTCGTCAAGGGCTACGCGTGCGTACCAAGAACGAGGGATTTCACCGAAGATTCAAGTGGAGTCTTTGGAGAAATCAAGGATTTTGTGGTCTTTGTTGGTGTTCTTGAGGTGTTCTTGAAGCTTTGAAGCTCTAGTCTTCATCTCACGCTTCAAAAGGTAGGGTTTCTCCTACTTGGGTTGATTTCTAACCTAAATGTCCATAGATATGGTTGGATGTATGTGTTATATATATATCTATCAATTGCCTATTAATATGGAAATGGGAAAGTGAGCTTAGAAATGGCTTAGGCCAACTTCTAGCTTGACTTTGATGCATGGGGGTTACTTGGGCATTTTCTTGTAACTATGTGAAATTGTGGGCATGATATGTGTTTAACATGAAGGTGCCTTGAAGGTGTTGATTAAATGCCTTGAATGATGATATTTAATGTTGTGTGACAATATTATGTGATTACATAATTGATGCATGTAAGGTGTTTGATAAAATGCCTTGAATGTGAAAAGTGTTATCTTGATGAAATTGAAATGACATGCTTGAGTTGAGTTAGGTGATAACTTGTGGAAATCATATGCTTATTGATATATTGAGCATGATGATGATATATGGAAGTTATGTGTATACGACATACATTTCCATGGGATATGATGATAAGTGTTATATGTTACTCATGTGGCATTCATTACATGGGACATGACATGGATAAGCAATGGTTCATTACATTGCATTTGCACGGAACATCTCATCACATGGGTGTGTGCATGGTTGTCGTCAATACCACACTTGGTGATTGACGGAAGGCTTGGGAAAGTTGGGTCGGAGGCCTAGCTAAGCCGCTTGGTTTCATGATAAATTGGGTCGGGGTTAGCAAGAAGGGCTAGAATATCCCTCGGGTGAAAGACTCGTTGATAGGATTCGCACTCCGTTGGTGTAAAAGGCCATAAAGTGTGTCGGTATACGCGGAACTGCGGGTTGAAGTCCTGAAATTCCGTGTCGGCTGGGTGCCGTTAGTGTAAGTCCATGAATGCCCACCCCAAGAAAGACCCTAGTTTTTGCAAATGTCAATTGATGTGTAACATAGATGACGGTTCAAAGGCACGTTGGCACTACAATGTGTTGTGGGAGTCGGTATGGGCTCGGGATAGCATGCATGAGTGAGTTTCATCTCATTACTTGGCATGGCATCATGAGATTCTATCTTGAATAATATATTCTTATTTGGAATGGAAGAAGTTGTTTGTGGCATGTGCGCATTGCATACGCATTTTAGGTGGGGAGTAGCCTCTGTAGGAGTTTTTCTACTGAGCGTTGGCTCACCCTATATGGGAAACATTTTAGGTGGGAGAAATACACCGGTGGATGGCTCCAATTTGGACCCTCATGTTTGAAGAAAGCCGAATGTGGCTTTTATTTTGTGTGAATGTACAACATTTGTGGAAATAATATTTTGGGCATGTAATCTTTTGCAAATAATTGTAATAAAACTTATATGGACTATTGTTAAACTAACCTTGCATGTTTTGATATAAGTATTGATAAATGGACCCGGTGCGGTCAAGTTTTACTTATAAATGGACCCTGTGCGGTCATTGTGTTATATTGGGCTTCAGATGGGTCATGTTAATGTATACTGCACAGGTTGTGTTTTGGGTAGAGCTCCCCGTACAAAGGAGACTCTGCCCGAATTTCGTTAAAATTAAGGACCCCGGTAAATGGGGCATGACGGTGTGATATCGAGTTACTCGGTATTCACGAGTATTCCGTGGGTTGATGGGTAATCAACGGACTCCCGGACTTTGGGGTGTCACAGGGTTCTTGCCATGCAGATGGAGATGGACGCTCTTCATCGTAATCATACATGGGATCTTGTCTCTTTACCTTCAAGGATGAAGCCTGTTGGCTGTCGCTGGGTTTACACCCTGAAGTTTCTTGCGGATGGTACTATTGATCGTCACAAGGCTAGGCTTGTCGCGAAAGGTTTTACTCAGGTACCAGGTCGTGATTTTGGTGCTACCTTTGCCCCCGTGGCAAAATTGACTATTGTTCGATTGATTATTTCTCTGGCTGCGGAGTACTCTTGGCCTCTTCATCAGTTGGATGTGAAAAATACATTTCTTCATAGTGATCTAGACGAGATTATTTATATGGATGCACCACCAGGCTTTCGTGGTGAGGGGGAGTATGCTGGAAATGTATGTCGACTGCGTAAGTCTCTTTATGGACTGAAACAATCACCACGAGCCTGATTCTCTCGCTTTAGTGGTGTAGTTGTACGTTTAGGGTTCACCAGATGTCATTCTGATCATACCTACTTCATTCGACGGAATACTTCTGGATAGTGTGTCATCCTTTTGGTATATGTTGATGATATTATTATTACTGGAGATGATGTTTCTAGGACTGCGCAGGTTAAGGTAGACCTTGGGAAGGCCTTCGATGTGAAGGACCTTGGATTTTTGCTATACTTTCTTTGGATTGAGGTTGCCCGTAGTAGCAGGGGTATTGTTCTTTTTCAGAGAAAGTATGTTTTGGATCTTCTCTCAGACACTGGGATGCTGGGGTGCAAATCGGCATCATCACCCATGATTCCAAATCTGAAGCTTACTGCTGAAGGTGAGGAGTTGAGAGATCCGACTGTCTATCAGAGGTTGGTAGGTAGACTTATCAACCTAGCCAACACTAGGCCAGAAATTTCATTCGCTGTCAGCCGAGTTAATCAGTTCACGCACAGAACATGCCAGCCTCATCTTGATGCAGTTTATCATATTCTTCGGTATCTCAAGTCTTGTCTTGGACTTGGGTTGTTCTATGCATCAGGAGCTCAGACTGGTTCTCTAGCCTATTATTCAGATTCAGATTATGGGGGAGCGTGTGATGGTCGATCTACTATGGGCTTTTGTGCTTTTCGAGGGGCTCATCTTATCTCTTGGAAGAGCAAGAAGCAGTCAGTTGTCTCTCGCTCGTCAGCAGAGGTAGAGTATCGGGCACTGACACTTGGCACATGTGAGAATATCTGGCTATGATCGATTCTTGGCGAGTTGGAATTTCCAATGACTTCTTCATCTACATTATATTGTGATAATCTATCTGCTATTCAGCTTGCTTCTGACTCTGTATTACACGAGAAGATGAAGCATATAAAGATCGATGTTCACTTTATTCAGGAGAAGGTTAGCAGTGGTATTATCACTCCATCGTTTGTGGGGACCAGTGATCAGGTTGCGGATGTTTTCACCAAACCTGTCACTCTATCCATTCTCTGGGACTCCGTTGTCAAGCTTGGGTTAGTTGACATTTTTGCGCCTAGCTTGAGGGGGAGTGTTGGAGTTATAACAGCCTAGTTTATTAGTTATAGCAACCTAGTTTATTAGGGTTTATTAGAGTTTTTCCCTTTTCCCTTTTTATCCTTATTGTGACTTTTATTGGCTATATATACGGGGGCTCTACACTTAGTTTGTATCCTTTTTCACTCACGTTTATTTCAAGTGAAACAAGTATTTTTCCCATCGAATAAAAGCCATAAGTACGGGCAAGGAAATACAAAAAAGAGACATAAGTGTGGTTTTGTCTATTTTAAACAACTCGCACCACCAACAATCAATCTACAATAAGAACAAAATAAAATGATGTTAGTATATTTTCAACATGCATAAACTATTGGCGAGGTTCCTTTGCATAGATAACATAAAAACAAAGAAAAAGAACCAAGACACCCAAATAGATGTTCCAAAATTTCAAATAAAAAAATTCATTTAAACTAATAAGTACTATTGGAATGAGGGATAAATCCAACTCCAAATTCAAATCAATTCAAACAAAAATAACTAGATCCACAAATTTTAAAGTCAGTTTGTCTTTGAGAGATATTATGGTGTATACATGATATAGTGTATGTGATGTCCATGTTTCTATTGCAGGCATTTAAATGAAAACTATACACTTAATTTTGTAGAAACTATATTAAATGATTTCCTTATATTTCTGAAGTTAAAAGTTATCATCATCATCATCATCGTCACCATCACCATCACCATCGGCACACATATTCTCTTCTTCATCAATACAATAATTGTCTAGTGTGTCATCTTGTCCATCACTTTCTTCACTATTTGCGTCATCTACTCCCTCATTATCCACATAAATTGTATTAATACGATTTGAATCAATGTCATCTCTATTCAATGGCCCCAATTCATGTACTTCTACTTGGAAAATCCCATCAACAATGCATGACTCATTCTGCTAATATGCTTCATCATTATTGATCACCCCTTCGTCGTCATCTCTTGGCATAGCTTCCACCTCTAGAACATCAAACACGCTCCTATGTTTCACCTTCTGTACTACTTGCCAATTTTTTCCTATTTTCGTGTCATTTAGGTAGAACACTTGCTGCGCTTGGTTCGCTAGTACAAAGGAATCATTTTCGTACCATTTACGGCTGACATTAACACTTGTGAAGTGAGTATCCTTTTGAATCCCTGCTCTTTTATTGTCAAGATCAAACCAATCACATTTAAACAAAACAACTCGGTTACCCTTGATGTACTGTAACTCAATAACATCAATAATGACTCCATAAAAATCAATTAGCTTATTGTCATGTTCTTTTTCTATAGTTAAACCGCTATTTTGACTCTTACGATGGCTGTCACACTCATTGGTGTGGTACGTAACACCATTAACAATGCAACCTTTATACCTACTTGCTTATATATTAATTATCATATATTTATTTACTTGTTTCATTGTATTTAGCCTATAGATGAAACGATTGCGCAATTTGAAATCTGCAGAAGCTATTGATCAATTGTATGCATTACACATCTTTCAAACCACTGAGGGAATTGTTCTTGCTGCCTCTGGTCTAAATCCATGTCACTTTCTCTCTTGAGCTCATCCATATGTTCTCTAAATGTCAAAATTACACTTGTTTAGCACATATTACACTTATATGCACAATAACTAAACATGCAATAATAGAAACAAAATATTAACTTACTTAAGATATTGGGTCAATTCTTCGCAATTGTTTAGGACGTACCATCGAGCCCTTCTAAGATCCATCTCAGCCAAATTATCATATGATGGACATCCAAAAGGACGAACCTTCTGTGAGAACACAGACAACCCTCCACCTCTTAGCTCTTGGCCTCCGTCATAATTGCGTTCCTCACGATTGAATTTTGTTTCAATTCCAGTAAGATACATTGAGCAAAATATTAAACATTCATTAGCAATGTAAATCTCGGCAATTGAACCTTCCAGATGGGATTTATTGCGTACGTATGGCTTAAGCGTGCCCAAGTATCTATGGACATTTGACAAAAGACTAATTTAGACGACGAAGAGATAATGAAAAGAATTCAAACTTTATACGTACATTAACAAGTATATATCACCTTTCAATTGGATACATCCAACAGTATTGTATAGGTCCTGCAAGCATGGCCTCATATGGCAAATGAACCGTTAGGTGGACCATGACATCAAAAAATGCTGGAGGAAATATCCTTTCAAGCTTGCACAATATTAAGGCAATGTCCTTTTCTAGATTCTCTAGGATTTTTAGTTTCAATGTCTTACTGCACAACTCTTTGAAGAAGAACCCCAACTCAACCAACGCAGTACAAACATCCTTATTCAATCGGAAGTAATTGTTGTAATATCCACGTATTCCAATCGGGAGTAATTGTTGTAAAAGAACATGACAATCGTGACTTTTCATTCCCGATATCTTTAAATCCGTTACGTTCACACACCGCGAGATGTTCCTTGCATACTCATCTGGAAACTTCACCTATTTCAAGAATTCACAAAATCCCTGCATTTCTTTATGGGATAATTTGTAACATGTAGGTGGCATTACATAAGAATCACCATCACAATGTAGATGTAGTTCCTTCCTTATATTCATATCCTCCAAATCTTGTCTCGCCTTATAAGTGTCTTTTTTTTTTTTTCCAGCAGTATTTAACAAGGTTCCCAACACACTCTCACATATGTTTTTCTCTATGTGCATCACATCGAGATTGTGTCGGAGCTTAAGTGTTTTCCAATACGACAATTCAAAAAATATGCTCCTTTTTCTCCAATTCAACTCTTCGGGGGTTTGCTTTCTTTTCTTATTATTTGGGTGCTTCCCATAGCTAACATCTTTGATGTGATTTAACTGTTCAAGCACTTCATCCCCAGACAATTTCTTAGGTGCCAACCGATGGTCCTGCTTACCATCAAATTTGTTACTTTTCCTCCAACTACGTTTGGGTGGAAGGTATCATTGATGGCCCATGAAAGAAATCTTATTTCTTAATGGTTGCGAAGATTTCTCCTCGTTGCAAGAAAGACATGCCATGTATCCTTTGATGCTCCATCCAGATAAGTTACCATATGCGGGAAAGTCATTGATTGTCCATAAGACTGTTGCATGCATTTGGAAACTTTTTCCAGTAGAAGCATCGTAAGTCTGTACCCCATCTTCCCATAACTCTTTTAGTTCATCTATTAATGGTCGCATATATACATCGATGTCATTACCAGGTGCTTGAGGTCCAGGAATAAGTAAAGACATCATGAAATATTGCTGATTCGACATGTTTTATATTATACACCCAAGTATAAGTGGTCAAATTTTAGTTTTCTCGGTTTAAGTCCAAGATCGATCCCACGAAGAGTTTTAATAATTGGAATTTAAAATAAAAACAATAAAGTTGTTGTTAACGTAGCGGAACATAAGATAGCTTGTGGTGTGAGCTTAGATTGATAACTAGTCTAAGTAAATAAAGTGGGTAGATAAACTGGTGAAAGACAATAATATGAAAGGTACCCTTCAGTTTAAAGATCTCATATGCTTTATATTGTTTGAGTACTAGAAATGCCACCTTACAACAATTAACTTTCCTGTCACTTGGAAAGTTAATTGGTAAGTCTGATGTATATTAAATCATAACACATCAATTTCTTAGGTTAGCTGGTGATATATGTAACAATTGACTAATTCAAGTAAACCAGAAGAACAAGCCATTCAAGAGGAATACTAGAATTATTCAATTGTTATTTTTATATTATGTATCAGTTAAACAACCCTAGTGAACCAGAAGGTCCAGCCATTCAAGAGGATCACTTAGGTTATTAATCTGACAACTTTATGTATTAGTTAAACAACCCTAGTGAACCAGAAGGTCAAGCCATTCAGGTGGATCACTTAGGTTATTCATCTGACAATTTTATGTATCAGTTAAACAACCCTAGTGAACCAGAAGGTCAAGCCATTCAGGTGGATCACTTCGGTGATTCATCTGACAACTTAATGTACCATACAACAGTAAAATATCCTCAGTGCACCAGAAGGTCAAGCCATTCAATTGGAACACTTTAGATATTTTACAGGCAAGTTGATGATTCACCGATGACATAATTCCGGGCTACGTAGTAACACCCAATTACGTACATCACTGTATCATGCATGAAGTTCATAATAATAGATAGAATGGTATAGAATATTAAGTATAGCTCGGTGTTCATAACCAAGAGCATATTATAACTATAACCATCAATCAATTAAGGGAGGTACATATATATATATATATATTAGTATAGAATAATTAAACATCGGCATTTCCATAACTTAACCAATATTCTACATATGTTTACCCCTCACTGAAGGGTATAAGTAAACTACTCACACCCTATTGCTATAAACAAGTAAGAAGTACGAGTAATTTTCATTACAAAAGTAAATAGAATACAGACACTGACACTTCTCTCGCAAGGAACATTTGAAATACAACCACCCTTAATATTAATTAAGACACAAAGGTCGCGGCAGTTCAACTCTCCAAGTAGAAAGACATAACAGAAATGTAGAAATAACAGAGTTTTGGTTGGAGAGTAGGTTGGATCGGATCTTTGAATTTTTCTATGACTTTCTCTCTTTTTCTTTCTTTTCTTCTTCTTGAATTCTTCTTCTTTCTCCTATGCTCTCCTCTCTCCACACCAGCCGACTTGAAGATAAAGGAGCTTCACATATATATAGGCAAAGGAAAACAAGAGGTGGAGGATCAACTCAAACCGCCTAGCACCACTGTCCGGACGCCACCACCACCGTTTGGACGGTGCTTGTTTGCTGGAGAAATGGTGGAGGTTCCATGATGTTCTTGCATGTTCTTATTCTTGAATTACACTTGCCTCCTTTTTTCGTTTCAAGCTTTGACAGATTGCTCCTTCTGATTTTCGGCAATTCCGCACAAAAACCCCTGAAATTTTAAACATTACACACATAAACCCTAGTTTACGCACAAACCCTAATTTACAGTTTTTAACTGTTTTATCTTACAAAATTAACTTATTTAACTATTTAATTCACATATTAATTAGGGTTAAGCACACTTCCCAACTTAAACTTTACTAGTCCCTAGTAAATAATAAAAACTATTAAGAAAATGAAAATAAAATACAAACAGAGTAAAATCATTTTCGTAGATTTTTTCACGATTGCATTTAGCATATGCAACAAGCCGTTAAACCCCTATGTGATCCCTAGTGGACGAGTTTTGTCTCGTGAAGGTTTTCAGTGAAGCTACCTACAAACTTCAGTAGTTAGGAGTTCATCATTCATACTTTTCACAAATAAAATTAAATCAATATTCCTGTGCATTGCTAGAATACTTCCTTTTTCTGATCACTATAAGAGTAACACACGTTAGTTGTAACATTATCCATATATTTTTATAAAAACTTGTGTGTGTGTGTGTAATGATTTCTTTTATTTCAAAAATCACTCAAGAAATATTACCATCTTTGATGGTAGTCTTGATGTCAATCCTTTCCTAGAATACACTCAGCAAAAAATACATATATGTTATAGTGACTATTCCCTCAATAGTTACATGTGATTGGAATATTATTAACAAAACAAATAATATCACATGTAATATATCAGAAGAACGGTTATTCGAATAAAATTAGAATTTGACATAATCTCATGGAAGGATATTAACACTACATTAGACATATTATCAACATTCTCCCTTTTTGGATTGATAGGATTAATACAAATGCATGATCTCTGGAATCAAAAAAGACTTTCTTTGGGTTGTAATGTGGCCATCAGTTTAGGGTTTAAGAAACGACGTCAATGGGATTCAAAAACTACCTTTTATATTGTGGCACACCTCTTCCAAGCTTTCTAAGACTTTGCATGTTCATCCTTTCCATTTTTCACTTTCTTGGCTCTTTTCTTTTTGTTTTTCTCTTTAAATTTCTTTCACGAGTTTTTCTTTTCTTTGAATAGTAAATATCCTTTTCTTTTCTCTTTTCTACCTTTTCTTCCTCTTTTTTTTTTTTTCTGTATCATACTGATTTAGAAGAGGGTGCAAGAAAATTAGATAGCAAAAGGTAGGTTTAATATATTTTCATGTGGCTCGGGTATTTTTCGGGTTTTATGAAAAGAATTTATACTCTTTCAGGCTCAATCATGGCTGACTAAGGATATAATTTTGTAAAAGAAATGGTCAAGGCTCAAAATTAATCAGAAATGGCCTAAGATCATTTTCCAGAAATCATACACCTGTATAATTTCTCAGTGAAAGAATTTTAAGGATAATGCTAACAATACAATCTAATGAGTGTTAATAAAAAAAAACTAATGAAATTATTCAAATAAAATTTACCGTTGAATCGAAGATTCTTATTTTAGTAGATGTAGAATATCTCTCCAAGAAAGATTGGCTCAAATTCTGCAATTGATTTTACATCTCCACTATATATGCAAAGAGTGTAATATTTCACAAGGTTTCTAAAATAAAGAAATCTATTTGTGCTCATAAGAATAAGTTTAAACAAAAATATTAAGATAATATACAACTAAAATATGAAAATCCCGCGTGATCAGATTAAGACTATTCTTGCACAGCATGGGAATAATAACCTAATTCAACTGTAAATTATATGAAATAATCTTCCTAACTTAAAAACATAAGTTCCACATTAACTAACGAAAACAAATTTAAACTTGAACAAGTTCAAAACCAAAAACAGGTTCAAAACATAAAGTAAATTAAAGTGCATAATTAAAAGATGAGTGAAAGATAACAAAGTTTTTGTAGAATTTCCAATGTCTCAGATCAAGATGTAGACGGTCCTCCACCGAAACACTCTCTCAGTAGTCTCAAAATCTCAGCTTGATTCTGCTCATAATCATCCATACGTTGATTGATCTAGGTAATAGTGGTCTCCAACCCTAGCAAGATCTGTCTATCGGTCCTATCATCCACTGGTACATATGGCTGATCTTCTTGTGGTGGAGGCTGCTCTAGCGAGAAGAATTCTTCGGGTACTTGGAATGGCTCCTCTTGTGGTGGAGGTGGTGCTTCGGGTTGTTCCTCAGGCTGTACTCCATGGCTTTTCTTCAAAGAAGTTTTATCTAGTGGTCCAAAATGTTCCACCGTTTTCCATGAAGGATCAACAATCACTCCCTTGTCCCTGCACAACTGAGAAATTAACATAGCATATGGGAGTGAGGGTTTCATTCTATCCATAGTAAGCAACATTTGATCCATGATAAGGTTTGGAAGATCAATCGTGTGTTCCATCGCAAAGGCATATACAAAGTAGGTCTGCTCAGTATAAATCTGATTTTTTCGGGCTCGGGGTAACAAACTGTTTATTGTAATCAAATTTAGAATTCGGTACTTGTCTGTCAAATCCCTTTGCTTTATGTATTTATTTGGCCTCCCCCAAACAAATTATGGATTACCCATCAAATCTATCCATACGTCGGTTAAATCAGGCAATTGAGTGTAAGGATATTGCGGGTTGGGTGGTCTTTGCATGGGCTGAAAAAAATCGGCTATAGTAGCCGGTGTAACTTGAAAAATTCTACTCCGCACAAACACACACAATTGTCTTTCTCCAATTATTTCTGCATTACTATAGAACTCACGGACCAAGAAGTCATAAGCAGGAACAATAAACCTAACATAATCAAGCCAACCACGCACAACAAGAATTTGTCTAACTCCTATATTTTCAAAATCTTCAAAAATTACTGGCCTTTTAGGAATGATAGTTTTGGAGATAAAATGAGCATCATACCAGACTTGTTGATTAACATTCTCAAAAATCACCTCATTGTAGACATTTCCTGGCTGGGGTTGCTGTGGAGGTGCTTGATATTGCAGAGGTTGATCTCTTTGAGCACGACTTGAAGATCCTTTTGTTCGACACATTGAATCCATGTTTTTACTGATTTCTCTTCAAATACTTGGTTTCAACTGATTTCAATCGGTAGAAACCTTAAAAATGTAATGGGTAAGTGAATGATCGGAAAAAATTTGAAGAAAAACGGTCGAGTGTAGTAGATTTGAGAAGACTTCTTCAAGAGAACTCGCTGGTTTCGAATTTCAGGCTGCGAGGGAATGAAGACTGATCGGTTTTTTCATGCAAGAGGGCTTTATATCTGCACTGCCGTCCGAACATCAGTACCACCACCGTCCGGATGGTGCTAGAACACTGGTTTTTGTATTGCACTGCACTGCTGACTTTCTGAATTTCTGCTTCCTTCAGTTGTCTGCAGTTACAAAATTTAATTACAACTTTAAATATTCCACATAACTTTGATAACCACTCCTTTTTTTCAAAAAATTGGTTTTATTAATTATTTATTTGTTATTTATTATTTACTCATTTTCCTAATTAATCTATATTTTTTTATATTTATGTACTATACCAAAATTATACATCATTTGATCACACTTTATTCAGAATCAGAGTCTTCTAAATCAACAACACCAGTGACACGGTTAACTTCACTTTTCACTTATCTTGACAACATAGGAGTAAAATAGGATGGTGTCTCAGAATATTCCTTACTCTACCCATACCTAATCCACTGGAGACAATCTAACGCTCGACCTGAAATTGGTTCCGCACACTGATTATATTGTCTTAAATGCATTAAACGACCACACCTTACACAACCACCGAGACGATTTGCTCGTCGGCGTTTAGCGAATGAACTTTTTCCACATAACGGTTTTGATTGACTTTCAAAAAATTCTAAAATTCTAACTCTTCTAGCTTTTTTGCATGATCAATGCATGTATATCTTTTGGAAGATGGCGCAGTAAAATTAAACTTAACCAAAACAGTTTCTCATCCATTGTGTAATTATTTTTCGCAAAATTTTTAAAATGACTCAAAAATTATTGAAAATTGACTCACTATCCGGTTCTTTAATATCTGCCAGTCACAAAGACGAACAATTTATAAAAACACAAAACACACAAAACACAAAACAAATTTCACAAGTTTTAATTTAAATTTTAAATAAATTCCTTTCCCCCCAACTTAATTTTTTTATTTTTTTATTTATTTTATTTTATTTTTTTCCCCAACTTAATTTAAACATTGTCTGCAATTAAAATAATATAAATATAGAAATGTTAACAAAGTGTGGAAGGTAATATAACTGATAATTTCAAACCTAATCTGTAAAATAAACAACAAATAATCAATACTATGACTACTATAAATAACAATATAAATTTTTCAGAATACATAGACTGACTCTAATAGTCATACGGTTAATGGATTCTCAATTTCAATTGCCCTATAATAAAAAAACTTGCTTAACAATATAAGGATCTGTCCATCTAGATCTTAATTTTCCAGGAAATAAACAATGTTTTGCATTATATAACAAAAAAATTTGAGAAGGTTTAAAAGATTTCCTCATGATATTTTTATCATGAAAAATTTTTGTTCCAGATATAGCAATCTTTGCATTTTCATAAGTTCTGTTTCTTAATTCTTCTAATTCATTAATTTGTAGTTTACGAGATACTCCAGCTTTATCCATATCAAAATTTATTATTTTGATCGCCCAGTATGCTCGATGTTCTAATTCTACAGGCAAGTGACATGGTTTACCAAAAACTAACCGATAAGGAGACATTCCTAAAATAGTTTTATATGCAGTACGGTAAGTTCAAAGCGCATCAGTCAATCTTAAAGACCAATCCTCACGATCTGGATTTACTTTTTTTTTCTAAAATGTATTTTATCTCCCCATTAGCTAATTCAGCTTGTCCACTTGTCTGTGGATGATACGGAGTGAATATTTTATGAGAAATCGAGTATTTTTTCATAAGATTTTTAAAAACTTTATTACAAAAATGTAATCCACCATCATTGATAATGGTTCCAGGAATTCCAAATCTAGACAAAATATTTTTTTTTAAAAACTTGACCACTGTTCTGTGATCATTATTTCTACATAGAATCGCTTCTACCCATTTAGAAACAAAGTCGACTGCAACCAAAATGTACAGATATCCAAAGGATGGGGAAAATGGTCCCATAAAATCAATGCCCCAACAATTGAAAATTTAAACAATTAAAATAGGGTTTAAAGACATCATATTTCTTTTTGAAATATTCCCCATTCTTTGACATCTATCACAATTTAAACAAAAGATATGAACGTCTTTAAAAAGAGTTGACCAATATAATCCACACTGCAAAATTTTAGCAGCGATTTTCTTTGAAACAAAATGGCCTCTGCAAACTTCAGAGTGACAAAACTGAATTATCTGACCAATTTCATGATTAGGTACACATCGTCTTATTATCTGATCTTTACAGTATTTAAACAAATAAAGATCTTCCCATAAAAAATTACGTACCTCACTTAGAAACTTGTTTCTATCAGTCCAGGTATAATTAGAAGGGATAGTACCAGTAGCTAAATAATTGGCTATATCTGCATACCATGGTACTTCTGTTATTGCAAAAAGTTGTTCATCTGGAAAGGTTTCTCTAATCGGAATTGGTTCTTCCTTTATATCATAATTTAATCTTAACAAGTGATCTGCTACCATATTTTCAACTCTTTTCTTATCTTTAATGATAAGATCAAATTCTTGAAGTAACAAAATCCAACGTAGGAGACGTGGCTTAGTATCTTTCTTAGTAAGTAAATATTTTAAAGCTGCATGATCTGTAAATACAACAATCAACGATCCAACTAGATATGAATGAAATTTATCTAATGCAAACACAACAGCTAGTAATTCTTTTTTTGTAGTTGAATAATTCAATTGTGCATCATTTAAAGTTTTGCTTGCATAGTAAATAACATAAGACTTCTTATCTTTTCTTTGACCTAATACAACTTCTACTGCGTAATCACTCACATCACACATTAATTCAAAAGGTAAAGACCAGTCAGGAGGTTGCATAATAGGTGCAGAAATAAGCTTGTTTTTTAATTTATCAAATGCTAATTGACATGCATCATTCCAGCCAAATAATATATCCTGACACAAAAGATTACATATAGGTCTAGATATTGAACTAAAGTTTTTAATAAATCTTCTATAAAATCCTGCATGACCTATAAAAGATCGAACATTTTTTACAGTTTTCGGTGAAGGAAGATTAGCTATTAAGTCAATTTTGCATTTTATCAACTTCAATTCCTTTTTTAGAAACTATGTGACCTAAAACAATACCTTGTGTAATCATGAAATGACATTTTTCCCAATTTAAAACAAGGTTTGTTTCTTCGCATCGAATAAGTACTTTTTCAAGATTTTCTAAACATAAATGAAATGAATCACCATATACTGAAAAATCATCCATAAAAACTTCTAGATATCGTTCTACCATATCACTAAATATACTTAGCATGCAACACTAAAAAGTAGCTGGAGCATTACATAATCCAAAAGGCATCCTTTTATAAGCAAAAGTACCAAAAGGACATGTAAATGTAGTTTTTTCTTGATCATCTATTGCAATTTCAATTTGATTATAACCAGAATATCCATCTAAAAAATAATAATATGCATGACCAGCTATTCTTTCTAAAACTTGATCTAGAAAAGGCAACGAAAAATGATTTTTTCTGGTGAGGGAATTTAGCTTTTGATAGTCAATACACACAAGCCAACCTGTGAATGTACGCATATGAACTAATTCATTCTCTTGATTTTTTATTACAGTAACACCAGAATTTTTAGGGACTACTTGTGTAGGACTAACCCATTTACTATCAGATATAGGGTAGATAATATTAACATCTAATAGTTTAAGTACTTCAGCACGGACTACCTCTTTCAAGTGTGAATTCAATCTTCTTTATATTTGACGAGATGGTTTAGCATCTTCTTCTAAATAGATACAATGAGTACATAGAAGTGGACTTATACTTTTTATATCTGCTATTGTCCATCCAATAACACTTTGGTGATCTTTCAAAATTTTTGTCAATTTTTTTTCTTGAATTCCAGATAATTTTGATGATATTATCACTGGATAGATTTCATCTTCCCCCAAAAAGACATATTTTAGGTTAGATGGAAGAGGTTTTAATTCTGGTTTAAAAATTTTGACATTAGATTCTTCAGATTTAGGTGGATTCCTTGCTGATATATCTTCAGATTCAGTATCAGGTATAGATTTTAATGCATATGACTCTTTTTTCATAAAAATATTTTCAAATAAACTCTGAGTTAGCAACTCAACACAATTTACTTCATGCATTTCATCTTCTTCTCTGGGTTGTTTTGCAATGTTAAAAATATTTAATTCCAAGGTCATGTTTCAAAATGAAAGTTTCATAACTCCATTCCTACAATTAATCAACGCATTTGATGTGACTATGAATGGTCAACCCAAAATAAAAGGTATGTATGCAGATACATGAAAAATTGGTTGCGTGTCTAAAACGATAAAATCTGCTGGGAAATAGAATTGATCAACTTGCACAATAACATCCTCCATAATTTCTCGTGGAGTTTTTATAGATCGGTCTACTAATTTCAATGTAACATTGGTAGGTTTTAACTCACTTAATCCTAATTGTGTATATACCAAATATGACATTTAATTTTCAACTGGCTCCAAGATCTAGAAGAGCTTGTTCAATTTGGAAATTTCCAATGATACATGAGACTGTAGGACTACCTGGATCTTTGTACTTAAGAAGAGTGTTATGTTGTATTATAGTACTAACTTGTTCAGTTAGAAATGCCTTCTTTGGTACATTTGTTTTTCTTTTTATCGTGCAAAGATCTTTCAAAAACTTGGCGTAAGCTGGAACTCGTTTTATTGCATCCAACAAAGGAATGTTAATTTTTACCTGTTTAAACAACTCAAGAATTTCAGATTGATCTTTTACAGATGAGGACTTCTTAGTCTTCTGAGGAAAAGGTAAAGGAATAGGACACAGATGATCTTCTTTATTTTGTATTTCTGGTTGCTTTTCGACTGAAGGTTCAGGTTCAAATGGTTCATTTACAGGAATTGACTTACGTATTTTTTTAAGAAATCTTAGGTTTAATGGTCTTATCAATCACTTTACCACTTCTTAGTGTTGTGATTGCTTGTTCTTGACTTGGGGAAGGTTCAGAGGACACAATATTAGCTTGACTTTGTGGAGGTTTAGGCTAAGATGGAAATTTTCCCTTCTCTGACATACTCAAGGACTGGGTCAACTTAGCTAGATGACTCTTGATGTCTTCAATACTTTGTGAAGTTTCAGCTTTAAATTCATTAAATGCTTGAGTTGTTTGAGTATTAAAACTCATTTGACTCTGAATAAATTGATTCATAGTATCTTCTAGAGTTCTTCTACGAGGAGGTTGATAAGGTTGATATTGTTGTTGAGGCTGTGGCTGTGGTGGACCTTGTGTTTGATTTATAGGTTGTGTATTTTTTCAACTGAAATTTGGATGATTTCTCCATCCTGGATTGTAGGTATCAGAATATGGATTTGGATAAGGCTTAGTATAAGTTGGAATAGAATTAGATTGTTCAATCAAAACTTCTTTAAATGAGGGTATAGTTGAATATTCTTCGGCAGGATGTCCTGACAACGCACAAATTTCACATATTTGGTCAATAGAAGAAAGAACATACACTTGCTTAATTTTTTTCATCTCTAAGGCTTCTAGTTTTCGAGATAACTTAGTCATTTTAGCTCTTAAATCATCATCTTCTTTTAATACATATTTTCCTCTTTCAGATGTAGATGACTTATTTTTCACAATATTTGAAGAAGTCGAGTCCCACATCTGGGAACTCTCAGAAATAGTATCAAAAAATTGAAATGCCTCTTCAGTGTTTTTACTCATAAATTCTCATTGGGCCATCATTTCAACAAACTGTCTCATTGCAGATGGAAGAGCATCATAAAAGAAACCAACTAAAGTCCAGTTTTCAAATGCATGATGTGGACAAGTTTGAAGAAGATCCTTAAATCTTTTCCAACATTGATAAAAAGTTTCCCCTTCTTTTACAGAAAAATTCATTATTTGACGTCATAATGCATTAGTACGATGCACAAGATTTTTTTTTTTGAAAAACTCAGTTTGTAAAGCTTGCCAGCTTGTGATAGGATTAGCTCGTAAAGAATTAAGCCATAGTTTAGCTTTATCTTTCAAAGAAAAAGGAAAACGTTTTAATCGAGTCATTTCAGAATTATCTTGCAGAGTTCCACATACTTCATCAAATTCTTTCATATGAACATAGGGGTTTTCAGTTTCCAAACCATAGAACTTTGGTAATAGCTGTATTGTCCCTGGCTTAATATTAATATTTGGAGCGTCTATTGGAAAAGAAAAACATGACGGGACATTAGTTCGTGTGGGATGTAAATATTCTCTTAATGGTTGGACATTTTGAACTACTTCTTGCTCTTGCTCCCTAGGTACGTTTTGAGCCATACTTAATTCAAATGATGCTTGTGTAGATGTAGATGATGAAGACGAAGGAGATGACTGATTTACAGAACCTACTGATGAATGAACATACATAAACTATTAAAAGTAAACAAACAATCTATAAACATATAATACAAGTAAACAACTTCCCTATTATATTTAATTTCAAATTACCGTAACTCCCCGACAACGGCACCAAAAACTTGATTCGACCTGTTTTATATTATACACCCAAGTATAAGTGGTCAAATTGTAGTTTTCTCGGTTTAAGTCCAAGATCGATCCCATGAAGAGTTTTAATAATTGGAATTTAAAATAAAACAGTAAAGTTGTTGTTAATGCAGCGGAACATAAGATAGCTTGTGGTGTGAGCTTAGATTGATAACTAGTCTAAGTAAATAAAGTGCATAGGTAAACTGGTGAAAGAAAATAATATGAAAGGTACCCTTCAGTTTAAAGATCCCATATGCTTTATATTGGTTGAGTACTGGAAATGCCACCTTACAACAATCAACTTCCCTGTCACTTGGAAAGTTAATTGGTAAGTTTGATGTATATTAAATCATAACACAACAACTTCGTAGGTTAGCTGGTGATATATGTAACAATTGACTAATTCAAGTAAACCAGAAGGACAAGCCATTCAAGAGGAATACTGAAATTATTCAATTGTTAGTTTTATATTATGTATCAGTTAAACAACCCTAGTGAACCAGAAGGTCCAACCATTCAAGAGGATCACTTAGGTTATTAATCTGACAACTTTATGCATCAGTTAAACAACCCTAGTGAACCAGAAGGTCAAGCCATTTAGGTGGATCACTTAGGTTATTCATCTGACAACTTTATGTATCAGTTAAACAACCCTAGTGAACCAGAAGGTCAAGCCATTCAGGTGGATCACTTAGGTTATTCATCTGACAATTTTATGTACCATGCAACAGTAAAATATCCCTAGCGCACCAGAAGGTCAAGCCATTCAATTGGAACACTTTAGATATTCCACATGCAAGTTGATGATTCACTGATGACATAATTTTGGGCTACGTAGTAACACCCAATTACGTACATCACTGCATCATGCATGAAGTTCATAATAATAGATAATATGGTAAAGAATATTAAAGATAGCTCGGTGTTCATAACCAAGAGCATATTATAACTATAACCATCCATCAATTAAGTAAACTATATATTAGTATAGCATAATTAAACATCGACATTTCCATAACTTAACCAATATTCTACATATGTTTATCCTTCACTGAAGGGTATAAGTAAACTACTCACACCCCATTGCTATAAACAAGCAAGAAGTACAGTAATTTTCATTACAAAAGTAAATAGAATACAGACACTGACACTTCTCTCGCAAGGAACAATTGAAATACAACCACCCTTAATATCGATTAAGACACAAAGGTGGCGGCAGTTCAACTCTCCAAGTAGAAAGACATAACAGAAATGTAGAAATAACAGAGTTTTGGTTGGAGAGTAGGTTGGACCGGATCTTTGAATTTTTCTATGACCTTCTCTCTTTTTCTTTCTTTTCTTCCTCTTGAATTCTTCTTCTTTCTCCCAGGCTCTCCACTCTCCACAATAGCCAACTTGAACATAAAGGAGCTTCACATATATATAGGCAAAGGAAAACAGGAGGTGGAAGATCAACTCGAACCGCCTAGCACCACCGTCCGGACGGTGCTTGTTTGCTGGAGAAATGGTGGAGGTTCCATGATGTTCTTTCATGTTCTTATTCTTGAATTAAACTTGCCTCCTTTGTCGTTTCAAGCTTTGACAGATTGCTCCTTCTGATTTTCAACAATTCCATACAAAAAACCCTGAAATTTTAAACAGTACACACATAAACCCTAGTTTACGCACAAACCTTAATTTACAGTTTTTAACTGTTTTATCTTAGAAAATTAACTTATTTAAATATTTAATTCACATATTAATTAGGGTTAATCAATTGCTCTTTCATACATTTCCAAGGAGGCAAGTTATATGGCATAAGAACTACTGGCCACATGCTGTATGAGTTACTCATGTTACCGAACGGATTGAAACCATCAGTTGCTAATCCAAGCCTTATATTGCGAGGATCTTGTGCAAACCACTCGTGCTCCTTGTCAAATTCCTTCCAGGCTTTAGAGTTAGCGGGGTGCCTTAATTCATCCTCATCATCAACACGTTTCTCTTTATGCCATCTCATGTCTATAGCAACTTTTCTCGATATAAACGATCTTTGTAGCCTTGGTTTCAGTGGAAAGTAACACAAAACTTGTGCATAATTCGTTTTCCCTTGCTTTTGTCAACTTTCCAACTAGATGCACCGCATACGGGATAATCTTTTCTATCTTTATGCTCCTTCCAAAATAGTGCACAATCATATTGACATGCATGAATTGGCACATATCCAAGTCCCAAATCTCGTAAAATTGTTTTAGCCTCATAATATGACTTTGGAAGTGTCTCACCATCTGGCAAAAACTCTTTCAATAACTCAAGCATCATGCTCAGTGATTTGTTACTCCAATGATTGATTACATTGAGATGAAGAAGCTTCACGAGAAAAGACAATATTGAAAACCTCTTGCAGCCTGGATAAAGTTCTAGTTGTGCTTCCTTCAATAATCTATCAAATTTTTTGGCTTCCCCTTCAGTTACATTATCAACGCCATGGTTGTCAAATATCTAACTTGGACAAGTATCCATAAAAATTCCCCTGTGTACATCTTCTAGAATTTCTTGTATTTCATCAACATCTTCTTCCTCCTCTATAGTTATGTGATTATCAACACCATCGTCATCATTGTCATCATCATCATCAACACCCACATACATGCTATAATCAAAAGCTTCCCCATGATGTACCCATCGGGTGTAACTTTGTAATATCCCATTTTCGAATAGATGATCTTCAACCTCTTTTACACCTCTAAAATACACGTTCATGCATTTACGACACGGGCATCGAATATTATTAGCCTGACCCATATGATCACGTGCATACTCAATAAATGATTTAACTCCATTTTTGTAAGCATCAGAAAATCTACGATTTTGCTGCATCCAACTTCTATCCATACTCAAATCCCTATAGCATAGTATCAAACAAGAAAATAACAACAAAATGAATTAATTCACCAACAAAAAATTAATTATCTTTATATTAGATGTAAATATTTACCGTCAAGGCCAATTCGTTGAGTCATAATATATATCCAACCTCCTTCACTCAATGCTATTCCAAGTAAAATTCTTTTATAGGATATTTTTATATAAAATAAAATTTCTAAAGTCCAGTTAATTGAAATAATTTAATCTAAAATTTAATCCATAATAGCTAATTCCGAATATATGAATCCAATTAGTTAGAAAAAAAATTATTCCAAACAAAAAAAGAAAAGGCAAGGGGCAGAGAAAGAGAGGGAGGGGGCAGTCAAACCAGTGGCCGACGATACCAAATAAAATAGGGAGGGTTTTGCTGATAGGGTCATAGTTTTTAAACCCGGCCTGGACCTCAACCCGGCAAAGGGACTGGGTCAACGGGTTACTGGTTCAACTGCTGGGTCACTGGTCAGACCGGTTATATAATAAAAAATAATGATTAATGCTAATAAATATGCCAAAAATATATATAATTACAAAAACAACATAATTAATGTATGCAAGAAATGAAAAAAAATAGGCTAAAATTTCTCAAATTCTCAGCTGAACCTCAATTTTCTGTATGCCAGTCTTCTATTCCCTTCATTGCATCTGTTAAGGAGTTAATGAGATTCAAATTCTTAACCAAGAATCAATAAGGGTTTAAAAACCACCAATGTATGCTGCATGGTTCAAGAATGGAGGAAGTAAAACACCACATTAATGGCGATTGATTGCAGATCACTAATCTCCTCTGAAGCAGACAAATATGTCAAAAACCTGAAGCAAGAAAGTGAGATATGTTTCTTAAAAATAAGTCCAATATTCACAAAATAATGAACCAAAAGTATGAAAATAGTGGCTACAAGCATTACAATCAGAACACAATAAATTATTATTAAAGTGAAGTCTACAAACTACAGAGAAACATATAAAGATGGTGATGAAGTACCTGTATCGTTAATCCTCATTCGATTCAAGCCAACGACATGAGTTGAGGCACCATCAAGAGACGACCATAAACCATGAACAACTATGGCGATGATGGTGGTGAATCCTGCGTGTTTGAGTTGAGACAATCGAGAGTTGCAGAGGTTAGAGAAAGAGACAAAGACAAACGAGTGAAGGCTGACAGATGAGAGGGCACGACTCCTCTGCTGTTAGGCTTCTAACAACACCGCGTGCTGTTAATTAAAATGATGTCGTTTCACAGCATGGACCCACAAAATTGGCTTGCCAGCATCCAAACAACACCGTTCCATGATAAACTCTTCCAACGACGCCGTTAGCAATCCTTCATAGCAATAAACTATTCGAAAGCCTCTCGGCCTGTTTCCCACCATAAACAAATGTTTTAGTTTTACCCAACCCTCCAATGTATTCTCTTGCCCCAAAACATCTCGTCGTTGTGCTCAAATCTGTGCAACTTAGAGTCAATAATCCATAAACTCAAACATGGGGAATCAAAAGCTATTTGCATCATCCAAATCTGGGACAAAACAGAATGGATAGAGAATGTGACTTACTGTAATAAAAAATTATTGCCCTAAACTTTTAGAAATTTTAGAGTTTGAGTTTGAAATTGAACAATCAAACCTAGGTCTTGATATTTAAAAAAAAAAAATTGAACAGAAGTTGACCACTGCCGGCACCAGAATGTGAGCAGCGAGCTATCGAAGTTTCAATAGCGCAGGTGGAAGGCGAAGTTTTGGTTGAGAATTTTTGTGGGAAGATGAAGATAGGGTATGGAGCGATTTGTTAATTTAAGGGAAAATTTCAGCTACATCCCTTCTAATTTATCACATCTTCAAGGACATCTCATCTATTATTCAAAACATAACTGACACCCCTTCTAGTTTATATTTAAACATCATTGACACCCCCTGCTGTTAAATCACTATTTTTAAAATTCATCTAAAATATCAAAATTGCCCCTACATAAACCCCAGATAATTTTTCTATATAAAATTCGAGTTGATTAAAATTTATTTTTCTACATATTAAAATTCGAGCATATTAAAATTTATTTTTCTTCATATTAAAATTTAAGCTGATTAAATTTTATTTTTTTTACATATTAAAATTTGACACTATTAAAATTCTTTTTTTACGTATTAAAATTCGATCCGATTTGAGCTTTACTTGATCTGCTAGCGTCAATTAACATATCGATATGGTATAATTTGAAATTTTCCAAACGATATAAAATAAGCCACTTGACAACACCAATGTAGTGACATAAACTAAATTATTTTTAGTGACATAATTAATTTAGTTACTAAATATATGGAAGTTTTAGTGGCGACTTGACAATCATCACTAAAAATATAAAATTTTTAGTAACAACACCAATCTTGTCACTAAAACTATGAAAGTTCTAGTGAAGACATCAAAGTCATCACCAAAGCCATTAATGTTTTAGTGACGACATCAAAGTCATCACCAAAACCTTCAAACTTTCAGAGACTATTAATCTTGTTACTAAAAGTAATTGTTTATCATTTTGAGTGACGACAATAAAATTCATCACTATTTATCCAATTTCTCACACTTTCAGTGACGAAGTTACTATGACGAACAATTATTCATCACTAAAAGTTAACTTTTTGTGGCAAATAGTATTGTCGTCACTCATCCTGGACCATTAGTGACAAATTCACATGTCATCGCTAAAAGGGTATCATTAATGACAAAAATAACTTGGTCACTAATTTTTTTTTCACTAAAGCCCATAATTGTTGTAGTGAACCAACATCTCCCAAATTACATAAGCAATAAAAAGCTCAATCTCGGGATAACCAAGGGTAAATGATATTATTTTTTTTCATTGGCTTGGTTATTATATGTTTGATATAAGAAATAAAATTTTGCTTCAAAGGCTCAATCACGGCTTCTAGGAATAATAATATTCGAAGAATAAGGTTTAGGCTCAAATAATATCAAAAATGGCCTAAAATCATATCTCAAGAGTTTTTGATAACATACTTCCCATGCAAATAATTCAAAGTCAAACAATCATTCACAATATTGGTATTGACCAAAACGAAAATAATGAGACTATTGAAGGAGATTAGCTGAATAAAAATATTCTTTTGAGTAAATGTAAATAACCCTCCAAGGAAGATTGGATCAAAACTCACTAGGGTTTTGTGCATCTCCACTATATGTTTCAAGTTCTCAAGGTAAAATACCTAACAAATTTTTAACTTGGTAAAGTCTAAAGTGCACAAATTGTGAGTTTTTATAAGAACATGATATGCGATACAAAAATATAGAATAAAGTTCTATGTGATGCTTAAACAATTACAAATTTAAAGTTAAGCAAATTATTCTTATATTGTGATGTCAAATAATGCATAAAAATGTTATTTAGATATTTATTCCCACACTAAAGAAAAATATGCATTTTCTATTATATTAAAATTTTGTGAACTGCATACTTCAACACCTAACTAAATCAAGCCTAAACACGATCTAAAAAAAAAAAATAGGCTTTGATTCTGACAAAAAGAAACTTTTAAACGTCCTAAACGGACCACTGAGACCTAGAAGAAACACCACAAAGTTAAGCAGATGGGCTTGCATGAGCCTGAGAACTCTGTCATGACCCCCTCATCTGAGCCTTCATCTCTCTCCTCATCTCCTTTTGCTCCCTCAAAATCACAAACATCAGCTGCCTATCAGTCCTGAGATCAGTCTCTTCATCAACTGGAAAATCAAAGTCCTCGTCCGAGTTGAGAAACTGATCCCACTGCTCCTCCATGGGCATTGTCTCCTTAGCTGCGGACTCCCCCTGTTGCTCAGCTGCATGACCTCTCTCTCCTCTTGCCCTAGACACACTTTGAATCTTCAATAGAAAACCAGAGTTGAGAATTACTACCATCTACCACCACTCCAACCTGCTCACACAATGCAGTGGCAAGACCAACAAAAGGAAGAGAGCCCTTCTTAGGGTCCACTATCGCCCGTCGCATCTCCGCAAAAATCAGGGAAGGGAGATCAATGGAGCGTCCTGTACCCATGGCATAAAGCATTCAAGCCCGGTCTGGGTAAATATGGTTGGTCCTCAACAGGGGCAAGATGTTCGACACCGAAATTAAATTCAGTATCTTATACTTGTTTGTCAAGTCACCCTGCTGAAGTAACCTGTACTCATTGTTCCACACAAAGTCCTCATCTCCCAGCAACTCTCTCACAACTACGTCACCTGAATATGCCTGGGGATAATTCGGGTTGGCCACTCTGGCCTGAGTCATCCCAGTCAGCTAAGCAATGGTAGGGGCATCAACTCGAATATGCTTACCCTGAACAAAAGTGCGAAAAGTACCATCCTCATGGTCATCCGCATTGCTATAGAACCCGCGTGTCAAGACAAGTATGCACGACCACTCTCGTCCCATGAAACCAGCCCACCTCCTCGAACAGATGATGTCTCGAACAACTAATCGGGCAAAGTCCTTGTACTCTATCTGTCTCTCGCAGACAAATAGCTTGTTTCTCATAGTATTGAAAACATCTCACCCTGGCGTCTAATGCCTCAAAACGAAGAGGGTCAAAGGTGTGATCCTCGTCTTGAGTCTCATGCGTACTGGTCCGAGCTCTCTTAGTAGTTGAAGAGGTGCCATCGGGAAAAAAGACGAGGAAGAATTTTCGTAGTGGGCGGGAGAAGTGTTTAAAATATACTGGTTATGAAGAGGATGCAGAAAAACGTTCTGGCAACCTCATTTTATAGTTTTTCCACATGAGTCCGGACGCAAGTAATAAATTTTCCGGACGCATCTCAACAACCTCATTAATCAGCCTAAAAGACCACGCATCCGGACGCATGTCAGGTCACGTCCGGACGCGTGTTCTGGAATTGAAAATGCTTGTAATTTGCATCCGGATGCATGAACATTATCGTACGGATGTGTGTTCCAGAGAGCATAGCCTATTACCGATGCTTTGGTCATTCAGTTGACTTCTTACTGCAAGTGCATGCTTGCTGTCATGCTGGCAAAAGCAAGGGTTTGGGTCAGTTTTACCTACTATTGGATTTGAACCAATGACTCTCGCCGTATGAAAGCGAGACTCTAACCGTTGAGTCAAGTAGGTCAAGCTGAGTCAAGTAGGTCAAGCTGAGTCAAGTCAGAGAAAATAGACCCCTATAAGAGAAAGCCGCGCAACCAAAGTTCCCATTGCTATACAAGGGGGCGGAGCGCTAAGAAAGAAAAAGCGTTATCACTATACGAAATGAAGTCCCCGCATGCAGCTCACGCCATTCGAGGTGGCCCAACCTAGCATTCATTCATAAATCCTGTAGTGAAATTGAGACTGCTCGACCTTGGAAGCTAATTTGCGTGTAGGCAGCGCTGTCTGTCGTACCGTTGACTCTATCTATTCATTGAATTTGCTTGAAACCTTTTTTTATATAGGCTCGCTCCCTCTTTTTCAAAGAATTCATGCATTTCCCTTTACTCCATAGGGCCTTCTCTCATAGGGAAAATCCTCCCATTTCCGTCAAATGACCCGGCCTCATCTGGCTCTTTCATCGTCCGGGCTCCCTTTCCTCCCTATGCTATGCTCCCCCGGCATACAACCCTGTCAAAGATATCTAACCTTCCTTCCTTATGAGTGGAAATCCAATCCAGTTTTGTCTTTTTTGCATAAAAAGTAGCCAGCCGGTAATATATAAATATATATATTTGAAACCTGGAGCATTTCTTCTGACCTTTTTGAAAAACGCAAAGATTACTAATTTTTTTTTATATATATTGTAGATGCATGCGCACAATGTACAATGAATAAAGCATGCTCACCCCCCACTCAAAACTGTACATTCTCCCCAATGTATAAGTAGACAACATCAACACAGCGATAAGAATAAAGAATAACATACCGGATATGATATTATGTGCACGTACATCTACAATATCTCAAATAAAACTAAAAGGAGAAATCAAAAGGGAAACATAATATACAACAATTGGGTTGAATGTTAGAGACAAATTATTTATTGTATATGCACGAGTAACATCACATTCGTGGGCATTTGACATGAGTGTGGGCGTGTGTGCATGTTTTTGAATCAAACACCATTCTTGGTGGTTGAGGCATGGACTCGAGAAGGTTGGACCTAGGTCTGGTTGAGTTGCATGGTTGCATGAAAAACTTGTGTCGGGTATAACAAGAAGGGCTAGATACTCCCTCGGGTGCAAGACCCAGTTATTGGTTTATACACTTCCGACGGTGCAAGTCCAAAAAAGTGTAACGGTGTACGGAATCGGTGGTGAGATTCCAAAATCCGAATACCCAACAAAGACACATGATTTGTTTTTTTTTTTTAAAAAAAGGTCATTGGATGTGTAACATCAATGACGAGGGCTTGGAATGCCCGGAGTCATATGCATGACATTGCATGTATTGAGGGAGCCGGTAAAGGCTCGGGTTGAGTTGTATGTGTGAGTCTCATCTCATATCATTGCATGACATTGAGGATTCCATTGTTGAATTGCATATTCTTGAATGGAGTGATTGTTGCTTGTGAATTGCATGTGAACATTTCATATGCATCTAGGTTGGGTAGCAGACTCTTTAAGAGATACCCGATTGAGTGTGACTCACCCTTTTATGGGGACAATATTTCAGGTGCGGGACATGCGCCGGTTGACGGCTCTCATTCGGGCCCTCATTGATGAAGAAATGTCGAAATGTGACTTTTAAACTATGCTTTTGTAAAACTAAGATGTAAATTAGTTTTTGGGCATGTAATGTATGTAAATGATTGTAATCGAACTCATATGAACTATGTTTAATGTAAAATTTCATGTTGTTATATGAGTATGGATAAATGGACCCGGTGTGGTCAATGTTGTATGATTACACAAGTTACGTTTTGGGTAGAGCTCTCCGTACAAAGGAGACTCTGCTCGAATTTTGTTAAGTTATGATTTCCGGTAAATGGGGCATAACGGCGTGGTATCGAGTTACACGGTATCTACGGGTATTTCGCGGGTTGATGGGTGATCAACGAGGTAATTATGGACACCCGGATTTTGGGGCTTCACAAATGCCATGATGTCTTTTGATCACAAACCTTGGGAAAATTACTTTTGGATGTCGTGATGAACTCATAGATGGCTCAGCATAGGCTTTTGCTTATAGTGACATGTGTCGTGCATGCTTTGGATTTAGCTCTCCAATGAGAATTGGTATTGATTTTTCTAACTCCATATGTTTTAATCTAATACATCATAATCTATTTATTCAAATAATTAAGAATACTGTGATATTGAATTGCACCCAATCATTCCTAATCCGCCTTATTCTCTCATTCACCACTACTGCTAAATAAGTTCGGCCATTAAACCCATACGTCACAAGTTCTTGAAAGTTATTCTCTAACATAGAAATATTATTGTCTATCACTTGTCTTTTACATCAACAAAAAAAATTTTATAATGGGTAAACCTTTTTTAAATATGCACATGGCACTTGAAGATTTGGCTTGTTACTATCATTCTCACCCCAAGAACATGTATCAGCTCACACATAGAGTTGAGTAGCATGTAGTAGTGGTGCAACTCTGCAACTATTTCAAAATAGAAAGAGGAATCTGTAACCGCATGCCATGAAATTATTCCTTAACGACTCCCATAAACCTATATTTTTATTTTGGTTTTATCTCAAAGATCATCATTAAGAATAAGAAATCCTTTAATTTAAACTAACACATCATAAAGAACAAGTAGGTAAAGTTGTGATAGTTCTGAATTTTAGTACAACAATAGATGTTTTTATTTTAAATTCAATATTCTATGTAATCTGTTAAATTGTATGATTCTATCTAAAAAGAATAAAGACAATGGTCTATGCTATTCTAAACTTCCTATAGACAAAATGCATTGGAGCATTCCTTCAAAATATAGCTTACGGGAAGTTTAGAATAGCACATGTGAACTCTCACAATTTGATAGCACATGAACTATCAACTTGGACTCTAAACTTCATATGCTATTCTAAGCTGATAACTTAGGTTAGAATACAAAATTGGACATGATGAACTCACAAAATGCTTGTGCCAAGATTGAGCTTGTACGAATTGGACATTATCTTGGCACACGTTGTTCCAATCTAGCGAGCAATCTCAAGGTGCTGTTTCAATGGCAGCATCTTGTAACTGCAAAATCATGAAAACGAGTAAATGATTTACATTAAGTATTTTAGATGAGTCTTTGCGCCAAAAACCTTTCATTGGCATTGCATTTGTTTACACACAAATCCACATATATGTATACTATTTCTTCCGGTAAAAAACTCTATACATAATTATTTGGCTCCTTAATATATGTTATCAACTTCAAGTAGAGACAGAGAGAGAGGGGGGAATAAGAAAATGTTAATTTTATATTAAGAATTATCATAGAAGAAATCTTGCCTAAGTTATTTCAGTGCCTATTTTTGATTTGATGAAAATGTAGACTGCTCATGAGGTGGTCTAATTTGATGGCTTGCAGTCACTCATATAAAGGTAATAGAACTATATAGACTTTTCTTTAATGACCCTTCCATACCTTGTCTTTTTCTAAATCCATTCATCAAGTTTACTAAAAATGGAACATACTGGAGCTTCCAAAAAGTGTTTTGCAACAACACTCTTCATACAATGTACTATTATGTATTTATTCTTCTTTTATTCTCTTTTTGGCCGAGTTACCAGCCGCCTTGGGATCAACATTTAAGTTGCTTTCATCCAAATTATACTCCATTTTTATCACTTTTCACTCGGCTCAATGCACTCAAATTTGAGTACTACAATATTTAGATATGTCCCTCTAGTTTCATCTATAAAATTGGGATGATAAAAAGAATATTATTATGGATGACATGTACAGATCCAAAATAATATTTAGCTATGTCACTATTCTATAAAAGACGTGAAGTCTCCGCAAGAATCTAAAAATTAAGACCCATCTGTGTTACATTATGCTTCTCTAAAAATTTAAGAACCTAGATGGACAGCTCTGTATAAAGTTAGAAAAAATAAATCGATTAAAAAATTAAGAATTGAAGTTTACTGCAACCAAGAGAATAAGTTGGGCATCAACCTTTTCATTATCTGTAAATAATTGAACTATGGATAAAGAGATAAAAGATAAACCAAAGAACATAGAAGAAAGATTATGGAGAGAGATAGAGAGATTAGGACCCTCACAATATTTTTATTAGATCATTGAGAAGTTTTTTCAAAATCTTGGGAAGAAAGAGATCACAAAATCTGATTGCTCACATCTTGAAATTGTTGAAGTTAGTGATGATCTAAAATCTTTCAAGCCAAACCATTAAAAAAAATCAGAGCCAACCCATAATAGAGTAACAAAACAGATTCAAGGAAACCGAGCAGCGTAATAAAAACATCACATACCTATATGGAATGAAATTGAAGATATGAAGCATAATAGCAGCCTAACAATACAAGTGAAAAGCAAATTTTCAATGAGGAACAACAAAATTATGGACAAAAACAAAAATATGAAAGGCCAAAATGAAAGCCTGGCGGCGTACCTTCATTTGGCTTCCTCCAAAACAAGGTATTTGTCTTGATTTGGCCGAACTCCAATGAATCAAAAGTAATTGGAGGATTGATGAGATTTGCAGATCAATGTCCACAAATTGATACAACGAATAGGCAAAATTTTGAAAGCAGAGAGATTTATTTATTTTGGGAGACAAAGCAAAGGAAAGAGAGAATGGAAGACAATGAAGATGATCGAGGTAAGGTGATCGAGGTACATGGGTTTTTTTATCAGCAAATAGATTTATTTATTGTGAGAGACAATGAGTTGTAAATGTTTTAGGGGTAATTAACAAAATTAAATATAATAAGTTTCATATTAAAGGAAGACCAAAAGACATTGTGATATGATTGACTTTATACCAATAGTTAGGAGTAAAAATAGAATATAAATGTTTTTCAAGTATTTCCATATTTTTAAGTAGTATAGATATAGATACAGATTAATTACAAAGTTAGGTATTCTCGAATCAACAACTAACACTTGGTCAATATAACTACTATTCCAATATCTCACTAATTAAATCCAAGTACAATATTTTTAAGACATCAAGAACATATGAACTATTAATTTTTTGTTCTTTAGTCCAATCTAATTTTTTTTTTTTAATAACGAGCGTACCTTCTATAACTCAGATTGATTTGAAGACCAGCGTACAAGTAGAATTAACGAGAGTAGCCGAGAGAGATTTGATGGCGGAGGCGCCAGAGGATAATTGGTTGGCGGAGAAGTGGACGGCGCTCCGGCTGTGTCTAGAGGCGGAGTAGGTGCCCAGTCAGCAACGAGGTCCTTGGGTGAGATTCCAAGTGGGTCGGCGCTGAGAAAGCGTTGGACGAAGAGGAGTGAGAAGAAAATGACGACTAAGAGTTGATGAAGTTTCACCATTGTTAATGGGTTTAGTCCTTCACGATCTGCAAAGTAAATAGGAGATTCAAAAAAAGGTACAAATCATATATTCAGCTTGAAAACAATGAAGAAGGGCTTGACTCCTGAAGAAAAAGGAGAGGCAGAACACAGAGCTTTAGCATTTGCACTGGCAAGTGGGAGAGAGGTTACTGTTATTGAATTCTACTCGCCCAAGTCCAGGCTCTGCAATTCTTTGCTTAGTTTTGTCTTGGAAGTAGAAGGTAGGAATTGCGACTTACTCAATATTGTCATGGCAGATGCGCTGAACGAGAAATGGTTCCTGAGCTCCTCCATTAATGTCGTTGATAAAAGATTTTGTTATGAACCTTCACAGGTTTGCAAATACATTCATACATATATATGGTTAGGTAAAAAAGGTGGGCAAAAGGCCATTTTCTATGTAAGTCTCGCGAAAACCGCATGTGGAAGAGTGGATTTGGGGCTTTACATGCGAAAATGAAGAAAAAATTTCTTAGTCTAACTAATTATTAGGGCGGTGGGTGGCGATGGGTAGTGGTGATGCTTGGTGGTAGCAGTAGCTGGTGGTAGTGGATAATGATGGTTGGTGGTAGTGGGTGGCGGTGGTAGTGAACGGTGGTGGTGGCAGGTTTTTACTGTTTTTTGAATTCACAGTTTTTACTGTTTTTTGAGTTCATTAAATTTTCACGGTTTTTTACTTCACTTTTTTATTCTAGGAGTTACATTCTATTAAAGTTAACTCTTTGTGAATTTTTTTTAAATTAGGAGTTTCTTTACTATTAGATAAAATTCATTGTTTAAAATTTTGTATATTTTAACGTGTAAATTTGGTAAATTAAGTCCCAATTTTAATGACTGAAACAAAGAAATAAATTCAATTTTTATCACCCTAAACATTAAAATTAGATAAATTTTACTGTTTCACATTTGTTGTTTTGATTGAATTTAGGATAGTATGTTGTGGTCAATTGTTTTTTAGTTGTTCACTATTTTTTACTGTTTTTAAATTCACTATTTTTCACTATTTTTGAGTTCAATAATTTTTCACTGTTTTTGAAATCAGTAAATTGAGTTCAGTAATTTTTCATTATTTTGGTGTTTACTAATTTTTCATTGTTTTTTAGTTTAGTAATTTTTCATTGTTTTTGAGTTCACTATATTTAGTTCATTAAATTTTCATTATTTTTTAGTTTAACTAGTTTTTCACTGTTTTGGGTGGTGGGTGGTGGTGGTTGGCGGCGATGGTGGGTGGGGGTGACAATGGCAGTGGATGGTGATGAGCCAATTTTTTATTATTTTTGGGTGGTGGTGGTGGGTGGTAGGCTAATTTTTTACTATTTTAGGTGGTGGGTAGTGGTGGCGGCAACAATGGTTGGTGATGGTGGGTGTGGGTGGTGGTGCTGTTGGTGGTGGTAGGAGGCAATTGTTACCCCCTTAGCTTTTAGCTCAGCGTTAGCATGGGGCAGCCTCGCTCAAAGGCGCCCATGCCTTAGCCAAATTGAGTTTTGCTTGAGGAAGCAAACCCTTGGTACAAAAGATGTTTCCTAAAGGACTTGGACTTGTATTTTGTTGGGATAAAATGGTTTGGCAAAGACTCCAACAGCATGCAACGACTATACCCCAGACTTAGGTTATTATGACTCCTCGGCTCAAAGTATATCCAGTGTTGTCAGTAGGGTTTTCCTTCATAACGCTATTATAGGGGGGTGCTCCGCGAAGGAGTGCCAGACCAGCCTCCCCAGGGACCCCTATGCCCCTAAGCCTTGACACATGGAAATAAGGCACGACCTCAACAAATGCTTGCCATGTGTGGATGTAAAGCATTCCAAAGTCCGAGACCAGAAATGCAGGGCCGATGATCGGAGGGATCCCGTCGTTGGTGGAAGCCCCATGCATGGCTGAGGGAGGCAGCGCATGCATGAGCACGTTGGGCATGATTAGTGGGTGAATTAAAGACCCATGCATGGCTGAGTGAGACAGCTCATTCATGGGCACGATTGGGTGCAATCAGTGGGTGATTGAAGCTCTATGCATGGCTGGGCATAGCAGCTAATGCATGGACACGTGGGCACAAGCAAGCATGCAAGCAAAGGCTAGCCGGGTGGCTCGATTTGTGGGGTAATGCTAGCTTGGAAGACCAAGCCATGGGCTGGGCATGGCTAGACACGAAGGCAAGGCTAATCAGGTGTTGTGGGCTCGCAAGGAAAGCAGGTGCACTACATGTGAGGCGATTCCGAACGGTTGTGGCATGTGCCATGCAGATGGTGGCAGTTCCAAACAATTGCTGGCATGTGCACTCAGCATGCACAGCAGGTGAGGGCAATTGCTAGCTGAGTCAACCAACAATTGCAACTGCCCTTGCCATAACTAGCAGATGTGGGAGTGGCATAGGACCTGAACCATCATCAGCAGATTATGGGGTGGCTTTGTGGGCGAATCTGGTGTAGCTTTGCAGTTGCCTAGGCGGTTAGGTTTGTAACCGCCACTTTGAATGCTTTAAATAGGTATGCTTGGGTCTGCAGTGCAATCAAGAGAGTTGGACACGTTTTGTAAGCAAACCCTGACTAAGTGTTCCTTTAGGCTTTATTGAAAAAGAAAAGGTTGGGCCATTTGGCCTGTAAAGATTGTGTGTGCTGTGTTTACTTACTGTGCCTACATTCTGTTCCTTGTGTGCCTTTCTGTGAGCGTTTTGAGTGCTTGACTGAGACTGAGTGTGGATCTCAGTACCATCACGAGGCAAAAATTTGAGTGAGAAATTGACCCCGTGACAACAGTAGTAGTGGGCAGTGGTGGTGGGTGGTGGTTGGCAACGATGTTGGGTGGTGATTTAGTTTTTAACTGTTTTGGATGGTGAGTTAGTTTTTTATTGTTTTGGGTGGTGGATGGAGGTGGTTGGCGACGATGGTGGGTGGTGGTGGAATATTTTTTACTGTTTTTGGTAGTGGGTGGTGGTGGTTGATGACGATTTTCAGTGGTGGTGGTTGACAACGATGATGCATGATGGTGGGTGGTTGACTAGTTTTTCACTATTTTGAGTGGTAGGTGGTGGTAGTTGGCGGCGACGGTGGTGATAACGATGGTTGGTGGTGGTATCGATGACTGTGGGTAGTGGTGGACTAATTTTTCACTGTTTTGAATGGTGAGTGGTGGTGGTTGGCGAGGATGATTGGTGGTGGTGGTTGGCGAGGATGATTGGTGGTGGTAGTGGGTGGTAGGTTAGTTTTTTTACTGTTTTTGGGTTGTGGTGGTTGGCGGCAATGGTGGGTGGTGGTGGCGGTGACGGTTGGTGGGCGGTGATGAGTTTTTGGTTGTAGTGATTGGCGACGATGGTGGGTGGTGGTAGGCGAGTTTTTCATTGTTTTGGGTGGTGTTAGTTGACGGTGATGGTGGGTGGTAGTGGTTGGCAAAGTGGTGTTGGGTGTGGGTGTGAGTGTGGGTGGGGTGGCGGGCAATAGTGGTGGGTGACGAGTGATGGGTGGTGGTGGTAGTGGTAATGGTTTTGTAGGTAGTGGTGGTTGGTGGCGATGGTGGGTGGTGGTGGTTTACGACGATGGTGGTGGCGGGTGGTAGGTGTTAGTGGGTGGGGGTGGTGGTTAGTGGAGATGGGTGGTGGTGGTTAATAGCGATGGGTGGTGGTGGCGATGGCGATGAGTGGTGATGATGCACAAATTGAGTTTGTACACCACCTGTCAGATGAGCAGTAATAAATGTTGTAATTAAGAAGTAAGAGATGGAGACAAGAGCAAGACAAGGTTTATAGTGGTTCGGTCAACGTGACCTACGTCCACTTTGAATGGCTAGGGTCGCCGGGTACTTTATTACTTCAAGTGAGTAGAGAGAGCAGAGAGTTACAAGCTTAGAGATATATGAGAGAGTTGTGCTTGACTGAGTGTCATGCCCCCCAAGTGTTGGCGGGGCTTACAATTTATAGTCGCCCCCTAACAGATTGTGGCGACTTAATAGTAACTAAATAGCTAATCTGGTAGAGCTGGCGACCTCTTCTCAACGGGCGAGAGAGTTATGGTGCTCTCTATGAGATTCGGTCAAAGGATGAGGGGAGGGTTGACTCTTTCCAAGGCAGCGAGGATGAGGCTCCTGGATGCTCCCTTGGTGATGTAGCTCCCCGAACCTGATGAGCTTGACCGGGCTTGGACCACATTGGGCTTGACTTGCTGGATCTCTTGGAGTTGGGCTATTAATTCAGATTGGGCTTATAGCATGAGTTGGGCCCTTGGGCTTGGCCTATCATTTTCCCCCCAATGCCTTGTGTCCAATGGAACTTAGAGATGAGGGCATTCAATTGAATTTGAATTTTCGGCTGATCGCACAACTAGAAGAACTTCGGGAGGCCAAAACATTTGTTTCTAGGCATTTTTTGGACTTTTAACAGCACCAGTCACCTCCAAAAGTTGTGAGTCTTGTAGGGCTCGTTGAGAGCTTCGATTTGATACATAATAAGCCCCGTTTGGTGTTACGGATCAAAAGTTACGGTCAAAATAGCGTTCAACCCTTTTTAAATCCAAATTTCTTGAAGACTCCTTTTGATTGGCGACTCCCTCCCTTTCAGTAGACTCCTTTTGCCTGTGGGACTCCATTAGCTATATAAAATCCATCTTTCACTTTCCTTTTTGGATTCTTGAAGAGCCCTAGGTTATAAATTGGGGATTTTTGTTTTTTCCTTCCCTTAACAGGATTTCAAAAAACCCTATGCTATAAATAGAAAACTCCTCCTTCATTTTACCCATTCCATACCATCTTGAGTGAGAAGGAGAGCTCTTCTTGAAATCCTCCAAGAACAAAGAGGTGAGATTCTTGAACCCAACATCCAGAGCAATGTCGATTGAGGGAGAGGAGTTTGTGAATCTCGGTGGAGAGCTCGGAGAAATTAATATTGTTCTCGGAGAGGAGGAGGAGGTGGATGGTGCCGAAGTAGAGGCATTAGGCGCCGAAGTGGAGGCGCCACGGGCGCCTGCTGTCCGTGCAGACGAGGTAAGGGAGGAGGTGCCATGGGCGCCTGCTGTCCGTGTAGGCGAGGTAAGGGAGGAGGTGCCATGTGCGCCTGCTTTCCATGCAGGCGAGGCAAGGGAGAAGGTTGGTGTTGGGCGCGCAGTTGAGGCTCCGAGTGCACGTGTGGGCGATGCGAGGGAGGAGGCCTAGACGGGAAGAGCGGCAGTCCAACCGAGGCGAGCAACCCAGTTGGGCGAGCTGGCTGTTTACGCGAAGAGGGCCCATGGGCTGCCCGCTGTTTACGCAGAGGAGGCGCTAGACTAGCAGGGGGATGACTTGGGTGCTGATTTAGGCAGTCTAGGCGAGCAGCCTGCTCGCGTAAGGGGCGCGGTCTGGCGTGAAGATGGGTGAGCAGCCCATGTGGCCTGGAGAGGGGATAGGAGAGAAGCCCAAGTGGATCAGGCGCCTATGGCGCTCGCCAGGCTGCCTAAGGCAGCAGACGACATTTCTGAAGCGTCTATGGTGCTGGGCGAGACATCTCAGGGTCAGGTTCTGGCGGTGAGGCGCCCATTGTGCTGGACTCTGCTTGTGAGGTGCCTTCGCTGTTGGGCAAGATGAGATTAGCCATGGGTACTTTTGGTGGTGACAATTCTGGCAATGTGGTAGATGATCTGGCTCCTTCAGGTGGAACTCCTCAAAGTCAGATTCTCCAAGACCTCCCTGGTAATGGCTCAGGCGACTCTTCACGCCCTCACAACAAAAACCACCGAGGAAAGGTAGCTCTTGACAACGATGGATCTAAAGTGAATACTATTTCTAGCACTTTAATTAGAGACACTGATATTTTGCGGATTGTCTCCGCTTACTGCATTCCTCCTACGGTACTCTACTGTCGAGTCGAGATGGGTGAGCCTGCTTGTGATGACTCCTCTGGAGACATTGCTATCTATGAGGAGATGCTTATGGCTGGGCTTAGGTTCCCGATGCATTCTTCCATTTGTCGTATTCTACATTATTTTTCGTTGGCACCGAGGCGGTTGGGCCCCAATGGTTGGAGAGTTTTGCAAGGCTTCCTGGCATTGTGGAGGAAGGTACACCATGAGGATGCCTCTCCTGATGAGCTTTATGCAGCTTATTATCTGAGTGAGACTCCTACTCTAACCGAGGCTGGTACTATTTTACTACGAGAGGAGGCAAGCTGATTACCAGATTACCCTCTAACTGTCATAGTTGGAAGTCTCGTTTCTTGTTCGTCGGCAGAGGGCGGGCTTCAGATGCTGATAAGGCTTTGGTACCAACAAGATGGAACGCTTCTAAGAAAATTGGTACGCCTTATATGCTTACCCTTCTCTTATCACATTCCTTGTAGGTTGTGTGCTCATCACATTCTTTGCAGGTTCTCCTGTGCTCTCGAAGGATCAGGAGTGGAAGTTGCAAGCTGTGAGGGCTCATCCTGTAAAGGACTTTGGAGCTCTCATGCTCAAAGATGGAGGGGTAAGTGGTTCCCCTTCAGTAGGTGCTAGGGCTGGTGGACCTTTTCTAAGATTCGGCGGTTCCTCTATGAAAAGAAAGGGTATGTTGATTCTCTTGTACTTTTCCCCTTTATTTGGTGTTTTTCATCTAGATAACACTTTATTTCCTTTGCAGTGGATAGAACGGTGGTTGGGTCCCGCCTCTCTAGTAGGAGCACTCCTCCTCCTAAGGTGGCGAGGATGAGCGAGACCTCGACCTCTCCAGTGGTGCCACCCGAGGTGAGCTCCCCTCAAGCGACCCCTCCAATGGTGTTTCAGACGTGCTCCCATCAAGTGACCCCTCCAGTGGTGCCTCAGGCCTGCTCCCATCAAGTGACCCCTCCAGTGGTGCCTCCTTGGTTGGCGACTCCTTCAGTTGTGACTGCTACTCCAGAGTCTCCCTTGTCGACCACTCCTCCTGCCCCCCATTCATCGAATCCCCCTGTGGGAACTTCTATAGGGGCACCTACTCAGATTAGCTCCATGTTGGGTGATGCACGAGTCATCAGGGATCGACTTGGGAGGTTCGTGTTTCCCAACGATGTGAACAGGATTAGTGCTCTGGGTACCGAGGGAATCCTCAACACTTTTCTGGAAGGCTGGGCTCAAGTAAGGGTATGTTATCTCCCTTTCTCCCATCCTTCCTTAAGCGTCTGACATACTTTTGCCTTTTGTCTTTCTTCAGGCTTCGACTGCATCTGTGTGTTTACTTTCAAGGGCTGTCTTCTATAACCAGCTGAAACACAGTCATGAAGTTGTGCAACAGGAGCTTCTTGCTGCTCAGGGGAGGATTGCTAAGCTTGAAGCTGCTGACAGGACTTCCCAGACTGAGCTTGTGGCGTCCCATGAGAGGGAGACTAAGCTTGAGACTGAGTTTTTGACGACCCGTGAGAGGGATGCGCTCAGAGAGGCTGAGCTTGTGGAGGCCCGTGAGAGGGCCACGCTCAGGGAGACTGAGCTTATGGAGACTTGCGAGAGGGCAGCACTCAGAGAGGCTGAGCTTGTGGAGACCCGTGAGATGGCCGCACTCAGAGAGGCTGCCTGCTTGAGAGCGGAGGCAGAGGTGAAGGCAGCTCAGGAGAGAGCTTCTCGGGCTGAGGTGGATATGGAGAATGGCCTTGCAGATGCCTTCATTGATGGTTATGAGGAGCTCAGGGGGAAGATTTCTGCTGCTTTCCCTAATATTGATATTTCAGGCTTCTTGCCATATGAGGCGCCTGATGATGGTGATGGAGGATCTGACGATGCTGAGGGTGATGAGGATGAGGACGACCATGAGAGTAGTTAGAGTGTTGGGGACTTTTGATTTTTTTTTTTTAGAAAGGCATTTTGCAGCCTTACTTTTGTAAAAGTGGTTTTTTTTCATTGATGCTCCTTTGAAATTGAATACAAAAAATGCAAAGATCTTTTGTAGTAAATCTAGAAAGTTTTATTCACTGTTTATGTCAAGCAATATCGGGTAATAGCCCCAAAAAGTACAAAAAATAAAATAAAATTCCCCAACTTTTCTACTCTCTTAAGGTGTCATTGGTAGTACCTCTTCAGGTGCTCAACGTTCCATGGGTGGGGTAAGACCTTCCCTTCAGAATTCTGGATCTTATAGGTGCCTGGCCTCACCACTTATATTATGAGGTAGGGTCCTTCCCAGTTTGGTCCCAGCTTTCCTTCTCGCGAATCCTTTGTGGCGAGGATCACTTTTTTGAGGACCAAGTCTCCTGGTTGGAAGGAACGAGGCTTCACCCTCGAGTTGTAGTACTTCGCCATGCGGCGGTTGTACTCTGCGTTGCGGACCACAACCATCTCCCTTGCCTCCTCTACCAAGTCGAGGTTGATGCGGAGTCCTTCCTCGTTGGTGATGGGTTTGTGGTGTTGGACCCTTAGAGAATGTACCCCGATCTCCACAGGGATGACCGCCTCAGTTCCGAAGGCGAGGGAAAATGGGGTTTCACCAGTTGAGGTTCTTGGCATGGTTCGGTAGGCCCATAATATGCCTGGGAGTTCGTCAACCCAAAGACCCTTCGCTCTTTCGAGCCTTGTCTTTAGGTTGCGTAACACCTTTCTCACCATGACTTCTGCTTGTCTATTTGCCTGCGGGTGCGCTGGGCTGGAATGAGGCTGCTTTATCTGGAGGTCGGAGCAGATGGAGTTCAGGAGTTTGTTGTCGAACTGCTTGGCGTTGTCGCTGACAATGGCGTGGGGTATCCCGAAGCGGCAGTCCAGGTTCTTCCAGATAAAATCTTTCACCTTTGCGTCTGTTATCTTGGCTAAGGGTTCGACCTCCGCCCATTTGGTGAAGTAGTCGATCGCTACCACCATGAACTTACACTGTCCTCTATTGAGAGGTAGGAGGCCTAGAATGTCGATGCCCTATTTGGAGAAGGGCCACAGACTTGTGATGACCGTGAGTTCTTCTGGCGGCTGTCTAGGCACCGTGGCGAAGCGCTGACACTTGTCACACTTCTTGGAGAACTCCTGGGCATCCCTCATCATGCTAGGCTAAAAGTAGCCCTGCCTAAGTGCCTTGTGGGCAAGAGAGCGTCATCCAGAGTGATTCCCACAAACTCCTTCATGGATCTCACGTAGAGCATAGTTGGCTTCTTCTGGTGAAAGGCACCGTAGTAATGGCAAGGAATAGCCTTTCTTGTACAAGATGTCTTGTAAGATGGTGAATCTGGAGGCTCTTATCCTGAGTTTTTTGGGTTCCATAGGGTCATCTGGCAATACACCCTCCTGGAGGTATGCCTTTATCGGGGTCATCCAATTTGATTCGGCAGATGCACAGTTGACGTTTGTGGCTTCCACGTCTAACTTGTTTGGTTCAAACTGGTGACCAATGAATGCTGGTCCTAGTGGGGCTTCCAAGGATGAGGCGAGCCTAGCGAGTGCATCTGCAGGCATGTTGTCTTCCCTCGGGATGTGGCATATCTGAAAGTGGTGGAACTTAGTAAGCAAGGTTCGCACCATAGCGTGGTACTCCTGCATTCTGGCTCTTTTTGCCTTAAATTCACTATTCACTTGATTGACTATCAGTTGGGAATCGCTATAAGTGATGAGGTGTTGGGCTTCCATTTCGATTGCCAACCTTAGGCCAGAGAGGAGGGCTTCATATTTTGCCTCATTTTTAGAGGCAATGAAGTGGAGCTTCACAGCATACTTGATGGGAGTGTCGTCGGGGCTGATCAGGATCAGACCTGCTCCACCTCCTTCACTGGTCGAGGAGCCATCCACATAGAGCTTCCAGAATGGTAGAGAGGAGAGGTCGGAGGTCGTTGTGGGAGCTTGGGGGGCCTGGGCGTCGGGCTGGGTTGCCTGGCCGCCAGGCCTGGGCGTTTGGGCGTCTGGCCTGGGCGCCAAACATGGGTGCCTGGGCGATAGGCCTGGGCACCTGGTCTGGACGTTTGGGAGTCTGGCCTGGGCGCCTGGGTGTTCTATCTGGGCGTTTGGGTGTCCTCGCCGGGAGTCTGGGTGTCCTCGTTGGGCGTCAGATTATTTGCGTGTCCGGGCTCGATGTCTGAAGTGTGGAAGGCTCATTGGTCTCCTCTGCTGGTGTAAGCTTAGCAATAAAATCTGCCAAGGCTAGTGCTTTGATGGCCGCCCTTGGTGGTACTGGATATCGAACTCGCTGAGTTCCACTGCCCACTTAAGGAGTCTCCCGGATACATCTAGTTTTCCCAAGACTCTCTTTAGAGGCTGGTCTGTGATCACAACAACATTGTGACTTTGGAAATAATGCCGTAGGCGCCTTGCTGTTGAGATGAGGGCGAGCGCTAGTTTTTCTAGCCCTGAATATCTGATTTCTACTCCTCGGTATGCTCTACTCACATAATAGATTGGTTTTTTCACTCCATCATTGTCTCTCACGAGGAAGGAGCTTACTGCCGATGGGGAAGCAGAAAGGTACAAATACAAAGTTTCACCTAGTGTAGCATGTGAGAGGAGGGGAGGTGTAGCCAAGTAGTCTTTGAGCTTTTGAAAGGCTTCCTCCGCCTCAGGTCCCCATTCGAAGGCTTTTTAGAGAATCTTGAAGAAAGGCAGACATTTGTCTGTAGACTTGGAAACAAATCTGTTAAGTGCTGCAATTCTCCCATTGAGGCGTTGGAGCTCTTTGGTCGAGGAGGGGGACTTCATATCGAGGATGGTCTTGATCTTGTCAGGGTTTACCTCAATTCCCCTCTGGTTAACCATGAAGCCTAGGAACTTTCCTGACCCTACGCCAAAGGCGCACTTCTTAGGATTCAGCTTCATGCGGTATGACCTAAGAACGTTAAAAGTTTCTTGGAGGTGGTTAATGTGGTCTGCTGCGGCGAGACTTTTCACCAACATGTCGTCCACGTAAACCTCCATTGTTCTCCCGATCTGAGACTGAAACATTTTGTTCACTAGCCGTTGATAGGTTGCTCCTGCGTTCTTTAGCCCGAAGGGCATGACCCTGTAGCAGTAGGTCCCCTTCAGAGTAATAAATGATGTCTTCTCCTGATTTGGGGGGTGCATGCTGATCTGGTTATATCTAGAGTATGCATCCAGGAAGGTGAGGAACTCGTGTCCTGGAGTGGCATCGATGAGGAGGTCAATTCGCGGCAGCGGGTAGCTGTCTTTTGGGCATGCCTTGTTGAGCTCGGTAAAGTCGACGTAGAGGCGCCACTTCCCATTGGCCTTAGTCACCATCACCACATTTGAAAGCCACTTTGGATATGCTACTTCTCTAACCGCTCCATTATCTATCAGCTTTCCCACCTCCTTGTCCATAGCTTGGGCACTTTCAGCGGAGGCGCCCCTTAGCTTTTGGCGAACATGCTTGTGATGGGGGTCGACATTGAGGCAGTGTGTGGCGACCTTCGGGTCGATGCCCTCAAGGTCTGCATGCGACCATGCAAAAAAATCCATGTTGCGCCATAAAAAATCTATAAGCTGGTGGACTAAATCTTCAGAAAAGGAAGAGCCAATGTATACTCTTCTGTCTGGGTGCTCCTCATCTAAGACCACTGGGGTGAGCTCCTCGACTGGTTCTCCTCTTTCCAATGTGGCATCATCTCTCGGGTCGAGGACCTCCACTTGTAGGGCCTCTTGTGGTTTTCTGGTCTTCATGGAGGAGACGTAACATTCTTTTGCAGCTACCTAGTCTCCTTGGACCTCTCCGACTCCATTCGGGGTTGGAAAATGGAGGATGAGATGGTAGGTGGAGGGCAGAGCTCTCAGGGTGTTGAGAGCAAGTCGCCCTAGGATTATGTTGTAGGCCGAAGGGCAATTTATCACCAGGAAGTTGACCATGATCGTGGAGCTCCGGGGTGCCACTCCGGCAGTGACAGGTAAGGTGATGGACCCTAGGGGATACACCTTCTCCCCTGAGAACCCAATGAGGGGTGATCTGATAGGCTGTAGTCTCTCTCTGCCCAAGTTGAGCTTGCCATAGGCTTCTGCGAACAAGATATCCGCAGAGCTGCCACTGTCCATGAGAATCCGTCGCACCTGGAAGTTGGCGACGGTCATGGTGAGCACCAGAGGGTCGTCATGGGGGTGCTGGATTCCTTCTAAGTCCTTGTCTGAGAAGGATATGACCTCGCTATTGCCATGCTTAGGCGCCTTTGATGGGCTCAAATTGTCGAGGTGCCTAGCCTTTCTGGCGTGGGCCTTCATGGCGGAGAGGGATTCTCCTCCTCCTGCAAGCCCTCCGGAGATAGTGTGAATTTCTCCGATGGGTAGTTGGTCTTCTTGATTATGAGGCGGTGGCGGTGCCTGACCCCTACTAGCAACGTACTGGCGAAGGTGACCGCGTTGTATGAGCTCCTTAATTTGTCTCTTGAGGTCGTAGCAATCATCAGTGTCGTGGCTGTGGTCACGATGGAAGCGACAATATTTGTTTGGGTTCCTGTAGTTTGGGGGAGACTTCATCCTCCCTGGCCACTTTATTGCGGGGTCATCCTGGATCTGGAATAGGATGTGTCCGACAGTGACATTGAGGGGAGTGAAGGCTTGTCGATCTCTTTGAGGAGGAGGAATAAACGGTCTTTGGCAGGTGTCCTCTCTGTCTTGCTGCGCTTGTTGTTACTCTCCTTCTTGTCGTCCCTGTCTCTTTCCTTTATCTTCTCGCCTGTTCGGGAGGACTCGCCTCGTCTGGCCCTTTTGATGTCTTCAGCGTTCATATACTTCTGGGCCTTCGCTAGTAGCTCCGGCATGCTCTTCGGTGGTTGTTTCATCACTGAGAAGAGAAAGATTGATGATCGAAGGCCTCCGAGGAAGGCGGTCATGGTGACCTTATCATCAGGCTCCTCGAACGGAAGGACCTCCTTGTTAAAACGAGTGAGGTAGCTCATTAGGCTCTCATCTCGGGCCTGCTTTATGCTGAGAAGGTGGGTGGCAGGCTTCTGGTGGCGGCGCCCTCTAATAAAATGCGACACGAAGGACCTGCTCAGCTCAGCAAAGGAGGCAATGGAGACTGGGGAGAGCTTGACAAATCATTGTCGGGCTGATCCCTTCAAGGTGGTAGGGAACGCCCTACATATAATTTCGTCGGGGACGTTGTGCATCTGTATTAAGGTCTTGTAAGTCTTGAGGTGATCCAATGGGTCCTTCGTACCATCAAAGGTTTCGACGGACGGCATCTTGAACTTCTGGGGAAGTGGGTAGTTCGTCACGACAGGTACGAAAGGGTGTGTTGGTTCGCCTAACGAGGTAGTCCACCGTCTCGGGTCCTTGCGCCTTCATGGCGTTGAAGACGTCACCCAGTTGATTTTGCACCTCCTTTATTTTTTCGTTCCAGTGGTTGGGATCTCCTTTGGAATTATCATGGAAATGGCTTCCATGCTCCACACTCTGGTTCTCAGCCTCACCTTCATCCTCTTGGAAAAGAGGGTATCCACAATGAGAAGCGAGAGCTGGAGGAGGAGGTGGAGGCCCATCATGGTGAGCTCCCCTATGTGGGGCGCCCAGAGCTCCTTGACGCCCAGGGCGTGGAGCTCATTTGGCTTGGGGTCCAACAAGTTGTGCTCCTCCGTGTCCGGTGAGCATGAGTTGCAGGATCTACTGATTTTGGGCCACAAGCTGCTACATGGTCTCCAACATTTGCTACGCATTTGGGACAGTATTGGTTGGTGGAGGAGCAACCTCCTCCTCTAGTGGTGGATTATCCTCAGGTTGATTCATCGATTTGGTGGTGATTGTCATAGATTCAACAAAGAAAGTGTTTAGAAATGAGAATTTTGTCGTTGCCACAGACGGCACCAAACTGATGATGCACAAATTGGGTTTGTACACCACCTGTCAGATGAGCAGTAATAAATGTTGTAATTAAGAAGTAAGAGATGGAGACAAGAGTAAGACAAGATTTATAGTGGTTCGGTTAACGTGACCTACGTCCACTTTGAATGGCTAGGGTCGCCGGATACTTTATTACTTCAAGTAAGTAGGGAGAGCAGAGAGTTACAAGCTTAGAGATATATGAGAGAGTTGTGCTTGACTGAGTGTCATGCCCTCCAAGTGTTGGCGGGGCTTACAATTTATAGTCGCCCCCTAACAGATTGAGTCGACTTAATAGTAACTAAATAGCTAATCTGGTGGAGCTGGTGACCTCTTCTCAACAGGTGAGGCAGTTATGGTGCTCTCCATGAGATTCGGTTAAAGGATGAGGGAAGGGTTGACTCTTTCCAAGGTGGCGAGGATGAGGCTCCTGGATGCTCCCTTGGTGATGTAGCTCTCCGAACCTGATGAGCTTGACCGGGCTTGGGCCACATTGGGCTTGACTTGTTGGATCTCTTGGAGTTGGGCTATTAATTCAGACTGGGCTTATAACATGAGTTGGGCCCTTGGGCTTGGCCTATTAAGTGATATTAGTGGTGGTGGGCGACGATGGTGATGGTGGGTGTTGTTGGCAGCGGTGGCGGTGGTGGTAGTTGTATCAATGATTAATTTTATAGATTTTTTGCTTTAAAAATGTTGAAGCTGGACCTAAAGCCAAAAAAGTCCCTCCGTGTGGACCTCTCACAAAATCTTCATTTTATTAAATTGTAAAGCTCCCAAAAAAAAAAGTCGAGAATAACTAGTGATTTCTTTTGAGAGCTTAATGATCCTAATATGCGTAAGAGTTAATGATCGTGGAAGTTAAACATCATGACTAACGATCATGACATCGTGAGTCACTCGGGGGAAAAAAAAAATAAAACCCACTTAACTCCAGGAGTAAAGTGAGGATTTGATTCGTGAATTTCATTCTTATGACCTAATAGTAATGTATATATGCTATTGGAGTGTGCGGTGGTAATATATAAGAGCTAGTACACTGTGTCGTTCTATTGCTCAGAATCTAATTATCTTTAAACATTAGAAAGTCGTAGGTTGATGTCAACAGAGTACATGCTAATTGCTGATGTTCTATGTGCTGGAACTCAAAAAAAAAAATCAAAGTCTGATCTGATTAACCTCTTCAAAAGTGTCATGCTGAACCCGCAGGGGCAGCTCAAGAGCATATGAGATCTACAAAGAGTGAACCGACGAAAAAGAACAACGATGCAGCAATATGTATGCAGAGGGAGAAAAGTATGAAAGCCAGAAGAATTGTTCATAAATTTCGGTGTGTTCCAAATGCCTAGGGGTGTCCATGGGCCGGGTTACCCACGGGTCCCGTTACCTGGCTCGAAAAAATAGGTCTGAAACTCGATAAGCCCGATAGTTGGCTTGCCCAAGCCCGACCCCAATATCTTTAAAAAGAGGGTTTGGGTTTGCCCCCAAACTCATTACTCGGCTCGAAACCTAGCCCAATAGCCTGCCCGAAAAAAAATCAGTTAAAACCCGACCCAAGAACCCGGTCGCCAAGCCCAGCCAGCCCACCCTTCCTTTGAAAAAAGTTATACTTTTAGACCATTAAATTTGAAACTTTGAAATATGTCTCCCAATGTCAGAATTTAAAGTTTTAAAAATTTAGATATTATAAATAATGTATTATTTTCTTTTCCATGTATTAAGCATACACGTTTTAAAGAGTAGAGTAATGCAAATGATAGATAAGTGAGTAGGTGTCAATCTAGTTGGGATGTATTCATTTTATTTGATGTACTTCATCCCCTAATAAAAATAATATTATTCATTATTTTATTTTTATCCATTTTGACTCTATTTTTGATTCAAAAATATAATTTACACAAATATTAAGTTACAAAAATATTCATTATTTTTAAATGAAGTTGTATATAAAAAAGCCCGCGAGCAGGCCCGCCTAGCAAGCCCGCCCACTAGCCCGTCCAATAGGCTCGCAGGTTGGGTTGCGGGTAGCCTACCCCTACTCGAAGCTCGGCCCGGCCCGCCTGATAACTCACTTAGGTAAGGGTTTGGGCTTACACTACCCAGATCTAGCCCGAAAAATTTTTTGCAGGTCTAGCTTGGCCCGGCCCATGGACACCCCTTTAAATGCCAGTAGAGGTTGCCCTTTTATAGACTCTAGGTGCCTGTTCAATTAAAATGAACAGGCAAGGGACGCCACTGTTCGTCACATCTATTTAAAGACACACTCTAGAAGACGACACTTACATGGCCCGTATTTTAAAAATTAATTTAAAAGACAGTTGGGTCATGCCCTAGAAGGCGAATGCAGCAGACCGCGAGGCGAGACGACCACAGGAAGGGGCGCCCCAAGCCAAGGCACCACTTGCGGGCTCCGCTACGTGTTTCGTCTATTGCTCCGATTTGATCCATTTTTTACCCAACTTCAAATACAAAAATTTAGTTATTATACCAATACAAATTAGTAATTTTTTAGACATAATTTCTCATTTACATATTAATGGTTCTGAACAAATAATTAAATCATAATCCCACTAATTTTGATGTGTGAGTCACATTTTAATTTATTTTTCATAACTATTTTTCCAACCGCGATTGTATGAGGTGGGCTAGACTTCTAGGCTCAAATTTTAATTTTTTTGTTGGCTTACTCTTTCTCTTTCATGAGTTTTGTTTTTTTGTTAGGCTATATTGTTGTTATATTTGATTTGTATTATACTTCTCAAATCTTTTCGAATGAAAAGGGAATAACATCCTTGTCCGATGTTGATTTTTCAACCCGATAGGACAGTCTTCCAAAGCACCCGACTCAACGAGAAAATAGCCTCATAACTGGCATGACGAAACATATTGTCCCTTATCTTTATTGCACCCTGACGCCCAATCGATCGTTTCTCAATTGACACTTCACAGCTATGAGTTTTACTTGATCATCCTCAGACTTCTAAATTTGGGGTGTTATACATATGTGGGGCCTAGCCCACATTTTTTTTAGTGAAAAAACTAAGAATAATATGACAATTTATTTTACCAATAAGGATATACGCGAACTTATTGGGTCATTAAAGACATATGATATATAATATTTGGTAATCAGATTCAATGGGTTCCTTTTTTTTTAATTACTTATTTTGACCTCGAGGTTGTGCGCCTATTTTTTTCTCCGTCTTTCTCTGTCTGCTCTCTTTTTTTGATTGGGATTTGGAGATTGCTGAAGCTGAAGAATGGAGCTCCAGAACATAGTGAAAGAAGCCCTAGACACACTGTACCCCACCCCAAACGATGCCGTTTGTATTCAAGCTGATCAATTTCTTCAAGGCCTCGACAAACCTTCAAACCCATCTTCTCATGAGGTTGTGGCCTGGATCAAATGGATTATCCGGGTCGATAAAATGGGTCACAGTGGAACTCTCGACCCCAAAGTCACCAGAAACCTCATCGTTTGCATCGACCAAGCCACTAGGCTTGTCAAGTCCCAACAAAGGGCAGGGAAAGAGTCGTGTGTGTTGCCTGATTACATTCTTCAGTACCTGAAGTTGCGAAGTGGCTTGGGCACTAAAAATGCTTATTAGGGCTGTTTTTCAAGGCTCCGACTCCTCTGCTTTTAGAAGTCTAACAGCACACCATGCTGTTAATTGCAACGGTGGCGTTTTGTGTAAATGGCCCCATAAAATAGCCCCATAAATGGAACGGTGCCGTTCCAGCAAAACACCAACAAAAAAGCCCTCCTCCATTAAACAATTCAGAATTTTTTTCTCCAGACTTGCGAATTTTCCCTCCACAAAATCAAACCAGCGTTGCCTTCGTCTTCCACAGCAGCGAACAACCCTTCGTCTTCCACCACAACAAACAGATCCAAATTGCCGTCGAAGACGCCTTTAGGTCCCTATTTACAGCTCGGTGCCAACAAAGTTCCATAATTTTGATTCAAATTTTTTCGTAAACATTAACACCCAGGTTTGATCAAACCCTATTTCTATAATTTTTAGTGAATTGATTTTTATTATATTAGTTCACATTCTTTGTTCAATTCGATTTGCTCTAAATTTCGATTTAGCCTGTTTTTGTTTTAGAGATTTCAATCAATGTGTATGAGCAAGAATTAAATGAGTTGAATTTTGTTGTTTCATTGAATTAATACCCTTTTCCACAATAATGAAGCAGCAACTAATTTTATCCCTAATTATTCACTGCTTGAATGAAGCTTTCCCTTTTTTACCATTTCATAACTTTACCATTTCTGATTGTTTGCACTTTTTTGCCAATTCCAATTGCTTGCAAGGGATAACAACTCTCGATTTATCCAATTTTTTGTAGTTTTTTACCATTGTATCAAGTAGATCCATTTTCGACTAAAATTGAACTATTTCATTCCATTTGATTAATAACCTTTGGCCTCATTTTTTGTAGTGTTGCCCAATGGCATTGTCAAGTACGGGAGCAAGTGAAATGAGCTTAGAGAAACAAGAACAAGTGAAGATGCCGCAATTGCATTGAGGATAGATGAAAGGAATAGTTGACTCCAGCGTGTTGAAGCAAATGAAGGAATGACAAATTTGCTACTACTTGCGAACATACTATGATCATGCTTTAGTTTGTTTTTTTTCGTTTGTTGCTTTAATGTTGAAGTCATGAAACAGGTTTGTATGTAATTTAGCGATGTAAGATGCACAACTTGTACTGTAGTAGTTTATTTTTCAGTTATGGAAATGTATTAGAATTTGGTGAGGCATTGGTATTTGTATTTCGTATGTGCTCTTGTGAAGTATGGATATTTTGCTATTTGGTGGTGTGAACATCATGTGAATGAATGATGGTGGTTTGATACTTTGATATTGGTGGTTTGAGCATTCCAGAATGATGGTTGAGCATGTCATGAATGATGGTTGATATTGGTGGTTTGAGCATGTCATGAATTATGGTTGATTGGCATAAATGAAGGTGTATTGGCATGTATCCAATATATCAAACTTCATTAAGTAATGAATATGGAGCATCCACAAAAAAATACAACACAACCAACATTCTTGGAAAATTTTGAAGACTTTTCCAACACAATCAACTACAAATTGAACCACAAAAATACAATCCAAACAAAAGAGTATATGAAATATGGAAATATTGAATCTTCCACCTACAAAACAGGATACAATCATAATGTTGAATATTCCCCCTACTTTTTTTCTTCATTGGCCACCTCTTAAGTTATCATTGAAAAAACCATAGACGTTTTCATTCACGAAACAAGATTCAGCATCAAATGAAATTCCCTACATGAATAAAAAAATATTCAATGAGGTAAGAAGTTCAATAATAAAGTATGAAAATGTAGTATATTTAATCTAACATACTTGAGCATTTTTCTGTCAATTTGATATTTGTGAAGACAATGGATTAGAATGAGCACAATGTTCATGAGACAACTAATTTTGCTCATCACTCATTGATACAATTGGTTGAGAAACCTTCAAAACAAGCATTCCACAACATAAATAAAATAAAGTAAAACAAGTATTCTAAATCTTCTTTAATATAAAGACGTAGTACCTTTGACCTATGAGAAGTTCCTATTTTCTTCTTTGCTTGTTTCTCGTGCCAAGGCTTTAGTTGACCCCAACCCTTGTAACCACCATCTTTCTTCTTCAAACCTTTTACCCGTAGAATGTTAGGGTCAACGTTCTTCACTCCTTTACTTGCACATGTGTTTTGAAAGAAAGCATGGTCTTCAACACCACCATTGCCGTCATCACCACCATTGCCTTCATTACTAAGTGATGGATACATAATTTCCACTTATTTGAATAACTCATCAACACCTCGGTTCACCAACTAATGGGCAGGTTTAAGGTTAGAGAAACGAGTTGCTAATTGTACCATTTTAGGACATAACTATCTGTAACGTGTTGCTGCCATTAACTTGGGATCCTCTTCATTGGTGTGGCACTAAAGTCATCACTACATAAATTTCTTGCATCTCGCCTCCATCTATGTATTATGTATCTGTCAGGAAGTTGTTTATGTTCATTGTGTCTAGCACCTTAATTGCATGACCACATAATGTCCCAATCATTTCAAACTTTCTAACGCTACATGCAACTGTTTGCTCATTAACATTGATCAACACCAAATACTATCTCTCTTCATCATACAATTCAACCCCAAATTGATGACATCCATCCATCACATTGCATGGATTCGCGATAGCGCACTAGAATATGTCATACTCATCTTGAAATAACTCAAAAATAGCAGGAGTGTAACAATGTCCTACTTGCACCAACATGGAAGCTCTTTTTAACATCATCTTAGGTAAATTTTGCCTAGCATGGTATAATGCCTCAGTCTCCTTATATCTCTTGTCATTTATATCTCTATCAAAATGAGTAAAGAATTGAACAATATCATGGTTTGACTTAAAGTACCTCTGTAATGCTGAGTTCAAGCTCTCACTCAGTTGGGTGCTCCTCATACCGGCTGTGAAAGCCCGCTTCATATACACATGTGCCCATTTTTCTCTCAATGCCCAAGTTGAATTCATCCAAATGTTATCTTGCAAATTATACTCATAAAGCAAAAATTTCCAAGCCTCAAATAACTCATGTTCTTCCTCGTATCCATAGATGCATTCTTTAAATTGTGAAGCAAATTTTAAAACATCCTTGTATATGTTCCCTAAATGCTTTAAAGCATTTTGGCAAAGGTGCCAACAACATAACCCATGATATGTCTCCGGGATCACTTGGGATATAGCTTTAGCCATAGCTTAATCTTGGTCGGTGAAGATGGTAATAGGTTTCTTCCCACACATTGCTTGGAGGAATGTCTCAAATAACCACGAAAATGATGATGTCGTCTCATCATACAATAATGCAGCACCAAATATCACCGTCTCCCTATAATGGTTGAATCCAACCAAAATGCCTAAGGGTCGGTACTCCTTGTTTGTTCGAAACATTGTGTCAAATGTGACAACGTCCCCAAATTGACCATAATCGATAATCATTCTTGGATCAGCCCAAAAAAATATTTCTGATGTGCTCATCAACATCCAATTGGACTCCATAGTAGAACAATGGATTCTTAGCTGCTTCTCCTTGGAAATATTGCAACAAACTACTCGCTTCATCGTATCTCAAGTTACGTTGCCTCCTTTCATGAATGTAATTTTTTTGGTCTCGACGGATGAACCCTAAGCTTTCTCTTCCACCTGCTTGGGTATTCATGAGCTCATACGATGCCTTAAGTGATATCCCACAATCGTCAGCCATATCAACGTTAATACCTTGGGCTCCACTAACCTTCCGTTGGGATGGCATCATATGCAAACATTCAGCAACGTGCAAAAGATGATTGTGTTTATCTTCCCATTTGACTACAACAAATTTTTCAATATCCCTCTTAAGGGATATGCACATGTGAGCCAGACAATTCGTTCGCGTCTCTGCTCGAGGCTTCGTTGTTTTCCAATCCCTTTGATCTCGACTCCTTTGTACCTCTTTACAACAAACATATTTTTTGTAAATTAATACCCCATCTTTCAAACTCTTGTTATGATAATCTTTTCTCACACTAAAACCCACAGATCTGCCATAATTGTTATAGAACCTATAGGCATCTTCCTCGAAGTCAAATTGCATACCAATTTGTGGAATATTATTTGTTATATCGGATCAAAAGCTAATGAACATCGTTTATCGATTTAAATTATAATGCAAATATACGATTGAAGACATTCATTAAAAATGACTCTCAAGAAAGATAGATTCAAATTTTCAGGGAACTATAATGTACGAATTGTGATGATAATTAGAAAATTTAAATCTCTATTTGTCACAATGAACTCATTCACATGGCTTAAAATGTTCATGTGAAGCATATAAGAAAACCCATTTATAGAGTTATGATGGCACTCATAAATGCTTAGCCCAAGTCCAGAATGATGATTTTATGGTCCAGAAAGGTGGTATTGAGAATATATGGACTAGCAATGGATTAAGATGTGAGGACGAATCAGAAACAATATATTAGTGGTTCACCTTAGCCGAGAGACTAAGGTTACATCCACTGTAATGCAGTATCTTGCTCCTTGGGGGTGTATATTTCTTGAAGAAAAAGGTTACAACGGGTTGTTTTCATACAATGCTTCAGTAATACCAGTGTATCAGTGGGGAAATTGCCAGTCTCCTCTGTGTAGTGTGATAGTGTTCTATTTATACGGGTAATCCTTCTAGGGCTTCTTACGGCTTCCTCTCTCCTTTTTGCTTATTCTGTAGTCCCCTCTTCTTTTGTCCTTTAGTGATCTCTGTCATGCGACGCCACTGTGCCCACGATCCTTGGGTGGTTACGTGCATAAATATTCCCTTAGCCAGAGGGTACATGATCGTTAGAGGCTTTAGAAGTTGTCCCCTGGTCCCCTGGACACGTGGCGCGAAGTGGGGCACTTGGGGCCTAGTGAGTACCGAGCTTCTTTATCCCGGGTTGCTTAACGTTGAGCTTTCTATGGCTGAGCAGGGTCACGCCGAGCTGGACTTTCTGCTGGGCTTCCTCCTTTGGATTATGGCTCATTCCTTGTTACGGAGCAGATGGGCTGTTAAGGGATTTCTTGGGCCGTTGTGCACCCTTTTTGGCCCACTCTAAAATTCTACCGTTATCAGTTGCCACCCAGCCCCAGGTCATGAGGATGACATCATGCTCTGACCTGGGGTTAAATAAGCCTTTTCCAAATTCTGAATAGCCTTCTTGGATGACGGTTAGGCATGATTGTCGGGGCTGCCCTTAGGACGGGTTTGGTTAATCTCTGCCGGCTTGGATGGGACAGATGTGCTCGAGTGGAGGCAGGTGTCGTCCGTAGGGTGATCTTTATAAGGCGGTTTCCTGCACGTTCCTCCCCACGTCCCATCGTGATAATAAATAATGTGTATAAAAAGGGAAAGAAACTCTTAGTCTCTCCTGTTTGCGTTTTGAATCTCTTCTTTCTTGTGCTTCCTCTCATTTTTCCTGGTTTTTTGAAGCTACTGTTTCAAGTTCTTGGTGATTCAGGGGTACTGCATTTTTCGTTCCTTTGCGATCTAACTCTAGCTTCTAGTTAGATACATCATTTCTTTCTCCTTCCTTTTCTTCGATCTGGATCCCTTCAACCCTCCCTAGTGGGGTTTCGAGTTTCGTTTCCTTATTTAGAGATTCAATTATTTTCGGAATCACTCTGGTAACTTTGCCTTCCTTTCTCAGTTCGTAGATCATCCCCTACTGCCGAGGTTATCTTTATTTAGGACTTTGTGTCTTACTCCCTTGTTCTTAACGGATTGTGCCTTGCATTTGCCCTCTTTATATTCTGATCTTCAATTTGGGCCGATAATGGGTAGGGTGATTTCTAATTTCGACTACGAGGATGAAGGCGATGAGGAAGTCCCATCATGTACTACTAGTGGCCATTCCGAGGAAGGGGCATCCTCTCCCATTGATGGGGAGAGGGCACCTATTACTGGTGATATTTTAATTGGGGATGACCAATTTTCTATGTCCTTAACATAGAATTTTGAGTTCCTTCCCAGGGAGCTGGCTCAGGAGGCCTTAGGGCCGGGTTTCGAGGTTTCAACCTCAGTTCCTTCTGAGGAGGCTCCTTTAACGTTGCCCCCATTCCCTCTGGTCGTCTTAGGAGGAAAAGGTCTAAGGGTGCTTCTACTTCTGCCCCTAAGAAGGTAAAGGCTCGTAGGGATCTCTCTGACCTCAAGTGTTGTGCTGAGTCGAATTCAAGTAATCTTGATGAGGAGGATTTGGCTGATCTGAGGGAAGAATATTCCTTCCCCGAGTGTGTTTTACTCCATACTCCCGAGGAGGATGAGAGGTGCAACTCTAATATTGCAGTGTGGATTTTACTGGCCCACACTTTTCAAAGATGTCCATGCCTTTTTTTTAACTTGCGATAGATGCCAAAGGTTGGGAAGCATTTCTAAAAGAAACATGATGCCCTTAAACCCCATTCTGGTAATTGAAATTTTTGACTGTTGGGGCATCGATTTTATGGGACCGTTTCCCCCTTCCTTTGGCTATCTATACATTTTAGTGGCTGTAGACTATGTATCCAAATGGGTTGAAGCAATTCCATGCCGAAACAATGATCACCAAACAGTGATCAAGTTTTTGAAAGAAAATATTTTGTCCCGGTTTGGAATTCCAAAATCAATCATAAGTGATGGGGGTGCTCATTTTTGCAATCGTCCCTTTTGGAATTTGATGAAAAAATACTTGATATTTCACAAAATTGCAACCCCTTATCACCCACATACCAGTGGACAAGCTGAACTAGCTAATTGGGACATCAAATTAATTTTGGAAAAAATGGTGAACCCAGACCGCAAAGATTGGTCGTTAAGATTAACTGATGCACTCTGGGCGTACCGTACTGCTTTTAAAATAATTTTAGGCATGTCTCCTTATCGATTAGTCTATGGAAAGCTGTGTCACCTACCTGTGGAATTGGAACATAGGACATACTGGGCTATTAAAGCAATGAATTTTAACTTGGACAAGGCTGGAATAGCAAGGAAACTTCAAATAAATGAATTGGAGGAATTGAGAAATGCAGCATATGAGAATGCTAAGATTGCTAAAACCAGGATGAAAATTTTTCATGACAAAAACATTGTGCGAAAATCTTTTGAGCTTTCTCAAAAAGTCCAGTTATTTAATTCAAGACTCCGCCTCTTTCCTGATAAGTTGAAGTCAAGATGGACTGGGCCTTACATTGTTAAAAAGGTGTTTGGACATGGAGCAGTTGAAGTGGAAAATCCATCAAACGGTAATATCTTTACTATTAATGGTCAGCGGTTGAAACCATTTTTGGAGGATTTTGTTAAAAATGTGGAAACCATTCTTTTAATGGAACCAGAATACTCCTCCAAGATTCGTGCCTGCCGACACTCAAGTGGATCGGGTCAGGAAAAATCTAACCCAACCCGACCCACTGGGGCGCCTTTATAAGGCACCCACTCTTTTTCTTCTTTTTTCTCCCAGTCGCCACTGTTGCCCCCCCCCCCCCCCCCAATTTCTTTTTCTTCTTTTCTTCTTCTTTCTTTTCTTCTTCGTTTTCTCTGTTATTTGATAAACAACCCATGAACACACACTCTACAAACACAATCTTTTGCTTCATGTTTTGCATTTTAATCTTATATTTGCTCACGGGTGTTCTTCTCTTGTTCACACTCACACACAAAGATTTTCAGCCTACCCGAAACCCAGATCTACGCATAGATGAGTAATTCGTGTATTTTTATTTGTAGGTTTCAGCAGATGAACAGATCTCTACCATTCAACCTTATCTCCAAGATCCGTGAAATGGTAAATTCGAAACATTGAGGACAATGTTCTGTTTAGGTTGGGGGGTAAGAACTACAGTTCATATTTGCTTGTAAATTTTTAAAATTTTTGATGTTGTTGTTGTTGTACCTTGCCTGGTATAAATTGATGATTATGTTTGTGAGTCAGCTTCAATCGTCTTTGTGACTGGCAGACGTTAAAGAACCAGATAGTGAGTCTTAAAGCTTAGAAATCATGGATGTTAAACTTTTTTGGTTTAGTCTAGGAGTTCTACGCACTTTTCCATCTGATGTGCATATTGTGATCATGAGAAAAGCAAGACTGGTAAGGAAAGCCGAAATCCAAGAAAAACAAGCGAAACCCCTCTGTGGCAGAAGCAACTTTGCCAAACGTCGTCGTGCCAAAAGACTTGGTGATTGTAAATAGTGTGGCAGAGTCTTTCACGAGAAAAGATACAACCAGTGTTCTGAACCAATCTCCGGTCGCACACTCGATCGATTAGACTGGATAGTGAATGGGCTGAGTAAGGATTACCCTGATACGCCATGCTATTCCGGTACTTTGCTTAACCGGTTTGTGAGAGAGGAAATTGGGAGAGTCACTGGTTGTCCGAACTACACAGACACAGAGGGAGACTCGGATTAGATAATTTTCTGTAGGAAATTGTACTTTTGTTGGGATGAAAGCCTAAGGTCCGAATTTTTTGTAAAAAGTGTAAAAATCTTTTTGTACAAACTCTTTTTGACTGAAATGAAAAAATAAGCCGAGTAAGGAATGTCCCAGAATACCAACCTGAAGCATGGGTAGGGGCTTATCCTGAGACGCCATAGGGTTTTGGTTTAAACTTGTGTGTTTAACCCTCTTTGATTGTGCATAGTGTAGTGCATAAATTATTTTTGTTTTTGATTCAACATTCGAACGCCAGTTTACGTTCGAACGTCAGCCGCTTACAGTACTTAGCCTCTGATGAAACTTAAAAGTACTGAGAGCTCAGCCCGTTCGAACGCCAATAGACCGTTCGAACGAAGGGAACTTATAGTACTTTGGCCTCTGACAGAACTCAAAAGTACTGGGAGCTCACCACGTTCAAACGACAACCATGTTCGAACGATCTGTTTAAAATCCTTCTAGACATGTTCGAACGTTACCCACGTTCGAACGTCACGACTCAGGCTATAAAAGTCTGGTTCGTCTTCTTCATTTCAAAACCACCCAAAAACCCCCAAAAATCGAAAAACCCTTGGTGACCCTTCACTACCCAGACCCCAAAACACCTACCATTCTCTATTTTTACCGAAAAATCAACCCTCCCAAGACAGTTCCCATATCAAAAATCTCCATTTTCACAAAGAAATCCAAGATTTCAAAGCCCTCAAACTCAAAAACCGAAACCACCATGCCAAGAGTCAAGATCCCTGCCATGCGCAACCCAAACAACCAAGAACCCAACTTCGTCAAGGAGGTGGTCGAAGTAAGAGAGGGGAGGCCACCACTTACGCTAAGATACGACAAGACCCGGTTCCCCACAGCTTTAAAAGCTGACAGGTACGATAACTTCTATCAAAAACATGTTGTGGTCTGTGAGAGGGATGTTGTTTTAACTGATTTTGCTGAGTTGGGTTTGCTTGCGGAGATGGAGAGGAGGGGTTGGAATTTGTATTTGCAAAACGGCGGAGAGGCCGTAGTAGACTTGGTGAGGAAGTTTTACTCCAACGCCGAGATCGTCAATGGGGCGTTGAATAGCTATGCGAGGGGCATCCACATAGATGTGGATGAAGATTACATTTGGGGGATAAGGCAAGAAGTGCCTCGGGTACCACATCCCGCCTATCCCTCGAGAAAGAACGTGGCAATGAATGAGGTGGGGAAGGAACTGACTGGAGTGCCTAATTTTTCTTGGACTGGGAAGAAATTCTTCAAACAAGGAGAATTGACTAATAAATATAAAATGTTGAACCTGATTGCGATTGCCAACTTTGCTCCGATAGGAAGAAAAAAATGAAATCCTCCCCGACATGGCCCGACTATTGTATGCAATAGGAAAAGGGCAAAGCATCGACCTCCCCTCCCTAGTTTTAACAGAGATGAAGAAAGGGTGTGACGTGAAGCGGAATTCACTTCCCTTCGGCACACTACACTACAACAAAAGGCATTTTTTGCGACGATTTTAATTTTGTCGCAAAAAGTTTAAATTAGCGACGATTTTATAATTTTGTCGCAAATTTCTATTTTGGAAATTTTTTTGCGACGTTTTTTAAAAAACGTCGCGAAAAGTCGATTCCATCCAAATTGGTTTTTGACGGGAATTGGCAATTTTTTACGACAAAGATTATTTGTCGCAAATAGTTTCTTTTCGTCGCAAAAATAAATAATCTAAAATTTAAAGTAAAATAAAATTTATATTTATATTTTTTGGCATTATTTGCGACGTTTTTTTTTTAAAAACGTCGCCAAAAGGCGAATCATCTTGTTTTTTTTGGCGGTGGAAATGGCGTGAAGTGACAATTTTTTACGACGTATTTAAAAAACGTCGCCAATAATTTTTTTCTTAAATTAAAAATTTAAAAATAAAAATTTAATTAATTTTTCGCGACGTTTTAAAAAAGCGTCGCAAATAAATTTTTTACGTAAATGAAAAAAATAACAACTTAATTTATTTTTCGCGACATTTTTAGAAAACGTCGCCAATAAATTTTTTACGTAAATAAAAAAATAACAACTTAATTTATTTTTTGCGACGTTTTTAGGAAACGTCGCCAATAAATTTTTTACGTAAATTAAAAATAACAACTTAATTTATTTTTCGCGACGTGTTTAAAAAACGTCGCAAATAAGTTTTTTGACGTAAATAAAAAAATAACAACTTTGTTTATTTTTTGCGACGTTTTTAGAAAATGTCGCGAATAATTTTTTAGTTAAATAAAAAATTTTAAAAATAAAAATTTAATTAATTTTTTGCGACGTTTTCCAAAAACGTTGCCAATAAATTTTTACGTAAATAAAAAAATTAGAAAATAACAATGTAATTAATTTTTCGCGACGTTATTAAAAAACGTCGCCCAAAATTTTTTTTAACGTAAATAAAAAATTAAAACCATAACAATTTAATTACTTTTTGGCTACGTTTTTTGAAAACGTCGCTAAAAGGTGCTAATTGTTTTTGGCGGGAGAAGTGGCGGGAATTGACAAATTAAATAAAAAACAATTTGATTACTTTTTAGCGACGTTGTTAAAAAAACGTCGCAAATAAATTTTTTTCCTAAATAAAAAATTTTAAAAAATAAAAAATTAATTATTTTTTTGCGACATTTTTTAAAAAACGTCCCCAATAAATTTTTCTTAAGTACTCTCTCTCCATCTCCATCTCCATCTCCCTCTCCCTCTCCCTCTCTCTCACTGTGTTCCTCTATTTACCCGACTCTACCGTTTCCTATGTCCACCTTCCCTGTTGTTCAAACCGTTCAACTCGACACAATTGCTAGGCCTAATCAACTGCTTGATGAAACTCCTCAACTGCTCGATAAAATTAACATATTTAACTAGTATTATAGAAATAAAAAGTTAATTATTTGTAACTATTTATTAAGCACTGACATTATTATTGTTTAAAAAATATTTTTTTATTTTTACTAGTTGGTGCATACGTGCGTTGCACGTGGACCAATATCGTGAATTATAGTCTTAGCTTATATTTTCTAAATAATTATTTTCATATCATAACATAAGGTTATACAGAAGTATTTTGATGTGATATTTATGCAACAAAATAATAAAATATAATAAGTGGCTAATCTGATTTTATATTCTACAAAAGTTACAAAAATCACTTTGAAAGTACCAAAGATTATCGTGGTCTATATTTACATGATATAGAAATTTATTTTGCATACAAAAATTTCATCTTTTTGATATAGAGAAATCATTTTTTTTTATCAAGTAAAGGACAATATAATCGGAGTCTACATTTCCATGATAGTGACTACTTCTCGCTGCCAATTTGAATCGAAAAATTAAATTACCTTGTCTGGAGTTATTTGGTACTATGAAAATTATCATCACAAATTGAAACATTGATGTCTAGAATTTGCAGAGTCTCTAATTAAGGGAATGAGAACATGAAGACAACTTATTTCTATGATCACAAAATAACAACTTTCTTACAACCAAGAATTTTTCCCATTTATGTATATTTTACACATACATTTCAATATTTTAAACTCAAATTAATTACTTGAATGGAAATAATAAGCACAAAACCACCTAAATATTATCTTAGCTAATAAGAAAATGGTCATTAAATTTACAAAACATTAGCCTGTATGACACTCAAATAAATTAATGAGAAAGCAAATCAAGTTTGAAAGAGGACAAACCATTAGTATGGTTGATTGAGATGTATGTAACCAAATCCATTGAGACAACTTAACATCTATATAAAAGAAAAGATGACTTTAATATGAATAAGAAATGCACCAGCATTGCAATAAGGCAACATTTTAGTGAAAACACAAATTATTATCACCACGAATTGCGTTTCAGCAAATTATTATCCCTCGCGCCAACTCTCGCCTCTCTCTGACTCTCCCTGCCTCGCCCAACTCCCAAATTCCACCGGTGAATCACCACTACCACCAAAGCCACCGGAGTACCACCACCAGTGAACCCACCTCCATTGCTCTGAAAACCTCAAAACCAATGAAGCCCCATCCCCAAATCCAACGAAGCCCTATCCTCCATTGCTCTCTCCACTTCTCCCTCGCTGGATCGTCGCCTCCTCCTCCAATTGAAGTCACTGCCGCCTCCTCTTTCTGTCGATCGAGTTGAAGCCACTGCCGCCTCCTATTTCTCTCAGCCTTCATCAAGCATCCTTGAAGCCACGATCGATCGATGAAGTCGGCTGCTTTTACATAAAATTGGTGAATCGAACGAGTTTTCCGATAAGTGGGTAACAAGAAATCAAAATTTTTAGGGCAATTTTGCCCCAAATCGACTTGCGGTTCTGTGTTTTGTTTTATCTTCTCCATACGCAGAGCTCATCTCCGAATCGATCAAAACAGGTATCAACGGCTATGTACATAATCTCTATCTCTCTCTTATGTATATATTTCATTGTATACGTGTATGTATATATATCTCTTTGTTCTGTTTGGTTTTTTGCTGGATCATCATGGGCTTTGGTTTGAATTTAATTAGGATTCTTACATTAATTGAATTGAATTGAATTAGGATTTTTGCTGGATGATGCGTGTATGGGTTACTGCCGCCTCCATTTGTTCCTTTTGATTTTTGGTTTGCTGGATCTTTGTTTGACTGAAATGGGTTTTCGGAATCTTGGTTTGCTGGATGATATTGAATTGGGTTTTCAGAATCTTGATATGAAAAATTGTTTTGGTATGAAATTGTTCTGGTGCTTGGAGTTGGGGTATGCAGACTGCCTAGGTGACAGTGTGCAGGATCTGTTTGTTGTGGGTTGGAGGATGGTGGCAGGTGCTGAGAGCATACTTTGTTTTATGGGCAGTTGGGTTGTGCACTCTGTATGGTCTGATTTGCTTCTTTGGAGCAGGGAGCTGAGAGTCTTGACACTCTTCACTCTGCAATGGACTGTCTCTGCAACAGCATTGAGCTGGAGCATGGGTTAGTCTACATTGGACAGAGCAGCAGATTTTCAGACTTAGATTTTTTGTCAAACTGGAATTAGAAATGGTTTAATCCATTTTGAAGGATTAAAACCATTTTTCATACTTTTTAGAACTGCTTGTTATTTGCGTCTTGTAAATCTTTCTTTTTGGAAATAAAATTTTCTATTTAAAAAAAAAAAAAAAGTGTTTGCCTGATCTAAGATCAAATTTTGCTGAATTTTGCTGAATGTGTTTACATGGTGTTTGCTGAACTTGGACTGTTATTATTATTTGCTGATTTTGGTTCAAAAATGCAGTTGGGTGGTAAAATTCTGCGTAGTTTATTTTAAGTGGAGGTGATATACCAACCGTCAACCGACTACTTTTGAAAATTTGTTTTCTTTGTGGGCTTTGATTCACTTGAATTTTGCTGGTTGCTGGGCATTATATTGGGCTTTGGGTATTGTCACTTGGAATTTAGCGGGTTAATTATATTTGTATAGATTTGGTTCAAGTGCTTTGCTTGTTGATTATTCGGCTCTCTTTTTTGTTGTAATTATGGCAAGTCAAAATCCCGACTCTCTCAAGGACATCAATGAGAAATTACGTATGATTAATGATCAGTTGTAGCAGCGTATCATCTAGTTTGTTTGAGTTTACAATCATCTAATTTTTATTTCTGGCATTCTTGTTTTGGTCTTGTAGTGTATATAGTGTTTGAGCGAAATGTGCAATTTCTTTGCTGTTTCTGCAGATTATTGATAATCTAGCACCGAACACATCCCACAGCCTCACTCTTTGGGCCGACATCCTTCAGGTATTTTAAACCAATTATAAGCCTTTGGAATGGGTGGCAATGCTACATTTTTTTCTCTGTTTTCTCTTGGTATACTTGAACATTGTTGATATAATTTATATATTGCTATATTTCAGGTGTTTTATATAAATGGGACTAGGTCACCGAGCCACCACAACAGCAAGTAAGGTTGCATCCTCTGAGGCACCTAATAGGGGTGCATCCTCGAGTGCACGAGTTGCTATATCATCTGATGCACCTACATCACAGCCTGTTGGCGGCACTGAGGGTAGCAGTACAGGTTTGATGCATACTTTACTTGAATTAAACATATTTTTCTTAATATGGTGGGCTAACATCTATTATTAATGTTTGCGCAGCAGTTTCTACCACCAAGAAACGCGGTCGAGGACCGTCAAGAGGGAAAAATGCTGAGCGTCTGCGTGCAGCACACGGCCCCCTTGATGTTTTGATTCCTGATGGAGTCGGCGTTCCAGTGGGTGTAAATTCTGCGAAGGTGATGACAGAGATTGGCTTCCTGGCGAGGACGTTTGCCCTTATTAGAAATGTCCACAAATGGAAGCAACTAACATAAGAGGATAAGGTACCACTCATTGCACGATTATTGGTTAGTGAATATATTTGTTTGGTTTCAACAATATATTTATTTGTGTAGAGTGTTACAACATGTTGTAATTAATTTTTATATTTATATTTTGTTGTAGACAAAGTTTAACATTAGAGAGTATCATGAAAAAGATGGTGTTAGGAAGTCCATCGACAAAAAAATTGCTGCGAGGTACAGGAACCACCGATACCATATGCATATGCACTACAAGGATATGGTTGAGTCCGGTGTTGACCCAAAGAGCAAGCCATATGGTGATGTGAGTCAGGAGGATTGAGAGTACATAATTGAAACACTTTACAAGGATCTAAAATTTCAGGTAACTTTTATTAGTTATGCAAATTAATATCCATTTTTTATTCCCAATTGTGTACTAATTATGTTCGTTGTATATAGGCAAAAGCTAAGAAAAATGCGGAAAATCGTGCCAAACTGCCATACAACCACTCGATGGGTTCAAAGTCCTTTCAGTCTGCCCTATATGAAAGGGTGTTATACTTTAGCATTTGCTTCCTAAATTTTAATATATAGGAAATTCATAAATTTGAATATTGATATTTTCATTAACTGTAACAGAGGGACCCTACGACTGATGACCCACCCCACATTGTTGATTTTTTTTCACGATTCTCATGTGAACAAGAAGGGTGAGTGGGTTTTTGCTGAGGCAGAGTCAAGATATGTAAGTATTTCAAATTGTAGAAAATTATGTTTTTTTTTAAATAATTTTTTATGATACACTCACTGATTGGGTTTAAATATCTTAAATTGTAGGAGCGAATGAAAGAATTGTCCACACAGAACTTAGAAGAGGGTGTAGAGCCATTGACACAGGATGAAATTGCATGCACAGTCCTTGGCAGTAGACCTGGATATAAGAAAGGATTTGGACATGGTCTGAAGCCTTCATCATCTAGTCAGTCATTCAAAGCCACTGCTGAGTATCGACAACAAGCTGATATGATAAAAGAGTTGCAAGCAACTGTTGATTCTCTTCAGAAGGAACGTGATGAAACAAAATAGAAGCTAGAGAAGTTTAAAGACGCGCAACAGAAGTTTGAAGACACGCAGCAACAGATGATGCAACAACTTTTGCAAATGCAACTTCAAATGCAACGTGCTCTGGGCACCTCAACTAATGCAGACATGCCACCTGAGTCTTAGTTAGTATCTATTTACTATCGTTTGATTGATAATTTATTAATCTATTTTTTTTCTTTTTTGTAACAGATGAATTATGGACTTCTGCATTAAAGTGGCTAAAATTTTAGGATTGATTCTAACTTTTTTTTTAATCATAACTTTACCCTAGTTAGTTGTAATTTGACTCAAGAAATTATAATGTGATTCAAAAAAGTCATTGTAGTCTTATCCTTAAATGAAATATGAGTTGCAACCTGGTTACTGAACAATGACGGAAGGGCTCAAAAAATGCATGACACTAAAGCTCCGTACGTGTGGCATATAGGGAGAACTTCAATACACCTGAGGATAAAAAATTCTGTAATGTTTTCTATTCACTAATAGTAAAGTATATTATTGCTCCATTTCTTGAAATTTAAAGTTGGCAGAACACATATTAGGTTGGAAGATTCTTCAGTAGTAAAAATCCACAGCAATATGCACATATATGTATGTAGGCATCTATAACTTACTAATTGCTGAGGAGTGTAATTTTGTTTTTGAAACTACATTGGCCTCAATTGTAGCTGCATGAGGATCAAATGGATATGCATTTGTGCTGCTGATGGATTCCCTAAATTGGCTGCTGATAGTAATGATACAAACTGTTTCACGACCTGCAATTGTAATTCAGGCATGAATTTCTTTAGGCCTCGTCGAAGTGTTACTGATTAATAGTTTTAGTATAGTTTACTATTTATTAATGATATATAATGTTTTGTTCTCTAAGTGACTCATATTTTGTGGTTTAAAATGCTCAAAATAATAGCATGTCTTTTATTGTTCCTTAAACAACATGTTCTTTGTAGGGATGGCTGCTCATAGAGTTCAGTGGGGTCAATTGATCTCACTGGAGTTTAGACATATATTTGGGTGGATTCTTTTACTAATAATATTGAAAATGGTTTGACTGGTTATCTGGAAGCTTTATATTTGGTATGATAAGCTTCAACACAAACTGGCCCTCTGTTGTTTTTATGATGGTTAATAAACTCTATGCATTTGACTGTAACCAATGAGATACATTCTACATCACAAAATTCAATTTGATTGCTCAGATTTTTTATTCGTCCATACTCACTTGTCATATCCATCTTTGTTCAATATTTGTATTTATGTCTGGGCCTCTATTGTTTTTATGATGGTTCAGAAACTCTATGCATTTGACTGAAAACAAGGAGATACACTCTGGATTCCACAATCTTGGAATGTACACATGCATGGAGCTGTTCAAGTTTAAGAGACATTAAATGTAATTAGAGATGTTTTAAATCCTCTTGAAGGATTAAAGCAATTTTTTCAATTTTTAGAACTTCTTGTTCTTTGATTCTTGTAATTCATTCTTTTTAGAAATAAAATTTTGTTTTTTTTATAAAAAGATGTGAATGAATGTTGAATGGAAAAGATGTGAAATGTATTAATTGTGTTAGTTTTTTATTGAACACATGTATTATTGGTGTACAGGTGCAAATTTCTATTGGAATATCATTTTTTATGAATTATTTAAAAAAAAAATTAGCTTTTTTGCGACGAAATTAAAATCGTCGTGAAAAATTGCAGGAACAATCTTTTTTGCGACGATTTATATACGTCGCAAATGTAATTATTTTTTATATTTTTACTTTTGTAAAAAAATTATTCACGATTATTTTTTTACGTCGTGAAAAATTAATTAAATTATTATTTTTTAATTTTTATTTTTAAAAAAATTATTCGCGACGATTTTTTTACGTCGCTAAAAATTAATTAAATTGTTATTTTTTACTTTTTTTTTTTTAAAAAAGTTATTCGCGATGATTTTTTAACTTCACTAAAAATTAATTAAATTATTATTTTTTTATTTTTGTAAAAAATTATTCGCGACGATTTTTTTACGTCGCTAAAAATTAATTAAATTATTATTTTTTACTTTTTTATTTGTGTAAAAAATTATTGGCGACGATTTTTTTACGTCGCGAAAAATTAATTAAATTATTATTTTTTATTTTGTTACCCTGGTGGAATAGATTTTAGCTACGATTTTTTAATTTTTCGCGACGTTTTTTTTTCGTCGCAAAAAACTTTTTTTTGCGATGAAAATAAATTTACGTCGCAAAATGTTTTCTGCGATGAGGCTATTGCGACGAAGACGCGACGAAAAAAAAACGTCGCAAAAAATATTTGGCGACGATTTTTTTTAATTTAGCGACGAAAAAAATCATCACAAAAAATAATTTTTGTTGTAGTGCTAGTGACTGAAATATGCAAAGACCATGGGGTTAGGGTGAAGCCAGAGATGGAGATTCAAAAGCCAATGGGGCCACTTAACAAGGTATCCTTCCGGAGGAGTCAAGGTCATAGTGGCGGACCAGCGGCCAGACATGAGATGCCCCTTACCCATGAAGTGGACGAGGTGCAAGAAGAGCTTGATGCGGAGGAGGAGAGAGAGAGATGGAGGAAGAGAGAGAGCAACCACAGGAGGCAGGCCCCAGCACCAACAGTCGGAGATCACTAAGAGACATTATGATTGGCATCGAGGCCAACCAAGACAAGATTCTCCGTCAATAGGAGGAGATCCTTGGCCTTCTGAGGGGTGGAGCTAGTGGACATGGAGGAGAGTGAGAGAGAGGGATTCCTGTTCTTGATTATAGTTTTTGTGTGTTTATTGCTTCTTTTTATGAGTTTCTTCTTTGGTAGTTGTTAAAGATATTGTAAGTTTTTGTGTGATTGTGGATGAATTGGATCATTGATGTTGATGTTAAACGACAATATTTTGTGAAATGAATGGTTCAATTTATCACTTTTATTTGTTTTAAATGCATATAAAGATTTAGCTTAATATTGATATATGATGGAACAAATGTGGATGTTAAGAATGTTTGTTAAAGTAACTACGCACATGATCGGTTTGACACCTCAACCTATCAACCGAGACTTAAAACCACATTTCTTGGAAAATTGGTATTCTTTCTATGCTTAAATTGTCAAATGTGCATCGATATTTGTTATTTTCAAGGTACAGGATGATCGGACTCGAAAATGGAATCGGTATATAACCGACATTCCCTGGAAAACCCGACATAACCAGTGGAGATAACAAAGGATACCATGGTAAGTTTAGAGTCTTACGATGCTTTCGAGAGACAATCAATGTTTACTCAAGTAAGGTCTTTCACTCTCAATTTTTGAATAATCTCATTAACCTTGCTTTGATTGACGCACTTAAAAGTGATCTATTGACATATCCCACAGGGAACCTTCGCATATGACACATACATGTGCACATGCTTGAGAAATGATCTTAGGCCATCTTTGATCTGATATTGAGCCTTAGCCATTTCTTTTACAAAATATATCCCTTGTTAGCCATGCTTGAGCCATCAATGTATGATTTCTTCTTCGATAAACCCGTATGATTACCAAGCCACAAGAAAACATACTTGACATACCTTTGCTATCTAATTTTCTTGCACCCTCTTTTAAATCAATATGATACAGAAATACAAGAAAAAAGGGAAAAAAGCATTTGAGGCTACCATTCAAGAAGAATCGATGGGAACAATTGAAATAGAAAAGAAGCAAAAAGGCAAGAAATTGCCAAGAAAGTGAAAAATGAGAAAAATGAAAGAAAGAAATATCATCTCTGGGCGAAATATCGAAAAGCTAGAAAGAGGTGTGCTACACTACATAAACAGAGGATAGCTCTTGAATACTTTTGACGTCATTTCGTTAGCCACTGACCTTTGGCCACGTTACAACCTATGAAAAGCCCTAATTGATCTCAAGTCTGTTGCATGCATACGTCGTCAATCAAAACTGGGTATGGTAAATGATATTTCTTTAAATTGCATCAATATTCTTTCATGAGATTATGCCAAACATGATTAGTTGTTTCCTTAAAATTTCACTCCCTTCCTAATTGTGCATGTGATTGTTCGATTGGCCACCTTCTGATCACATAACTCGTGAGAAACAAGTCACTATAATCGGAGCGAACTTTTGCTGAGAGCATTCTATGAGAGGTTTTTGAAATCGAAGCTATCCATGGAAGGTGGTAAAATGGAGTGTTTGTTATATAACGATTCTTACTGCTAGAATGATCATTCCTACTACACAGGGAATTCCAAATACCAATGTAACATATGCTAATTTTTGCATAGAATAGATACCTATGAAAGAGGGACATGCGGGATATAAGTCGAAATTGAGAGTTGGGTGTCCCAACGACCATGATGCTAATTTACTTTAATCAGCAGTCTCACATACACATATGTTCGACTGAAGTTTGTGGGTAGCTTCACTGAAAACCCTCACGAGACAACACTCGTCCGCTAGGGTAAACCTAGTGGTTCAACGGCTTGTTGCATAAGCTAAATGCAACCGGATGACCTACGAAAATGGCATTAGGAGTAGATTTTTTTTTTGTATTACTAGAGACTAGCAATATTTAGGTTGGGGAGTGTGATTAGCACTTAAAATTAGCATTTTACTATACCGTTTTAAGACTAATTGTACTTTGATGGAGTTTAAGTGATGTCATTTTAGGCCCTAAACTGAACAAGGACTCAAGAACAACAAGTATCACACTTGAATGTAACACCAGCACATTAGGGCAAAAAATTGGAGAAGCTTGGAGCACAGCCAGAACGTTCGAACGCCAACTCACGTTCGAATGTCCACATTGAACTGTAGCAGACCTGACTGCTTAGAGAAGGCGTGTTGCAACTAGGAAAGAAGACTGAAGTTCTGAGGCACTTAAGTGTCACGTTCGTACGCCAACTCACGTTCGAACGTGCACTTGAGTTGATTGAAGACCAGACTACTGCATAGAGTGAGAAAATGAACTTCACAGAAGACCACAAGCCACTTGAGTGAGAAGGTCAGACCACATCTGGCATTTGAACGCCCATAATGCAAAGATAGAAGAAACGTTCGAACGACATACAACTTTTGAACGACCATAAAGCAAAAACAGAGACAACGTTCGAACGCCAACTCACGTTCGAACGTTCTCCACAGACTGGCTGCATAGTAGTTGGTTTTTCACTTGGACTTGGGCGGCATACACTATTCCTTCACCCCCTCTTGTCTCCTCCTCTTGCCTATAAATACTCTCATTGTTGGAGAACATGGGGGACCAAGTAGAGAGGTTGATGGAGGCTTAGACTCCCACTCATATTTTAGATTTAGCTTATATTTCCTTGTATGAAGTAGTTATTTTAGAGATTAGTTTGGCTTTAGTCCAACATCTCTTAGTTTGTTATAAAAGTAGTTTTATGCTTATGCTTTCACTTACATGCTTAGAAGGGAGTTAGTTCATCTTTTGGTTGATGAAACAACCCTCCATTCCTTGGTTGAGGAAGCCACCCTCCAAATGTGACTAGCTTTCTTCTACTTTTATTGTTTATGTACTTCACTTCCATTGCTTGAGCTTCTTTCTTTCTTAGAGGAGTGAAACTCTTCCACTTTTCTAGAGTTTTACCAAAGCCGTGAAGGGTGGGATGTGATTCACTCATTCTTTGTTAAAGATTGGCTCCTTGTTTATTGTTATTTCATATTGTAAGTCCTCTACTTGGAGGGATGAGCATCACTCACTTTTCTAGCTTTACCAAAGTCATGAAGAGTGAATAGCTTCTCATTCACTCTTTAGTAAGAGGAGAAGGGCATGTATAAGTTATCCGGAAATTATATTTTTGCATTGTTCTTATGCTTAACGTTTATTTCTCTTTGCTTATTGGATAATTGATTGCATCTAGCAAAGTTAAGGTACTTTGTATAACCGTGGGGTCTTTCTATGACACGGATGACTCTTGCATAGAAAGATTCATCGGTTCAAGGCAAGTACCCCGGGTAGATCTTCATGACTACCCTTCAATCCTCCCCATTATTGTGCTTCACTTAAAGAATGGAATATTAATGTCATGATTGGATGTCTTGTAGAAACATTTGCTTGTTTGTAGACAGGTTAAGTCTCGGCACAGAAAATTCTTGTAAACTTCTAGAAAGACATCGGAATCATGTTCTTAATTCTCACAGTCCATCTTTATCTTCCGATTAACTTGTTGTTGACACGGGAGTTAATTGAGTTACCAATCACAAGTATAACAAACCGGATAATTAACTACATGTCCAGATCCTTGAACTAAAGATTGACTCTTTTTCATTAGAGCTTATCTCATATTTTGTTAAGAAAATTCTCTTGGAAAAAATCTTATATTCTGTCCAGGAAATCTCACACCTCACAACAAATCTCAAGGGTTACAATCAATAGGTCTCTACCACTGCTTACCCCAAAACACCAAGAATAGTTCCTTGTGGATTCGACTCCGGACTTAAACCGGATTATTACTACAACTTGATCGCCTGCACTTGGGTGTACACATTTTGGATCAAGTCAGCGTTCTTCCCTCGGTAAGTTTTCCTGGCTTGATGAGTTTCCTCTTTATTAATCTGGTCCTACCGCGCTTGTCGGCATCTAACTTAGAGTATGACTTTGTTTCTTTGTGTTGTAGGTGAGTACCCAATCTTGACTGGTGAGACCCAAGCTCGGGTTAACCACGTTCGAGCCCGGTTACCCTTTTCTTTTACTGAGCTGATGCATCCTAAACTTGTTTCGGTCCCGAGCAACCGTGAGTATTTGTTGTTCCTTTCTTTACCGTTTTGTTTTTGATGTGTTCAACCGAGCTTACTCCCTTAACTGCCTTTCTTGTTCAGTCCCTGCGTACCTGACCAGCCAACGAGATGTGATCATGGAACAAGTGGGCCAAAGGAGGCGAGCTTGGGGCCCAAGATCTTTGGCGAAGAGGGCTAGACTGACGAAGAGCAACTCAGTCCCAACCTCGAGCTTAGGTGCCTAGCCCGAGATTCCAGATGTTGTTGTCGAGGCACCTGTGGCATTGCATTCACCGAGCTTCCCTCATATGCCTGGGGTACTACCTAGTGCTATTGAAGTGCTGGTTTCTGAGCCTGCGCCCATCGCTGAAGGGGCGCCGGTGTCTGAGCCCATATCTATCGTTGGGGAAGCAACGGTGGGCATAGTTGCACTAGACCCAGTAGGGACGCCAATTCGGCGTGGTTCTTCCCCAACTGGAGTTGCGGGTCCTAGCTGTAAAACCCGGGAAAATCTGAACTTTTTCCGAAAAAGGGCAAAATAGTCATTTGTCACTACTGTGCGTATTTAAAATACATATGTTCTAGACCTCGGATGAGGAAACGGAGTTCGCCATTGGATTCACAACGCGAAATCTCGTAACCACCAGAAAATTCGTCGAATTCCGAGATAGTCGGATTTTGCACGTTGTTCGAGGCGACTGCATGGCGGATTACCTCACGAACGTCCCCATAAATAAATTTTATAAAATTTCCTTAAAATTAAGTTAAAGTTCAAATAAAATTAATTTGAACTTAAACTGGGATCAAATGGATCGTTTCGGGACGAAATCGGACCCGATTAAGCAAAGGACACATGGCGCGACGTGGGCCGAGTATTTAAAACTATAAATAGGGAAAAAATATCTAAAAAATCAGATCTTCTAAGCCCACTTGAGCCTTGTTCAGCCGTTCAAAGAGAGAAAGAAAGAGAGGAGAGAGAAAAGGGTTTTCTTAAGCCTTTCTCCGGCGATTTCTCCGACAACTGTCGCTCGGATTTCGTCGAGCTAGAAGGGAGAAGTGATCACGTCGACGAGGGCTTCGACTACGTACCAAAAACAAGGCATTTCACCGAATATTCAAAGGGAGAAATTTTGGAAACCAAAGCTTTTGGGCTTGTTTTGGTGCATAGAGGTTGTTTACACTTCTATTGAGGTAGGGGTTATTCCTACCTTGGATCATTCTACCCTAGGTGTAGCTAGATTAAGGATATATATATATATATATATATATATATATATATATATATATATATATATATATATATGCATGTGTAATGATGTATATATGTGTTTATGGTTATGAGAATGAAAAGGTGAGCATGAAATTGGCTTAGGCTTGTGGCTAGCTAAATTTTAATATGTGGAAGTTATATGTGATTCACTATAAAACTTGGTGATATTGAAGGCAATGCCTTGTGTGTTGGAAGTTGTTGCTTTGCTTAAAATGAGAAAATATGTTATATGCCTTTAAGGTGTTTGTTAAATGCCTTGGTTGATGAAATGAGATTCTTTCAATGTTATTGTGATAACATGTTTATGTGTATAGAGATGATTAAATTTATACTCTATGTTGTCAAGACATGACTTTGATAAGTTGACATGAATATGATATTGGTAGTTATATGCACTTGATATAATTGCCATGAAGTTACGATGATGTAAGGAAATTATATGCTTATGATCTAAATTCCATGGTATGTGGATATATTGCTCATTTTACACCATTGTACATTGAGCATGTTCATGGCATCACATTCATGGGACATTTGCATGAGTGTTGGTGTGTGGGAGATGCATAGATTTAATCAACACCTTGTTTGGTGCTTGATATGTGGGCTTGGGAAAAAGTGGATCGACGATCCTTTTTGAGTCGCATGTTGCATAAGGAAAACTTGTGTTGGGTATAGCAAGAAGGGGCATGACGACTTCCTTGGGTGAAAAACCCTAAACCACTTGGTTCATACACTCCGACGGTGCAAGTCCAAAAAGTGTAGATAGGCCCACGAAGCCGGCGGTGCGATTCCAAAATCCGTTGCCCAGGAAGACACAAGATTTTGTTGTATAAAAACACCCATTAAATGGGTAGCCTCCAACAATGATTGGGTTTTTATAAAGACATAACTTTTAATTCAAACGATCATTGGGAGGGTTTTTCTGTCAATAGACGGGTTGCATTACACTTTGGCGTTGCATTGTGTTGTGTGAGTCAGTGAGGACTCGGGTTGAAACGCATGAGTGAGTGTCACTTCATTCCATGGCATTGCATTGTTGCATTCCATCATAGAATGCATAAGTATGAGAAATGTCTAGTTATATGTTTATGTGATGATTACATGAGCATGTGCATCTAGGGGAAGAGTAACCTCTATAGGTTTATCTCTACTGGGCGTTGTGCTCACCCTATACGGGAAACAATTTCAGGTGTCGGGTTTACACCGGCGATTGGCTCCCATGGAGAGCATCAAGGGTGAAGGGGGCCTATGTGTGGCCTAACCTCAAGATTTTGTAAACCTTTTGTTTTAAAATGGTTTATGACATGTAAATATTGTAATCATATTTGAATACTTATAATAGAACCTTGTAGAGATCATGTATAAGGTAAGAAACTTTGTTATACATGTTTTGGGTGACCTTGGGAAGGTTTGAAATGAGTTGGAAATGAAAAAAACTAATGAAATGGGCAAAATCTGCCTTTAGCTACCGGTAGCCAACAAGTAGTTGTTTTCCAGAAGGAAACAGCTACCGGTAGCCAACAGGTAGTTGTTTTCCAGAAGGAAACAGCTACCGGTAGCCAACAGGTAGTCGTAGCTCCAGAATGTTTCAGCTACCGGTAGACAACAGGTAGTTGATTTCCAGAATGTTTCGGCTACCGGTAGTCATTCCAAAAATCAGAAATTTTTAAACGTTTTGCCTAATCTTTGGGCTTTGAATTTCCTTCCTTTAAATGATCAAAGTGGACCCTAATGGGGTACAAACCACGGTGTATGAGACTTTAATTGAATCAAATGAATGTTAAACCGAATTTTCATTATGGGTTAAAATCCCGGCTTAAAGATATTCTTGATGTGGTGTCGGGTTGAGCGATATCCACGGGTGTTTCCGCGGGTGATGGGTTATCAACGGGACCCCCGGATTTTGGGGCGTCACACCAGCTCAGGTCATGTAGCTCCGGCTCCACTTGTCGACCTCGAGGGGAGCTTATTGGACAATGTGACTTTAAGTAGTCGTGCGCTTATAGAATTAATTCCCCAGGTAGACCTTCATCGTTCCGTCAGCCGAACTTTCTGAGCTAGTAGTCGAGATGCCCTCCAAGCACTTCTCGAGGTAGGGTTCGTCTTTTCCTTTGATTTTCTCTTGTTTCAACTTTGATTTCCTTTTTTTTCCTCAGGCGGCGACACACGTATGTGCCCTTGGAGGAGAGGTCCATCATCTAAGGGAGGAAGCTCGTCGGAGGATTGTAGAGCTCCAAGAGGCCCGGCAACAGAATGCTGAGCTCCTGAGCTGGGGTTTAGCTGTAGAGTCCGAGCTGGAGAACACTCTTGATCAGAGAGCTCGAGTTTTTCAGTAGCTGATCACCACTGCGACTCCTGAGATCTCTTTGCGGGAACAGCTGACCTCCCAGTCGGAAGAATTGGCTACTTTGCAGCAAGACTTCGACATCTAAGCCGACGAGCTGATCTCCTTCGAAAGCGACAAGGCAGTGCTGACAATGCAACTGAGAGAGTCCCAAGCTGTGATTGCGGACCTAAATAACTCCCTAGCTACCGAGCGCCGGTTGGTTGAGGAGCAGTGCAAGGGAATTGAGAAGGCCAGGATAGAGGCCGCCAAGGCGTTTGTGGATTGGTTCTTTAACTTCGCAGATCAGGTGATCGAGAAGTTCCCTGACCTTGACCTCGATCAGTTTGAGCCTCGGTTTGACCTTCCACCTGGGGACCCTTCTAATGCTACTTCACCAGCCCACCAACCTTGATGGCTTTCTTTTCTTTTCTCTATTCTCTTTTTTTTTTTTGAAAATGTATCTCTTCTTATTTGTTGAAATGAAGAACACTTTTCCTATTTATTACATTGCTTGATTGCTTGCTGTGTTCTCCCTTTTCCCCCTACTATGAGGAGGTCTTGACCTTTTTGGAGTATGGTTACTACTTTGCCCCCCATGCTCAGTCTTCATAATCCTGTGTTGTGTGTGTGAACTGAGCTAAACCGAGCTATGTGATCACGGGTTGTGCTGGACTGAGCTCTTTGGCTAATGCTATAACTTGTTGGTGAGGCACACCCTTGAATCGTGGTGTACGGATTCAGGTGAAGAGCAATAACTAGTTCGTTATTTGTGCCCACCTAACCCCATCTAACCTCCACGTGTGCCGTCTTCATTAACTTTTGCCATGATTGTTGAAGTGTAACAGTCACCTCTATTCCCTTGCATGCTATTTATTTTCTTTTGGTACCTCAACTCTTCACGTTCTTACTATCTTTCATAAATTCTCTCGTTCTTCGCTTCCTTTTTGGCTTCATGGCTTCCTTTCCTTCTCCATTGTTCAGACAACGAGCTCAGGCCATGATCGACGAAGCGTGGTACTCGATATTCTTGCTCCCTTCATTATTTGTGGCTTCAGAGATAGAGGAAGTGAGGAGGCGGTACCTCTTTCCTGATACCTTGTCCGTCGGGTTGCCAAATCCAGACGAACCTTGCAACCTTCTCCTTCAGCGGGAAGTTTGCTTCTTTGAAGGCTCGTTTGAAATGGGCCTTTGTTTACCTTTCCACCAAGACATGAGATGTATTTTATCTTTTCATGGATTATGCCCTTCTTGCCTTTCTCCCGAAGGGTGGGGCGTCCTCATAAGTTTCTTTATTTTTTGGCGCTTACAAGACTTCAGTGACTTTCCCACTGTTGCTGAATTCCTCTACTCTTCTTCGACCCTTTCCTTCGACTTCTTCCCTGCTTCAGTTGCTTTATATGGAGGCGACATTTTGATTCCCCACTGGTTCTTGATGTCCCTAGCTCTCCAGCGGGATGGACTCAACAATTTTTCTTTATTTTCGGGGACTCCTGGGAATCTGCCGAGATGCTGGATAGGCGTGCACGGGTCCCTTGCTCATGGGGATGCCTCCTTTCATTGAGGCGAACTCTTCTTCCACTAAATCAGAGGAGAATGTTGCCAGCTCGTCTCGGAAGCGCCGACGAAGCAGCTCTTCGCCACAGTCTCTAGGTTCTCCCTCATCTTCTGAGTCGGAGCACACATTTGGGAATGCGGATCTCAAGAAGTAGCTCTCTGAGGTAGAGAAGGAACGCAATGCTTTGAGGGTTGAGAATGCCCATTTGCGGGCTGCTAATGCGCAGCTGGAGAAGGAAAATTTTCAGCTGAAGCGGTAGGCTGGGGGGAATTAGGATTTTCCTTCTTCTTTCTTTGTAATCCTGATGCTTTTATGAATATGAGATGAATTTATCTTTTTGGTACTTTGCCTGTCATGTTTGACTTGATAACTTATAACTGACGCATATAATGGACTGAGCTGAAAAACCCTCTTCCGATCTGAAAAGCCTAGTCGATGCTGTGAAGCTGAAGAGCTCACGACTTTTTCGAGCTGAAAAGCTCTTAGGCTGAAAACCCTAGTCGATGTTGCGCGGCTGAAGAGCTCACGACTTTTTCGAGCTGAAAGGCTCTCTCCTGAGTTGAAAAGCTCTTAGGCTGAAAAGCCTAATCGAAACTGTGCGGCTGAAGAGTCACGACTCTTCCGAGCTGAAAAGCTCTCTTCCTAGCTAAAAAGCTCTTACACTAAAAAACCCAGTCGATGCTGCGCGGCTAAGAGCTAGTAGCTTGCTTGAGCTGAAAGGCTCTTTTTTGAGCTGAAAAGCTCTTAGGTTGAAAAACCTATTCGATGTTGCACGGCAGAAGTGCTTGCGAGTTATCCGAGCTGAAAAGCTCTTAGGCTGAAGTAGATCATGCAAAATTTTTGGGCTTTGAATCTTCAAAAATTTAATTGATTTTGGAAATAGAGATTTACAACTTAAGATTTATATCTCCCTAGGGCACCCTATTGATAATAGCGCTTCAAATGATCCGCGTTCCAAGAATGGTGCAAGTCCTTCCCTTCTTCGGTCTGTAACTCTTAGTTCCCAGGTCGGACAATCATTTTTACAATGTAGGGTCCTTCCCAGTTTGGGCCAAGTTTCCCGTGTGATGGATCTTTTCTAGCTGGGAGCAATTTCTTGAGGACTAGGTCACCTGGTTAGAAGCTTCTCTCCTTCACCCGCTTGTTGTAGTATTTGACAGTGCTTCTTTGGTATGAGAATATGCGTTGTAGCGCTTCATCCCTTTTCTCGTCCAGGAGATCGAGATTGACTAGTAGTGATCTCTCATTCTGCTCAGGATCAAATATTTCAACCAAGCTCACCTTGACTGGGGCCATTGTTTCAGTCCCATAGGCAAGGCTAAATGAGGTCTCGCCTGTTGCAATCCGCACTGTTGTTCGGTAGGCCCATAACACTGCAGGGAGATGATTCACCCATTGGGACTTGGACACCCCCAGTCTTGTCTTCAGTGCAAGCTCAATGGTCCTGATGGTGACCTCGACCTATTCGTTGGATTGTGGGTGTGCAGATGCCGAGAAGTAATTTTTGATCCCTAATTTTGCACAGAACCCTTAAATGCCGGGTTGTTGAACTGCTTTTTGTCGTTTGAGACTAACGCCCTGGGGATGCCAAAACGGCAAACTATCGACTTCCATACGAAGTTCTTGACTTTTGGATCTGTTATTTTAGCCAGCGGCTTGGCTTCTGCCCATTTTGTGAAGTAATCCATAACAACTATGGCAAATTTGCACTGTCCAACACCAATCGATAGGGATCCTATGATATTTTGCCCCCATTGTTGGAAAGGCCAAGGACTGACGACAGGCGTAAGCTGCTCTGGTGGGTAGTGTGGCAGGTTGCCATGAATCTGACAGGGTTGACACTTTTCCACCATCTTCTTCCCGTCCTTAGCTATAGTGGGCCAAAAGTATCCTTGTCGGAGTGCTTTGCTTGCCAGAGTTCTGGTGCCGATGTGGTTTCCGCAAATGCCTTCGTGGATTTCTCTCAGGATTTTATCTGCCTCCAATTCAGACACACATTTTCATTATTGGAAATGAAAAACCCCTTTTGTACAACTTACCTTGAATGATAGTGAATCTCGCCGCTTTGGTTTTCAGCTTTGCCGCTTCCTTCGGGTCATTTGGGAGAAGACCCTCCTTCAAGAAGGATATGATGGGATCCATCCATGAGGTCGTCTCCTGAACTGGCATGGCTTGACCATTATCGGGCTGGACACTGGGTTCAGACAAGATCTCGATGGAAATTTTTCCAGGTAAGTCTTGGTGGGTAGTGGTGGCTAACTTAGCCAGCGCATTAGCCTGAGTGTTAGCATCTCGGGGTACCTGGATTAGTTCAGCCACGACAAAATTTCTCAACAAGCTTCGTACCTTCATCATGTAGAGGGCCATCTTATCATCCCTGGCAGCGTACTCTTTTTCGACCTGTCTGACCACCAGCTGGGAATTGCTGTGGATCATGATCTATTATGCGTCCATAGACAAGGCCAAGTTTAGGCTAGCAATAAGGGCCTCATACTCTGCCTTGTTATTGGAGGCTTGGAAGTTGAATCTTAGCGCGTATTCTAGATCGTATCCCTCGGGTGAGGTCAGAATCAGGCCAGCTCCACTCCCTTGCGTGTTTAAGGCGCCATCTACGTACAACTTCCAAGTTGGGATACCAAAGACACAATCTAGGTTTTTCGTACTCTCCTTAGGTGGTGGGGTGAATTCAGCTAAAAAATAAGCTAGCACCTGCCCCTTGATCACCGTTCTCGGCTTGAATCTGATGTCAAACTCGCTAAGTTCCATCGCCCATTTGACTAGCCTTTCATATGCCTCTGGCTTGTGTAGGACCTGCCTCATCGGCTGATCTGTTTGGACCTCGATGGTGTGTGCTTGAAAGTATGGCCTTAATCTCCTAGTCGCCATAAGAAGATCCAGGACGAGCTTCTTCATCATTAGATATCTCTCCTTGGCCCCTCTGAGGGCTTTGCTGCAAAAGTAAACTGGTTGTTGGGCCTTTTCCTTGTCCCTTAACAAAGCGACAATGACTGAGAAGTCAGATATAGCAAGGTAAAGGGTTAAAACTTCTCATTCTTAACGGCTCACTAACACAGGTGGTGAAGCTAGGTAGGTCTTTAGAGCTTGGAAAGCCTCTTCACACTTCTTGTCCCATTGAAAAACAACCTTCAGAACCTTGAAGAAAGGCTGGCACTTGTCGTTGGAACGTGAGACAAAACGGTTGAGTGTCGTTATCCTTTCGGTGAGGCGTTGTACCTCTCGGGTGTTGGTGGGGGACTTCATTTCCAGAACGGCTTTCACCTTTTCGGGGATTACTTCAATACCTCGGCTATTGACTATGAAGCCCAGAAACTTTCCTGTTGAGACCCTAAAAGCGCATTTGGCCGGGTTTAGCTTCATCTTGTATTGTCTCATGATTTCAAATGCCTCCCTAAGGTGCTGAATATGGAGCTCGAACTTGAGTGATTTGACGAACATGTTGTCGATGTACACTTCCATCGTCAGCCCGAGCTTCGCACGAAATATTATGTTGACCAGTCTTTGGTAAGTGGCCCCAACGTTCTTTAATCCGAAAGGCATGACTTGGTAGCAGAAATTTCCTTGTTCAGTAATGAATGAAGTTTTTTCTTGGTCGTTTGGATCCATCTTGATCTGATTGTAGCATGAGAAGGCGTCCATGAAGCTGAGGAGCTCATGTCCTGCTGTGGCATCAACTATCAGATCAATCCAGGAAGAGGAAAACTATCTTTGGGGCATGCACGGTTGAGGTCGGTAAAATCGATACACAGACGCCATTTCCCATTCACTTTCTTGACTAATACAACATTGGCCAGCTAGGTCGGATAGTCAACTTCCCGGATGGCCTTCGCTAGCAATAACTTGGCCACCTCCTTGTTGATCACTTTCTGCCTTTCCGGGGCAAAACTCCTCCGCTTCTACCTTACTGGCTTGCAATTCGGGTCATTATTGAGCCAATGTACTATTACTCCTGGATCGATTCTTTCCATGTCTTCTTGTCTCCAGGCGAACACGTCGGCGTTCTCTCTTAAGAATGAAATGAGCTTGTCTTTGATGTCTTGGAGCAACATTGAACGTACGAAGACCACATGCCCTGGGTCTTCGTCAACCTGCACAGGCTCTAGTTGCTCCAAAGGGGTGGGTCGTGTTTCCAGATCCTCCCGCATGTCTAGATCCCCGAATTGAATAGATTCCACCTAATTTTGCCTCATCGATGCCACATAACATTCCCTAGCGAGGCGTTGGTCCCCTCTGACCTCACCAACCCCATTCTCGGTGGGGAACTTCATAACTAGATGGTATGCCAATGGCACCGCTCTGATAGAGTTGAGGGAGGGCCTTCCAAATAAGACGTTGTAGGCGGAGGGAGCAACCATCACTAAGAAATGAACGGTGGCAGTAACCTAGTAAAGGTGGTCCCCCATAGTGAGAATGAGCTGTATAGATCCGATGGACAGGACTCTTTCACCTGAGAAGCCCAGAAGGTGGGTCCTTACGGGTTCAAGGCTTGATCTTTTTATTCCAAGCTGGTCGAAGGCGGAAAGGAAAATAATGTCTGCTGATTTGCCATTATCGATGAGTACCCTATGTACCGCCTTGTTCGCGATGATGGCTTTTACAACCAGGGGGTCGTCATGGGGGTGTTGATATCCTTCGAGGTCGGCCTCAGAGAAGGTCATTTCTAGGTCTTTGCGTGGGGCTTTTCGAATCACCTGAACCACCAGAAGGTCATCCGACTTTGCCTTCCTAGCGTATGCCTTCCTCACTGAGCTTGACTCGCCTCCGCTTGCAAAACCACCTGAGATGACCCTAATTTCGCCAAGGGCCTGTTGATGTTGTTGTGGGGGTGGAACGACGGCTCAAGCATCTCGCCCCTAGTCATTCTGCTCTCTTCCTTCTCCTGCCACATAATGGCGCAAGTATCCTTTCTAGATAAGGTATTCTATTTCTTTCTTGAATTGGAAGCAGTCGTTTGTTTCGTGGCCGATGTCTTTGTGGAACTCGTAATATTTGGTGGGATCTCGTCTCCTAGGATCGGACTTCATCCGAGGAAGCCATTTGATAAACCTTTCATTCTGGACCTCATGGAGGACCTGTGCAATGAAGGCGTTCAAGGTTAGGAGCCGCCCTGGAACGTTTCTAGGCGGTAGCTCCTGGGGTGGGGGCCCAAGGCGATCTATCACATTGTCTCATCTCTTTGGGGAAGGCTATTTCTCTCTTCTAGGAGAACGATCCCTACACGGGGACCGGTCACGCCTCCTCTCTTTTCTTGGATTGCGCTCTTTCTTCTTTCTTTCTCTTTCTGTGGACGGTGTCTCTCCTTTTAAGCAAAGGGCCTCCTCGCCATTGATGTACTTCTCGGCCTTTGCCAGCACCTCGGCCATGGTGGCTTGAGGGTTTTTGGTGATTGAAAAGAGGATGTCCTTTGACTGGATACCGAGTCTTGACATGAAAGTAGTCAGCGCGAACTTGTCGTCTATGCTTTCTACCTTCAAGCATTCTTAGTTGAAGCACTGCACATAAATTCGAAGGGACTCGTTGGGTCCCTGCTTAACACTCAAAAGATGATAGGATGGTTTCCTGTAGGTTCTGGCTTCTATGAAGTGAGACATGAACTGTATAGACAGTTCCTTGAAAGAAGAGATCGACGACGGCTACAACCTGTTAAACCAAGTTATCGCCGACCCTTTGAGGGTTATGGCAAAAGCTCGGCAACGGATAGGGTCTAGATACCCATGTAGCTCCATCTGGTTTTTGTACGAGTTCAAGTGATCCACATGATCCTTGGTTCCATCAAATGCTTCTATCAACGGCATCCGAAACTTCTCAGGGAGGGGAAAATGGAGGATCTCAGGGGTGAAAGGGGACTCAGTTTGTAGAACTAAGGTGTCCATGGTGTCAAGGGTTTTCCACTTAACCACTTCTTTTATGTTCCCCAGCTCTTGTTGGATTTCGTGTAGTTTCTGTTCCCAAAAATGATCCATGACGTCCGGTGGAGGAAGGGGTTGGTCTTCTCGATGAACGGCTCTGGCCCGGCTGTGGGCTTCGTCCTCTGTATGTCCCTCTGGCTGTCTCCTCCGATGATTCTCTCCGGAATGGTTGTGTTCGTGGAGGTCCGTGACTCCATTGGGTGGTATCTGATGATCCAGGTAAGGGACATCATGTTGTGCTGGTGGAGGAGGAGGAGGTGGCTCAAGATGCACTGGTGGAATCTGCGGGAGGTGGTGAGTTTGTATCCACGTTATCAAATCCTAATTCTGCTTCATGAGTTGCAGAGTGGTCCGACGATAGGTTTCCATCTCATTGAGAAGAGGAGGATCTGCCACCAAAGGGTGATTCTTGACGTCCGCTACGGGGGCGGGGAAGTTCTCTGGTGGGTTCTGGTGAACCTGAGGGTTTGCGTGAGATTTACTCATGTTCCGAGTTGAGACCATCAAACTAACTGAGATGCAGAAAGAAAACTCGAAAGAAAACGATGAAAACCATTTCCCACAGACGGTGCCAAGCTGATGGTGCTTAGAAATGCTTAGCCCAAGTCCAGAATGGTGATTTTATGGTCCAGAAAGGTGGTATTAAGAATATATGGATTAGCAATGGATTAAGCTATGAGGACGAATCAAAAACAATATATAAGTGGTTCACCTTAACCAAGAGACTAAGGTTACGTCCACTGTAATGGAGTCTCTTGCTCATTGGGGGTATATATTTCTTGAAGAAAAAATGTTACAACGGGTTGTTTTTCATACAATGCTTCAGTAATACCAGTGTATCAGTGGGGAAATTGCCAGTCTCCCCTGTGTAGTGTGATAGTGTTCTATTTATACGGGTGATCCTTCTAGGGCTTCTTACGGCTTCCTCTCTCCTTTTTGCTGATTTTGTGGTTCCCTCTTCTTTTGTCCTTTAGTGATCTCTGTCATGCGACGCCACTGTGCCCACGATCCTTGGGTGGTTACGTGCACAAATATTCCCTTAACCAGAGGGTACATGATCGTTAGAGGCTTCAGAAGTTGTCCCCTGGTCCCCCTGGACACGTGGCGCGAAGTGGGGCACTTGGGGCCTGGTGAGTACTGAGCTCCTTTATCCCGGGCTGCTTAACGTTGAGCTTCCTATGGCTGAGCAGGATCACGTCAAGCTGGACTTTCTATTGGGCTTCCTCCTTTGGATTATGGCCCATTCCTTATTACGGAGCAGATGGGCTGTTAAGGGATTTCTTGGGCCGTTGTGCACCCTTTTTGGCCCATTAGGTGATTTGGGTTTAGGATGGGCAGCCCACTCCAAAATCCTACCGTTATCAAGTTCTATAAACTACTGATTTTTTTTTAATGGATTTCATACAGGACAAAATTATTATCATTTAAAAATGAATAAAAATTTTCAAGCAACTCGTTTAAAGAGTCGGAGTCTTACCAATCTGCTTTCGTCGCGAGAAAGTAAATCGTTGGCATCAATTCAAGAGTGCCCAATCAATACAACAAAATAATTGTTGGTATCAATTTTGAAATGACCAAAAACAAATTAATGAGTGTTTAGTTGCATAAAGATGATGACAATTCACAAGTCTGGAGGGAAAATTAGCAAGTCTGGAGGAAAAAAGTCTGAATTGTTTAATAGGGGAGGGTTGTTTTGTTGGTGTTGTGCTGGAACGACACTGTTCCATTTATGGGGCTGTTTTGTGGGGCCATTTACACAAAACGCCGCCGTTGCAATTAATAGCATGGTGTGCTGTTAGACTTCTAAAGGCAGAGGAGCTGGAGCCGTTTTTCAATGGCTACTGTCAATCGATCTCCGCTGTGAAAAGACAGCTTAGAGTTAGGACTATATATGAGAGTAAGTTTTTGAAGTATGACCCAAATAGGCGTTTGATGGTTTTTTGGATTTCTTGTGAGGCGGGCATGTATGTGAAGACTATGTGTGTGCATTTGGGTTTGATTTTGGGTGTGGGAGGTAATATGCAGAAGCTGACTAGAGTCCGATCAGAGATTATGGGTGAGAAAGATAATATGGTGACTATGTTTGTTCTATGATATCTATACTCTTTTTTTAGACCTTCGGCTTATATTTTATGCTCAAATGGTGAACGACAAAATGCATGAACGAAAATTCAATCACTGTCACATAGAATTTAGATGATTACAATGGACAATAACAATGAAAATTCATTGTCACTATCATTAACATTGATTAGTTCCGTAGAATTTAGACAGTGATATTTGTTATTGTGTCATTGTTATTTTTACTATCTTATTGTCATTGTGTCTATCTTACTGTCATCGTCATTGTCCATTTTGTAGTATTGCTAATCATGTCATTCAGGATAAAATAATAATTGTGACTGCAATTGTTCTTGATGACCCAAAAAAATTGTGTCTGACAATGATAATAAAAATTCACTATTGTTGTAACTGTTATTGTCTCAATATCGTTGTCTTATGTTACTGTTATTGTGTCACTATTATTGTCCATTTTGTAATATAGTAATTTATGTCATTAAGGGTAAATTAGTCTTTATGTATTTAATTGTCCTTTAATCTCAAAAAATACGCGCATGAACTAATCTATACTACTTTAAAACACCAGAATGCATGAAAAACATTTTTTTTCCCACTTTTACCCTCTAAAACTACAACTATGTCATCCTTATTCTTCAAAGTTAATGCCACACTAACTTTATTTTTCTCTTTTATCCTCAAACAATTATATAAAGACAATTATATCATATTTTCTAATTTAACTCTTACACCATTCAAATTCTAGGAGTAAATGAATAAATCTATATCTATATCTATACTATATATATATAAATTGAATTCTAAATGTCAATTATCTTTCAAAATTTTAATTTTTTTTATCTTTAAATAATATAATGAGATAATTTTTATCCATATTTTATATCTATACTACTTTAAAATACCAACATATCTAAAAAAATATTTGTTTTCACTTCTAACCTCCAAAAAAATAAATATATCATTTTTATCCTTCAAAATTAATTTTATACTAAACCTAATTAATATTTTTCAGCCGTTAGAAGTTAGAACACCCCTTCCTCTCTTGCGTATTCACCACTCGGTGAACAAGCAGCCACACCCCCTCTCTTCACCTTCGGCCTCTCTCTCTCCTGCGTATTCACCATTCAATGAAGAACAAAAAAACCACTCTACCTATGTTCTCCTTTCCCAATTACAGTATGTTTCGTTCACATGATTTGACTGAGTCGGAAGCCAGCGGCTACTGTAACTTCAACAGGTACCTTAGCCATTGGCCACTCCATTCCCTTCGGTCTCGAATTAGAATTTTGGTGATTTATTTTGATGTTACTCATTTGAGCTTGCATTCATTCATCTGCGAAGGACCCACTATTTTTTTAGGATCTCGGTAAAAAGGTAAAAGTTGATTTGGTCTTGGGGATATCTTCTCCGGCAGTGTCAACTGCTATTTCTGGTGTAATCGACAGCTGTGACTCTCTCTCTCTCTCTCTCTCTCTCTCTCTCTCCACAGACTCATTGAAGTCCACCCCAAAGCCTACCCCACAGCCACCAGCTATAGCCCCATCCTACATCAAACGCAATGCACAACAGTTGTTTGTTAAAATGCCTACATAAGTGTTATCCATTCCAAATAAACCAAATCGAAAGTAACCAATAAGTGGCTAATTTCTTTGGTTATTCTAATACAAGTACTTGAATTCATTTGTACTAGCAAAACTATTCGAAAAATGCCTGATCTCTTTGGTTAGTAATTCCTGTTCACACAGTGGCTAATAGTTTAAGTCTTCCTGGACTCCAAATGATTACAAAAAAGTTGGGGTGCCAGTTAAGATTGTGTTTCCCAGGAACTTGTTGGGTGGTGTGGTTCCAGGAAATAAAGGTGCTAAGTTCATGATGCTTGGTCTTGGTGATATGGTAAAACATTTTTTAGTCTTCAGTTACTTGAAACGTCTAAACCCTCTAAAAATTTGGAAACTAGAATTCTTGTTATTGAAACTATGGTGCATTGGCATCTTTCATGATTAATTATACATGGAGCTCTCTGTACATAGCATGCAGGAGTATCATATATCAATTCATGCCACTATTTTAAACATTTGGCAAAAGGGCTTCCCAGGGCTCTATAGATGCCCTTTCCTTGCTAATAGAATGTTTATTTATTCAATTACCTATGTCTTCATACAAATTATAGTGTGAAGAGTATCGCGTTCACTTGAGTGGTTGGAAAGTTTGGGCACCTTCTAGGAAAATGGCTATCTTAAATGTGTTCATACTCATGTTTAGGTGCTAAGTGCTAACTTATGGATGAGTTGAGGTGTGAGCCTAGAAGTAGGGTGGTGCATATGTCTTCTGATTTCCCTACTCTAATCATGCATTGATATTGTGACACCCCAAAATTCGGGGGTCCGTTGATCAACCCGCGGAATACCCGTGGATGCTGGTTAACCCGACACCGCGGCACCACATTCCCTTTACCGGGATTTATAAAAAAAAATACAAGTCCAATTAATTTCGGTTAGTTGACCCATCCGAGGTCCAATATACCACCATTGGTATCCTATTATTGTCCATTTGTAACATTGGAAGGAAAGAAAACATAGCCCAAAGACTTGGCAAAATAATAAAAAAAATTCTTAGTTTTTGGAAAGTGTACCGGTACGCGTACCGGTACAGTGGGCTCACTGGTCCTGGCCGTACCGGTACGAGTACCGGTACGCCCCGCCTTCTGGACAGCTCTGTACCGGTACACGTACCGGTACACTCTGTCCACCTTTGTCCATTTCTCCTGTTTTCCAATTCCAATCCACTCCAAACATTACCAAATTCATCCCAAACTTATACAACATGTATTTATACATTAAAACATAATTGATATCAGTTTTATTACAATTATTGACATAAATTTACATGCCAAAACTAAGTTTTCATAAATATTTTTACAAAAACTTCAAGTAAAGCCACATTCCGGCTCTCTTCCTGCTCAAGTGCCCGAGTGAGTGACGTCCGTCGGCGTAAAACCCGCACCTGAAATGTTTTCCTGTATAGGGTGAGCCACGCTCAATATGGTATCTCCTAAAGAGGCTACTCCCCAACCTATATGCATATGAAATGTTCACATGCCAACAAATTTCAAACAACATTCTTTTTCATATCAAGAAAATGCAATCCCTTGAGAGGAATCTTCATGTCATGCTATGAAATGAGATGAACTCACTCATGCAACCTTAACCCGAGTCTCCACCGACTCCCACAACACAATGCAATGCACTTGTGAAGTAAAACCGTCTTTTGACGAAAATCCATCCAACAATTGTTTTAAATAAAACTCATTTGTTAACAAACCAAATCATTGTTGGATGACACTCATTGAATGAGTATTTTATAAAACAAAACCATGTGTCTTTCTTGGGCAACAGATTTTTGGAGTCGCACCACCGGCTCCGTACGCCGTTACACTTTTTTGGACTTGCACTGACGGAAGTATATAAACCAATAGCCGGGATTCGCACCCGAGGGAGTGTCTAGCCCTTCTTGCTATACCCGACATAAATTTTTCCCATGCAACCATGCGACTCAGTCGAACCTTCAATCCAACTTTCCCGAGTCCACACATCAACCACCAAATGAGGTGATCAATCATGCATACACACACCACAACTCATAACTTATGCCCATGAATGTGATGCAATATCATACTCAAGATGCAAATGTATGCCAAATGAGTAATTTTTCCACATTTCAACCTACACCATGGCAATTATATCCCATGCATACAATCACCAAAATTCACCATATCGTCAATATATCATTTAGCATATATCAACAACAATAACAAGCATGTTATCACATAATTTCATGTTCAAAACATACTCTAATCATAAGAGCAAGGCATATGTAAACACATAAACATGCCACAATTTCATATAACACAATAATCACATTGGGTCTATTTCACCTACCCAATTCTAGAATCACAATTTACAATTTCCAATCACCAATCCAAGCTAGGATTTATCTTTACCCATTTCAATACCCATTTCACCAAATTTACAACAATAGGTAAGTGATATCTTGTTCTATCAACCTACCCATTTCACAACACATTCTAGGCTTGGAATAAACCTTAGTAGGAGGGAACCCTACCTCTTGTAGCGTAAAACGAAGTGTAGAGAACTTCGAGAACACCTCCCAAGCCCCAAAAACCTTGATTTCTCCAAAGTCTCCTCTTGGATCTTCGGTGAAATTCCTCGTTCTTGGTACGTACGCGTAGCCCTCGTCGATGTGATCGACTTTAGTTCTTGGCTCGACGGATTCCGACCGACGGAACTCCGGGAATCGACGAAAGAAGATTGAATTTTTCTCTTTCTCTCCAACATTCAAGTGTGCTGAATATCAAAGATATTTTGTGCAAAATATCTAATTTTTAATCCTATTTATAGTTTTAATACTCGGCCCACATCGCACCACGTGTCCCCCACTTGTCCGGGTCCGTTTTCGCCCCGAAACGATTTATTTGATCCCGGTTTAAGTTCAGATTAATTTAATTTGAACTTTAATTCGATTAGAAGGAAATTCTATAAATTTTATTTGTGGGGACCTTTGTGAGGTCAGCTGCCACCCAGTCGCCTCGAAATGCATGAAATATCTAACTATCTCAGAATTCGATGAAATTAGTCCGGGTGACTAGATTTCGCGATACGAATCAAACGGCGAAGTCCGTTGTGTCATACGAGCTCTAAAGAGTACGTATTTTAATTCCCGCATTATAGTGGCAAATGACCATTTTGCCCTTTTTCAGAAAAAGTTCAAATTTATCCGGATTTTACATTCTTCCCTCTTAAAAGAATTTCATCCCCGAAATTCACATACACATACACATAAACTCACATGCATATGCAACAATCATTCAATGTTAAATAACTATAAGAAAGTACATCCATGCTCGAATAAGAAAGGATAATTGGTACGTATAGTGTCTTCGCGTTCCCACGTTGCCTCCTCCACTCCTCGGTGCTGCCACAGCACATTCACTAGCCTCACGGTCTTGCCTCGCAAAACCTGATCCCGGCTATCCATAATACGTACCGGTCCCTCCTCGAAGGTCCCATCCGCATCAACAATCAACTCACCACAATCCACCACATGTGTCAGATCTGGAGTATACTTTCGGAGCATAGAGACATGAAATACCGCATGAACACCCGATAGATTTGACGGTAACGCCAACCGGTAAGCGACTGTACCTACCCTCTCGAGTACCTCGAAGGGCCCGATATACCTCGACGACAGCTTTCCCCGCTTGCCGAACCTAACCACTCATCTCTTAGGCATCACCTTCAAGAAGACATGATCTCCCACCTCAAACTCTAGAGGTCGCCGTCGTCTGTCAGCGTAGCTCTTCTGCCATCTCTGAGCCGTGAGATGACGCTTCTGTATCAAGTCCACCTTCTCAGAGGTGTCCCTAACCAAATCCGGACTCGTAGAGGGTCTCTCTCCTACCTCCGTCCAACAAACCAGAGAACGACAAGGTCTCCCATATAGTGCCTCATAGGGTGCCATCTGTATGCTCGCCTGATAGCTGTTGTTGTAGGCGAACTCTACTAAGGGTAAGTGCTCTTCCCAGCTACCCTTGAGATCTAGGACGCATGCCCGCAGCATGTCCTCTAAAGTCTGGATAGTCCTCTCCGACTGACCGTCCGTCTGGGGATGAAAAGCAGTGCTCATCATCAACTGTGTCCCCATGGCTCGCTGGAAACTCTCCCAAAAATGAGCCGTAAACTTGGGATCCCGATTCGATACTATAGATACGGGCACCCCATGCAACCGGACAATCTCCCGTATGTACAACCTGCAGAATTCCTCCAGAGTGAAGGTCATCCGCACAGCCAAAAAGTGTGCCGACTTAGTAAGCCGGTCCACTATCACCCACACCGCGTCATGCCCTCGCGATGTCCGTGGCAAGTGAGTCACAAAATCCATCGTGACATGCTCCCACTTCCACTCAGCTACCTCCAAAGGCTGGAGTAATCCCGCTGGTCTCTGGTGTTCAGCCTTCACCTGCTGACACGTGAGACATCGGCTAACAAAATCTCCGACGTGCCTCTTCATCCCGCTCCAATAATACTGGCGACGAAGATCATGGTACATCATCGTGCCACCTGGATGCACAGCAAAACGGGAGCAATAGAACTCCCTGAGGATCTCCTCTCTCAGATCCGCCGACTGGGGAACCACAATCCTTCCCCTATACCGAAGACTACCATCCGAGTGAATGGTCCAACCCTCATCACCTGTCCCTGACCGTACTCGGTCCTTGATGGACAATATCTCCTGGTCTTGCCCCTGAGACTCAATCACTCTGCTCAGTAGGGAAGGTGTAGCCAGCAGACTTCCCAAAGTGCCCTGAGCCTGTCCCACGTAGCGTAGCCCGAACTGTCACACAGTCTCGAGCATCTGCCACTCCCGGGAAACCACACTAGCCAAGACTCCCCGTGACTTCCGGCTAAGTGCATCAGCCACTACATTTGCCTTACCGGGATGGTAATGCAAAGTGAAGTCATAGTCTTCCAGATACTCCATCCACCTGTGTTGCCTCATATTGAGGTCCCGCTGTGTAAAGATGTACTTCAGACTTTTGTGGTCCGAAAACACCTCGAACTGCTCACCGTATAGATAGTGGCGCCAAGCCTTTAAGGCAAATCCTATGGCCGCCAACTCCATGTCATGTGTGGGGTAATTCTGCTCGTGGTTCTTTAACTGCCAAGAACCATAAGTCACTACCCTCCCGGACTGCATCAAAACACATCCAAGTCCATCCTTAGAGGCATCACAATACACTGTGTACCTCTGTTCCCTTTCCGAAACTATCAGAATAGGAGCTGAAGTAAGCCTCCTCTTCAACTCCTGGAATGTCTTCTCACACGAGTCATTCCACTCAAACTTGACATCTTTCCTGGTCAACTTGGTCATAGGTGCAACTAATCAGGAGAAGTCCTCAATGAATCTTCTGTAATATCCTGCCAATCCCAGGAAACTGCGTATCTCAAAGACTGACTTCGGTCTCTCCCAATTCATGACTGCCTCAACCTTCTCCGAGTCCACGGATACACCCGAAGTCGACACCACGTGTCCCAAAAACTTCACCTCCGTAAGCCAAAATTTGCACTTGCTGAACTTGGCACACAACTGGTGGTCTCTCAAGGTCTGGAGAATAATCCTCAAGTGACCCTCATGCTCCTCCTCAGACTTGGAGTAGATCAAAATGTCGTCAACAAAGACTACAACAAACTGATCTAGGTAGGGTTGGGACACCCTATGCATGAGATCCATGAATGCCGCCAGGGCATTCGTCAATCCGAATGGCATGACGGTAAACTCGAAATGCCCATATCGCATCCTAAACGCCGTCTTAGGGATATCTGCTTCCCTAACTCTCAACTGATGGTAACCGGTGCGAAGATCTATCTTGGAGTAGACTCGCGCCCCTCTCAGCTGATCAAACAAGTCATCAATCCTCGGCAGAGGGTACCTATTGTTGATAGTAACCGTATTCAACTGCCGGTAGTCTATGCATAGCCGAAGGGTCTTGTCCTTCTTCTTGGCAAACAGCACCGGAGCGCCCCATGGTGAAGTGATCGGTCTAATAAAACCCCTATCCAACAACTCCTGTAATTGGACCTTGAGTTCTTACAACTCAGCTGGCGCCATTCTATGTGGAGTCATAGAAATAGGCGATGTACTGGGGTGTAACTCAATGGTGAAGTCTACATCCCTATGTGAAGGTAATCCTGGTAGTTCATCTGGAAAAACATCCTCATACTCACACACCACCCGAGGTAGACCAAACTCCTGTTTCGCCTCATCCTCCAGGGTGAGGCTTGCTAGCCAACCCATCAACTGCCCGTGCCATCTAGAGTCGTACACTGTTTGGATAAAAGCATCGTGCTTATCCCCTTGAAACATAAAACAAATACCGTCTGGTGTGTAGGCAGTGACCCTCTTACGATCACAATCAATGACGACTCGGTGTGCCGTCAACCAATCCATCCCAAGGATGACATCAAACTCCGACATGTCCATGACCCTAAGGTCCACGGTGAGTAGAATCCCCGAGATCTCTAACTCACAACCTCGACATCTGATCGACGCTCACCCTAGCTCCTAGGGGAGAACTCACATACAATGGCTCTTCCAAGGTTTCAACTTCTAAGCCCAAGTCTCTAACACATGATGCAGCAATAAAAGAATGAGATGCACCAGAGTCAAATAATACCCTTGCCCATAAGCGATAGAGTAGAAATGTACCCTGGATAACCGACTGATCTGCCGGTTCAGTCTGAGAAGTGATGGCGTAGACATGCCCCTGGGTCCCTGAAGTCTCGTCTTGTGAGCCCTGGCCTCGACCTCGACCCATGCCCTGGCCCATCTGGCCTGATTGCGGAATCCCCGCAAGTGAAGTAGTAGGGCCCTGTGCAGCACCCTGAGACTGGAAATGACTTCCCTGGCCCATGGTAGGGTAGGGAGGAACAAAATGCGTTTGTGCATGTCCCACCGAAGACTGGGACTGGGATGCTCCATAGCTCTGAGATCCTTGTCGTTGAGGACAATCCCGCTTCATATGCCCTGGTTGGTGACAATGAAAACAAGTCCCTTGCCCTGCCTGGTAGGAAGGCCTTTGATTTCTCCCGCCTTGGGAGGATTGACCCTGGCCTTGGCCTTGATAGCCGCGGCCCTGTGGAGTCAAAGTCATTTGCTTCTTCCCCGAACTTGAAGAAAAAGATTGGCCCTCCTTCTTCTTATCTTTACCACCCGCTTCTCGGATGTTCCGTGCATCATCCACTTCCCTCTCAATGGCCATAGCTGTCTTGACCATCAAGTCCAAGTCTTCCAGGAGAAGTCCCACAATTTTACCCCGGATGGACAATTTCAGACCATCCTCAAACTTCCTCACTTTGGCCATGTTTGTGGCCACATAATCATCAGCGAAACGTGCTAATTCCGTGAACTTAGCCACGTATTCCAACACTGTCATCGTCCCTTGTTTCAGGTCTAGGAACTCCCGAGCTTTTGCCTGCCAGGCCGACGTCGGGAAATATTTGCCCATGAAGAGCTCACGGAACTCTTCCCATGTCGTTGTCCCTTGAGGCTTTGACCCAATCCCACCACACTTGGGATTCTCCCTCTAGCTGGAATGCAGCTAGCTTTATCATAGTGGCATCGGAGGTGATCTCCATAGCCTCCAAGATCTTGCCGACTTGTCGGAACCAATGATCGACTACCATCGGATCCCCTCCTCCCTTGAAGGTTGGAGGATGGTGTGCCTTGAACCTCTGGAGGTTACTTGACCCTCCTTGGCCCACACTTGCACTAACCTGTGCAATGGTAATGGCCGTAGCACCAATAGCCTCAACAAAGGCTTGTTAGTCAAAGGTCGGTGGTGGTTGGTTATTGTTCTGTCCACCCTGACGACCCCTTCCTCTAGTTTTCATCTACACACAGGTAAGATAGCAATAGAGCCTCACATAGTGTCCCAAAATAGGGATCAAAATTTAAAACGTTGAAAATTCTCTCATTGTCTCACTAGTAATGCATATGTCATTTACTAGTAGACATTTACCCCATGAACTATCCCATTCATTTACTTTCCCACTCCCAAGGTTATGTTTGCTAACCCTAGTGTGTCCATTTCCATATACACTTTACCATGTATATAATTCACATATCACATAATATGTAATAATTTGAGCACATAACATGAAATGCACAATGAATGCAATGGCCTAGACCCATGCGCCTCAAGCCCTAGGTAATCGCATACCTATGCTCTGATACCAAGCTGTGACGCCCCAAAATCCGAGGGTCTGTTGATCAACCCATCAACCCGCGGAATACCCGTGGATGCCGGTTAACCCGACACCGCGGCACCACATTCCCTTTACCGGGATTTATAAAAAAAAAATACAAGTCCAATTAATTTCAGTTAGTTGACCCATCCGAGGTCCAATATACCACCATTGGTATCCTATTATTGTCCATTTGTAACATTGGAAGGAAAGAAAACATTGCCCAAAGACTTGGCAAAAGAATATAAAAAAATTCTTAGTTTTTGGAAAGTGTACCGGTACGCGTACCGGTACGCCCCGCCTTCTGGACAGCTCTGTACCGGTACACGTACCGGTACACTCTGTGCACCTTTGCCCATTTCTCTTGTTTTCCAATTCCAATCCACTCCAAACATTACCAAATTCATCCCAAACTTATACAACATGTATTTATACATTAAAACATAATTGATACCAGTTCTATTACAATTATTGATATAAATTTACATGCCAAAACTAAGTTTTCATAAATATTTTTACAAAAACTTCAAGTAAAGCCACATTCCGGCTCTCTTCCTCCTCAAATGCCCGAGTGAGTGCCGTCCGTCGGCATAAAACCCGCACCTGAAATGTTTTCTCGTATAGGGTGAGCCACGCTCAATAAGGTATCTCCTAAAGAGGCTACTCCCCAACCTATATGCATATGAAATATTCACATGCCAACAAATTTCAAACAACATTCTTTTTCATATCAAGAAAATGCAATCCCTTGAGAGGAAACTTCATGTCATGCTATGAAATGAGATGAACTCACTCATGCAACCTTAACCCGAGTCTCCACCGACTCCCACAACACAATGCAATGCACTTGTGAAGTAAAACCGTCTTTTGACGAAAATTCATCCAACGATTGTTTTAAATAAAACTCATTTGTTAACAAACCAAATCATTGTTGGATGACACTCATTGAATGAGTATTTTATAAAACAAAATCATGTGTCTTTCTTGGGCAACGGATTTTTGGAATCGCACTACCGGCTCCGTACGCCGTTACACTTTTTTGGACTTGCACCGACGGAAGTGTATAAACCAATAGCCGGGATTCGCACCCGAGGGAGTGTCTAGCCCTTCTTGCTATACCCGACACAAGTTTTTCCCATGCAACCATGCGACTCAGTCGAACCTTCAATCCAACTTTTCCGAGTCCACACATCAACCACCAAATGAGGTGATCAATCATGCATACACACACCACAACTCATGACTTATGCCCATGAATGTGATGCAATATCATACTCAAGATGCAAATGCATGCCAAATGAGCAATTTTTCCATATTTCAACCTACACCATGTCAATTATATCCCATGCATACAATCACCAAAATTCACCATACCGTCAATATATCATTTAGCATATATCAACAACAATAACAAGCATGTTATCACATAATTTCATGTTCAAAACATACTCTAATCATAAGAGCAAGGCATATGTAAACACATAAACATGCCACAATTTCATATAACACAATAATCACATTAGGTCTATTTCACCTGCCCATTTCTAGAATCACAATTTACAATTTCCATTCACCAATCCAAGCTAGGATTTATCTTTACCCATTTCAAAACCCATTTCACCCAATTTACAACAATAGGTAAGTGATATCTTGTTCTATCAACCTACCCATTTCACAACACATTCTAGGCTTGGAATAAACCTTAGTAGGAAGGAACCCTACCTCTTGTAGCGTAAAACGAAATGTAGAAAACTTCGAGAACACCTCCCAAGCCCCAAAAACCTTGATTTCTCCAAAGTCTCCTCTTGGATCTTCGGTGAAATTCCTCGTTCTTGGTACGTACGCGTAGCCCTCATCGATGTGATCGACTTTAGTTCTTGGCTCGACGGATTCCAACCGATGGAACTCCGGGAATCGATGAAAGAAGATTGGATTTTTCTCTTTCTCTTCCTCTTTCTCTCCAACATTCAAGTGTGCTGAATATCAAAGATATTTTGTGCAAAATATCTAATTTTTAATCCTATTTATAGTTTTAATATTCGACTCACGTCGCGCCACGTGTCCCCTATTTGTCCAGGTCCGTTTTCGCCCCGAAACGATTTATTTGATCCCGGTTTAATTTGAACTTTAATTCGATTATAAGGAAATTTTATAAAATTTATTTGGGGGGACCTTTGTGAGGTCAGCTGCCACCTAATCGCCTCGAAATGCGTGCAATATCCGACTATCTCGGAATTCGATGAAATTAGTCCAAGTGACTAGATTTGACGATACGAATCCAACGGCGAAATCCGTTGTGTCATACGAGCTCTAAAGAGTATGTATTTTAATTCCCGCATTATAGTGGCAAATGACCATTTTGCCCTTTTTCAGAAAAAAGTTCAAATTTATCCGGGTTTTACAGATATTACTTAATTACTTTGTTGACATGTCCATACTGATACCAACATTGCAATTTTGGGGATTTATTTGGTTTAATTTTTGTGAACAAATGTGACTTATTATACATTTATCTTTCTCTTATGTGTCATATCCTTAGTTTCTTTCAACTTCTGCTTTGAGCCTTTGACATGTTCACTACTATTAGCAATAGTTTATTGCCTTTTGTGTTGTGATTCATTTCATTGATGCTTATGAATGTGCATTACATGCCTTTTGAGGCCTTAATGCATGTCGATTGCTGGTGCGTGGATACTTGTTCTTCTCTGGTATGGAACAACTAATTTCTTTTGTAACATATTGGCTAGCTTCACATGCAAATTATTTATTTTGAGTTGTTTAGTGTTGTCTAAAGCACTCATATATTGAAAACATAGACAAAGTACAATGGTAGAGCAGGATGGAGAAACCAATTGTAGATAGGGAAGACAATGCATTGCTGAGTTGGATAGAGTTGAAATTTGTTTATTATGCGGTACTTGGTATATATATATATATGTGTGTGTGTGTGTGTGTGTGTGTGTGTGTAATCTATGTGAAATTTGCCCTAGCACATAAATATTTGATACTTGTGCTCATTGTGTAAGTTCTGCTTAAATGATAAAACTGATGACAAACTTTTAAGCTTTTGTAAATTGTATTGTGTTGGTTATGCAGGCGATTCCTTCTATTCTTTTGATAGTAGTTCTATATTTTGATCACAGAAGGAGCAAGGATTCTGAAAAACCAATGAATGTACCTTCTTTTAAAAGGCACAAATTCATTTGGTATGCCCTTTCTGGATATGCAGTTGAACTGATAACTGCTTTAGAAGCTGACATTTTGACACACTCGCCTCAACTAGTACTTTTATATCTGGTATAATGGTATGAAATTGTAACTTTGTGATCTCCAATACGAAGAGAAGGAAACCTAAAAACATAAATAAATTGATAAAAAAATCAGAAATTAAAATATTTTGATACAGAAATACCCGGGAAAAAAAAATCAACTACTAAATAATCTTAATATGTGGGTAACAAATTGTTCACTTTAAGTAAAATTTTTACTTGTTACAATTTATAGTTATTTTTTTTTTCAATTTCTCCTTATCTTTTGTCCCCACTATGCAACATATCTCTGTCCCACCATCTCTATCTTTTAATCACAAAGGGAGGATGATTTTGACCATGTTTTCTGATATAACATCTGGGATTAGAGATTGGGGATTGGTGTACACTTTTGGTAAGGTTGAAAGTTCTATATTTTACACTTTGTTTATTATAGCTCAGTAGAGGTCCATGTGTTTTACTTGTTTGGCACAACAATGCAAGCTGCATGCCTTTGATGAAGTTTATGGTGAGGACTTCGCATTGGTTACTTAGGTGTAGTTAACTTCTAGCAGAGACTATATGAATCCCTTTGGTTTTTGCTAATTCTATATGTTTTTATGATGCGAATTACATGTAGTTGAATATATGCATAGATTTGCTGTTCTTCTTTTAGCTTATCTTATTAACAAGTTTTCTTGATCCTGGTTATTTGGGGGGTTGTTTCACCTTTGTTTTTGGTATTTGACATTTTCTTTCTTACATTGAGTTTTGTGAGCTTTTGGTTCAGCTCTCATTAAATATTGTTCAGATTGTTCTCTTCTTGAATTTAAGCTTTACTGTACTAGGTTTTTGTCATTTTAAATCGAAGTATCGAGTATTCTTACTTGGTTTTGGTTTCTCAAAACTGAACTTTTTGTTTCAAATGGGTTTTGGTTTCTCGGAACTGATCTTTTTGTTTCAAATGGAGCTACTATGAGTATATCAGTTTTTTTTTGTTCAAGGCATTGCAAGTAATCAAGCTTGACATGTTTTTTCTAATATGGATACTAGCATAGAATTGCTCCTCTATTCTTCATTTTGTGGATTATAGGTCTTTCACTTGGATTATTTGTCATTAGGATACACTTACCGGTTCAATTTTCTCTACCCCTTATTTTATTGATTAACTTTATCTTCTTAATTTCCATGTTATTTCAGTTACTCTTTCCTTGGCTAGGTTGCTTTGTCTCAAATGTATGTTGATCGTTCCTTCACATGTAATGTTTGAAAAAGGATCTAGGTGTTAGGAGCATTGGATTTCTTTGACATCGATTTTGTGTCATTTAATACAGGGTTGGTATTTTTATTTTTTTTTTGTGTTGCATATTGTGTACTATGTTTCCCTCAATTGAGATTAGCTTTGGGTGTTTTTTCCTTTCTTTTTTTTTATTTGCTTTAGTTTTTCAGTTTTTGTGGATAATCTTTATTTTAATTATGGCTTAGGGAGTTTGGTCTTGATATTTTTTCCTTATTGAGGCTACATACAATCATATTCTTTTTTAATCTGCTTAATTTTCATCTATAGCTTTTTTTTTCTTAAATTTGTCCAGTATGTTTTGTTTTGAAATTTTTAATGCTTCAATTCTACTGAATGACAAGCAGCGAAATAAGAATCACTTGAATGACAAGATTCCCAATAAGATGTTCAAGGCCTATAAGTTCATTGATAGAAATACATATACCTATACCCATTCACAATGAAACACTCATTGCCTACACACAACATATGCCAACCGGTATCCTAAGCCCAGCTGAAACATGCATTTTGCACTCACTTACATCAAGAATGCACACATGAACTCACAGTAGCAAAACAATACACCCTATCTCTCTTTCTTTCTTTTTCAGGCAGCTCACCCTCAACACACACAAACCCACCTAAAACTAGACCATAAATTATTTCAGGAAAGAGATGGACATAGAGATGAATTATATGACATCAAAAAAGAAATATATATGAAGGAAACAACTTAAGTAACAACCAAACTCATATAGACATGAGCATCGGCTTGAGGATGGATGAATAAGTAGCGAAATAAATCATTGAAAGTTGTGTTGTCATTGTTATCACCATAGGTGCAAATTTTTTTAAAAAAAAAAATTAATATGCAAAATTAAACAATTGTTGGAAAAAAATAATTTCCGAAAGGATAAGAAAACACTATAAAATGTTTTAATATATGAAGCTGAAGCTTTCTAAACTATTTCAGTTTCCATTTTCATTTTCTTTACGAAAACAATTGTGCTATAATACCATGTATTATGAACTCATGGAGTAGCCTGAGTGTCTATTGAGAACCGAGCCTTAGTCTTTCAACCAAGCAATTTTTTTTTTTTTTTTTTGTGAATTCCAAGTGCCTCCTAACAACACCATAGCATATTCGAGGACAAACAAGGTAATCAGAGAGGTTGTAGCCTGTAGAGAAGACATCATATGATAATTAAAGAAGGTCCAGCTCTGATGCTTCTTATATTTGTTTTCTGGTTGTGATTTGTTTTTGCAAATTTGACACAATTGTGATAGAAATTGGTGCTAGGAAAAACAATGACAAGAACTGCATGCATTCAATTGTTGCCAAATGTCATTAGTGATTTTTGCTCCGACTTCAATCAGGTTGTCGTATCTAGGTTGGACTCTAATTCTATAGACGGCTTTATTTTCTATCATGGATGAATTTTGGACGAAGAAGAAAAGTATTGAGGTTTCTTGATTAAGAGCGTTGATGATCACAAAAAATAAAGTTTCTCAAGGAAGTAAGCTTCGGTTATTTCACTTTTTTTTATTGATTAATCTGTTGTGTTTTTTGAGGTGGTTACGGTCTAGAGGCATTTCTGAGTCTTTTGTAATTCCCATGTGGGTTTATGTTGTAGAAAGAAACAAAGTTATAGATATCCTTGTAGTATTTCTCTTTTAAAATCAAATTGGTTCATATGTTGGTGAATGGATAGGGGGATAGTATTTTATGTTGATAGTGTTTTTTAATTTATTTTGTTGGGTTACCCTATCTCTTTGGTATAACAGTTCCAAAGGTAGCAATCACAATTGAGGCAATAATTGGTTTCCAAGAACATACCTTACATCCCACAATATATTTTTCTCATCATATGTTATGTGTGTTCCACATTGTAATTGTTGAACAATCCGAGAGCTCTCCAATACCCATAAAACCATGCAGTAAACTTGGTGTGTTGGAGGTCACTGGTTACCCTGATGGTCACCGCCCCCATTGTTAGACCTCTATTTACATATTGTTCAAAATAAAATTTGATGTGTTGAGTATTTGTGCTTTCAAATTGCAAGTTGGAGTAGGTAACCTTATTTCCCAATTGTTTCAACAAATCTCATGCTCTGTTGATTTTCTTATGACATCAGGGATATAGCTATCTTTGTTTGCCTTACACTTGGCCATTTTGCATCCATCAAACAGTCTATTCAAGTTAATGCATGGATTTTTTTTTCATTACATTTTCTTTCTTTGTATCATAATTTATTTTCTCAAAATAATTCACGTGCAACGCACGTGTGAACCAACTAATTATCCTAAAAATCGACAACTATAAACTGGCCTTGAATTAACCCCTTTTTTTATTGCACTATAAGGCCTGCTGTGTGCACCCAATTCTAATAAAGTCCTGCATACCAACAAGTGGTTGCTCATGAATTTTATGATTCGACGAAGACAAGAATATACACACATGGATGTGGGTCAACCAACCATATGCACATATTGAAGTAGGGAAGAAAGAGGAGGAAAAGTTGGCGACTTCCTTAAATTACAGAACTGACATAAATAATAGAGGTAAGATCTAGTTATAATTTTTAAAAATATAAGTTACCACATTTTATGATCGATTATGAAAATCATAACTTTTAAAAGTTAAGTTATTACTCATAAAAGAGAAGTTATAATTAATTAAAATAATTTATCATTGATCATAACATTTTATAATTAATCATGAATTACACTTTTAAAAAATAACAACTTTCTGAAACAATAAAGAAATAGAAATAGGGGGGCAAACCTTAAAAATTGTGAAGAAACAATTGCGGCGGTCAACTAGGTATTTTTCTACCTGTACATCGCACTAGATTTGAGGGTTTGGCTATGGTATTGAAGAAATAATTTTGGAACCGTACCTTCAACTTTTATCATTTTAATGAGTGTTTTTATAATTTTTTGGGTCATTTTATAACCAAAAAATTTATTATTTTTGTAGGTGATTTATTATTTTTGTGGGTGTTTTTATCACATTTGTGGTAACTATTTTTACCACATTTTTAGGTACAAAAAATTTTATCATATTTGTAGGTATTTTTACTACATTTATGAGTATTTTTATCACATTTATAAATATTTGTATCACTGTTGTGGTAACTATTTTTACTATATTTTGGGATACCACAACAGTGGTAAAAAGACCTATAAATATGATAAATAGATGTATGATAGCAAATTTTATACTGTAGTCAACTCCTAGATTTGAACATGGCCATGGACTATTTTGGTTTCCGAGTTAGATCTTGCAAACCTTAAAATTGCGAAGAAAACCATGGAATTTTATTTTATTTTTCGAGTTAGGTCTTACTCCTACTATTTGATAATTGGTGTTGTAAAGGCACCATTAGGATCTTGTCTAGATTTAGTGATTAATAAAGTTCTACATGAATTCTTAAAATATCGTCTAAGTGAAAACATAATCGATTAGTTAGTATCCTATATACATCTTTTATTATCTTTTTAGACACTCTTATTTTTTACATCCCTTCTTCTCATAATGACTTTAATTAACACGATTGAAAATTCTATACTTTTCAATATATGCTTTTATATGTGAGTAACTTAATTCCTTGAGCTTTACATATGAGCAATGACATTACAATAAGCATATAGTACTCTCAATAATCCAAATGCAATTAATACTGGCCATTTAATTTTTTATGTCTCACCTAATAGTTGGCCACATTTGGCTCTTTTCTAACAATTGACTATTTGACATCTTTTAATGAATTTGAGGTTTTACGAGGTTTTAGCTACGTGTTCACTAATAACCAACACTTAGAGTCATGTAAGGTCATTAATCAATCAAGTTAAACAGACTCTTAAGTATGAAGATGGTTAGGGTGTACTTGGTTTCTAAATTTTCATAAGGAACATATTATATTATCCAAGTGCGCAAGGACAAAAGAGAATTGGTTCAAGGATCAGACACTACTATGACTTATAACCATTAAGTTCTCTATTTCCTAATAATATATATCTCATAATAATGCATTTAACTTTGAATTAATGATGGATACACTATAAATCAAATCAAAAAATGATCCAAGCTAGAGACATTGGAGGCGTGAACTCAAAGGTCAAGTTGTAGGTTAAAAAAAAAAATTCTAGAACATGAGGAGACTAAGCGGGAGATTCTTAAGAATCCATAATCAGCACCAAAATTGCATGTCAGCAAATTCTCTAACGATACATCAGCCACCCCTTATATAAAGGGAATCGATCTTCACGAACAAGATATATATGTCTAATAATTAATATTCAATGTAGGAAAAATGTCTAAATTAAACGTAGGAGAGCCTTCGACCAATACAATCCCAGTGCCCCACTGATACTGAAAGCTCCCATCCAGTTTGTCTTACATGTTTTACTCAGTCGTCAATTGGTAACTAAATCCGTGCATCGATGATAATCATATATAATTGTGCGCGGTGATTTCTGCACAATAAATGAATAGACAGATCTCTCCTTTGGTGAACGCGGGTTTTACCTGAAAGGTCGATAGTCCCGTAGCAAACGGATGTGAGAGATAGTATAATAAGTGGTGATGAATTACTTTTCTAGCGGTCCGAACGATCTGGGCTTGTCGAGATGAACTTTGTCACTTAAAAAGAAAGGTTAGGAGGTCGCGCGGAGTGTTTTTCGGCGTGACTCCTCCGACGATCAAGTCAGTATGTGAGAGAGGGGTAGGAAATCACTGTTCTATTACTTGGGTGAGATTTGCGTACCTTTGTTTGAGTTTGTGAGAGCTATTTATACCTCTATGGAGTTAATCATTGCGGACATGTGGGTCTCTTGGAAGCAAGACCCCTTATTGGCCCATATGGAGGGTGAACTGTTACGCGCAGTCCTAGGGCAGAGTGATTTCCTTGTCATATGGAAAGAAGTTTCTGCATTTAATGCTCGGATCCCCGAGCACTTAATGCTCCCTTTCCGAGGTTCGCCGAGCAATAAATGTGTTTCATCCTTCTGAAGGGTCATTAAATGTTCCCTAGTGGTGGTTGCGCACGTGCAGGGGCATTTTTGATCATTGCCTCCCAATTCTATGTTCTACACCTCGTGCATCGCTACCATTGGCTACTGTTTTGCCCTTTTTGTCATTCTGATTGCCTTGGCAAGGGGAGTTAATGAATAATGGTCAATTTAGTTTCCAAGTTACGATAACCGTCAAAACAGCTATTACCACACTTCGTCAGCGTGGAGGCCGTGATACCGAGGTGACGTGTCTGGTAGAAGCCCTCAGGGGTGTCACGTACACCGAGGACACGTGTCAATACGACGAAGGCTCCAGGGGCACCAACTCCGAGGACACGCGTCAGACGCAGAGAACTCCGAGGGGACATATGTCGAGGACACGTGTCAATCCCTTGTGCGCCCACGTCAGTCAAGTCGAGGACACGTGTCGACTCCCTGTTAATTCTTCGAAATGTCCCATCAACTGCCTCCCAGCCCTTGATCTTTGTACGGCGAAGGTGACGTGGCGTGAGAAGATGAAATGGCTTGGTCCTTGCTTCTATGTTCAGCCGCTTTCCCTTCGTTGGGGTTAGTGTCTTATTTAATGCGCCCCTCCTCGTCCATCGTGTGAAATCATGGCCCTTGACCCTATTTAAACAGAGCCCTTGCCCCTCTCCTCCATTTTTTCAATCTTCATCAAACCAGAGATCTACGCCAGAGTTCTATCGAAGAGTCCACTGTTCGCCTGAAAGCCATAAATTTCTCAAAATCCACTGAAGAAAGAAGTCACCAACCTCTCCTCTGTATCAGAGTCATGTTCATTGGTGAGTAACTGTTCTCTTTCTTTCTTTGATAGTTTTTTCCCTTTGTTTCTTCTCTTCTCTGTCCTAGTAGCACCATACTGTCCCTCTGTCTTCATTTTCTTCCTTGTTTCCTCAGTAGTGACCCTTAGGAACCCTCCTTTCGAGTCCCTGCCCTACTTACACCATGCCGAGAAGTCATCAAAGTACAAACGTCGGGGCTGATGAGCCTGGTACCTCTAGGCCAAGAAAGTATACAGTTAAGGTTCGTCAACAAATAACCAATTTCAAGACCCATTACTCCATCCCTTCCGAGGTCGCTGTAAATGAGTTCATTTCTGGACTCCACAGTGCCGACCCCGGCACCGAGGCAGCCATGCCCTTTTACACTAAGGTCATTATGGAGGGTGGTATCAAATTTTCGCTCCATCCTATTCTCCTTCGCTTCTTGTCCCGATACTGTCTTTTCCGGGGGCAGTGTTGCCTAAATACCTTTAGGATCATAATGGTAGTGGTGGCCCTGAACAGTCGTCTTCAAGTCAACCATGACTTGGAAGACATCCTTTTTTGCTATACTTTGGTGAGGGTGATGCCCCAACATAGGTTCTACCTCAAAGCCCGAGACCCGTCTATGTACCTCGTAACCCATATTCCAGATTCAGACAAGGGGTATAAGGACGACTTGCTCGTCTTCAGCGGTGAATGGGAGAGAGGAGTCGGCCCCGAGTACGTCGACTTGTGGTGCCCCAAGCAATGGCGAACAACGAGTACGTCAGATTCTCTCTCTCTTCTCTGCTTACATCACCTCGGCGGATATAACTTGCTTCTAACCACCCTTTCGTTGATCTTTGCTGGAGTCACCGACGCCGATTCTGCTCCGCCTCCTCGGAACCTTGTCAACCTTACCGACCTCATCACTATCTAGGGATACCTGGGCCGCGCACGTGTTGCTAGACTATACTCCGGGGTACAGAAACTTCTCCCAAACCCCTCAACCATTCAATCCGACTCGGTGGTCGGCGCTATCCGGCGAGAACTTGGAAGAAGACCCTAATAGAGCCACTAAGGCCGAGGTAAAGGCTGCCAAAGTTGAAGAGTTAAGGGACCCATTTACCACCATCCACGCCGAGGCGAGCACTTCAGGCAGGGACGTTTGGCCAGACTTCAACGTTCTTCAAAACCTTAATGAAGAGGATGCTTTGGAAGTAGCCATGTCCAACCCACCTCGCCTCTCCCTCAGCTTGATCAAAGAGAGAGCCGATCTCGCTGTTGGAAAGGGTCGTGGACCGGGCTCCAATGTCACCCCAAATCTGGGCCGCACTCACCCCTCCGGGACTGCAATCCAAGGGTCTACACCCTTTCCACTCCTCCCTCAGCCGATGTCCCTGTCGTGCCGACGCCAACTGGGCCAACTGGGCGCAGCCGAGCTCATGGTAGGGATCCTCAATAAGAGGAAATGAGAGTAAAAAAAAGGCATGATGGTGTTGGCTTAGGCAGAGGCACTCCCACTTCGATGCCGACTCCAACTTCAACGTCGACACCAACACCCACGCCGACCCCCACAGTTCCGGAGTGATGCGGTAGGGCCCGAGATCGCGACAACTAGCCGATCCGGGTGACTGACTCCATCGTTGCCTCTCCCCACACTGCCTACACCGTGAATGAGGCAATCTTCTTTGATGCCGACATGGCGGTCCATCGGGGGCGTGGGAGCAACCACTTGTTCCGCTCCATTATCCAAAATTTGTTGGTGGTAAGGCTCCCACACTTGTAAATTTTTTTCTTCTTTTTCGCTTTAGCCTTCTGATGCATAATTAAAATTAACATCTTACTATGTTTTTATAAGATTAATTATGCTTTGATAAAATTTAAATGATAACATTGCAGGGTAAAAGTTGTACAAGGGCCTAAAGTCAACAACATCAAACTTTCAAGCAACACACACGTGTTCTAGAAGAGAATGGAAGAAAGAGGGAACAAAGCACCCACGTTCGAATGCCATCTTGAAATAATTAAGGACCTCCAGGAGATTGCTAGGGTGATGACACGAGGCTTGTTGCAGCTAGATACTGTGGAGGACAAAAGCTACATGAGTACCACGTTCAAACTCCAACAGCGTTCGAACACTCATCAAAGAAGAAATGCTTCCATGTTCGAATGATGTTGGCGTTCGAATGTAAACCCTAGACAGGCTGTAGGAAGATTAGATTTTCATCCGGATTTTGGGGCATTCACTTGGACTTTAAGCACTTAGGTCTATTCTTTTACCCCCTTATTGCCTATAAACACCTTCCCTTGGAACTTGTTAAAGATCATCTCTTGGGAACTGGAAAAACTCTCCAAAAGTAACTATCTTTTTTCTACTTCATAATTAGTTTCATTAGCTTCCATTGTAAAAGCTTATTTCTTCACCTAGAGGAGTGAACCTCTCTCACCTTTCTAACTCTCTTGAAGCCTTGAAAGGTGGGTAGTGTTTCACTCATTCTTTGTCGAAGATATGCTTATTGTATAGTGTACGTTATTTTGTAATTCCTCTACTTAGAGGGATGAAGATCACTCACTGTTCTAGCTTTTCCAAAGCCATGAAGAGTGATTAGTTTCTCATTCACTCTTTAGTAAAAGGTGATGGACATGTTTAAATCATTTAGAAGTTATATTTGTGCATTTAATTTATAATTAACATTTTATCTTTTGATTGTTTATTGAATGATTGAATGCATCTAACAAAGATTAGGTACTTTGTACAATCATGAGTCTCTCCTAAGACAAGTTAACTCTTGACATAGGAGGATTCATTGGTTCGAAACTCTTGACAAGTTAACTATAATCATCATAACTTCAAATCTCAAAGGTTCCAGTCACTTTGGTCTCCTTCATTAATTACTGCAAAACACTAATAGTAGTTCCCTGTGGATTCAACTCCGGACTTAACCGGATTATAACTACAACTTGACCACCTACACGTGGATGTATACATTTCAGATCAAGTCAAGTTTTTGGCGCTGTTGTCGGGGAACGCCTAACAATGTTTAAAGTAAAAAGTGAAAAGACATTTATTTGTTGTATATATTTTTGATTTATTGTATATAATTCTTATTTTATGTCTGAGGACGATCCTTGCTTTCCAAATTTGCCAGAAGAATCTGTGGGGTCTGTAAATCAATATGAACCGTCTTCACCTCAATCAATAGCAGACTCCTTTGATAATAGCATGGCCAATAATGAGAGAGAAGGGAAAATTCCTAACATTCGAACCCTAAGGGATTATTTGCATCCCACACGAAACAGTGTCCCCTCTTGTTTTGTGTTTCTTGTAAATGCATCCCACTTCAATGTCAAGTCGAGGATAGTGCAATTACTAACCTCAATTTCATGGACTCGAATCAGAAAACTCATATTTACATATTAAAGATTTCGAGGAGGTATGTGGGACATTCCAATATAATTTTGAGTTAGCCAAGTTAAAAAAATTTCCTTTCTATTTAAAGGACAAAGCTAAACAATGGCTAAATTCTTTGAAAGCTCATTCGATACCAAACTGGCATGTATTAAAAAATGATTTTTTCAAAAAAAAATTCCATCTACACCGTACCAATGCACTTAAAAGGTAAATCATGAACTTTTCGGTTAAAGAGGGAGACATTTTACCAATGTTGGGAGAGATTCAAGGATCTTCTCCAAGCCTGCCCACACCATGCTTTTGAGAGTTGGAATTTTGTAGGTTTTTTATATGATTCTCTGCCCACTCGACTACGTCAGTTTGTTGAAATGATGGCTCAAGGGGAGTTCATGAACAAAAATCCAGAAGAGGCATTTGCAATTTTTGATACCATATCCGAGAGTTCCCAGATGTGGGACTCAGCCTTTCCTGCCCCTGTTGAAGCCAAACCATCCACTTCCCAAGGGGGAAAATATGTTTTAAAAGAAGATGATGACCTGAGGGCAAAAATGACTACCTTGTCTCGAAAGCTTGAAGCTCTAGAGATGAAGAAGGTGAATAAGGTTGTCGTTAGCCCTCTCACAGAACAAGTGTGTGAGATTTGTACTTTGATAGGACACCCTACTAGGGAATGTCCCACCATTCCTGCATTTAAGGAAGTCTTGTTAGAACAGACCAATGCAATTTTCAATTTTAACAAGCCCTATTCCAACCCTTATTCTGAAACATATAATCCAGGGTGGCGAAATCACCCGAATTTCAGTTGGAGGAACACACAACCACCTCTCATGAATCCACAACAAGGTTCACAACCACCACCTCAAGGACCTCCTACGTATCAACCATACCAACCACCACACAAGAGAAGTCTTGAGGACACATTGAATCAGTTCATGCAAAGCCAAACGAACTACAAAAATCATTCCACTCAGGCTTTCAATGACTTCAAAACCCATACCACTCAGTCATTTGAGGATCTCAAAATTCATATCCAAAAGTTGACCCAGTCAATGACCATACATGAGAAGGGCAAGTTTCCTGCCCAACCTAAACAGCCACAAGGTCAATATCATGTGGGTAATCCTTCAATCATGGAATCCCCACAAGAACAAGCTCAATCTATCACCACCCTCAGAAGTGGTAAAGTCATTGACAAAACCATCAAACAATCCACACTCAATGAGACAGCACATGTGCTGCAACTTGCACAAGTCTCTCCAAAAGAGACTGAGTCTAAAGAAGATAAGGAGTCACAACAACTATGTCCCATTCCTGCTCATTTTTCCTCAAAGACTCAAGAAAGCACAGAAGTTCAATAACCATGCAGAAATTTATGAGATTTTTAAGCAAATAAAATCAATATTCCACTTCTGGATGCCATAAAACAGGTTCCTTCTTATACCAAGTTTCTAAAAGACTTGTGCACAATTAAAAGAAGTCAAAATGTTCAGAAAAGAGCTTTCTTAATAGAACAAGCCAGTGTCATACTCCAACACAAATCCCCTCCAAAATACAAGGATCTAGGGTGTCCAATTGTGTCATGTGTCATGTGTCATTGGGAATTTTAGGATATAACAAGCATTGTTGGATCTTGGAGCCAGTGTCAATTTGCTCCCTTTCTCAGTCTACCAACAATTGGGTTGGGGTGAACTCAAACCCACCTGTATCACACTACAGTTGGCAGATAGGTCTATCAAAGTTCCAAGGGGCATTGTCGAGGATGTCCTTGTTCAAGTGGACAATTTCTTTTTTCCTGTGGACTTCATTGTCTTGGATACCTAGCCAGCAATACATTCAGGGAATCAAATTCCCCTCATTCTTGGTTGACCTTTCCTAGCAACTTCAAATGCATTAATCAATTGCAGGAATGAGTTCATGAAATTGACTTTCGGAAATATGACTCTTGAGCTTAACATTTTCAACATTTCCAAGCAACCAGGAGAGGAAAAAGAAGTGAAAGAAGTGAGAGAAGTGAATTTTATTGAGTCTTTGGCACATGAAAATTTGAACAATGCATTTTGTAAAAACTCCGCTGAATCTTGTTTATTGGAGTCTATCACATATGAGTTAAAAGATGATTGTCAAAGTCCAAAGAGTTACCCCGCTCATGCTGCAGGGACCTGGGAACCCAAAATTGAAGAACTAACCCCAAGTGGTACAAATCCACTCTCATCTAGTGTCAAGCCACCAAAGTCTGAATTGAAACCTCTTCCATCTTACTTAAAATATGTATTTTTAGGAGATGACGAGTCGTATTCAGTGGTCATTTCATCCAAGCTTGTAGATTTACAAGAGTCTAAGCTAATTGAAGTCCTTAGACGTTATAAGAGCACTATTGGATGGACCATTGCTGATTTGAAAGGTATAAGCCAATTAATTTGCAATCATGCTATATACCTCAAGGAGGATGTAAAATCCTCTCGTCAAATGCAGCGACGATTGAACCCTCAATTAAAGGAGGTTATACGGACTGAGGTGCTCAAACTATTGGATGCAGGAATTATCTTCCCCATCTCTGATAGAAAATGGGTTAGCCCAACCCAAGTTGTGCCCAATAAGTCTAGGGTCACTCATATTGGTGACTAGGAAGGACCACTTTCCTCTTCCCTTTCTTGATCAAGTCTTGAAAAGGATTGCAGGTCATGCATTCTATTGTTTTCTAAATGGGTATTCTAGGTACAATAAAATTGAAATGGCACTTGATGATCGAGGGAAAACAACATACGTTCATGCAACATTTCAAAGGTGCATGTTGAGTTTATTTAGTGACATGGTGGAAAGATTTTTGGAAGTATTCATAGATGATTTTTCTGTGTATGGTGATTCATTTGAATTGTGTCTAACAAACCTGGAAAAAGTGATGATAAGGTGTAAGGAGACCAATCTGGTGCTTAATTGGGAGAAATGTCATTTCATGGTAACACAAGACATTGTTTTGGGTCACATTGTGTCATCTGAAGGCATAAAAGTTGACAAAGCAAAGACAGATCTGATAGGCAATTTGCCTGCACCCAAAACTGTTAAAGATGTCTGATCATTTCTAGGGCATGCGGGGTTTTATAAGAGATTCATAAAAGATTTCAGTACCATATCAAAACCCATGCGTCATCTCCTAAGTCAGGATGTAAATTTTGTATGGAATGAAGCATGCCAACAAGCTTTTGGTAAGCTTAAAGGAATGTTAATTTCTCCTCCAATAATGCAACCTCCTGACTGGACTCTGCTCTTTGAATTGATGTATGATGCAAGTGACTATGTTGTGGGAGCAGTATTAGGTCAAATGAAGGATAAAAAACCTTATGTGATCTATTATGCAAGTAAAACTCTAAATGATGCTCAAATAAATTATTCAACAATCGTTCTTACCTTGTTGGTTCATCTGTCATTGTTTTTATTGATCATGCAGCATTGAAATTCTTGCTCACAAAGAAAGATGTTAAGCCACGACTTTTGAGATGGATTCTCTTATTGCAAGAATTTGACCTAATCATCAAAGACAAAAAAGGGATCAAAAATGTAGTGGCAGATCATTTATCCAGACTGACATATGAATTTCATGAGGACAGGCTACCAATGTTCTAAAAATTTCCCTGATGAACAATTGTTCACAATTGTGGAAACACCATGGTATGCTGATATTGCTAACTTACTTGTCACTGGTACGTTTCCCCCTTCCTTTACCATGATGGACAAAAATAATTTTTTAAGGGAAGCTCGTAATTTCTTTTGGGAGGATCCATACGTGTTTAAATTCTGTAAGGATCAAATCATAAGGTGTTGTATCCCCAATCAAGAAATCAGACAGGTAATTTCTTTTTGTCATTCTGAAGCATGTAATGGCCATTTTTCGTCTAAAAAAACCGCTACAAAAATCTTGCAGTGTGGATTTTATTGGTCCACACTTTTTAAAGGTGTTTATGCCTTATGTCTAACATGTGATAGGTGTCAAAGGTTGGAGAGTATTTCTAAAAGAAACATGATGCCCTTGAACCCCATACTGGTAATTGAAGTTTTTGATTGTTGGGGCATCGATTTCATAGGACCATTTCCTCCTTCCTTTGGCTATCTATATATCTTAGTGGTCGTTGATTATTTGTCCAAATGGGTTGAAGCGATTCCATGCCGAAATAATGATCACCAAACAATGATCAAATTTTTAAAAGAAAACATCTTGTCCAGGTTTGAAATTTCTAAATCCATTATAAGTGATGGAGGTGCTCATTTTTGCAATCATCTTTTTTGGAATCTGATGAAAAAATATTTAATTTATCATAAAGTTACAACCCCTTATCATCCACAGATTAGTGGACATGCTGAATTGGCAAATCGGGAGATAAAAATAATTTTAGAAAAAATGGTAAACCCAGACCGCAAAGATTGGTTGTTACGACTAACTGATGCACTCTGGGCATATCGCACTACCTTTAAAACAATTTTGAGTATGTCTCCTTATCGATTAGTTTATGGAAAGCCTTGTCACCTACCTGTTGAATTGGAACACAAAGCACACTGGGCCATTAAACCCATGAATTTTGACTTGGACAATGCAAGAATATCAAGAAAACTTCAGATCAATGAGTTGGAAGAATTGAGGAATGAGGCGTATGACAATGCTAAAATTGCAAAAGAAATGATGAAAGATTTGCATGACAAAAACATAGTGAGAAAATCCTTTACTCCTTCCTAGAAAGTCCTCCTATTCAATTCAAGGCTCCACCTGTTTCCTGGTAAGTTGAGTTCAAGGTGGACTGGGCCTTACATTGTAAAGGGAGTGTTTGAAAATGGAGTAATGGAGGTAGAAAATCCGTCAAATGGTAATGTTTTTACTGTTAATGGTCAACGTCTAAAACCATTTTATGAAGAGTTTGTTAAAGATGTTGTAATGGATCCAAAATATTCTGAATAAATTCAGGGTTGCCGACACGGAGAAGGGTCGGGTCATGAAAAAATTCAACCCAACCCTACCCGAACGAACGCCTTTATAAGGCCTTCAAACCCAAATCTTTTTCCCACTCCGCCGCTCTTCTTCTTCTTCCCCTTTCTCTGTGACGATTCACTATCTGCAAACATCATGGCTACACACTCCACATATACCATCCTTTGTTTTATAATTTGTATTTTAGTTTTGTATTTACTCATGGGTTTTCTTCTTCTTTTTGCACTTACGCATAAGGGTTTTCATGTTAATCGAAACCCTAATTTTTGTAAAGATGATTAAATGTGTATCTTGTTTGTAGGGCTTCTACAGATGAACAACTCTCTCTCAAACCTAAAACTACTTTGCGTATATTGGTAAATCTGAAATATTGAGGAGAATGTTCAGTTTAGGTTGGGGGTGAGAAATACAGTTCGTATTTACATAGTTTTGTGCTTTTAAATTTTTTTCTTGATCATATTTCGTATTTATACAGTCTTCATAACATTTTAAAAAAAATGATCATGTCTTTAAAGGCAGCTTCAATCTTCTTTGTGACTGACAGACGTTAAAGAACTAGATAGGGTGTCTTAAGCTTTACAAACATGGATGATAAGATCTTTTGGTTCAGTTTAGGCGTCTTACGCACATTTCCATCTACTGTACATTCTGCAATAATGAAAAAAAAATAAGATTGGTGAGAAAAATTGAAATCTGAGAAGAGCGAGCAAAACCACTATGTGGAAGAAGCACTTTTGCTAAATGTCGTCGTGCCAAACGACTTGGTGCATGTAAACAATGTGGCAGGATCTTTCACATGAAGGAATACAATCAATGTTCTGAACCAATTTCTGGTCGCACACTTGATCAGTTAAACTGGACAGTGTATGGGCAGAGTAAGGATTTTCCTGAGACGCCATACTATACCAGTCATGTACTTACACATTATGTGCGACAAGAAATTGAAAGAGTCACTGATTTTTCAAATCACATGGAGACAAGACAAGACTCGGATTATAATTTTTCTTGACAAAGTTGTAGGAAAAACATGTTTTTGGAATGAAGGTCAATGGTCCAAACTCCTTTTTGTAAAGATGTAAATATCCTCTTTTGTTAGATGTACAAAGTATTTTTGTTGAAATAAAGATGTGGGCCGAGTCCTAAAATACCAACGAAATTTTAGCGTGGGTAGGGACTTATCCTGAGACGCCTTTTTTTTTCCAAGCCCTATTTATACATTTAGTCTTCTTTCAATTTTTGTGTATAGAAATGTGTATGTAAATATATATATATAATTTTTATTTTTATTTGGCGTTCGAACACCAATTCTCGCTCGAATGAGAGAAGCTTACAGTTCATGTTGGTTTTTGCAGAAACACTAAAGTACTAGAAGCAGCCTTAGTTCGAACACCAGATGGACATTTGAACTTAGAATCCATGTTCGAACACCATTTCACGTTCGAACTAGAGGAGCTTACAGTACTTTTTGATCTCAACAGAAAACCAAAGTACTAGGAGCAACCTTAGTTCGAACGTAGTTCCGCGTTCGAACTTTCTTTTAAAATTTCTTCTATCCCTGTTCGAACGCCAGTCACGTTCGAACGTTTGCTGCCTGGGTATAAATACCTTATTCGCCTTCTCCAGTTCAAAAACGCCCAAAACCTTTCAAAGTCCCAAACCCTATCTTGCCCTTTCTAATACCCAAGCTCCCAAAACTCATTCCCTCTCATTTTTTATCCAAAATCAAACACCCAAACCCCTTTTCCATCTCATTTCTCACTTTTAACCAAAGAATTTCAAGCTTGTTCTTCCTCTAAACCCCTAAAATCCAAAAATGCCTCCAAGGATGAAAATACCCGCTAGACGAAAGGTGGCCAATCAAGAGCCAAACTTTCTAGAGGAGGTCATCGAGGAGAGGGATGGAAGGCCACCATTGTTTTGTAGATATTATCGCACTCGTTTCCCCAATGCCCTCAAGGCCGATAGGTATGAATTTTTTTTCCCAAAATCAACCTATTGTTTGTGAAAGGACTGTTGAGTTGTTTGATTTTGCGGAATTGGGGATTTTGGCGAATATGGAAGGGAGAGGTTGGGAGAGTTATTTGAGAAATGGAGGTGAAGCTATGGAGTTTGTGAGAGAATTTTACTCCAACGCCGAGGTAGTGAACGGAGCGATAAAAACATATGTGAGGGGGACTCACATTAGTGTGGATGAGGAGGCTATTTTGGAGTTGAGGCTAGTACCACGGGTACCAAGGCCTAACTACCCTCCGGGGCCATGCCCCTTCCAAGACAGCACACTTAGCAAAAATAAGCCTTTGTTTCTCAAAAATAGTACTTTTTCAAATTCATTACATTCTAAGGACGAAGTACAGCATTCACTTCCATATCCTCTAACTTGTATGATCCGGAGCCTCCTACTGACGTAACCTTCTATGGTCCCTCCCAATTAGGTCCCATCTTTCCATCAGCCGAGTCACGAGTGTTTCCGACTACTCTTCTGAGCACCAGGTCGCCTACTTGAAAACTTTGGGGTTTTACTCTTTAATTGTAGAGTTTGGACGCCCTTTCTTGGTACTTAGCTAGTCTCAATACAACCATTTCTCTTATTTCCTCCATGAGGTCCAAGTCCAGGCCGAGTTGCTGATCGTTCTCCCTAGTGCCAAAAGTCTGTGTTCTTATAATAGGGAGGCCTACCTCTAGAGTGATAACCGCCTCTACTCCGTACGCAAGGGCATCTAGCGTCTCGCCATTGAGGTCCGTGGAGTTGTCCTGTAAGCCCAAAGGACATTCAAGAGCTCATCCACCCACTTCCCGTTAGCTTTCTCCAACCTCTTCTTAATTTTGCTGACGATGGTCTTATTTGAAGATTCCGCCTTCCCATTGGCCTATGGGTATGAGGGCGTGGAGTAGTATTTCCAGATTCCGATGTGCTCACAAAAAGATTTGAAGGGTCTACTGTTAATTGAGTCCCGTTATCCGATACAAGTGCAAAGGGGGACCCAAACCTTGTCACTATGTTCCTCCATACACACTTTTTTGTGTCTACGTGCCTGATATGAATCAATGGCTCAGCCTCAACCCACTTTGTGAAGTAGTCGGTCCCGACTATTAGGAACTTTTTATCTCCAGGAGCCCTTGGGAGGGGTCCGACTAGGTCGAGTCCCCATTGGGCAAATGACCAAGGAGTGGTTAGCAGGTGCAAATCTCCTGTTGGTTGTCTGATAGTGGGAGCGAACCTTTGACATTGGTCACATTTTCGGACGTAAGCTTGTGCATCCCTTTGCATTCACGGTCACAAATATCCCTGCGACATGATACGATGGGCCATTGATTGTCCACCCGAATGCCCCTCATGTATGCCTTCGTGCACTTCATATAGGAGAGACTCAACTTTATATTCACGAACGCAAAGAAAATAGGGTCCAGAGAATAATTTTCGGTACAACTTCTGATCTAGGGAGGCCCAAAACCTTGGGGCCCTCAACTTTATCTTTCTGGCTTCCTTGGGACACTCTAGAAGTTCCCCAGAGACAATGAACTTGAGTAGTGGACTAATCCAGCTAGGGGACTCCTCCCCCTCCAGGATGGCTACTACTCTGGGGACTTCGTCTATGTTGGAGTTGGGAAGGGACTCCACAGTAATCCTTCATGTCATGTCAGAGTCCAACGTCGAGGCCAGGCATGCTAAAGCGTCGGCATGGGCATTCTTATCTCAGGGGACTTGCTTCACTTCCACCTTCTTGAACTTGTGGAGCAGGGTCATTGTTTCGTGGTGATAGGCTTTCATCCTTGGATCCCTTGCTTTGAATTCCCCATTGATTTGTTTGACCACCAGTAAGGAATCACAAAGGAATGTTAGCTCCGCAGCCCCGCTACATCGGCAAGTTTGAGTCCAGATATAAGGGCTTCGTACTCCGCCTCATTGTTGGATTTCTTGAAGCCCAGTCGTACGACTTGCTCCGTGACTAATCCCTCCGGGGAGACTAATAACACTCCAATTCCGGAACCCTTACTGTTGGAGGATCTGTCCACGCAGAGTCTCCAAGAGTGCACTTGGTTGTCCGTGGAGGGCTCCTCTTCCAAGGGAAGTTGTTCCCACTTGGAAAATTCGGCTATGAAGTCCGCTAACATTTGACCCTTGATCGTCGTGTGAGGCTTGTAATGTATTTCGTGTTCCCCCAACTCCACTACCCATTTCGCTACCCTCCCAGAGAGGTCCGCCTTCCTTAGGATTGCCTTCAAAGGTTGGTCCGTCAAGACGGTAATGGGGTGCGCTTGAAAGTATTGCCTTAACTTCCTTACGGCCGTGACTAGTGCCAATGCAAGCTTTTCCAAAGGCAAGTATCTTGTCTTCGCATCCAAGAGAGCTTTGCTCACATAGTATACTGGCTTCTGTTCATGCTCCTGCTTGTGGACTAGTACACCGCTAACGGCGAACTCGAAAATGGCCAAGTAGAGGAACAACATCTCCCCCTCTCTAGAACCGACAGGATCGGGAGGACCCTGAGGTACTCCTTGATCCCTCCAAGCGCCTTCTCCCATTCTTCGTTCCAAGTATCCTTCCTGAACCTCTTGATGGCACCAAAAAAAGGCTTGCACTTGTTCGATGACCGGAATATAAAACTGTTTAAGGCGGCCAACATTCCCGTAAGTTTCTAGATATCTCGGACGATCCGGGGGCTACGTACATCTATCATAGCCTGTATCTGCTCCGGGTTGGCCTCAACGCCACGCCAACTTACTAAGTACCCCAGAAACATTTTCAGAACCAACTCCAAAAGAACACTTAGCCGCATTCAAGTTCAACCCATACTCACGGAGAGTGGAGAAGGCGTCCTCCAAGTCCGCGATGTGGTCATTCTGTCTCCTGCTCTTGACCAGCATGTCGTCAATGTACACTTCCATGGTATTCCCCATTTGCCGTTTGAACATCCGTTTCATGAGCCTCTGGAATGTAGCACCTGCATTCTTCAAACTGAATGACATGACCATATAACAATAGACCCCTTGGAGTGATGAAGGCGGTCTTCTCTTGGCCAGGCGGAAGGAAGGGGATCTAATGGCAACTGGCCCTAGCATCTATGAAGGTCATGTGTTCGTGTCCCGCCATGGCGTCGACCAATTGATTAACCTTAGGGAGGGGAAAATTATCTTTGGGGCAAGCCTTGTTCAAGTCTGTGAAGTCCACGTAGACACGCCACTTCCCACTCTTCTTCTTTGCGCAGATAGTAATCGACAACCACTCTAGAAACTGTACTTTCTGGATGGGGTCGGCTTCCAAGAGCCTCTCTACTTCTTCGTTCACTGTCTGGACATGGTGCAGCGCCGTATGCCGAGGCTTTTTCTTGACGGCCTTATGATAGGGATCGACCTGAAGCCTGTGAGTTATAACACTAGGACTTATACCTTTCATCTCCGCGGCGTCCCACACGAACACATCCATGTTCTTCCTTAAGAAATTAACCATCTCCTCCTACTCGGCTGTGGACATGGTGGAGCCGATTAGGAAGTATTTCTCCTCATCCCCCTCCCTAAGGAGCACCTTTCGAAGGTCTTCCACGGAATGGTCGGTAGGATCAATCCGCGGCTCGTCGATACCCAACCGTCCGGACTGTAATTGTTATTTGTTCAACACTTCCTCCGGGGCACGCTTTTTTTCCTTGGAGGTGACCCCAGCTTTTACGGCAGCATAAAAACAACTTGGTCTCCACAAATCTCCATTATCCCCTCCGGAGTGGGGAACTTCAACTTCTGATGGTAGGTGGAGTGCACTGCTCCAAGCGAGTGCAACCAAGTTCATCCCATTATTATGTTGTATGACGAATTAGGGTCGATCACCAAGAACTCTGTGTTGATCGTGACACGACTAGTGGCGACCGGCAGAGTGATATTCCCTAGCAGTAGAGCGAACGATCCGTTGAACCCGAAAAAGGGTGTCTTGACCGTTTTAAGATTCTTGGATCCAAGGCCCATTCACTTCAATACATTGAGGTACATCACCTCCGAGGAGCTCCCTGAGTCCACCAGGACCCTCTTGACATCAAGCCTCCAATTCGCAAAGTTATGATTAAGACATCCTCATGGGGGAGGACCACGCCTACTAAGTCGGCGTTCGAGAAGGTGATGCCTCCTTGATCCGTCCGGGATCTCTTATTTCGCTGGCCCCCATCTTTCTCTTCCACATTCCTAGTGAAGGCTACCCTTTTCAGGTCAGATCTGAGAGAGTTGGTTGTCGGCCGCTCCAGGGGGCAGACGTGGATGACGTCAATGATGTTATCGCGGAGAGCGGCCTGGTAGTCGGTGGTGTGTGTCTCCCTCGGCAGCTCCTCCTCGATGTACTCTTTGAGATGTCCTTCTTGGACTAACTTCTCCAAGAAGGACTTGTATACTCAACAATCCTCGGTAAGGTGCCTCACGTCCTTGTGATATGAACACCTTGCGTTTTGGTTCCTAGTGGACGGATCGTCCTGCATCCTCGGCGGCCATTTGAAGAATGACTCCTTCTTAATTTTGTGTAATAGCATGTAGATAGGCTCTTTGAACACAGTATGGACCCCTTTGAAGGAATCCCCCAATGCTAGGACCAAACCTTTCTGAGGAGGGACTTCTTCCTTCTCCTTATCCTTTTTCTTTGGGGCTAAGTTTTCTCCTTTGCTCCCCGTCAACTCGCTTTCTATGATGCGGGCCATCAGTTCGTCCATGTCCACTGGTGTCCGTTTTGTCAAGGACCTATAAAGATATGTGCCCTGAGACAAGTCAAGTCTGAAAGAGGCCGCCGCCATGACCTCAAAACATCCTTCTACTTCATTTACCTCCTCCCAATAGCGAGTGGCATATTGGCGAAGTGTTTTGCATTCTTTCCCCCGGAGGGTCAACAAGGATCCGGCATCCATGGGGCGTTTGCTCCCCATGATGAACCGCACAGAGAACTGCCTAGTCAGCTCCCTCTAGGACCCTATGCTATTTGGCAGAAGGGTGTCGAACCATTTTATGGTTGTATCGCCGAGGCTCATTGAAAACACCCGGCACAATAGCCTATGATCTGAGTGATATAGGGACATCATTTGTCGGAGATGAGCCTCCAGGTCGGAACATCTATCGTAAACTTTGAATCATGGCACCACAAACTTCTTCGGTACCTCCATCTCCATGATGTTTTTGGTGAATGGTAACCAAATGGCTTCGTCATCTGTGTCGTCATCGGGGGTGGACTTGTCAATCCTCTTAGAATCCAACTTGGACCTGAGGTCTCCCCCATCCTTGTGGTGTCTCCTCTCACCACTGCCGCGACGAGCAGCATACTCCCGGCTCCTCCGTTCTTGACGAAGAGGGTTGACCCCTCCTTGGACTCCTCCGCGCCCCCTCGCCCGGACAGTCTTTAGCGGAGGTCGTTCCAAGCCAAAGGTTTGGCCCTCTTGGCTAGGACCTCCGGGTCTTATCCATTGACCCTCGGGTGTTTCGGAGACTTGGTGCCCCCTACTTCGCCACTGAGACGATTCCTCAAGTCGCCGGCTCCCACCTCCTTGACAGAGGGCTCCTTAGATGGTCATAAGTTTCGAGATCCCCCACCCGAAAATGCAAACTCGTTGAGTTTGTTAAGAACATTCACGTTATTTTTCTTTATCTGCCTTAATCGATCCCCCAACCTTTCTTCGATGAGATCAACAAGTTGACGGGCCAAAGGGCCATCCTTTTCGCCCCCAAGACTCAGTTCAGTTTGGTGGGTTCTCTCTCTAGAATGGATCGAAAACTCTTTGTTGATGCTCTCATTGTGATCCTCTGTTCTCGATATGGAAGGAGCCAGTACATCTACGTTCCTTTGCTGAGGACCATTTCCTTTCAAACGCGTATTCACCATGGTCACTGTCTCAAGAAAACTTGGTCGTTTCCCACAGACGGCGTCAATTGTGTGCAGTGATTTCCACACAATAAATGAATAGACAGATCTCTCCCTTGGTGAACGCAATTTTTACTTGGAAAGTCGATGGTCCCACAGTAGACGGATGTGAGAGATAGTATAAGGAGTGGTGATGAATTACTTTTCCAGTGGTCCGAACGATCCGGGTTTGTTGAGATGAACTAGGTCACTCAAAAAGAAAGGTTAGGAGGGCACCAGAGCGTTTTCCGGCGTGACCCCTCCGACGATAAAGTTAGTATGTGAAAGAGGGGTAAGAAATCACTGTTCTATTGCTTGGGTGAGATTTGGGTACCTTTGTTTGAGTTTGTGAGAGCTATTTATACATCCATGGAGTTAATCATTGCGGACAGGTGGGTCCCCTAGAAGGAAGACCCCTTATTGGCCCATATGGAGGGCGACCTGTGACGCACAGTCTTAGGGCAGAGTGTTTTCCTTGTCATGTGGAAAGAAGTTTCTGTATTTAATGCTCGGATCCCCGAGCACTTAATGCTCCCTTTCCGAGGTTCGCCGAGTAATAAATGTGTCTCATCCTTCTGAAGGGTCATTAAATGTTCCCTAGTGGTGGCTACGCACTCACAGGGGCATTTTTGTCCATTGCCTCCCAATTTTGTGTTCTGCACCTCATGCATCGCTACCATTGGCTACTGTTCTGCCCTTTTTGTCATTTTGGTTGCCGTGGGAAAGGGAGTTAATGAATACTAGCCAATTTAGCTTCCAAGTTACGATAACCGTCAAAACAGCTATTACCACACTTCGCCGGCGTGGCGGCCTTGATGCCGAGGTGATGTGTCTAGTAGAAGCCCTCGGGGGGTGTCATGTATGCCAAGGACACGTGTCAAGCGGCTGGACTCACGAGAGTCCCTGACGCAAAGAACACGTGTCAATACGAGGACGGCTCCAGGGGCACCAATGCCGAGGACACGCGTCAAACGCAGAGAACTCCGAGGGGACATATGTTGAGGACACGTGTCAATCCTTGTTAATTCTCAGAAATGTCTCATAAATAATGAATGCTTCATAACTTGGCTAATAATGCTACACCTCAGCCCATAATCTGGTCGTTTATAGTATCTGCAATCTGCAATTTCAATAGCCCGTAATCTGGTCGTTTATAGTATCTTTGTATCTTTAGTTCAGTAGCCAATTCTGTCAAGCTGAGCTACACAGATGCAAAAACACTGTAACCAAGGAGGTTACAAGTATTCACAAGAGTATTCTCTTTTTAATTTGACACCCACCCAACTAGAATATTCAAAGACTGAAAGCAGCTCAAATAATCAACACCCTTCTATCCAGGAGTTTTTTTATACACATCAGTTTATTGCTATTACAAGTACAAAATAATGAAGTCTCAATGTCAGATTGTTCCACGAATCATTCTTACAACGAAGTACGAAAGAAAACCGAAATAAGAGCAAAAATATAACATTAAAGAGAAGGGGAACTCCCAAACCAAGTGGCTGTGTTTTGTCAACGTCAATTATTGATTATAATGGTCATTTTATCTATATTTTGAACAAAGTCAACTTCGATTGCATAGAATGATGTGAAATGCGATGAGTAAACTACAATGACAACCCAAATATATAAATTTATTCTTCGGTCATCTCTTGACATTGGTACCCCGATCAAAATTAATTTCTTAATATCTAAAATTTGGTCCCTGTGTGTGTGTGTGAGAGAGAGAGAGAGAGAGAGTTAAGTCTCGACTTACAGATCATTCTCCATGGATCTGTACCAATCAAAACCTCTGCAATACTGTTTGCAGCACTCAAATGGGCATTACTCTACATACCCATTCCACCAGATTTAACCATGCAATCAAAGACTCTATGGTGCTGATTACTGGCCTTCTTAAAAAAAGTTTGCCAACTGAGCATCACTTTATTACAGGCATTAACAAGTTGGCAACTTCTATATAAGCAAACGTTTCAGATATCATGTTACAGTCAAAACTCAGCATAGCTTTAGCTACTTTATCCATCTTAAATGGCACTTACAGTCAAAACGTTTTTACTGATTTATTTATAATCATTGAATAAACAAAATATAATTAAAAATTATATTTGTTACGTTTTTATTGTATGAAAAAGAAACTATCGATACCGTAATTGGACTCGGAACATACATGATGTATAAACATGATACGACCACAACACAAACACGTTAAGTTATTTCAAGATTGATGAGTTATATTCATCCCAAGGGATTAGCAGCATATCTCTACCAAAAGTATCACCTTCTTTTAAGAGAGTCCGTCACTAAAATTAGGTTCCAAGAGACATTAATCACACAATATAAACACTACGACCGGAGTTTGGCCATCAAGGGCGGCCCAACCAATATGGGGAGTAGGCGAAAATATTAAGCGAAACTCCAATGTTATGTAATATAATAGTACATATACGACAAAATAAATATTAAAATAATAATATATATTCATTTAAATTTTTTTTTTTTTTTGTATTTGAGAGGTAAAACTACAAATTTTGTATTCAAGCTTTAGTAATAAAAAATTCGTTAATTAAAGTTGAATTTGAATATCAAAATATAATTAAATTTGTTATCAGTTGAAAATATAGAGAAAGAAAATTAAAATCTATTAATACAACAAAATTATTTTTTAAAAAACAAATGTCTAAGATTTTCGAATAGTAAACTATTCAACCTCAATATGTTATTTAGTCATTATATGCGTGTTTCTTGTACATTTAAAAAAATAATGGAGCAAAAAACGGATCCAAATAAATTATAATTTATGAAAATTAGGTTATTAATAATTAGTCAACCAATTGACTTTGATTGTAATAAATCAAAAGTATTACATGAGTAGATAACTTATTTTTTCATAAATTATTCGATCATATCATGTTAAAATTTATTTAATCTATGTTCGGCTTACTTATAATCATTTATAATTTAACGAGTTTGTGCCGTATTTTGTTGGGATCATATCGACCTGTTAATTTGAAGGACCGAATAATTTCATCAATTTATTATTAAATATAATAAGGCTAGGTTGTGCATTAAATACAATCAAGGGTGGGTGTCTGTAATTCAATGCGCAACAAACACATTGAATTAAAACCACCTACCCTTGACCTTACGACAATATTTAAAAGGGAAATATTATGTATCACAAATCTCTAACATTTATCTCAAATGAAGGGAAACCATTGGATGAGTGGATCCCATCAACTTTTTTAAATGGGACCCACTGATCCAATGATCTCCCTTGATTTGAAATGAAAATTTGGGTTAAAAATTTGAGATACATAGCATTGCTCTATTTAAAAAGTCTACATTTGATTGAAGTTTAAAAAGTCCAATTGAATTGAATTGAGCCCCATATATTCAACAAAACACATATTTTATGGATGTCCTATAAAAATCAAAGACTCAATGGAGCAAACAGAACACCGGAGAACTTGCACATAGCCGACGTTTTGGTTTTTTTCCCTTTGTTTTTTTGTTCCTTTGGGTTGTAAATTAAGCTTGTTAGAAGCCACTCAAACTTAAACAAGGTTTAACGCATAATTATCTTGCTCCTGCACTGCTCCTCGTTATTTTGTATAACTTTTGGAAGGAAGGTTACAATTTTTTAAGGTAAAATTATCACATTTGGAGGTGAGGTTATAATCATTTGAGGCTAAATTACATTTTGTATAGGTGAAATTATCAACTTTAGAGGTTAGATTATAATTTTTTGATGTGAGATTATAACCATTTATGGTAAAATTACTAGCTTTGGATATGAAGTTATAATTATTTAAGGTTAGGTTATAAGGAGTAAAGGTAAAAGTACAACAACAAAACGAAAGTTGAGGTTACAATCTTGTGAGGTGTATTTACAACCGTTTAAGGTAATGTTATTATATTTATAGGCAAAATTATCACCTTTAGGAAATAATACTTAATGACAAAAAAATTTACAGCCACTTTGAGTAATATTTAATAACTAAAAATTTACAGGCATATATTTTTTTTGGGTACGGTATCGCTGTTTGACCAAGCAGTACCATTGACGTGAGTGCACAAAATCATCCAAAAGTCAAAAGTCAGCTGAGCTCATGCTTACTCTTCAGAGATTCACGCTGATTCTCCCACTCACCTCCCATGTCATCCTTCTACAAATAATTGCCCCACCTATAAATCTAGCATTGACTTTCCTTTTTTGGAATAAGCGCACAACTTGACCTAATAATTCAGGGAAAAAATGATTAAATATGGATTGATGTAACGCGAGAGATAGAAGTACTTTTTTTTTTTAATTTTATATAAATGTTATTTGATTATTTATTTTTATATTATTTATTATGTCCACACTTTAATTGACCCTAATTAAAATTATTTGTAATTGACCTACAACTTGTCTTTTTTTGTCTAAGATTGATGATTAACTTGTTTTAATTAAATTCTAGTGATATTATTACTCTTACTTCTTAAATTTATATTTGATAGCTTTGTAATTTTGATATAAAAATCTAAAAAGGCATCAAAGTCAATTATAAATAAATATAACGAGTCTTTCATTTTGATAAGAGTTATAATTTATTTCTTTTTATAGTTTTTGTGTTATATAAAAGACATGTATCCACTTTTAACCTTTTTTGACTTAACAAGCTTTTATTACGAGATATAATGTCTTGTCTTACATTTATCTTATATATCTCTATATATGTGTGAAATCGAGTGTAATTGACTTCAATATAACCATTTGACAAATAGTAGTATTTTTTGGTAATGACTTTTTTTGTTTGCATTAATTTTATTATTATTATTATTTTTTTGACAGTAGACTTTTATAAGAGTTTTTTGTGGACAGTTTAGATTTTAATGAAAATTAGATTTATGATCTACACTATTTTATTAACATATATAAAATATAGAGTCATCTTTCTGAAAACCTAAAATCATTAATCTCTTTATGCTAGAGTCGATCCTAGTTAAAGTATTCACCCTTAAGTTAATTTCTAGCTCTGCCCCTAGATAGAGGTACACCTAAAATAACTGTAAACAAAATAATAATAAAAAAAAATACAAAAATTTATAGTTTAACAAAACATATGACTATTAATAGAGCACAATAGAGAAACATGAGTTATGTATCCAATCTCAAATAGTCGGGATTATAGTTTTGTTGAATTGAATTGGGTATGTATAACCATTTCACAACCAATAGTACTGATTTCAGATTATTACATATTAAATGTCAACTTATAATTGAAGCCATCAGTGAGTTGGCTGCCTGTATATAACTATGTGTACACACATACATTTTACCATCAAAACTTGGCCAACCTTGAGCTATTTTCTCCCTCTCGAATGGCGTTCACTCTTGAGAGCTTCATGCTAATTTTCCAACTCACCTTCCATGTGATCCTTCTTCTGTCCCTTGACTTGTTTGGTCCTACTCCGGTCTCAGCAGCCATACTTGGAAATGAGACTGACAAGCTTGCATTGATCGAGTTCAAGTCCAAAATTAGCGATGATCCTTTTGGAGTCCTGGCCACTTGGAACGAGTCCTTCCCATTCCGTCAGTGGGTTGGAGTCACATGTGGCCTCAAACATCAAAAAGTGTCGTCACCTTGCTCCTATATAGTCAGAAGTTGGTTGGAACCATATCACCCCATATTGGAAATCTTTCTTTTCTCCTATCCTTCAACTTGGGAGACAACTCCTTTCATGGTGAAATCCCCCCTGAACTTGGTCGCTTGATCAGGCTGCGACAGCTAAACCTGAGCAGTAACCTTCTACAAGGGGAAATTCCACCCAATTTGTCGCGGTGTTCCAAGCTCAAGGATCTGACAATTAATAAAAACCAACTCAAAGGTCAAGTTCCTTTGGAGATTGGCTCATTGTCAGAGCTTGAAGTGATCTCCATCCATCGCAACAATCTTACAGGAAGCTTACCAGCTTCAATTGGAAACCTATCGTCTCTCCAATTGCTTCGGGCGCAATACAACAATTTGAATGGAGAAATTCCAGATACTTTTTCCAAATTAAGGAGTTTGACGGACTTTTTAGTCACAGAAAACAATTACAGTGGCGTGTTTCCTCCTGTTCTTTACAATCTTTCATCACTCCAAATAATTTTTCTGGCTAACAATAATTTCTCCGGTAATCTCAGGACTGACATTGGTCTTGTGCTTCCAAACCTCCAGATGCTTGGTTTGGGATTCAATCAATTCAGTGGACCCATTCCAGCTTCATTGCCAAATGCTTCGCAGTTGCAAGTTTTTGATATCGGTTCAAACAATTTCAATGGGAGAGTACAAGTTGGTTTTGGAAAACTACAAAATTTTTGGCGTCTTAACTTCTTTGGTAATCTTTTTCACGATGATTTGAATTTCCTCACGTCTTTGACCAATTGCAGCAAGCTACAATTGCTATCTATGAGCTTCAACCAGTTCGAGGATATATTGCCTACCTCCATAACCAATCTGTCCTCACAGCTGACATTTCTCACTTTCGGAGGCAACAAAATTGGTGGAAGCATTCCTACGGAGATCTCAAACCTCTTCAACTTGAATACTCTCGACATGAATACAAACTTGTTAAGGGGTAACCTTCCAGCTTCAATTGGAAAGCTTACGAACCTACAAACTTTCCTTGTGGGTGCGAACCAATTAACAGGGGAGATACCCTCTTCCATCAGCAACATCACTCAACTATTGCGCCTAGATTTGGCATTAAACAACTTCCAAGGAAGCATACCTTTAGGGATTTGGAACCTCAAGTATGTGCAACTCCTTGCGCTTTATGGCAATAAACTCAATAGCACCATCCCCAAGCAACTCATGAATATTTCATCCACTCAATTACTTGATGTGTCTTTGAATTTCTTGACTGGTTCCTTGCCTACAGAAATTGGTAACCTTCAACATATTGTTAAACTGAATGTTTCAAACAACAAGCTATCCGGTGAGATTCCTGATACAATAGGGGAATTAGTTTCCTTGGAACAACTTTCTATGCAGGAGAACTTATTTGAAGGACCCATTCCTCCGTTAAAAGAATTAAAGAGTCTTCAGTATCTAGATCTTTCGCGCAACAACTTATCAGGCCAAATTCCACAGTATTTGGAGACCCTCCCCTTCTTAATATATCTGAACCTGTCATTTAACAACCTTGATGGCGAGGTGCCCATTCAAGGAATCTTCAGAAATGCAACTGCAGTTGAAGTACTGGGCAATATTAAGCTATGTGGAGGGATCCCAGAGCTGCACTTAAAACCATGCCCTGTTCAAAAACAAGAGAAACACAAAAAGCGCACTGCTTTAAAGCTGGTTTTAGTCATTGTTATTCCTGCTCTATTTCTATCTTCGGCTGCGGCTTTTCTTTCACTGCTCCTGACAAGAAAAGTGAAGAAGAAACCACTTTCCTCACCTTCCTTTGGACAATTTCTTCCCAAAGTCTCTTACCAGGAACTTCTTAATGCCACTGGGGGGTTTTCTTCCAGTAATTTGATAGGTTCAGGTAATTTTGGATCTGTATACAAAGGAACTCTAAGTCCTACAGGAATAACTGTGGCGGTTAAGGTACTCAAACTCAACCAGCGTGGAGCTTCTAAAAGTTTCATGGCGGAATGTGAAGCCCTGAGGAACATCCGACACCGCAATCTTGTCAAACTGGTAACTGTTTGCTCAAGTACTGATTTTCATGGCAATGATTTCAAAGCTCTGGCCTATGAGTTCATGCCAAATGGGAGCTTGGAAAACTGGCTGCATCCAGCAGATGGTCAGATACAATTTAGAAACTTGGATCTTCGCCAGAGAATGAACATTGCGATCGATGTGGCTTCTGCATTGCATTATCTTCATAACCAGTGTGAAACACCAGTCATTCACTGCGATCTAAAGCCAAGCATTGTTCTACTTGACAGTGATTTTACTGCTCACCTAAGCGATTTTGGTTTGTCGAGGCTCTTGTCACAATCTGGTGTAGATGCTGTTTTGAGTCAATTTAGCTCCCTTGGCATCAAGGGAACCACTGGATATGTGGCTCCAGGTACACATTCTGATTATTGTTTCTATATAAGGAGCCTCACTTTCTTACTAAAGCTACTAAGTAAAATTCAATTTTCATTAACTAAACAGAGTTTTGTCATCCAAAGAGTAAGTAACCCATTCTTGTTACAAATATAAGAGTAATATACTTCAGATAACCTTTTCATGTCCTCCAACTTTTTAGGTTCTGAATATAGTATGAAGTCTACGTTTCTATATGACAGTACAAATAGTAGTTTACCATATTTGCAGAGTATGGCATGGGTGGTCAGGTATCAACTCAGGGAGATGTATACAGCTATGGGATTCTCTTGTTGGAGATGTTCACTGGAAAAAGACCAACGGATGAACCATTCAGAGATGATTTGACCCTTCATAATTTTGTTGAGACGGTATGGCCTGAGCGACAATCGGAAGTAATCGACTCATTTTTACTTACTGAGGTGATTCAGGAAGCTCAAAGAAGTACTGCAAGTTCAAGTAACCATAGAAATAAACACATAGAATGCTTGACTTCTATATTAGAAATTGGAGTTTGCATGTTCAGTTGAATCCCCAGGTGATAGAATGGCTATGAAAGACGTTGAGTTGGGTCAACTTTCAGTTAGAGAAAACTTCATTGGATCAAGAAGGCGTGATTAATGGCTCTTGGAAGGTGAAATCTTTTGAAACATGGCTTGTAATTTCACTTATTTAAACTCCTAATAATGTGGTTTGGAAGCATTGGTTACGATATGCATTGTTAATTTCAAATCTAAGGACGACCACTTTCTGATTCGATTTGCAATGTTGGTTTAAAAAAAGAGTCAATTATTAAGCCAAGTTTTCTGTCATTATTGTCAATTTGTCCATCATGTTTTACGGTTGCTTATATCAGTCCAAGTGATAATAACCGTAGTTTCAATGCAAGACAAAAAGTACCAAGTATTTTTCTTTCTAAGGGTAATATGAGTTCAGCCCAAGCATGACCCTTTAGTTAATTGTATTGGCACTTTTCAACCCAAATTCACTAATTTATCACGGCGAAAATTGACGTCCTAAGATTGGTAAATTAAGTAATGTTTTTTCCCCTCTCCGAAGGGAGTGAGATTAAAAATGAGTTCCACATAAAAAGTTATAGATCAAAAAGCTATCTTCACAATTTACAATCACAAATTCATCCTTACCCAATGTCCAGTACAAAGAATATATGCAGAGTCTAACAAGTACAAAATGCTTCTTAACAGCTTGTAGTAATTATCAAACAAAAATAGTTCTTAACGAGGCACTGAAAAATGACTTTCTATCATAAGAACGACAATTGCTTTTTGTTCTTTCTTATTGTAAACTTTTGCAAATTAAAAAGGCAAAAAGAACCAAAATCCTCTACAAACTGCCACTTAGTTTTAGGGAATCCAGAATTAGAGGGAACTAAAACCCAAAAGGACCAAAACCCTAACTAAAATTCCAAGATTATGCAAGATTTGCTCTTTCTTATTGTAAACTTTTGCAAATTAAAAAGGCAAAAAGAACAAAAATCCTCTACAAGCTGCCACTTAATTTGACGGAATCCAGAATTAGAGGGAACTAAAACTCTAACTAAAATTCCAAGATTATGCAAGATTCACTCACCATTTTACCAATTTCAGCGGAAATATTAAGCAATATTCTCACTAATTCCAAGCAAACCACAAGATATTCATTAAAAGATAGATAGAAATAAGATACAAGTTCCCATAATCACAAGATAAAATAACACAAGGGGAATAGATCAAGCTTACCCAATTAACTCTCATCCATCGGTTGCAATCGTAGTCGACGACCTCGGAGTCTGTGATCAATCTCGAGCGCTGAACACAGGGGTGACTCAAAGTAAATTGAGGCCTAAAGCGGTAATACTAAATGAGGCATTTTTATTTTTAGTATTATTTTTAAAAAAAAAATATTTTTAATTTTTTTTTAAGTAAGAGAGGAGGATGTGATACTTTATTTTTGTTTTTTTAAGAGAGGGAGAGATTTTATTTATTTATTTTTTAAAATTTTGATTTTTGAGTTTCTAATATTATGGATTGAATTGTAAACCCATATTATTGAAATTATAATTTTTTGATTGGGCTTAAATTTTTTGGGGCCTTTTTATAAGGCCTAAAATTTTCATGGATTTAATTTTTTTATGTGGACTAGTTATGTATCTACAATTATGGAGCCTTCTAAAAATTTGGGGCCTAAAGCCCATGCTTTTTTTTTAATACTATAGGGCCAGCCCTGGCTGAACAATGGACCGTCCGATCGAATTGATCCATTCTTCTTGTTCCTTTTTAGAGTCCGCAATGAAGAGTTGAAGACCATGGTCTCCTTCATTAGTGGAGAGCTCTAAAGCGAAGAACCTGTGAAGTGGAAACATCCTCGGCGCCATTAAAAGTGACGCAATTGGCCACTGGGATAACGCGACGTGGACTGGAGCCGCGGATGACCGAAGAGGGGTCTTCGAACCAGAAGAGCTTTCAAGACAAACCACCGGCGACGCCAGGTCTCCTTGGGGTCGACTTACCCTTATAAGAGGGTGCGCTTCATAACGTTTTTGTTTTTATGTTTTTTTTTTATAAAAATAAAAAGAACTAAGTTTTTTTTTGTGATAAAAATTAAAAATATAAAACATGTTTGATAATTATTTATGATGATGTACAAATTGGGTTTGCACACCACCTGTCAAGTGTGAGTAGTAAATGCAGTAATTAAAGTAGAGAGAATACAATAATTATAGTGGTTCGGTCAATGTGACCTACGTCTACTTCTGAATGGCTAGGGTCGCGGGGTCTTTTATTAACTCAAGTGTGCAAGGAGCAGAGAGTTACAAGCTGAGAGGGAGATGAGAGAGGTATGCTCAACCAAGTGTCCTCTGTCCCCCAAGTGTTGGTGGGGCTTTATAGTCGCGCCCCTAACAGATTGTGACGACTTACTAGCAACTAGATAGCTATTGTGGTGGAGCTCACGACTTCTTTTCAACGGGGCAATGTGGTTGAGGTGCTCTCCATGAAACTCGGTCAAAGATGAGGAAAGGGTTGACTATTTCCAAGGCGGTGAAGGTGAGGCTCCCGGATGCTCCCCTGATGACGTAGCCAAGCTGATGTAACTCCCTAATGAGCTTGACTGGACTTGGACTACATTGGGTTTAGTGGGTCTTTATAATATTGAACTCTTGATTATGGTTGGGCTTTCAACATGGATTTGGCCATTTGGGTCTGGCCCATCATTTGCCCCCCAATGCCCCGTGTCTAAGGAAACTTGGAGAAAGGGGCATTTGTTTGAATCTTGAGCTCTGGGTGGTTGAGACTATTTCTTGAAATCTTTGGAGACCCAAGGTTGGGGATTCTTGAGTTTGAGCACTGAGAATTTCGATCAATGTCGAGTGAAGAGACAACACCCATTGCTGTTGAAGAGGAAACAAATGATATTGATGAGGTGAGCCAAGGCAATGAAGTGGGGGTTGGGCGCCCCTTTGGGTGGTGGTTTGGCTCATTTGGGCGAGCAAAGGGGGTCAGACACCTCTCTAGGCGCTGGTTTGGCTCATTTGCGCGAGCAAAGGGGGTCAGACACCTCTCCAGCACTGGGTTGGCTCATTTGGGCCAGCAAAGGGGGTCAAGCACCTCTCCAGGCATTAGGCTTCCCCATTTGGGTGAGCAAAGGGGGTCAGCACCTCTCCAGGCGCTGGTTTGACTCATTTGGGCGAGCAAAGGGGGTCAGCACCTCTCCAGGCGCTGGGCTGCCCCATTTGGGCGAGCAAAGGGGGTCAGCACCTCTCCAGTCGCTGGTTTGGCTCATTTGGAGGAACAAAGGGGTCAGGCACCTCTCCAGTGCTGGTTTGGCTCATTTGGGCGAGCAAAGGGGGTCAGCACCTCTCCAAGCGTTGGGCTGGCTCATTTGGGCGAGCAGAGGGGGTCAGACACCTCTCCAGGTGTTGGGCTGCCCCTATTGGGCGAGCTTGGGGCTTCCTTGGGTGCTTTGGGCTGCCTTGGGAGCTTTGGCTAGCATGAGGCTTTTTGGGGAGATTGGGCGAGCCTGGGATCTGGCGAGCTCCCTTGGGCGAGCTCCACTGAAGTAGGTGGCATTTTGGCGAGGAGGCCTGCGTAGAGGGGCGTGCAGAGGCTGATCTGGGCGACCAGGGCGGCCAAGCAGCTGGGTACGCTGATCTAATGTAGTCCCTCGGGTTGCAGACGACCTAAGTTTCAAGATCCTGCCTAGAGATGGTAAAAATAATGTTATTCCAAACATTAAAATATTTAACATGATTACCTGGAGAGAGAGGCAGGCTGCTTGCGCGAGAGCAAATGCAGAGTTTGAGGACTACTCGTGAGAAAGCTACACCTTTTGAGATCGAGCTTTTGACGACCCATGAGAGAGTCTTTAAGTTGGAGGTATAGGCTGTCTGCTTGAGAGCAGTGCAGAAGCCAAACTTTTTTGGCGACCCGCGAGAGAGTCGCTAAGCTGGAGATAGGCTGCATGCTTAAGAGTAGTGCAGAAGCCAAGCTTTTGGTGACCCGCGAGAGAGCCGCTAAGCTGGAGATAGGCTGCCTATTTGAGAACAGTGCAGAGGCCAAGCTTTTGGGGACCCGCTAGAGAGCTGCTAAGCTGGAGATAGGCTGTCTGCTTAAGAGCAGTGCAGAGGCCAAGCTTTTGGTGACCCGCGAAAGAGCCGCTAAGCTGGAGATAGACTGCCTATTTAAGAACAGTGCAGAGGCAGGTCAAGCTTTTGGCAATCCGCGAGATGATTCACCTCGCCTAGACTTGTTGATTTCCTCAGCATTCATATATTTTTGAGCTTTTGCCAAAAGTTCTGGCATGCTCTTTGGTGGTCGCTTCATTACTGAAAAGAGGAAACTCGATAAGCAGAAACCTCCCAGGAAGGCGGTCAGGGTGACTTTGTCATTGGGCTCCTCGATTTGGAGGACCTCCTCGTTAAAATGAGTGAGATAACTCCTTAGACTCTCATCTCGATCTTGTTTTATGCTGAGCAAATGGGTGACAGGCTTTTGCTGGCGGCGTCCACCAATGAATTGTGTCACAAAGGATCTGCTCAGTTCGGCGAAGAAGCCTATGGAGGCCGGAATGAGTTTGGCGAACTATTGTCGCGCTGATCCCTTCAAGGTAGTTGGGAACGCTTTGCACATGATTTCATCAGGAACGTTGTACAGCTGCATCAAGGTCTTGTACGTTTCCAGATGGTCCAGTGGATCGTTCGTACCGTCAAAGGTCTCCACGGATGGCATTTTAAACTTTTGAGGGATGGGGTAATTCGCCACGTCAAGTTTGAAAGGCGTGTCAGTTCGCCTAACAAGGTAGTCCACTGTCTCGGGTCCCTGCGCTTTCATGGCGTTGAAGACGTCACCTAGTTGATTTTGTACCTCCTTAATTTTCTCATCCCAATGGTTGGGAGCTCCTCTGGAATGATCATGGAAATGGCTCCCATGCTCCATGCTTTGGTTTTCACCCTCATCGTCTTGGAGATGAGGGTCTTCACCATGTGGAGGAGGAGGTGGAGGTCCCTCATTGGGAGCTCTCTCATGCTGGGCGCCCAAGGGGGCTCCCATGGGTGGGGCGCCCAAATGGGCTCCAAAGGTGGCGCCCAGATGGGGAGCTCCTTGACACCCAAGGCGTGGAGCTCCTCTCACTTGAGGTCCAGGTTGTGCTCCTCCTTGCGCAACGAGCATTAGTTGAAGGATCTGCTGGTTTTGGGCCACAAGCTCCTGCATGGTCTCCAACATCTGCTGCGTATTTGGGACAGGATTGGTTGGGGGAGGAGCAACCTCCTCTTCTCTTGGTTGGTTATCCTCAGACTGGTTCATCGATCGGGTAGTGATCGCCATTGATTCAACAGAGAAAGTATTTAGAAATGAGAATTTTGTCGGTTCCCACTGACGGCGCCAAACTGATGATGCACAAATTGGGCTTGCACACCACCTGTCAAGTGTGAGTAGTAAATGCAGTAATTAAAGTAGAGAGAAGACAAGAATTATAGTGGTTCGGTCAATGTGACTACGTCCACTTCTGAATGGCTAGGGTCGCTGGGTCTTTTATTAACTCAAGTGTGCAAGGAGCAGAGAGTTACAAGCTGAGAGGGAGATGAGAGAGGTATGTTCAACCAAGTGTCCTCTGCCCCCCAAGTGTTGATAGGGCTTTATAGTCGCCCCCTAACAGATAGGGGCGACTTACTAGCAACTAGATAGCTATTGTGGTGGAGCTTACGACTTCTTCTCAACGGGTCGAGGTGGTTGAGGTGCTCTCCATGAAACTCGGTCAAAGATGAGGAGAGGGTTGACTATTGTCAAGTCGGTGAAGGTGAGGCTCCCAGATGCTCCCCTGATGACGTCGTCAAGCTGATGTAGCTCCCTGATGAGCTTGACTTGACTTAGACCACATTGGGTTTAGTGGGTCTTTATAATATTGAACTCTTGATTAAGGTTGGGCTTTCAACATGGATTTGGCCATTTGGGCTTGACCCATCAATTTAAATTTAAAAAATTATGAAAACAAAAATAAAAAAACTTGTTTAGTATTATACCAAAAATTCACCACCCAAACCACCCCCACCACTGAAAACCTACCACCACAACCACCGAAACCCACCTCCACCACCATCAAAACCTCACCACTGAAACCCATCACCACAACCAACGAAATCCACTACCACAACCACTGAAACCCACCCCCAATCCAAACCCCACCATTGAAACCCACAACCCACCCCCACCACCACAACCACCGAAACCCACTACCCACCCCCAGAAACCCACCTGAAACTCCCCAGCAAACCTCACCACCCAACCTAAGAAACCCACCATCAGAGAAGGGCGAGAGAGAGCGAGAGAAATAGTGAGTCAAGAGAGACCAGAGACATGAAAAAATGGAGTGAAATGAAGATGGAGTGACCTTGGAGATGGAGTAATGGCTTCGCTGTGACGCCTCGATTTTCGGGGGTGATTTAGTATATCTTATGATATATGTGACAAATATACACAATTCATCAAATGAATTGAATAGTTCATGTATTTCGATTTAGACTAGACAATTAGAGCATCTAACGTACTTTCAAGTAACTTAGGTACAAAAGATTTGTAATTTGGGCATTCATTTAATATCATAGTCTAAGTACCCAAATTATACATTCATCCCAAAAGTCGTCCATAATCGACGCTATTACATCCCATCAGTTTCGAAAACACACCAAAGCGACAAAACACAAGTCACAAATTTAAAATTTTCTCGAGCGTTAACATGAAATATAATATCTCAAAAGCCCACTGAGCACAGATGTTCAAGATAGCTCTGAGAAGAAACCCCCGTCATCTCTTGGTTTAGTCCCTGCAAAATGTTAGGGTGAGCCAAAGCCCAGTAGGAAAAACAACTACTAAGTTTTAATCTCATCCCGTAAAATATGTGTCAATACCTATAAGTTCATATCAAATAATATTTACCGTAACAACCTGCTTAAAACATAGCATGAGGCATTATATAAACATTACCAATAAACATGAAACCTATGAATGATGGAAAATTTCAATTAAGCATGTAATCAATCGTACCCATTCATGTCATGGGTCACCCTAAACTTTCACTCTTAGTCTTTATCCATTTAAGTCACTACACCGTTTGTTATGCACAAACACATTGGGAACTCCGGGTCCCTTAGAGGGCTCTAACCTCGGGTGTACCCCACCCCCTCGTCTTTAGATGCTTTCAATCAGGGCACGAGTGACCCCGCACCTCGACGGATGCTACGCTTGATCAAGACTTGTTTCGGGTCTTTCACCCAAGGGAGGAGCGATCCCTGCTTGCTTGTCCCAATTTCATTTCGAAAATTATCATTTCATGTGTCTCAAAGTCGGTTGAGCACTCTAACCGGAATAATCACAAATGATGTATTTACCATCATGCTAACAACCAAAATACAATTAATATAATCATGAATATGCATTTCAATATCTCTTCAACATGCTTTCGTATACGAGTATATGTTACTCAAATCAATATATATATGATTAACATTCTAACTATGTGGAAGTGTACCATCATTCACACATAATACTTCTCTTGTAAATTTTCATATATATATTAGTGGTTTAACTTTCATAAGTAACCACATTTTTACTTAAACAATGAATATATAATTTTTTTATCACCATAGGAGTAGTTTACAACTCCAAGAAAATACCATCTTAAAGGCCACACGTGATTTGGTGGTTTTTCCACATGGTTATAATCTTTTGGATTCATTCATGAATCTTTAGGAACTTCATTGCAATTAGAGGTCACTTTGTAATATTCAAAGGGGTCTTTAGATAATTTTTAAACACATGATCTAGCAATATGGTGTAATTTTATAATCTCTAAAACAATCTCATAACTATTCGGGGCCAAAATATAATTTCAGAAACATTACCTAACTACTAAAAATATTGATTTGTTGCTTTAGTAGTATTTTATGATCTTCTGGGGTCATTGTGTAATTTCAACAGGTACCTATTTGTTACTCATGAAACATAAAGGGGGCTTTCTGCAACTGAACCAAACCTTGAACTTAACTTTGTAGTTTCTACAAGTAGGTATATGATGTTTCTAAAAACTAAGGGGGAAGTTTCTGAATTTAAGCCAATATTTCTTCATCTTCTCCATCGTCCAGAACCTGCATCAAGAAAGTTTCTTCTCCCATTTTTCTTTTTCTACCATAAATTGTTTCTTTTATTCATTGCTTTCAAATCTAAAACTCCCCATTCATCACCAAGGACCTAAGTTACTTTTCAACAAATTTTCACCTCATTCCTTGATGAAACTCAAAGACCCATTTATACAAATTTCATTCATATGCATGTATACATATATACCTATATATACATATATACCGATATATATATATATATATACATAGCTCATCCACATATCTTATTCATCGACATGCACACCACATATACTAGATCAATAACTTACAAAGCAAAAGAGAAAATTAAAACCGTAGAGAGATATGGAAGAAAACAAAGGAGTTGTAATTCCTACCTTTGTCTAAAGCTAGTTGTTGTAGGTTCAAAGTTTTGGTCCTTAAGCTTTTCCTCTTCCAACAATGGGGTCCTCCGTCTCTCTCCCTCTCTCTCTTTGCTTTGCTTTTCAATAACAAGGCTGGCAGATTGTTTTTTTTTTTTTTTTCCTTCTTTCATCTGTTTTGCCCGTATTTATACAGTGAGGAAAAGTGGGCTTCAGTCAAAGTGTTTGGTGAGTCATGGGCGGCAGTGCAGGGCAATGATATTTCCTAGCTTTCCTATGGGCGGCAATGGCATGATGTTTCCTTGCCTTCCTAAAATGGTTAATGTCAGCTAAATAGTCATGGCAGACTGCCATGACTGAGCTATTGATCATCATTTTTTTTTTCAATTAATTTGTTTAATTAATTTAACTTAAGTTAATTTGTCCTTGGTACGAAACATAGTCAATATTATACTAGTCGGACTCGTTTTCATGAGAGGAATTCAACGATGAAATCCATTTCTTCATTTGAGTTTTCTATTAAAAGTCGAAATTTTGATAACTCAATAGATATAATTATAAATAGCGGGTTTTCACATTCTACCCCCCTTAAAATAATTTCGTCCTCGAAATTAAATTCTAACATAACTAATTTAAGAAAATGTACCTTCATCCTCAAATAAGTGTGGGTAATTGACCCGCATTGTTGCTTCACGCTCCCAAGTTGCTTCTTCGATTCCTCGGTGTCTCCACAAGACTTTGACAAGGGGTATGGTCTTGTTTCATAGGACTTGTTCTCTTTTATCTAAGATCCGTATTGGCTTCTCCTCATAGGTGGCATCCATTTCAATCTCCATCTCACCCCAATCAACCACATGTGAAGGATCTGGCTCATATTTTCTCAACATAGACACGTGAAATACATTGTGCACCCTATCCAACTGTGGCGGCAAAGCCAATCGGTATGCAACTGCACCAACCTTTTCAAGGATCTCAAATGGTCCGATAAATCGAGGGGACAACTTTCCCTTCTTCCCAAACCTCATAAGACCTCTACGAGGCATCACTTTCAGAAACACGTGATCCCCAATCTCAAATGCCAAGGGTCTCCTCCGTTGATCTGCATAACTCTTTTGGCGACTTTGTGCTGCAAAAAGTCTCTGTCTAATTAGACTCACTTTTTTGGTGGTCTCCCTGACTAACTCTGGACCCAATAATAGAGCCTCCCTAACTTCGGCCCAACATAAAGGTGATTGACACGGCCTACCATATAGTGCTTCATACGGTGCCATCTCTATGCTCGACTGATAGCTGTTGTTGTAAGCAAACTCAATCAAAGGGATATGATCTTCCCAGCTACCACCGAAGTCTAGTATACTTGCCCTCAACATGTCTTCAAGTATCTGGATTGCTCTTTCAGATTGACCATCTGTCTGCGAGTGAAATGTTGTACTGAACATCAATCGAGTACCCAAAGCATCCTGGAAACTCTGCCAAAACTGTGTTGTAAACCTTGGATCTCTGTCGGACACTATTGACACCGGTACTCCATGAAGCCTAACTATCTCTCTGATGTATAATCGACTGAATGCGTCCAAGGTGTCTTTCATTCGAACTGGCAAAAAATGTGCTGACTTGGTCAGTCGGTCCACCACCACCCACACCGAATCGTGCCCTCTAGTAGATTTTGGTAAACCAGTCACAAAGTCCATAGTCACATATTCCCATTTCCACTCGGCAACAGGTAGGGGCTGAAGTAGCCCTGCTGGTCTCTGATGCTCTGCTTTTACTTGTTGACAGATAAGGCATCTAGCCACATAGCGTGCCACATCCCTCTTCATCCCACTCCACCAATACTGGCGACGAAGATCTCGATACATCTTTGTGCCTCTTGGATGTACTGCTAACATGGAATGATGAAACTCCCTAAGCACCTCATCTTTCAATGACTCGCAATTAGGTACGAAAACCCTGTCTCGAAATCTCAAGCTCCCGTCTGAGTGTATAGCCCAACCGTCCATTCCTGCTCCACTGTGGACTCGAGAACGGATAGAGTCTGTCTCTACATCTTGACCTTGTGCCTCTATCACCCGACTAAGGAGTGCTGGTGTGGCCACCAAATTATAGAGACAAGCATGGTCACTCTGCTCATCCAACTGTAACCCAAATTGACTAACAATTTCCATCATCTGCCATTCTTTTGATGCTATGCGAGCAACTATCCCTCGTGACTTCCTACTTAAAGCATCAGCTACCACATTTGCCTTACCAGGGTGATAAAGCAAAGTGAAATCATAATCCTCAATATATTCCATCCAACGCCTCTGTCTCATGTTGAGGTCTCTCTGAGTAAAGATATACTTCAAACTCTTATGATCTGAATACACCTCGAACTTCTCACCATATAGATAATGTCGCCATGTCTTTAGAGCAAAGACAACGGCTGCTAACTCTAAGTCATGGGTGGGATAATTTTGTTCATGTTTTTTCAACTGACGAGAACCATATGCAACTACCCTGTCAGTCTGCATCAATACACATCCTAGACCTTCTTTCGAGGCATCACAATACACAACGTAACCTAGTCCTCGCTCTGGTATCACCAAGATAGGTGCACTAGTCAACCTTTCCTTTAACTTACAAAAAACCTGCTCACAAGTGTCATTCCACTGAAACTTCACTCCTTTCCTAGTCAATCTAGTCATCGGGGCTGCTAGTCGTGAGAAATCCTCAATAAATCTCCGATAATATCCAGCCAATCCCAAGAAACTCTGGATCTCATAAACAGACTTCGGTCGCTCCCACTTTATCACTGCTTCAACCTTTGATGGGTCCACTGATACTCCAGATTCTGATACCACGTGCCCTAAGAATTTCACTTCAGATAACCAAAACTCACACTTGCTTGCTTTGGCATATAACTGGTGATCTCTCAGTGTCTGGAGTACAATCCTCAAGTGTTGCTCATGGTCCGATTCGGTCCGTGAGTACACGAGAATGTCATCCACAAATACCACAACAAACTGATCCAAGTATGGACTGAAAATCCTATGCATCAAGTCCATGAATGCTGTTGGAGCATTCGTTAACCCAAATGGCATCACTACAAACTCATAATGCCCATATCGGGTTCTGAAGGCAGTCTTGGGTATGTCTTCATCTTTTATACCCGGTCCGAAGATCAATCTTCGAAAAATAACGAGATCCTCTCAGCTGGTCGAATAAGTCATCTATCATGGGCAAAGGGTACTTGTTCTTGATAGTCATTCGATTCAACTGCCTGTAGTCAATACACAACCTCAAGCTTCCATCTTTCTTCTTGGCAAACAGTGCTGGTGCTCCCCACGGGGAGGTACTCGGCCGTATAAATCCTTTATCTAATAGGTCCTGGAGTTGCAACTTCAATTCATGAAGTTCAGCAGGTGCCATCCTATAAGGGGTCATAGTAACTGGTGCAGTGCCTGGTTGCAATTCAATTGAAAAATCAACATCCCTTCGAGGAGGCAGTCCAAGTAGTTCCTCCGGAAAAACGTCGGAGTACTCGCACATAACTCGAGGAAGACCCAACTCCTTTCTATCATCATCACTGATTACCAAACTGGCTAACCAACCCATCAATTGGTTACGCCAGCGCGAATCTCGCAGAGGTGGAGGCAATTTTGCATGTCTATCCCCATGAAATTGAAAACAAACACCCTCTGTGGTATAAGCTGTCACCTTTTTTTTGATGACAATCAATAGTGACACGATGAGCCGATAACCAATCCATTCCTAGAATGATGTCAAACTCTACCATTTCCATGACCCTTAGGTCCACTGTTAGTCGAAGACCCGAGATCTCCAACTCACAAGATCGGCAAATACGATCTACTCGAATTCTACCACCCAATGGCGAGTCAATGCATAGTGATGTCTCTAAGGGCTCCGACTCCAAACCCAATGCAGATGCACATGCCGTAGATATAAATGAGTGAGATGCACCCGAATCAAACAACACACTAACCTAAGAACTATATAACAGAACATTACCTTGGATTACTGAATGATCAACGAACTCCTCTTGTTGAGTCAACGCAAAGACCCTACCCTGTGTATGTTGGCTATGTCCACCGCGTCCCTTGCCGTGATTTTGCCTCGTAGGTTGTTGGGACCCAAATGGGGTAGCAGAGGCATATGATGTATGTCCCATCATCGGGCCAGTTTGTGCCTGCTTCTGGGGTTGAGCCTGTTGTGGATAAGATGGCTGCACATTTTGTTGTGGTCTAGCAACATTCTGAGAGGGTCCTCGTTGTGGACAGTCCCTCTTGTAATGTCCCACCTGTCCGCACTCATAACATACTCCTTGCCCTTGAACAAACTTCCCCTTCTTCGATTGAGATGATTGATGACTCTGCGCCTGACCACCCTGAGATTGCGGTGTTGAAGTTCTTTGTCTCTTACCGGAGCCACCTCGGGAATGTGAATCTCTAGATCGTGAACTAGACTCTCTAATTTGCCTGGTGTCGTCCAACTCCCTTTCGGCAACTAGCGCCGTCTCAACCACTTTGGCATATGTTGGAAGGCATAAGACCATTACACGACCTCTAATGGCAGGCCTGAGCCCCCATTCAAACCTCCTAGCTCTACTATCCTCATCTGGCACTATTGTGCTAGCATGTCTAGCTAGTTCAGCAAATCGAGCCCCATATTGCATCACAGTGAGATCTCCCTAACGCAATTCCAAGAATTCCTGCATTTTCACTCCCTTAATCACTTTGGGAAAATAATTATCCATAAACAAGTCATGAAACTCTTTCCACGTCATCTTCTTAACATCCTTGGTTTCCTTAATCATATTCCACCAGTGATCTGCCTCACCCTCCAATTGGAAGGCAGCTAAAGTAACTTTGGTTCCATTAGATCTAATCCCCATGGCATCAAGGATCTTCTCTATCTGTCTAATCCAGTTCTCTACCACTGTCGGATCCGGCTCACCGTTGAACACTGGAGGGTTTTGCCTCCGGAACTCTTTTAGTGTAGTCATGGAGTTCATCCCACTACCCTCACTCTGGGACATAACTCTAGCAATTTCTCACATGGTCTGCATCAGGTCAGCATTATCAGTACCTTGCGAAGAGGAAGCTGCTGCACCGCCACTAGCCCTATTTCTCGTCATGGTCTAATCAAAAGTCAGATAGACGGTAAAACTTAGCATTAGAATAATATTAGTAATAATGATAATCATAGCTAGTCTCTAATTACAGTTAGAATACGCAGATTCGATATGCCTAAGGTTTCCCCCAAGGTCCCTTGTAAATCGTATACCTAAGCTCTGATACCAAGTTGTGACGCCTCGATTTTCGGGGGTGATTTAGTATATCTTATGATATATGTGACAAATATACACAATTCATCAAATGAATTGAATAGTTCATGTATTTCGATTTAGACTAGACAATCAGAGCATCTAACGTACTTTCAAGTAACTTAGGTACAAAAGATTTGTAATTTGGGCATTCATTTAATATCATAGTCTAAGTACCCAAATTATACATTCATCCCAAAAGTCGTCCATAATCGACGCTATTACATCCCATCAGTTTCGAAAACACACCAAAGCGACAAAACACAAGTCACAAATTTAAAATTTTCTCGAGCGTTAACATGAAATATAATATCTCAAAAGCCCACTGAGCACAGATGTTCAAGATAGCTCTGAGAAGAAACCCCCGTCATCTCTTGGTTTAGTCCCTGCAAAATGTTAGGGTGAGCCAAAGCCCAGCAGGAAAAACAACTACTAAGTTTTAATCTCATCCCGTAAAATATGTGTCAATACCTATAAGTTCATATCAAATAATATTTACCGTAACAACCTGCTTAAAACATAGCATGAGGCATTATATAAACATTACCAATAAACATGAAACCTATGAATGATGGAAAATTTCAATTAAGCATGTAATCAATCGTACCCATTCATGTCATGGGTCACCCTAAACTTTCACTCTTAGTCTTTATCCATTTAAGTCACTACACCGTTTGTTATGCACAAACACATTGGGAAATCCGGGTCCCTTAGAGGGCTCTAACCTCGGGTGTACCCCACCCCCTCGTCTTTAGATGCTTTCAATCAGGGCACGAGTGACCCCGCACCTCGACGGATGCTACGCTTGATCAAGACTTGTTTCGGGTCTTTCACCCAAGGGAGGAGCGATCCCTGCTTGCTTGTCCCAATTTCATTTCGAAAATTATCATTTCATGTGTCTCAAAGTCGGTTGAGCACTCTAACCGGAATAATCACAAATGATGTATTTACCATCATGCTAACAACCAAAATACAATTAATATAATCATGAATATGCATTTCAATATCTCTTCAACATGCTTTCGTATACGAGTATATGCTACTCAAATCAATATATATATGATTAACATTCTAACTATGTGGAAGTGTACCATCATTCACACATAATACTTCTCTTGTAAATTTTCATATATATATTAGTGGTTTAACTTTCATAAGTAACCACATTTTTACTTAAACAATGAATATATAATTTTTTTATCACCATAGGAGTAGTTTACAACTCCAAGAAAATACCATCTTAAAGGCCACACGTGATTTGGTGGTTTTTCCACATGGTTATAATCTTTTGGATTCATTCATGAATCTTTAGGAACTTCATTGCAATTAGAGGTCACTTTGTAATATTCAAAGGGGTCTTTAGATAATTTTTAAACACATGATCTAGCAATATGGTGTAATTTTATAATCTCTAAAACAATCTCATAACTATTCGGGGCCAAAATATAATTTCAGAAACATTACCTAACTACTAAAAATATTGATTTGTTGCTTTAGTAGTATTTTATGATCTTCTGGGGTCATTGTGTAATTTCAACAGGTACCTATTTGTTACTCATGAAACATAAAGGGGGCTTTCTGCAACTGAACCAAACCTTGAACTTAACTTTGTAGTTTCTACAAGTAGGTATATGATGTTTCTAAAAACTAAGGGGGAAGTTTCTGAATTTAAGCCAATATTTCTTCATCTTCTCCATCGTCCAGAACCTGCATCAAGAAAGTTTCTTCTCCCATTTTTCTTTTTCTACCATAAATTGTTTCTTTTATTCATTGCTTTCAAATCTAAAACTCCCCATTCATCACCAAGGACCTAAGTTACTTTTCAACAAATTTTCACCTCATTCCTTGATGAAACTCAAAGACCCATTTATACAAATTTCATTCATATGCATGTATACATATATACCTATATATACATATATACCGATATATATATATATATATATATATATATATATATATATATATATATATACATAGCTCATCCACATATCTTATTCATCGACATGCACACCACATATACTAGATCAATAACTTACAAAGCAAAAGAGAAAATTAAAACCGTAGAGAGATATGGAGAAAACAAAGGAGTTGTAATTCCTACCTTTGTCTAAAGCTAGTTGTTGTAGGTTCAAAGTTTTGGTCCTTAAGCTTCTCCTCTTCCAACAATGGGGTCCTCCGTCTCTCTCCCTCTCTCTCTTTGCTTTGCTTTTCAATAACAAGGCTGGCAGATTGTTTTTTTTTTTTTTTCCTTCTTTCATCTATTTTGCCCGTATTTATACAGTGAGGAAAAGTGGGCTTCAGTCAAAGTGTTTGGTGAGTCATGGGCGGCAGTGCAGGGCAATGATATTTCCTAGCTTTCCTATGGGCGGCAATGGCATGATGTTTCCTTGCCTTCCTAAAATGGTTAATGTCAGCTAAATAGTCATGGCAGACTGCCATGACTGAGCTATTGATCATCATTTTTTTTTTCAATTAATTTGTTTAATTAATTTAACTTAAGTTAATTTGTCCTTGGTACTAAACATAGTCAATATTATACTAGTCGGACTCGTTTTCATGAGAGGAATTCAACGATGAAATCCATTTCTTCATTTGAGTTTTCTATTAAAAGTCGAAATTTTGATAACTCAATAGATATAATTATAAATAGCGGGTTTTCACATTCGCAGCGATTGGCGATGGCGATGGCTTTGGCTTCGACTTCGGCTTCGACTTCGACTTCGACTTCGGCTTCGGCTTCGGCTTTGTCGTTGGCATCGAGAGAGAGAGAGACACGACAGACAGAGAGGGGTGAAACCTGAAAAAAAGATGTCATTTTACACCCCAGCAAAAAAAATCCATTTTTTGTTGCTAAGGAGGATCGAAGTCAATGCCTCATTAAAAATCGCGTGTGTGTTTTTTTTTTTGGATGTTTTCAAAAACAACCTTTGGATGTTTCCATATTTTAGCCTTGTTTTTAAAACGGAGATGTTAAAAAAAAAACAAAAACATTCACCAAACGTATTTTTGTTTTTTTTTAGCCATAAAATGAAAACAAAAACGAAAAAAAACAAAAATAGGTGGTTACCAAACGCCACCTAAACTTTCTCCGCGTTATCAGCTTAGCAAGCACGGTAGGGTAAGTAACAATTAATGGATTTGAGGGTGAAAAATTTAATGTAAATAATTTTAAGAGAAATTTAATGCGAATGATTTTAAGAGAAATGTTCGTTGGATGAGTCTATTAAAGATCGTCTGATTGAAGTCCGTCTTGTTTTATATTTTAGATAGAAAATTAGAAAAATTACACTCAATACCCTTTTAAGATTTATCATTTAATCACTTAGACATTTAAAAATATTACACACATATTCTCTAAAGTTTGTACGCGCATAACACTTATACTTCTGTCGTCGGTTAGTATATTCATTAGTAAATTACACTCAAACCTCCTAAAATTTGTAGGCGTGCAACATCTAGATCACTCAAATTTAAAATATTACACTTAAATCCCTTACTAATTACGGAACTAACGGAATCAATTAAACGCAGTTTATACCTTTAAGTCATTTACTGACTTAAGTATGAGAGAGTTGACTTCCAGAACTCCCCTCTAGTCTCTGACTTCTTTTTTAGGTGATCGAAGCCCAACAAACTGACGTGGATGTCGTCCAAATTTTGGTATCAACAGTGCTAATTAAATTTTAATTTTAATTTTATTTCAATAAATGACATAATAAAACAAGAATTTTAGTTGTAAAATTTAAAATATTTGATATTTTATCTTTAATTTGAATATTTTTATTTAAGTATAATATTTTAAATTTGAGAGATTTAAATATTATACGCTTTAAATTTCAGGAATTTGGATGTAATTTACTAACATATATACTAGCAGACATTAATGACAGAGTTTACGCGCGTACAAATCTTATGGGATTTGTATGTAATATTTTAAATGTCAGGTGGTCTAGGTGATTAAGTGACAAACCTTAGAGAATCTAAATGAAATTTTTCCTTAAAAATAACACAATTTATTATTAAATAATAACATCACATAATAATTACGACGTGCTCTCACCTTTAATTTTAAGCTAAATATTTACTTAGTTTTTTGGGGGGCATAATATTTTATAGGATAAATTACACTCAGGCTCGTTGAAATTTGTCATTTAATTACTTGGGCCCCTCATATTTGACATATTACACTTCTCTTAGCGCGTATAAAACAACGCCAATCGCCAATTTCCATTAAGGTAGTCATTAAAAATTCAACAATCTCCATTAACAAATCATTTTTTTTTTTTGGATTTTAGAAAAATAACTCATGATTTTTAAAAGTATGTTTTTGGTTATTTACGGTTTTGTTAGAACATACTGATTATGGCATTGTTTAAACAAATTGGTTATTTATTTGATTATTGGTGTTAATCCGAATATATGGTGTGGTATGACATGATTTTTGGTACATCAAGTTTTTTTTTTGGTTTTCCTTATTCCATTGTTTGTTAGCAAATAAAAATAAAAAGCACTCACTATTGCAGAATTTCTTTTCATATGCAAAGAGTGCGACTTCTAATGTGACAGCATTGGTGTTTATATGGACAATGCCCCAACAATAAAAAATTGGTGTTTTGAATGTTAGTTTGGTCAGACAACCAAATGAAAGTGGCCCCTCATATAAAAGGTAGTTTGATAAATTATTTTTATGTTATGATGACATCATGAATTTTAGACAGTTATCTTAACATAGACTGGCGATAGGAGTTATGTATTATACGTATACAAATATCAGTGGGTTTAGGTGTAATATGACAAATGTGTGGGGTCTAAGTAATTAAATAACAAATTTTAGAGGGTCTAAATATAATTTACCCTATTCAAACTAAATTTTCTGTTTTTAGAAGGATTTTCTTGAATTTATGTTTAAATTGTTATCGAAAAAAAAAAAACAAGAACTCTTACTCACATTTATATCACATCTAAATATGTGAATGTAGTAATCGATTTCCAAACTCTTTTCATTCTTGAAGAAGTTCAGATACAAATAGATCAAGATTATTATAATTTTTTTTTATTTTTTGATACTTTGAAAATTTATAAATAAAGTCTACTAACAGCAAGAATATAACAGCACTGCCAAGCTACAACCTCAAGTGAACCTTGATCAAGAAAAAGGCTCCATTCATGCCCTACTGGTACATCTTGCGGACCATTTCCTGTTGTTTACAAGTCATTGCTTCTTTCCTATTACTGTTACAAATATAGCTACAAACGCAACCAAAAACAGTAATTATACACCAATGTTTTTCAGTTCTTATTTCCATTAAGATATTCTATGTATGTATCCCTCGGATTCTACGACAGGAATGGGCATGTGTTATGCTGGAATGAGTTGATTTTTGAGCTTTTTTACAATTTCAGACACATACTTGCCCTGATGAAAGGCCTGTTGAAATTCTAACTCTGTTGGCTGACGAGACCCATCTCCCGCATATGTTCCAGCACCATAGGAAGATCCACCCTTCACCTGCTCCATCTCAAACATCCCACTACCAAAAGTGTAGCCAACAGGGACAAATATCATTCCATGATGTGCCAACAGTGTAATGAATGTTAATCTGCTTGAAGCATGTGAAGGAGAAGAACATTGTACAAAACATCCATTAGACACAAAATCCTTCAAGTAAATAGAAGGAAGAATTGAAAAAGAAACACTAGTTAATGATCTTACCTTAGACCAGAAAGCCATTTATAATAATTTTTGGCAAACAAATTCTTAGTCATCCAGAATTACAAATACATAGTGATTTGTGTGTGTGTCAATTGTAATTTAGTATCTATAATAAAGAGTTCATAAAAGATAGCAGAAAGATGAGAACTTACGCGGTAAGCTCCTGACCTCCCCCATGGAAACCAGTGCTCCAGAACACTCCAGCAGGTTTACCAGCTAGTGCTTGTGATGCCCATAACTCATGGCTGGCATCAAAGAAGGCCTTGAATTGGGCCGCCATCATGCCAAAACGAGAAGGAGAACCAAAGATAAAACCATCAGCTTCCAAAAGTTGTTCCGGCTTGATCTCTGGCACATCATTTGCTTTAGAAGGAGCCTTCATCTTTTCTAATACTTGATTATGGAGCGTCTCAGGTACCTATTGGAGGATACAAGTGGAGCAATTTCATTACTTGAATGAGATGAGGGTTCCTTTGTAATTGGTTAGATGATGTTATTGCTACAATTTTATTGAAGGAATTGCTTAAATTCAAAAGAGTTCATCTGCTACCACCTTGAAATGCCTATAAATAGACATGGGTCTCTTGGTTTTTGAGATCATCCCAAAAAATTGTATCAGTTAAATTTTTCTTTTTCTTTGTTTTAAAGAGTTTTTTTACCGGAGTTTTGATAGGGTAAAGTTGAACGGATTGTAAAAGGGTAAAGGGCTTGAGCTTGGGTTTGGGATTTAAACTTGAGTGGTGAGGCTTGTATCATTGTACCAATTTTCTTTCAATAGTAAAAAAAAGGAGACCGGATCATGCTTCATAGACATAGACAAATCAATTTTGCGGAACCACGTAAATCCTGGTGTTGTGAGTTGTGCTTTGATTTTATTTATTTCGCTAACTTATTTTATTGTCATTGTACTGAACAAATTGCTGCGAGGTTTATTCCCTACAGATCTCCAAGGGAATTATATTTTTTTTTGAGGGGGGGGGGGGGGGGGGGGGGGGGGGGCCAATTTGATTCATTAATCGGCAATTATCTTTGGAATCTAGATTGGCTACTTAGTTTTGATCCAGTCATTAATCTCCAACTGATCATCGAAACCTCACGATTTAGGGAAATCACTACCTTAAGAAGCACATGAATCACAGCTGTCCAACAATCACATAAAGTTTTTGTAAATTTTGGCAACATAAAATCCCTTTTTTCTGGTTAAAGTCAGTCAGATCCATTAGACTCTGGCTGGCATGCCCAAAAACCTAATATTTGCAAAACACATAGAAGTAGTACCTGCCATAGTGTTGCTTCAACACCTTGAACCGAGTTGGCTCCTCGTTGTATCTCTCGTGCCATATGCTCCACATGCCCATACAAGGAGTAATACCTACAGTAACAACGAGATTCAACGACAACAATTACTCTTCAGAAAAATAAACAAAGGAGAATAAACTCCATCCCCGGTAAACAACTTTACATGAGCACAAGCTTTTATTTTGTGTGTGAGAGAGTTGGGTTTACTTACACTATGTAGACCTTAGTTGTGGCCATGATTGCATTTCAAGGGAAGTACAGAACAGCAACCCCTGATAAGGAAAAAGCATCCAACAACAATTCAATCCAAAACTTCAAAAATAATATCATATATTATTAACAAAATCCTTTTTTGCGATGGTAGGTGAAGCATCAACAAGGTGGGGCAAACAATTTTTCATACAAAAATGCAATTACTTTCTTCTTTTCTCAGCAATCAAATAGCGTTTAGCATCAGGCAATGAAACTAGTTTAGATTTTTCATTAAACAAAAAGAGTGAAAAAGACAACCGATGCCCAAGTGATAAGATTCCGCCACGTTGGACATCCTTATCAAGTCTAGTTCTGGTTCTAATCCTCTTATCCATCTCATAAACTGTAAGCATTACAAGAGCAACTCACTATCCTCCAAAGAGTAATGCCTATTTATTGGAATCCACTACATATTTAATAATTGTGATTATAAATCTGTTTTTTAAGTCTAATTTTTAAGTTCATATAACATTACTCATCCTCCAAATTTGCAAGGTATGTGTGTTGCGTTTACGACGGTGGCTTGAGGTGTACAAAGATGACAATGTACTGTCAAAGTTAACTAGTATGGCATTTCAAATAGGTAAGATTTGAATCTGTCTACGGTACTTTCATTTGATTTTTTGGTACTATACCAAAAAATTAATATGAGCTGTTGATGAATCTATTAACCAATAAGAACCATTGATCAAGTTTTACTTTTACTTTGTTAGTTGTCAATGGAGTAACCGGTGACCTCCTAAACTGGTTTTCATATAAAACTTGGAAAAGACAATTTTATGTGAGATAGTACTACTCATAGTACAACTCTAATTTGTCTTTATTTGTACAGCAAAAGTGGAGAATAGCACAATAGTGGAGGTGCATTTACAACAAATGGGGTAAGGTTACTCTCTACTAGGATAAGATTACCACCGTTAAGGATAAAGTTATCACATTTAAAGATCATATTAAATATTGTGGATAAATTTACGACAAAAATGGGTTAAGTTATAACCATTGTGGATGAATTTACAATAACTTTGGTTATTTTACAACAGTTAAGGGTATATTATATTACAATGGAGGTGAATTTACAACAAATTGGATAAGATTACTACTATTAGGGTAAGGTTACCACCATTGTAGGTAAAGTTACCACATTTAAAGGTCACATTACAAGGATTGTTGATTAATTTATGACAGAAATGAATTAAGTACAATAACTGTGGACGAATTTATAACAACTTGGATAAGATTACTACTATTAGGGTAAGGTTACCATCATTGTAGGTAAAGTTATCACATTTAAAGGTCACATTACAAGGATTGTGGATTAATTTATGACAGAAATGAATTAAGTACAATAACTGTGGACGAATTTATAACAACTTTGATAAAACTAGAACAATTAAGGGTACATTTACAATAGTTTAGCATTAAATTACAACAATAGTAGACAAAGTTACAAGAGTATAGGCCAAAGTTACTATTGTATCGGCCAAAATCATCCTAGTATTATCCTAAAAGTGGCAATATCGCCTCTAATAGTGATAACATACCCCAAACGGTAAATTCACTCAAATTGTTATAATATCATCCCAAACGATGATACTTTTGATCCAAATAACATTTAATTTATAAAATCAACGTTCAAATTCATCAAATTAACATTTAATTAATCAAATTAATATCAAATTAACATTAAATTCATCAAATTAATATTCAATATTATAAAATTAACATTATTCATCCTATTAATATTCAGATTTATCCAATTAACATTTCATTTCTCAAATTAACATCCAAAGTCATCCAATCAACATTCAATTCATTAATTCAATACCAAAATATCAAGCAATGCCATCCAATTAACACTCAATTCATCAAATTGACATCAAATTAACATCCAAATTCATCTAATTAATATTCAATTTCATCTAATTAACATTCAATTTATCAAATAAACAATAAATTAACATTCAATTAATATTTAATTCATAAAATTAATACAAAATTATCATTCAATTCATCGAATTAACATCCAAATTCAATTGATTAACATTAAATTTATCAAATTAATATTTAATTCATCCAATTTATATTCAATTCATCAAATTAAAATCAAATTAACATTTAATTCATCCAATTTATATTCAAATTCATCCCATTAACCCTCAATTTATCAAATTAACATAAAAAATTATCCAATAAACATTCAAGTTGTCAAATCAACACAAAGTAATATGCAATTTTATCAAACTAACATTCAATTCATCAAATATACATTAGATTAACATAAAAAATTATTCAATTAGCATTCAGTTCTTCAAATTAATATTCAATTTCATCCAGTTAACATTCAAGTTCACCTAATTGATATTCGATCCACCAAATTTAAATCAAATTAACATTTAAGTGATCCAATTAACATTTAATTTATCAAATTATCATTCAATAAACATTCAATCCATCAAATCATCAACAAATTAATATGCAATTACATCCAATTGACTTTCAATTTATCAAATTGACATTAAATTAACATTCATATTCGTTCAATTAACATTCAATTCATCAAATTAATATTCAACATCGTTCAACATCAAATTAACATTTAATTTATCAAATTAACAATAAATTAAAATTCAATTTCATTGAGGTAACATTCAATTCATCAAATTAACAAAAAATTAATATTCAATTTCATCTACTTAACATTTAGTTCATCAAATTAATATTGAATTTCAACTATAACAAATTAAATTCATCAAATTATCCACAAAATTAACATTCAATTTCATCCCATTAATATTCTATTTATCCAATTAACATACAATTTCATCTCATTAACATTCAATTAATCAAGTTAACATAAAAAATCTTCAATTCAATATTCAATTCACCAAATCAAAACCAAAGTAACATGCAATTTCATCTAATTATATTCAATTCATCAAAGTGACATCACATTAGCATCTAAATTTATCCAGTTAATTAAAATTTAATTTTATCCAATTAATACTCAATTCATCAAATGAATAATAAATTAATATTTAGTTCATTAAATTAGCACAAAATTCAATTTATCAATTAACATTAAAATTTTTCAAATTAACACAAAATTAATATTTAATTTCTTCTTTTTGACATTCAATTCCTCAAATTAACATTCAAACTTAACTAGTTAACATTAAATTTATCAAATTAACATTAAATTTCATCCAATTAATATTTAATTCATCAAATTGACATTCAACTTCTCCAATTTATATTTAAATTCACAAAATCAACACTCAATCTATCAAATTATTCATCCAATTAATATTTAATTCAGCCAATTGACTTTAAATTAACATTATAATTCATCCAATTAGCATCTAATTCATCAAATAAATATTCAATTTTATCTAATTAAAATTCAATATATCAAATTAATAATAAATTAACATTCCCTTTCGTCCAATTAACATTCAATTTATTAAATTAAAATCAAATTAACATTCACAGTGAAGGTAAATTTGATAAAATTGGTCAATTTTGTGTTAATTTGGTGAATTGGATCTCAATTGGATGAAATTAAATGTTTCTTTGGTCAATTTGTTGCTAAATTGGTCAATTTGGTGTTAATTTGGTGAAATTGAATTTTACTAAATAAATTGAAGGTGAATTTGGTATTAATTTGATGTACTAGATCTTAATTGAATGAAATTAAATGTTAAAATCACGAATTTTAATTTTAATTTGATAAAATTAACTGTCAATTTAGTGTTAATTTGATGAAATTGGATTTTAATAAATCATTGACGGTGAATTCGGTGTTAATTTGATAAAATTAAATTTTGAATTGATGAAATCGAATGTTAATTTGGTGTTTCTTTGATGGATTGGATCTCAATTGGATGAAATTGAATATTAAATTCAAGAAATTTAATGTTAATATGATAAAATTGATGGTCAATTTGGTGTTAATTCGATAAAATTAGATTTTAATAAATCACATTGACGGTGAATTTAGTTTTAATTTGATGAAATTAAATTTTGAATTAATAAAATTGAATGCTAATTTGGTGTTTCTTTTATGAATTGAATCTCGGTTGGATGAAGTTGAATGTTAAATTAATGAATGTCAATGTTAATTTGATATTGGTGTTAATTTGGCCAAATTAAATTTGATAAAAATAATTAAAGAAGACTAATATGTCTCTAATAAAAGTATTGTCCTAGAGAGACCTATTTGGACTCTTATACATGTGGTTTAAATAGGGTAGTATTGTTAGAGAGGTCAAACCCTTCGTGTATATATATAAATATATTTATGTTTGCAGGGTCTTTTGGTAAGAAGACTCGTGGAGGAGCCTGTCCGGTGAACAAAAAAAAATAATAACGAGAGAGAGAAGAAAGAAGGAGGAAGAAGACAAGTGGGTTAGGTCCCTTAAATGTATGAGTTTATTATTTATTTGACGGGTTTTATAGTTTATTCAATCACATGATATTAAGTTATGATAATGATAATGCATAATATGTATATATACACATATACAAAATGAGTTTCATGGTATTCGTTTATTATTATTGAAATTATTAGATTGAATTTAGATTTGTAATTGGTTAATCAATAGGTTGACAAAAAAAAGGGATTGGAGTTGTGGCAGAACACACAACCTGAGAATTTCGTAGGTGGAAGAAGACAAAGTCCAGAAATTACATAATCCACGCCTTTGACTTCAAGGAACTTTAGTTGGACCCTTATATTCTTTGAAATTTAATTTTTAACCATATTTTTACTTGGTAAGTTGTAAGAATAGAATTATAGAAAATTTATGGCAATCCTGAAAACAGAAAATTCGTTTTTTCAAGAAAATTATACTTTGACCCCAAAAGTTTCAAACAATATGATTTGACCCTAAAACTTTAGAAATTTTTTCTAAACAGCCCAGAATACTTCTATACCCTATTACATCGTACTAGGAATGATATTTATATGTAAATAATATATTAAGTATATATCAATAGATAGAAAGTACGTAAATTAAATATAAAATCGCGAAATGACGATTTTTTTTTTTTTTTTTTTGGTGAACCTCGACGGCACGAGGGAGTTTTATTGATTTCAAATAAAATTACACCTAGCTAGGGGGAACGTATGTAACCCCTTGATGCAATCTAGTTACATGGAATAATGAAATAAAAAAAAGAAAGCAAAATATGCATGCTTAGTACAATAAAATATAAAATAAATTTATCCTAAGCATGCTGCCTTCTTAACTAAAAAAGTCCAACTGATGTAGGAAGTCAGCTAGCTATTGCTGTCCAAGCATTCCAGTTGAATTAGAGACCTTTGAAGGATTCCAGCTGAACATGAAGCTTAATTGCCTAGAGAGATGTCCTGGAATTAAATGCAGCTGCCATAATACAATTGCCTAAGAGTCCAACTGAAGAACCTAGTCGAACAAGAAGTCCAGCTGCAATTATGGCAGTGAAAGAAAAATCCAGCAGCAGCTATTATCCACGAAACCAGTTCAGCTGCAGTTCCAAATGAACAGGAACGTGAACAGTGAGATACCTGCTGCCTCTTCACCGAAAAGACTCCAACCGAAAGAAAAGTCTAGCAGACACAAACCAGCTGAAAAATCTGCATGTTGAGCTGGAGATGATCTCTTTGAATAAAACCTGCAACCTAAAATGAAAGAATGGATGAGCTGTGAGCTTGAACTGTGAGCTTGAGCTTAGAGCGTTAGCAGCTGAAAGAAGGATGAGCTGATAGCATTTGTAGCTTGAAAGAATGAGCTAAGAAAATGAGCCATTAAGGGAGCTCAAGAAACAAGATGCTAATCCCATTGCTAGGCAGATTGTTAGCCTCAGAATGAAGAACAGAGAAAATCGCTGAACCACAAAAAAAGGCTGCCAATTTCTGCCGAATTCTCTCCATCATCAAACCAGGTTGAAGATGAATATCCAGCACCAAGAGAGACGCCATACAAACCAATGTAGAGCCTTGAGAGAGATGGACAACCATTGAAGCCCAAATCCAAGTACAGGCAACGTTATAGTAGAGGATCATCGAGCAAACCAGAAGACCATAGAAGAAAAAAAATACTAGATGAGTCCCAATACCAGAAGCAAATCAACCATTGATCAGATGCATAGCAGGAATCCCAAAAGTCAGATGCATAAGTAGTCTTCAAATTCTTCAGATTCCTTGAAGAAGTGATCTGATAGACGGATGATTGACAAACAGAGAGGGCCACTGCGAGAGTCTTCAACGTCCAGAAATCCTTCGAAGCCCAGTAGAGACAAATCCACAATTTGAGAGAGCAGAGGAGAAGGTCTAAGTTCCAATCGTCCAGAACAGAGAATCCCAAAGCCACCATTGTCCCTTGCCCAATTTTCAAAGATCGAGAGGAGAAGACAAACAGGTGCCTCTCCTAATATTCACATCTTGTATTTCTTTACGCCTGGATGGTTTTGGAATGAATGGATTGTTATGTTGTAAAGTTTGATCTATATATCTGCATGCTGCGTCATTAAGAAGAACACCAGAACATCTAGCGTAGAAGTTAACCTTAGAGACCTTAGACATAGATATCAATTAAACGTAACCTTAGAACGCAGAGTTCTAATTTGACGTTGATCCTGCACTAGTAGCTGTCTAGTGTGAAGAGGCAAGGTGTCAAAGGAAGTACGAGTGCGAGAAATCCCATCCCTGACTCCTTGGTTGGCTAGTGAATCTGCAACTGCATTCCCTTCCCTGAATGAATGCTGGATTTGAAATTCAAAACTTCGAATAATTGAAAAAAATTTCTTTGAAACCTCCCAGAATTTCCAAGATGATATTTGCCTCCGAGTAACAAAGTTAGGAATAGGGATTGATCGTTATATGTTATTTTGGATTAGGTGGTGATTGCACTGAGGTTGAGGAAGAGGTCTTTGAATTGGATTTTGGGAATCAAGGTGAATAGTTTACTACTTCTTTTGGGAGAATTTTCTATATTAAATGTGTGGGTGCGTGCGTGTAAATTTTTCATATATATGATATATGTGTTGATGTTTGGTGTTGCAATTAAATGTTTTGCAATTGTGAACTATTATACATGTGAATTTTGAAAAACTTGTGGGATGATTTTATATCATTGATTTAGTGATGAAAGGGAAATTTTTTGTGCGTTAGAACTAAAACGATAGTTTTGGTGTGCGTGAAAATCATGTTTTAAGAGACAGGGTCAATCATCAGGCTAGTGATGACAAGAGACTGAGCCTGTTACCAAGCTAGTGGTAATAAGAGACGAGGTCAGTCATCAGGCTAGTGATGACAAGAGGCTGGGCCAGTTACCAGGCTAGTGATGACAAGAGACTGGGCCAGTTACCAGGCTAGTGATGACAAGAGACTGGACCAGTTAGCAAGCTAGTGGTAACAAAAGACTGAGCCAGTTACCAGACTAATGGTAACAAACAGGATTTGACAAATGTATTTGAAGCTAAATATGTGTGTGAGTGTTCTGGGTTATAAATGTCTTTTCATTTATAAAATTATTTGTGAAAATGAGTAGTGTTTTGGGTTATAAATGTCTTTTCATTTATAAAATTATTTGTGATCATGAGATCATTTTGTTTAAATGATTATGTTATACTTATGTGTGTATCAAATTTTATTTTCGTATATAAACTGTGAGATTTATTTTCACACCTCATTAGAGGTGGTTGCTATTCACGGGTTATTGTGCTCATCCAAACATTTAACATTTTTTAGGTGAGGGTCATGATGAGGAATAAGTCCACAGATAGATAAAGGATTAGAGGAATTGAAGATTTATTTTATTGTAGGTCTTCAGGAATAAATGTCTTTTATAGTTTTGAGACAAATATTTAAATTGTTTTGGGAATAATGTTGTTTATGTTTAGAGTAGTGAACCTTATGGTTTAATTATTGTTTTACATAAGTTTAGTAATGATATTGGTGGTGTTTAGTTTATTCATCTGGTATTCATTAGGTCGGTGAAATGGATCACTTTATTATTTGTCTTCCACTATATTTTGCATTTATTAAGCACATGGTTGGTTGGTTAAGGCTTTGGTGGCCGGTCCGCCGCCCACCCTATGTGATCCGGGGTGGGGGTGTGACATATTTATTCAGTACATCTGAAGAGATCAAGGCTACCATTAGGCAACATGTAATTAAAAATCAGAGAAATGGCCTAGGGAGAATTCATGGGAAAGAATCTCAACAAGGCATTTGAGTTTTTTGATACTATTTCTGAGAGTTTCCAAATGTGGGACTCGGCCTCACCAAATATCGTTGAAACTAAGCCATCAACATTCCAACGAATAATTTTATGTATATCAATAGATTTGTATTCCTCTTCAGAACCAACTATTATAACTTTCAATAACACATCTCCCAACGGCCCAAAGGGACGCTTGGCACCACTCAGTTGAATGTCGCGTCTCCAGATGCTGCCCAATGCCACTAAGGGTAAGTGCTCCTCCTAACTACCCTTGAGGTCAATGACGCATGTCTGAAGCATGCGTCCTTGAAGGGACGCTTGGCACCACTCAGTTGAATGCCGCGTCTCCAGATGCTACCCAATGCCACTAAGGGTAAGTGTTCCTCCTAGCTACCCTTGAGGTCAATGACGAATGTCTGAAGCATGCGTCCTTGAAGGGACGCTTGGCACCACTCAGTTGAATGTCGCGTCTCCAGATGCTGCCCAATGCCACTAAGGGTAAGTGCTCCTCCTAGCTACCCTTGAGGTCAAGGACACATGTCTGAAGCATGTCCTCTAAAATTTGGATGGTCCTTTCCGACTAACCGTTAGTCTGGGGATGAAAAATTGTACTCATCATTAATTGTGTTTCCATAGCTCGCTGAAAGCTTTCCCAGAAGTGAGCCTCCGATTACCTTAGGGCTTGAGGGTAGATTGGGTTAAGCCACTGCATTCATTATGCATTACATGTTATGTGCATTAATTGCTACATGTTTTGTGGTATGTCAGATCGAAACGATCTGAGACGTCAATAGCTCGAGACTTGTTGTTGCTCTCATAATCCACTGTCACTGAAAAATGCTTCGTCAAGTATTTAGCCATTTATTTTTGTCTCACCTTTTTAGATTTTGCCACATTGGGCTCTTTTCACACAATTTTGGTATCACTTTCGAATGCTCATATCACGTTCGAACACCAATATAATTTTAACAATGATTAAAATTGATTCGACACTTTTTGTGATCTGAATTATATTAATTATACACACAAGTATAAGTGGTCAAATTGCAGTTTTCTCGGTTTTAAATCCAAGTATCGATCCCACGAAGAGTTTTAGTAATTTAGATTTTAAAATAAAAATAAAAACAGTAAAGTTGTTGTTTAAAGCAGTATAAGGTTTGATAGATTGTGATGTGAGCTTAGATTGATAGCTAGTCTAATTAAATGAAGTGTAGAGATAAACGTGTTAACGACAATAATATAAAAGATACCCTTCAGTTTAAGGATCTCATATGTTTTATATCGGTTAAATACTGGAAATGCTACCATATAATAATTAACTTCTATTTTACTGGCAAGTCAATCGGTAGGTCTGATGTATATAAACTATCACACAACAACTTCTTAGGTTAGCTTGTGATATTAAGTCATAACTCAGCAACGTCTTAGATATTAAGTCATAACTCAGCAACGTCTTAGGTTAGCTAGTTATATGCATGACAATTGACTAATCGAAGCAAACCAGAAGGACAAGCCATTCATGAGGAATACTTGAATTATTCAATGTCTTGTGATAGTAAGTGCGTATACAAATAAATCATAACTCAGCAACTTCTTAGGTTAATTGGTGGTAATAGTCATAACTCAGCAACTTCTTAGGTTAACTGGTTATAGATGTGCCAATTGACTAATTCGAGTGAACCAGAAGGTCAAGTCATTCATGAGAAATACTTGAATTACCCAATAGGTCATCTGTGATATATATATATATATATATATATATATATATACCAGTTAAACATCCTTAGCGTTCCGGTGGAGGACTAGCCGTACCGGTAGGAACACCGTGGTTGTTTGACTGGCAATATAGTTATATATAGTAATTAAACAACCCTAATAACCCAGAAGGACAAGCCATTCATGAGGATCATTTAGGTTTTGTACCATGCATCAGTAGAACATCCTCAGCATTCCGGTGGAGGACTAGACATACCGGTAGGAACACTGTGGTTGTTTAACTGGCAGGTCTATGATGCACCGATGACATAGTTCCAGGCACAACACCGAAAATACTTACATCGTTGTATCATGCATGAAGCGTATAATACATAAATATATAAAACATCAGCATTTTCATAATCTAACCGATAATATACATATGTTTACCCTTCACTGAAGGATATAAACGACTACTCACGCCCCATTGCTATAAACAAGCAAGGAGTGCGGGTATTCGTCATTACAACTGAAATAAAAGCACAATTCTAAAACTTCTTTCACAAGGAACAATTGAAACACAACCACTCTTATTATTATTCAAAACAACAAAGTGGCGATAGTTCAACTATCTGAATAGAAAGACTAAACAGAAATGTAGAAATACAGAATATCGGTATAGAATGGACCAGCTATGACTTTGTCTTTCACTCTTTCTTTCTTTCTCTCTTTTTTCCTTTCCTTAGCTTTCTCTCTTTTTCTCTTGGAGTGGCCAGCCATCAAGTGAAGGGGGAGGGGGGTATTTATAGACAAAAGTAGCACGAGGTGGAAGTTTGAAAGCCTTCCACCTTGCTTGGCCGTCCCCTACCATCCGGTACCATCCGGATGGTAAAGCCTTGCAGCTTGTATACTTGTCGCAGTCTTAGAGTTTGTGGTGTCTTGCAGCAGGGGCACGTGTCGCATGCTGGAGCTTCCACGTGTCTCTTTTATACTTTAGTCCTCCATTGTTTTCAACTTTGCAATTTAACCTCATATTCTCTGGTGTTTCTGCATTTAACCCTGTAATTTGAACATAAAGTATTAAAAACTTTAATTTAGGCACAAACCTTAATTCATAATGTTTAATTGTTTTATTTTACAAAGTTGATTACTTAATAATTTTTGATTACACAAAAATTAGGGTTAATCAAAAATCACGAGAACTATTCAAATCATGAATCTATAAATAGCCTAAGAATGCCCCCTAGGTCAGTTTCAGCAGGCCAATTCATGAGAGATTTAGCTTTCATGAATATCCTACTCCTAGCGTGAATGACTTGTCTTTAACTGGACCGGGGAGGGGATTAGTCGATGTGCATGTAAGCTGATTCGGACACCGTTGAGCTTGGGCTATGGATTTAATAGGGAAGATCTTTCCCCCATCCGCAAGGCAACATTATTTTATCATTTTGGCTACCAACTATTATACAAAGTGCTTAGATTTCATTCCAATGATAACAATCAATCAAGATTAGGTCTTCATTGGAGAAGGTCTCATTATTTCTAACTGTCTGGACATGTAGACAAATTCAGAATTCAAAAATTATTTGGCATGCTAAGAAATTTGGAATGTGAGATTATTTAGATTACCAAACAACTTGGGAATATGTGAAAAAGACTTTGGTGTGATACACAAATTTGTAAAGGGAAAAGCGGCTATATGCAAAATTTAGTAAATGTGAATTCTGGATGGATAGGGTAGCTCATGCGGATATACTGTTGAGTCAAGTAGACTCAATCTGAGCTAGTCGAGGGCTTGTAAGCCCCAATAGCGCCTCTGTTGAGTCAGATAGACTCAATCCAAGCTAATTGAGGGCTTGTAAGTCTGAATGATGCTTCTTTGCATTTGCTCACCACAAGGAGCTTATACTGTAGCAAAGCTCTGTCTAGCTCCCTTACCAGTGCTGCGCTCGTGGGGAAATATGAGACAGTAAGGTATAGAGTGAGCACCTCCCCTTCTTGAGGGCTAACAAGGATTGGGGGCGAGCTAAAGTACTCTTTAAGGGCTTTGAACGTTTCCCTACACTGTTCATCCCAATAGAAAGCCTTTTTCAGAATTTTAAAAAATGGTTGGCATTTATCGATTGACTTTGTCATTAATTACCCTTTGAATAATTTTATTTAATGGTAGTGTGGGAACTAGATGCATTGCAAAGTTGCTATTGTCGGTCGGTAGTAGCTTTTTGTTGAAAGAGACACCATACCCATGTGGGATCCTGCATTTTTAAATTGGTTAATTTAATATTCATGTGATATGGTAAAAGAGTTTAAAAGCCTGATATATATAATCTATCCTTTTTAAATTTTATTGTAAAGATTTTGATATAAAACTTGTGGTATTTATAAGCATGATGTCCAATTTACTTATTAAGTACGAAACTTGAATGGACTAGCACTATAACTTTAAATGTAGAAATTTAAAAAAAACACATAAAATAACTAACTTAAAGGGGTACTATTGCTATTGTGGTGGTGGTGGTGGTGGTGGTTGTTGTTGTGCTTGTGGTGGGGCTGACTGCTACTGTGCACCCCTTCAACCAAAACTCAGGTGTTGTTTTCACCCTGAATTATATGTCTCAGAGCAAAAGTCTCATCATAATCAATACCACACTCCTATGTAAAACCCTTCGCCTTTCGCCCCAACTCCCACAATATCCTACTAGGCATTGGGGTATGAGATCCAACAATGCCACTGCACAGCCAAATGCCCCCCGACATCCTCCCGTATAGGTGGGAGAATGCAGGGGCACATCGCATCGCTAGGCACCATAGGGTCTAATGCTAGGCACACCAGCCAATTTGTGCCATTGGGTACTGAAGTTAAGTTGTGGTGAATATGAAACGTCGCGAACCATATTCATATATATAACCCACGGACAAGACTATAGTACTCCAAAAAAAAAAAATATTGGTACCGTACCTCTAAATTTTATAAGTTTTGTGGGTTTTAATACTAGTTTTTGGTTTGTTTACCCAAAAAAATTTAAAAAGAAGTGAAACATAAACATAAGCAAAGCGAAATTCAAAATTGAGAAACAAAAGTTCATTCGCTAAAGTGAAGATTGATGAACAAAAAACTCTAAAGAAATAAATCGAAGTTAAACCCAAAACAACCATTGAAATCAAAACCGTAACAAACATATAATCTCTACATTCTTAGATTTAAATTGTACTTCAAATTCTAGCATTTCGTTATTTTTTCTGTCAAAAATTAACCCATTGACATTGACGAAAAAACTAACGAAAACCTAACAAAAGGGCCACATTGCAACACTCTTGTTATATTGAGGGTGTAATGTGCAAAATTTAAATCATTGACCATGATTCAAGCCATCTTGGATGATGCCAAGAGACAACAAGTTCGCGGTACGTCCAGTCTCATGAGTGGCATGAGCAAAGAAAGCTACAATCTCACGCTTAGAATCATCAACAGAACCAACCCTGCCAAATTGTGAATATGAATTCAAGGCTTCCAGAAATACCGTTCGTGTGTAGGTAAATCTACCTCCAATCATCTGTCTGTAGAGCATGTATTTTTACTTTGTTCTTGGGTTGGAGCAGTTTGGAATGAATTTCCTCTGAAGATACTTGTTGATAGATAGAAAATAACAAGGTTTGAAGAGTGGGTTTTGGAGGTACTGAAACAGGAGGGTAAAGGTGAGGAGGGCTTGTGCCATCAGACATTAGTAGCTTCACTGTTGTGGGCTATATGGAAATACAGAAATAACTGGGTATATAGTCATGTTCAGATTTTGCCCAAAAGAGTGATAAGCCAAGCTATCATGGCTGTTGAGAAATGGAGAGACTATGTTATGAATGAGCATGATAATGGTAAAAAGAAAGAAAGTAAAGCAGATGTATGGAAACCTCCACCAAAGGGTTGGGTAAAGGTTAATTGTGATGGGGCTTGGTTGCAGAATCAGAAAAGAGGGGCCTTTGGAGTAGGTTTTAGAAGGCAGTGAAGGAATTTTTATACATGGGAGTGCAGGTAAGCTTGCTGCAAACTCAGCCTTAATGGCGAAAGCATGCGCCATTAGACATGCATGTTGTATAGCCATTGTTGTAGGGTACCCTTCAGTAATAATGGAGTCAGACTCAAAAAACATGTGTTACTGCTATGAATAAAAGTAATAAATGCTTATTGAGGGAGATTGAGGCTATCTAGACTCCTAGAGGGATATTTGAGAATACACACATCTGATTCCAAAGATTGAAATATAAAATGTGAGCAGAAAAAGCAATAAAGTTGCACAGTAGGTTGCGAAACAGAAAAGCAGGGATATGTTTTCTCCTGGTTGGATGTGATGGCCTGCCGAGGATTTGGAAAGGATGTGTGAAAAGGAAGCACGTGCGGGAGTAGGTGAGTTTGGCTTATGTGATTTACTTTACTGTAGGGTGCTTTCTTTTGATGTTTTTTTTTTGTTAAGTAGTTTGTAATTGTGACGACCCTTATAAAAAATAATCACTAACATGCTAATTAGGTTGTCAATTATGATTCTATATAACTAAGAGTTATTTTTAAAAAATTTAAATAAATAAATGGACTTTAAATATGAATTCTTTATGTGAAAACAAGTTAAATGACTATAATATAGGTCATATTTCGTGATCCTGATATAACATATGAGTAATACATTTGTTACATATAGAATATATGTGAGTATATATGTATAGATACACACACACACACACACACATATATATATATACGGACTTACTCCTCATCCTGATCCTCACCTAAAAAATGGTAAATGTTTGAATGAGCACAATGACTCGTGAATAGTAACCACCTCTAATGAGATGTGAAAATAAATCTCACAGTTTATATACGAAAATAAAATTTGATACACACATAAGTACAACAAATTGTACCCCAACCCCTCCCACATAATCATTTAAACAAAATGATCTCATGATCACAAATAACTTTATAAATGAAAAGACATTTATAACTCAAAACACCACTCATTTTCACAAATAATTTTATAAATGAAAAGACATTTATAACCCAGAATACTCACACACACATTCAGCTTCAAATACATTTTTCAAATCATGTTTGTTACCACTAGCCTGGTAACTGGCTCAGTCTTTTGTTACCACAAGTCTGGTAACTGGTCCAGTCTTTTGTCATCACTAGCCTGATAACTGGCCCAGTCTCTTGTCATCACTAGCCTGATGACTAGTCCCGTCTCTTATTACCACTAGCCTGGTAACTGGCTCAGTCTCTTGTCATCACTTGCCTGATGACTGGCCCCGTCTCTTAAAACATGAGGAGGAGAAGGAGAGCTCACAGTTGTTTGTGGAGGAGGAGAGCTCACAGTTGTTTGTGGAGGAGGAGAGCTGAGAGTGGTTGCAGCATGCGAAATTTTTAACTTAGGCTGTGATTTGGGAAATTTTAAGGGAGTTGATATGACGTTTAAATCGTCATTATAAGTGATGTTTTTAAAAATGTCATTTATAATGATGTTTTATACCCTTTTATTTTTTTAAACGTCTGTTAATTACCGTTTAAAAATTCATATTAAAAAACGTCATTATAAATGACGACTTTAAAAACGTCATTCTTAATGACTTTAAAAACGTCATTCTTAATGACGTTTTCAGTAAAAAAAAATTTAACTTTAAATCGTCATTCCAAATGATGTTTTACAATATGAAGGCATCATTTCAAATGACGTTTTTAAAAAAAAAATTGGATTTGAAAAATAAATTTAAAACTAACTGAGTTGGGGAATATTGATTTGAGGGACTGATTTTGGGAAAAACCTCAAATATCATATGAGTATTTGTAGTAGTCAATGCAAATGTCAGGGGGGACACCAGCCCACTGGCCTATGAGTGGCTTCGCCATTGGTCTTAAGTTTGAATATTGCTAAACCCTTTAGGTTAGGTCATCTGATGAATTTATCTCTCATGAATATTCTAATCTCGGCGTGGATGATCTGTATTTAATTGGACTGGAAAAATGATTAATCGAGGTATACATAAACTGACACAAATATCCCTAACCGTTGAAAAAAAAAAACGAAAAAAGGAAAGAAATTATAGCTATTAAATTTAATGGGACCCACGTATGAATTTGTCATTTCTTATTAATTGGTGACATTACGTCAAATCACCGTTAAACTCAATATTTTGAGTTAATTACACTTCTATTCCTTCAATGTTCATAATTTCACTTTGAATATCAATTATTAATTAAAATCCAAAACACTCTTAAATATTTAAATCTGTGACATTTTATTTAAAATTTTAAAATTATGGAGAGAAATAACTTATGTGTGCTATTTTCGAGAATGATACGAGATTTTTTTCCTTCTAAATTTAATAATGTGTAAAATATTCGTAGTTTTTAATTTTTGACACTATAACGTGTTCAAATTAATAGTTGGAGAAATAAAATAAATTCAAGTCTATAATTTAGAGAAGTAAAATGTAATTTACCCTTCTTCGTGGCACAGGTTCGATTGGCCACTGGCTATGTACAAAATGAAAAACCAATAAAAAAATAATAATAATTTTATTTGCACTTCATCTTTTACATAAGATATTACATACTTTTATATTAAGAAATTATACGGAGGTGCCATGCATGGCATTAAGTAGAAGGGCTAATATCTATTTTGGCCTAGTGTAACTTGGACCTATTTTAACTCGGACTTTTGGAACTATTTGTATTGCATTCTATTATATTCACATAAAATGGAACCAAAATTGCAAGGGTTTTACTATTTCACTAAAAAGTTAACTTTTTGGTACTACATCTCATTTTTTTCCTAATGAAATTATGACACATGTAAAGTTTTATTATTTCCTTTTACTTTATTATTTTCATGATTAATGGTTACAAATAAATCAATCTAAGATCAATAATCGTAAATTAATTTCTGGTATAGTATCTAACATTAGCATGAAGTGACAAGTGTTACCAAAAATATATAATCAGAATTAAATATTAATACTAATTACTATAACAAATCTAAAATCTCCAAGTATACTGTTATATGTAAATTATTTATATAAGACATAATGTATAATCAAAACTGAAATGACACACTTACTTGATTGTAGAACAGTAATTAATAAAAAAGATAATAAGAATCTAGAAATAATCCGAACCCTGTGAAACACAGTTTTCTTAAGACAGATTTACTCACACTCGATGCTTAAAGTTAATAAGCAACTGTCTCCCAAGATATAACGAATTTCGTCACTGAAGAAGCAGCACTTCAATCTTTAGAAACCAACAAACACAACTTGTGTTTTGTACTTGAACCGAACAAAACAATAGTGCAATATGCAAAGAGAGAAAAAAATTGAGTGCAGAATTCATGAATTTGGATTAATTGAAAATGGCTGTAAAAGAGTCCTTTTATAAACTCCCTTGTGTCTGTTTGAATTGTCTGAAGAGGCCTGAGATGTCACTATTCGTTATACTTATTTAGATTGAAGAGACACTTTTAATTTAAACAATAACGAAAAGAAAAAGACATATCTGGAGTGTGAACCGACACAATTTAAATGTGACGCCAAATTCAAAAATAATGACAAAATTTTGAATTTCAGTTAGAAGAATAAATGCGATACATGTTCAGATCCAATTAGTCTGACCCATAATCTGCACTGCACCAAATAAATTTTTTACGGGAGAAAACATGTTTAAACATGATCTCACCAATTTTGAGATGTGAGTCTCACTTTTATTTGAGCCCCAAGTTGCTCCAAAATTACTTGTTCAACAACCATTTTTCCAACAAGTAGGCAACCAAGTTACTTAAAATCAAGAATTTTTATTTATCACTTATTTGTAAAAGTGTAAAATGCATATAAATAACCTAACAACTGACGTTGCATTGCTCCTATGAGTTGCTAAATGCTTTCTATCTCTCTCTCCCTCTCTTCAATTTTTACCCATGGATCTGTTATCAGTCCTTGTTAGTTTAAATAATAATATAAGAACTTAAAGAAGACTTTGGATGAACGAACGATCACTGGAAAACAGATAAAACACAAAATTGAAATGGCTACATTTATAAGCTTTATTTATTTATTTTTTGGTGGGAAAGTTTTTACCAGGCCATTGCATGTAACTGTCTTGTGCCTCCTGCAGAACTTGTCCAAGAGGGAAAAAAAATAATGAAAATGACAGAAAATATCCTTTAATAATGAGAATTTATTATTGCAACTGTGAGTTCTGTTACAAATTAAATATGATCCTGTATAGAATGGTTCTCAAAATTTTGCTTACAACATATTTTTCTTCTAATACAATAGTATTAGTTCTGTCAAACAAATGATTGAAATGTCAGCATAACAACTTTCAACAATCAGCAAACACCCCCTCAAAGACTTACTGCTGATCTTTCTCTCTCTTCACTGCAACATCTGGAAAAACATAGGTTAGGTGCCTGTTATCAGTGCTTATGACAATTAGCAGTGCACCAATTGATGACGCCAGAGCCAGAGTATAATGGAAGCAGTTTTTTCTAACCTTTAATTTAGGATTGGGGCCCATAATTGGAAATGAAACAGCGACCAAGAACATAGTCGGAAGGAATTACTGAAGACAATTTCGAAAGAAACGAATTCCCTGTTCCAAAATAATATAGTAGTTAATAGATACACAAGTATAGTAGTGATCCAATGAGCTATTTAAGAAGATAGCTCTAGCAATGGAATGCGCAAGATCTTGGAGGCTCAGATTTTTGTCTGCATACCTGCAATGCGAAAGTAATTTCTGCTTCATCTATCTTAAGTGTCACTCTTCTCAATTTATCTTCTCGCGATTGACCTAGTTTAAGAAGCCCCTGCACTTGGAATCATGTCTTATTGTTTTACTATATAATTGTTTTCCATTTAGCAAAACGAAATTAGATCTATTGTAATGTTTAAATCCGGAATTTTAATCCTGTGAAGAGAATTATGTCAAATTCAATCAGAACATGGTAGTATATTTCCGTTACCTGGTCACCTAGCACTCTGCACATGGTTGAAAGTTCCATAATTCCAACTGGTGGGATAGATGTTGATTTGCAAATATCCATGTAAGATTTACTAAGCTGCATTCATATGAAAAACTTAAAATGCTGAATTTTTATGTTTCTTTTATTGGCCAAAAAGGCTAAAATGTACCTCCCCTACAGTCATATCCTTTCTTCCCCTGCGAAAAAACTTCACAGCTGAGCAAAGTATAATCTGCAGCAAAAATTGCGTTTGAGGAGATGCATGGACACATTCTTCCAAGACCAACAAAAGCAACAGGCACAAAAAGTAGGGCTGCAATTGAAAGGTATATTGATTTAGTAATTGACTTCAGCACAACCCTGAGGCCTAAGGGCTGCAATAAGTAAATTTCATGTACACAAGTTGCCATTGTAAATTTTCTGTCTTTCTCATGATGCCGACATCCTAGGAATGTATAGAAAAATTTAATTAAGTTTGCACAACACCACCATGATCTACCAAATTATACTGTACTTAATTTTAGTCCATGTTGTCTCCCCTACATTTCAATTGCACTTTTTTGCTGCAGACACCAATTCATAAAAAATAATGGACCCAAATACCAAAATATAGTATTGAATTCAAACCAATGCTAAATTTTTTTATCACATATGCTTCAACATTTCTTCATTGGTCGAGGCTACACAGTTGATCCATTCCAGCTTCTACTTATCAAGATTGAAGACCATATTTTTGAACAAGTGAATTCTGCTTTTTGCCTAGTAGAATCCCTACAGCCAATGCATATAGTGGCTGAATTTCAAGTAAAATAGACTGGCCCTCACCGGGCCTCCATTTGACACGATTTCTCAGATGCCTTTGCTTCTCGCTTCTCTCTAGAGGTTCCTTCTAGTTTGAAAATCTCTTTCAAGTACTTATGAGATAGAAAACTCTTTTTACAAATGGAAGCCAGTCTTGCAAGACCGGCATTCTATCTACACATTTATTTTAGGTAAATAAATTTTCACAGCAAATTCCTTAAACAGGGAGAAGAGGTTATGATTGAACAGGGATTTAACTTCATCCATCAAGCCAAGTCGGTACTTTCTCCAACAAGAGGAAATAACAAAATAACTGCACCAATAAAGCTAACCAGTCCAAGCAAATGATGCTGGGCTCGGCTGTGAAATATAAAGTTGAAACAGAAGGCACAATATGCAAGAAGTTTAAACATTCTTAGTGCCAATGTATACCTACATCCATCACAGTGTAAAAGCTAGAAGGTCATGTCAAAATTAAAGATAACCACCTTAGTCAAATAAAATTACCTGTTGATGTTGTGGGAGGGATTGTATAGTATCCACCATGGGCAATCTATATGCCTTAGACAAAGCAACAGCCATATGATCAACCCTCACCTGTGACAAGTTTCAAAAAGAGTCCAAGGAGAGAAGATTACAAAGCAGCAACAATCATGATAGCGGGATATGGCAATTACTTGACAATGGAAGTCATCAATAGTTTTGAGAGGAAAGATAACTGCCTTTTTTAAAGTTTGAAATTAATGACAGAAAATATAGACAAAATGGCCACATAAATTTGATAGGAAACACCAAATATGCATTTTGAATTACCAAAGGCCAAAAAAAAATACCAGAGAACTTATGCAGTCACTTCAACTCATCTAAAGTAAAGCACATATTTCACAATGAAAAGGTTTCTCACTAACCCAATACTTCCAAGTATTATGAATTTATATGGCATATAATAGAATTAGCAATGTGTAGTAAACTAGAAACTATCATGTAATTGCTGAGAACTATAAAATTCTTTTCTTTTTTATTTTTGAACTCCAAAAGCTCAAATACTACTTTTTAATGGGTCAATGTCAACAAATTTGAGCATTTAAGTGGTCTTTGAGGGAGAACATGATTGGACCTGATAAATCAAGTGAACTCATTAGTGCTCACGGTAAATCATTCAGTATGCCAACTTTAGGTTATCTTAAGTGTAAATATCACATGATTAAAGGAAATTCATGAAAAATGGAAGGGATGACAACAAACACCCCTTTACTGGTGCTAATGGTGAAATTGAAGATGTTTTTTCATGGAAAATACATGTGACCAGATTCTAGAACCAAATAAATGTTGGTTGTTATAAAATGAACTTAATATTTTAAAAAGGCTTTCCATAAGCTGACACCACATTTTCAATGTACTTGTATATTCTAAGCGGCTTTTTGAAATTGTTTTGAAGGAGAACAGCCAAACAAAAGGAAAAAGCAGAACACCTCTGGCTATTCTTTTTCTTTTGGCTCCACTACCGCACCAAAGAGTTTGCACTTTGGCATGCAATATGCTATTTAGTCACAGACTTGTGTCATTTGCAGTATCAGTTTCAGACTTCAGTAAGCTGTGCTTATAATTATTATAGTGTAAATAGCGAGGGCTTACAATATTTTTTTCTTGCTCTGTTGAAATTTCACATGCAACTGTCCGTTCATCAGAAAACACCCTCTCTAAGCATGACAAATTCAGATTGCATGCAGATTCTCTTAGCTCAGCTTCTAGCATCTCAATTGCGCTCCTGGAACAACATGAAAAAGGATAAGAAGGATATTGTACTTGTAATCCTAACGTGTAACAGTTTTATTAATTGGGATTTATACTATTTAAAAACTTGCTTTGTGATAATTTGTCAAATTGGATATGGGTGACTAGTTGGCTCAAGCTTTTTTAACAAATCATATATGCATTTGCAATTGAATTACCCAGTGTTCGTTATTATATAGAGTTCCTAAGGAATGGTTAAACAATAAAATCCCACCACTTATCTTCTTGATGCACACAAAAAAACATTGTTATGCTATCATACTTATAAGATATAATGTAACATTGATTTGATGCAATGAATTACTATATTTTTCTATGTACCATCAATCATAAGATTTTTGCAATTGGGAAGTTTCCAATCAATGGGGTAGATTGGAGCCACTCTGGACTCATATTAAAACACCAACCTGCAAACACAAAGGGCTTTCCTCATATCTCCAGATGCAGCGGCAACTTTCTGCCATTATACAAGTATTGTCAGTCTCACACCAAGATACTAAAAAAAGAGTATGATAGATAAATAATGTTTTTCGGAAACGAAAAAGAAAATTCTGTTCAGCTGCTAGATATTCATGGCTGACTTTACACAGGATGCTTTTGTGTCCTTAATGTCGAGCAAATATTTATTAGTTGCCAATAAGCATCAACTCATGTACACAGCAGTGGTAATGCATATATGGATCTACCACCAAATTTAAGGCAATGTAAAACATGAAGAGAATAAAAAAAGCTGAAAAACACAGAATAAAATAGACAATAATGGACGCACCCTCGCACAGAGTTCCAATGCTTGTGGCTGGAAGGCAGTGAAAGGAAGTGCCTGTTGAAAGAGAAGTTAGACTCAAACGAATTAGGCTATTTTCTTATTCTGCCATGGAATCACTGGATGCCAGGACATATAACCTCCTACTTTGTCTGAATGCATCAATACTTGGTGAGCAAAAAACCATGCTACTGACATTTGCTGATTCCAACCAAAATAATTAACATCATCTAGCTGTGCCTTATTCAGTTATCTTCCAACCATTGATTGGAGTAAAATGTGGTGCAATTTGGCTGTGCTATGGCGCTAGAAACCGAAAGAAATTGCTGCCACCTTTACTGGAATGAGTGAAATCCAACTTGCACTTCTAGGGAGTTCTATAATTGTACTCAATTTATCATACAGGAGAAGGAATTTTGATCACCCCATGGAGGTATCTGGAGCATGTTTATCTTGTCGTTCAAGGAAGTTTGGCCTTTTTTTTTTTAGAACAACTTCATGTTGCAAAGCACACCGAGTGTAAAGAAGAAAAATTACCACTAGTCTCCCTTGAAGAATCGTGATGATCTGGTCCTTGGAGTAGGCTCGGAAACTTATAACCATGGGCTTGCCTAGCACAAGAAAGCATTAAAAACCAACCATTAGTGGCGTTATAGGAAGCCCGTAGAGTATATTTGTTTGCTGGAGAATACTAGGGTGGGTGACATGAATTCATAGGAAACACAACACTGATCAATGCTTTCAAAATATTAAGGGACAAAAAATGAGAATTATTGCAAAATGTTCAAGTCTTCAAGAAAGTGAAATGCCCAGAAACAATAGGATTTGAAATCATGTAATACTGCAAGAAAGGAAGGGAAGAACTTAGCACCACAAGGTCATTGATGCAACCATAAACCAATTGGGTTTACGAGGTATTTAATTTATAAATTAGAATATTCGGTCAATAGGAATATCGTTATTCATTATTGCCAAACAACCAGAAATTGCAACAATTTTTCCTCATCAGCGACAACTCATGGACATACTTTGGTTCCAATTTGTCGTTATATTAATTGAACCAAATAATTTAAAACTTAATATATAACAATACATCCTATTCAGGAACAAAGTCCAGCATCTCAAATTGGTAAGACGAATCTTGGTTAAAAGACAAAAATTAAAAGTAACTGGAAAATCTAGAGACATATCAGATAGAAACAAATACTTACAATTCAAAGACCGCAGTTTTGGAAGAAATCTATCTGCTAGATCAATAGCATTAGCTATTCCTGGAAATATAAAGACAGAATGAGAACTACTCGTGCAACAATGAGTTGTCCACTCAGAAAATCTAACCAGTTTAGAACAATCACAAAAGAAAAACTTTTGATAGAGTATTTCCCATTTATATACCTATCAAGATACATCTGGAGAATGGCAACGTTGTTAGCATGAAAAGATCATGAAGGACAGACCGGTCTTTGGTAATCAAAAAATCCAACTCATCAGCAATAATCAACCTGTTAAAAATAAAATTTAATTAATTAGAAAATAATTTGAGTGATACTCAGAAATTTATATTTAAGCAACAATACACTTGGTGAATTAAAAAGATCTTCCCCATATTTGGGGCAATGCAACATACGTACTACGAGTAATGCTGGAAGAATAGTAGTAGTATGTGTAGATGTGGAGACTATGAGTGCAGATAAGTGAAAGTATGCTTCTTACGTCATCTTCATGCCAGGCGACTACTGCTTTTGAGAATAAAAGTTCTGGAGATGCTGCAGAGGAGCTGTAGAACCACTGGTTTTCTTCCGCGGCTGATTTCTTCCAACCATCTGCCAAAGTTATCAGAATGTGAACATATGTGGGCTTGGAGGGTTTAGGTATCTAATTTAATTTGCTGTTGGTTTCAGTACCTTGCTGAAAATCTCAGCAGTGTTTGTAAGAGATGTACAATTGATGGATAATACATCCGGTGGCTGAATATCAGCCTGATAGTGAGTAAAATGATTGGTTAGCAGTATCATTTACATAGAAGTAGCATAGCTTACAAATAGCTCAACTCTGCTCAACTCAGCAAAACCTTGGCCAAACTACTGTGCTACCCCAAAATAAACTCTAAGTTAACAAACAAGTAACCATAGAATGAAAATAAGTTTTAAAAAGGAGACTTGGAGCCTCAAACACCATATGATTCTTGATTCTAGAATAAGTATGAACTATTACCTTAAGAATTGAAATAATATGTGTTTACCAAAATTCATAGAGATAATTACAGAAATAACTAGTCTTCTCTTTACAGTCTGAGAATTTGAGAAAGATTATTGGTAGAAACCTATAATCATACACTAGAATCTAGATGGTGGTTCCTAATACCCTGAATGCACCATATGGAAATGGAGAGACATGATGTAACCGTAAGATCAACAACTGTACATACTTTTAATATAAACGGATTTGGGGTCAAGTTGATTAAAATCAATAAGTAAAGATTTTAGGAGTGATTTCCCCCATTTTATTCTGAGTCATGTCATGTGGTGTATTCCTGGACCTATATAAAGGTGATAATTGCAAATCAAACAATAAAGTGAGAATAATAAAGATGCAGCTCATTTGGGTTTTGTGTATAGATATAGGCAGTAGGATCCAAATTACATTAGGATCTAACCACATTACACCTGTGTGTCATTTTCTTCTAGCATTTTCACTCTTCATTTTTGTTATTAAAAGTAAATGAAACACATATAATCAGGCCTACAGCAATAACAGGAAACCTGAAACTACAAAAAAAACATATAAAGGAAAGAAGTCTCAAACACGAATCAAATACAGTAATTGACCTACAACAGTGTTTGTTTCGTATTCGTAGAATTAAGGCAATGAGTTACCTTCTTCGCCCAATCAATCAAAGCCTCTTTAACCTTTTCCATGGACAGCGATTTTCCGGTCCCAGGGCATCCACACGCATACAAACTCCCAGCCTTTTCTAGTTCAATGCATTGTTTGCAGAACTCAAAAACCCTTCTATGCTCATCTTCCCGGCATAAAACCATGGAAGGCGCCGTGGATACGTGCAATGTCTCCTTCACTGCACTCAACTGCTCCATATCTAACATATTTAGAATCAAAATACAATCAAAATAATCAAAAATTAAATGCCGGAACGTCGGGGACAGGATGTTGGTTACGCCAAACAAGTAAATAAAATAAAATACTATAGTGACAATTTGATGTACAACTTGCCTCTGGGATTCCATATCGGTTTATCTGAAAAAACATCCAACAATCTTTTTTTCACCGGTGACTTGCTCGATTTGACCACTGTATCTCCAGAATTATTCTCATTTACCTAAAAATTATGTTAATCAATCCAGCTTTACCACGGTGAAAGAAAATACGAATCACAAGTAAAAAGTGAAGTGTTGAATTTACATTTGCCGGAGTTCTTGGGCTGTCAGCGGCGCATCTGCGAGGTGATTTCCACTTCATCGGGGATGACGTCGAAGCGATCGGACTGTCTTTCAGAGCAGAATCAGATCTTAATCTCCGTTTCTGAGAGGTAGAGTCTCCGTTAGGCCGGACCTCACCGGTTTTTCCAGCTTTGACAACCATCGGCGACGAGCGATGTGCAACGATAGTCGGCATGTAGTCACTTTTGAGGGATCAAAGTGTTCAGATTCAGAGAATGGTATTGGCTGATGTATACAACGTGTCTGCGCAGAGAGGAGGGGGCTTTTTTTAGCGGGAAAGAAGTAACAGGATCATGTGCGTTTTCCCGCCACATGTAGGGCATTTTTTTGAACGCGCGGGGTGCACTCAGTACAGGCCCGTAGGCTTTTAGAAATGGCCCAGTATGTTGGCCTGTGGGTTTCGGGCGGGGGGTTGTTTGGGCCGAACTTTATACATTCGATACTTGGATGTAAGGGGTGGATTCGCAAGCTAAAGGACGACAATTATCCTAACACGAAAGATTAGACTTTAGACCTGATGGACTATAAGTTCAAGAGTTGTTTGGACGGTATTCTATAATTTTGGCAAAATTGTTCACATTCTATAATTTTAGTGAACAAAGCGATGAATGACACATATCCAATGAATAATCAAGCTAAAGAGAATTGTCACATAGCATTCAGTTAATTAAAAGATGATGTACAACCAATCAATGTGCGATGTTCAAATTCAATGACAATTACAACCCTTGTGATAGAAGTTGTCAATACTTAATGTGGGCTCCAAAAATTTGAAAAAGAATTGTTAAAATAAGGAATAAATAGGGGGTGGAAATTGCCTAAAAAAGTCAATGTAACTGTCAATTAAAAGATGTCTATAAAAGACGCATTGATTGAAAAGAAAAAGACACGATTAAACCCATTAAATACCTTGACTTGGCATTTCTAAGAGTAGTTTTAGAATAGAATTAGTTTCAGAGACTATTTAAAAAGACACAAAACAATTTTAGAAAAAAAATTGCACAACTTATAGGAACAGCTGGTCTATAATATATGTTTTTATTAACCAAGAAAATTTATTAAAGTTGCTCTTACTACTATTGATAAGTGAAAAAGCCCGTAACCAAACTGGTCCGAACCAGTTCTAAATTTACGTTTTGTAGCTAATGAGTCTATATCACTTGCCCAAAGGTAGTTTGGTTAACTCAGACCACGAGACAAGAAGTTAAGCGTAGGACAGTTGGTTCACACCCATAAACCAATAAGTAAGCTGACAGCTTTATAAATATGCACTTCCAATAATACACGTGTCACCACCGCAAAGCATCTTCAACCTCTTGTTCGGTTTGGAAAAACAACCCTTAAACCTCCTCCATGGATGAGCACACACAAGCTTCTGCAAATCATCTTTAAAACAAGTTCAAATTACCAGACTTCAACAGTGGGGGCAAAGAGATAAAATAATTGTAAATTCTCTAAAATTTTAAACGAACCCCAAAAATTTTTTGGATTGTAAATCTGCCCCCCCCCCCCCCCCCCCCCCCCCCGACTATATAGGTTTTAAGTATTTTTTGAGTAATTCTAATGATGTTTTTAATATCAATTAGGAAAGACTAATAAGTAAAATGGCTAATAACTTTCGCCAAGGCATGTGAGAAAAAGTCACATGCGCCAAGGCATGTGAGAAAAGGTCACACATGAAAGGCACGTGGGTGAAGTAGAATGCTCCTCCCTAAAGCTAGAAGCTTGCTAGTTGAACCAACGCCACAATCAACCGAGCAGATATCAAAAGTGCTTGGATAAGAATTTAAGGTAAGCATTATATATGTGACCTAAAAACAAGACGAATGAAAAAGTAAGTTGGAAGATATTTCAATATCAATCAAGAATAATTTGGTAAAAGAATAAGTGTGCTATTTAATATAACCAACGACGAAAATCGTAACAAGGCGTTATATGATATTATAAATACCGGGTAATGTTTGAATCAAATGTATGCACTCTTTTCCCAGCAAATTGATTTGTTTTATCTAAGTTGTCTTACTGACTTAAATATCAAAGTACCTCCGACCAGTCAACCTCCAATCTCTGACAATTTGTTTATTTTACAGAAGAAGCAGTACAATTTATTTGTTTCCTAATCCCTTAGTCACAAGTTGAATTGAAGATACGAGATTTTTTAAATGTACATAATTGAAAAACCAATTAGATTTACAACAAAATCATTCATACTAAAAAGCCGTGGAGTAAATCCTTGTACTTTTAGCCTGAAGGCTCTGTGCAAAAATTGACTGATTCGTTGATTTAGCGAATCAGAAGCAATTTCGTAGCATTACATATAAGGGAATTACGAGTAGCACTCCAGATGGTTATTGGTCGAATGCAATGTTTCAATTGACCTCTGACAAATAAGAAACAATGAATCTGCAGTGGAGTACTACAAACTTGTAATGTTACATCGATCATATCCAGCTGGTTAATAAGATTAATACGTCAATGATATTTTCTAGGAATCGCTTGTGTGAGTTCTTGTGGTTACTAGACCAGAGACAAAAGAATTTTAATTTCGAAAACTACATTGGCGTTGTGACTTACGTTTTGTATGGTCTAGGACTGGGCGGCCATGCTTGCGCAGACTCGGTGGTGTGGGATCATTGCAATGGCTGTATCAAAGCTTGGCCCCACTCCCGCTACAACGACTCCATCTTCGAAGGTGACAACTCGCTTGACTGGTCCAAAGAGACTAGAGTAGAAAAAATGCGAAACAAGTTAAAAAACAACGTTCCCTTCAAACGTGTAAGGTCCATTTGATGCAGACTCCACAGCCTATATATCAGGGCTCCATCTCACGTGTGACTACCAGGTCCATTTGATGCAGCAAATAAGGAAGTTAGCATACGTTATTCTTATTTCTCCTATAAATTATCAATCGTTACTCTTTTAAACACGCATAACTCTAAAATTCTGTTCAATTTAATTATTTTCAAAAAATAAACTTAAGATTTCCCCCTCTTTTTTGTATACATTAATGCTCCGTTTGGTAGGAATGATGGAAAGTAGGAAGGATGGAAAGTAGGAGGGATACATTTTCTATCCTTCAAGGAAGGAAAGTAGGATGGATACACTTTCCTTCCTTCGTGTTTGGTTGGATGGATGAAAAATAAAAATGACTAAATTTTTTTTTTTTTTTTTTGTGCTGGATAAAATTAGAGGTGACAATCGAGTCATATCGTGACAAATTCGTGTTGAGTCATTACGGATTTATGTCGAATATTAGTAAAATCTAACTCAACTTATTTAATTAATTGTGTCGTATCAAGTTACGAGTTGGCCTGTTTATTATTTTTATTTTTTAGTTTTTAATTTTTTAATTTTTTAATTTTTTTAATTTTTTAATTTTTTAATTTTTTAATTTTTTAATTTTTTAATTTTTTTAATTTTTTTAATTTTTTTAATTTTTTTAATTTTTTTAATTTTTTTAATTTTTTTAATTTTTTTAATTTTTTTAATTTTTTTAATTTTTTTAATTTTTTTAATTTTAAAATTATTTTTAAAATTTTTTAAAAATATATATATATATAAATACATATTTTATCATTATATTTTTATATGAAATTAATGTATATATATGTATATATTAAAAGATATATAGACAAATAAGATGCATCTCAACACAAATAATTAACTTTTCATCCACTTTCCTTCCGATTTTGGAGGGATTGATTTTGGTGAGTTGGAAGGAAAGTTAATCCATCCACTTTTCCATCCTTCCTACTTTCCTTCTTTACCAAACATGATGTTTTATTTATCCATCCCACTTTTCATCCTTCCAACTTTCCATCCTTCCACTTTTTCATCGTACCAAACGGAGCATAAATGACCATATATCTTTTTATTTAATTGGGTAGACACTATTTTTTTCCCAAGATAATTTTCAAATTGTCACTCATGCTCTTCGATATTTCTTCACAGTGTTAGTGAGTAATCAAAAACAGCAGAGCATTAGCCTAAGAGCAATTGCTCAAGGCCAGCCGCCTGTCTATGATGTGGACTAGTAAGTGCCCACTTTTTATTTTCACGGCGTGAAGTGATTGTCCCATTTAGGCATAGTTCAAACAACACATGCTTGCAATTTTTCTATTAGTCCGTGGGTCACTTTTTCCTAATTAATCAACCTTTTAAAAAACACTAACATAAACAAACAAGATTGTCCAATTGGACAGGACAGGACAGGACAGGACAGCAATGATCAAATTTCTATCAGCGGGAAAGTTTCAAGTATAGGTGCTCATATAAGCACTCGGACTTGGAGTACGTTACCAAAAAAGAAAATTCATAACATACCAATAAATTTTAGTACTTTAAAAAATATTTTTATAATTTTTATGGGTCATTTTATAATAAATTTTTTTTATCACTTTTCTTCGTTATCACAATAATGATAAAAACCTGCGGGAGATCATATGAGAATTGGTTTGACTGCTCTAACTATGACGAAATATTTCTAAAATATTAATGAATCAGATGTACATCTATTTATCGACCATATCTTCCGACATACCAACTTAGCTACCCGACATTACTATTGGAATAACAATTGATACACCATAGGTTGGCCCAACCTAGCCTTCTCATACTAGGATTGGCTCCTCACAAGACTTCTATTGCTGAGTGTCCAGCTCAGTTTCACCCTATCGTCGTTCCATGTTCATCATCAATCATACATCGAAAGCCATTGAATTCCTGACCCTAGTCCTTCCTTCCGGCAAAGGGAGGGAGTCTAAGGGGGATTAAGGGAGTTTTGACAAAAAAAAAAAATTTCATAAAAGTGATAAATATCAGTACGGTATCAATTTTTTTTTTTTAAAGTAAGGTAGACAACTCCTAAACATTTAAATAGAATACTTCACCTTAAAACAATCTTAAGCGCCATTTTGACGGCTAAAATCTTGGTTTAAAATGAGAATTTAAAAATAATCAAGAAGTTTGGATATCGGCAATTGAATAAAATTAATACTTAAATGATAATGGTCATATCCAATTTAATTCCGTACTCTTATATGCTTTTAAGAATTAGTTTGGGCCAAGAAAAAAAAAAGGTTAAATTGGGTATGAATTCCCGTATAAAACTATTGTTAATACCCCAAACAAAAATATTTTGATAATTTAAATATAAGCATTTTGTACGTGCGATTTCTCGCATAATGTTTGAGATAACAGAAACTTGGCTTGCACTCGGAGGAAGACTCTGCATCCTTGGGTCGAATGATCTGCCACTCACAAAGAAAGGTTAGAAGGGATTCTGGAGTATCTCCGGCAATACCCCTTCGATACTAAAATCAGTTTCTGAGGAGGGAAGTGAGACACAAGGCTATTGTTGAGTTCAAATTTCGTACATTTGATTCTTGGATTATTCTCTTAATTATACCTTTTAGGGGTGCCCACTAAGTTGGGCCAAGTCATTCAACTTTCCATATTGGCGGGAAAACTTCTGATACGTCCATACCTCAAACAACTGGAATCTCCCTTCGACTTGATCTGGTGGGAAGGTCTCGAATAGAACACCTGCTTCACCTCGATCCTTGACATTCCGCATGCATGAACTTCTGAGAATGCATTGAAGGCATTCAATGCTCGGTGATCTGACTGTCGTCGAGCATTTATTGTGCATTCAATGTTCGTAGCCTCTACCTCCCTGAGAATTAACTGTTTCCCTGATATAGACACGTGCTTATGAGGAGCATTTATTGATCAATAAAGCCTCGGGACTGAGCATTCATTGTGCATTCAATAACACCCCTCATAATTGGTCGCAATGTACTTTTTTGGTCCTTCTGACCTCTTGGGGGGGGGGGGGGAGTGGAACCATACCTGCTGGTTGTTAAGTACGAATCGTCAACAAAACATTCCTTCAATTACTCCCAAGTAGACACATCTACCCATGTCATTTCGATGGTTGAGCCCATACGTGGTTGTAAGCCGAGGATGTCTCATCGTCTTTTGTCGTTGATGTTCCCCCGACGTCCTTGCAATCGGGCCCTGAATCACACTGAGCCATGAGCGCCAGTTGACCCATGGGTGCTCATCATTGATATGTTGAGGGGTTTCGACTCGTCTCCTTCCCTTTGCTTGGTGCAAATAGACTTCTGTAAGTAGTCAAAGCATCCGGGGTCTTCTTACGGGATCGAGCATTGTGACTTGTACAATTATCGTTCCCCTGATAGAAAGGGAAAGTAGATGTGAAATAGTAAAATGGGTAAAAATAAGCGTATGATGAACAAAAAAGGGATAATAAAATTGTACCATTGATTTATGCACAAATACAAGTTTAAAATCCTACTCTAGAGCTGTTAATTCACAAAGAATATCAATTATAAATGCTTCAATTGATCTGTTGATTCACAAAGAATATCGAATAATTGGGAATAAAAGAGAAGCTCTCTCCCAATTGTATTACTCAAAAATTACTTAGTCCTAAGGCTTACTAGGGTATAAATAGTGTTAGAATCCTAAAACTAATTAGGAAATAACCAAATGTGACGTAATTATCGTTAATTACGTAATTAATATATTAATACAGATTTTGCCAAAAAGGAAAATTTCCTAACTAATTATACTTCTAAAACTTACTAATCACCCAGATTAAGGCAGAACTGACGACGATCAATTCTAACTTTTGACGGTGAAGTTATTCAACTATAAAGTATTACCAAAAATGGCAAAAACGCCCTTTCCAAGCCCTAAATAAAGGAGTGTTTCTGAAATCCTCCATGGGTCATCGCATCCCCTATTAGGGGTGCGATGAGTTCATTTCACCCCGCCGTTGTTGACTAGACATGGGTGTTTGAAAACCCATGTATGTGGAAGTACTTCTAAAAAAGTCAACCCGTTTAACCAGGCTGAACCACCCCGATATCGATCTCATCGATTTAAGTACTATGTTGCTATACGATCTGCATCATCCTCTCCATCTTTAGAAGAATTCACCCTCAAATTCTCAAGCTTGTCTTTGGAGTTGTCCCCACGATAAGGAACAAGGTGTTTGACATTAAAGACATTCGAAGTGCAAACGTGACTTGGAAGCTTCAACCTGTAGGCATTTGGATTTATTTTCTCCACTATCTCCAGTGGTCCAATTTTTCGCACTGGTAGCTTGTTTTATTCACTAACTAAGAATCAATCTTTGGTAAGAATGACCCAAACAAAATCCCCAGCATCGAACACCAATGGAGAAGCTCATAATTACCTTAGTTGTTCGACGAGGAAACTGAGGCACTATTCAAGCCCATCCTATTGAGGTCTTGACGGAACAACCCCATAGGCCCATACTTCACAAAACGGATATATTAAGAAAAGTTGCCAAGTGGGCCGTGGAGCTGGGAGAATTCAAAATAAGGTACAAACCTCGTACTTCCATTAAGGGGCAGGTCCTTGTTGATTTCATTGTTGAGTTCTCTACGTCCGAGTCTTCTGCAGAGGAGAACACTAGTGGCTCCCGACCATAATGATGTTTGGAGTTTGCACGTAGACGGATCCTCGAATGCAAGGGGGGCAGGAGTGGGTATAATCTTGGCCAATTCTGGAGGAGTTATAATGGAAAGAGCCATCAGACTCGGATTTCAAGCGTCTAACAATGAGGCCGAGTACAAGGCACTACTGGCTGGACTTGGCATTGCGCTCTTGGTCGGGATTAGGCACCTTCATGTTTTTTGCGATTTCCAGTTGGTTGTAAATCAAATCAATTAGGACTTCGAGGCCTGGGATGACAGGATGAAAACCTATTACTAGAGGGCTAAGTCAAGAATGTAGGAGTTCAACAAAGTAGAACTGTCCCAAATCTCTAGGGATCACAATAGCCACGCTGATGCATTGGCTTGCCTTGCCTCGGTCATTGCTTCAGAAGTAACTCAGCGTATTACCATTGACCACCTTGAAAGCCCAAGCATAAGGGACTTGGAAGTCGAGGAGGTGCTCCCGATGTGCGCCCAAGATCTACCTCCGAGCTGGATGGACCCCATAGTCAAATACTTGATTAAGGGGATACTCCCCGAGGATGTCAAGGAAACTAGGAAGATCAAGCTGAAAGCTCCCAGATTTTCGATGTCCCCTGATCATAAGTTATATATGAGATCCTTCTCGAGACCATAATTGCTTTGTGTTCTTGAAAAGAAGGTTGAACCATTGTTGTATGAGATTCACGAGGGGATCTATGGAAGTCACACGGTAGGAAGGTTCCTCGAACACCGCGCGATGTCCTAGGGATATTGGTGGCTATATATGTAGAAAGACGCCAATACGTATGTTCAAAAATGTGACAAGTGCCAAAAGTTTGCCCCCATCATCCGTTAGCCTATGGGAAATCTAAACCCTTTGACAAGTCTGTGACCATTCTCTTAGTGGGGCATGGATATAGTGGGACCACTATCGAAGGCGCCTTCGGGCAAGGAGTTCCCCCTGATCTCCATCGACTACTTTACGAAATGGATTGATGCCAAGCCTTTAAGCTGCATTGGGGATGTTTAGACCAAGAAATTTGTATGGCAGAATATCATCACTTGGTTTGGGATCCCATGCGGCATCGTATTAGACAATGGCACCCAGTTTAACAGCGGACCATTTAGGGAGTTCTACTCGGGCTTCGGAATACGTAATTATTACTCCACCCCGGTGTATCCTCTGTGTAATGGACAAGAAAAACTCTCCAATAAGACAGTTTTGGTTGGGATAAAAAGGAGGCTAGAAAGGGCTAAAGGCAGATGGATCGAGGAGCTGCTAAATGTCCTATGGTTGTACAGGACCACCCCAATAAGTTTTACAGGGGAAACTCCTTACGCTATGATGTATGGAGTTGAAGCCGTCATACATTTGGAAGTAGGGCTCCTGACCATAAGAAGTCAGGCCTTCGAACTGGGAAACAATGATCAAATCCTGGCCAGGGACCTCGATTTGGCTGAGGAAAAGAGGGAATTGACATCTATACAGCTATCCAAATATCAAGGGGAGTTATTAAAGCAACAATAGAATAAGGTCCGAATGAAGAACTTTCAGGTGGGCGACTTAGTGTTACGCAAGGTAGTGGGCAGTGCTAGGGAACCGACTGATGGGAAGCTTGGTCCTAACTGGGAAGGTTCGTATAAAGTTACTACCTTAGGGGACACGGAAGCATGTTGACAACAAGACATGGGGAAAAAAAGATGTAAATCGACCGTGGAATGTATCGAATTTGAAGAAATATTATTACTAAGTTGATTTCAAAAGCTAAATTTCAAAGTCAACAAGTTTAACGTGAGCATCGGGCTCGGTCATTAGGGTTAAGGCCCCGAGAGGGGTAAGCCTCCATCCTTGGAGCACCGCCCTTGAAAAGTTCAATATGAGCCTCGGGCTCGGTCGTTAGGGGTAAGACCCCGAGAGGGGTAAGCCTCTATACTTGGAGCACCATCCTCGAAAAGTTCAACATGAGCCTCGGGCTCGGTTGTTATGAGTAAGGCCCCGAGAGTGGCAAGCCTCAATCCTTGGAGCACTGCCCTCGAAAAGTTCAACACGAGCCTTGAACTCGATTGTTGGGGATACACGGAGTTGTGCTTTTAAAAAATTAATGAGCCTCGGGCTCGGTAATTAGGTGATCTCATGCACAACACAATTCAGAAACACTCAAATTTACCACAAAAAAAAAAAAGACTAGACAAAAAAGAAAAGAGAGGCATTAACAAAAAGGAGGTCGTGTGTACTCCAGGCATACAAAAGAAAGAAAAAATGACGAAAAAAACAAGTCCTAGTAAGGCCCTAGGGGTTCCCAGTCCTAGCCTCATTGCCAAGGCCACCTCTGAGCTCCTCTCCGCTGAGCCTCGCTTGATGCCTCCTCAAAGAACCTTCCCCTACAAGGTCAAGTGTTTCATCAAGTTCCTCGAACTCGGCCCCACTTTGGTTGATAACAAGGGTATCGGGGATCGAAGGATCTTGAGGGTGCAAAGGGAGTGTGGGAAAAGGAAGTCGGAGAGGAGACATTTCCTCTGAGTTACCGTTGCTCACATCAATGAACACTATCACGCCATCGCCTCCTCAGTAGGTGCCACTAGGATCGGCTCCTCGACTGGACATTTGGAGTTGCCGCAGACACATTAACTCCCTGTTGAGGAAGATAAGTGTGCCTTGAAAAGAGCTTGGAGTCCGTGACCACCCCTGGAGCTTGAAGCGCCTCATCCTAACCCTTTTTGAAGGACTTCTTTTGCCCATCATCAAAGGCCGAGATGAACTGCTCATGGCATTGTTTGTAGACATCCATGCAAGCAACATTCATTCTCCCAACTTCCCCACTTTCTCCTCTTTGAGCACCTCCACCCTCAAAGTCATCACCGCGAAGTTAGCCTCAGCCTCCAGCAGCTTGGTCTCTGTGACAGAGATCTTCAGCTCGGCTTCTTCCAGCCTCTTCACAGCCTCGGCCTCAGACGTCTTGCTCTTATCTAGGTCCAAGGTTTAGCTTTCTACTCTTCGGATCAGGTCGGCGATGCTCTTGGATTGATCAACTACCATCATTTCCACTTGGCCAATATGACGATCATTCTTCTCCAGCTTGGCTTGGGACTTCTCGGCTTTGGTCTGATAGTCCCAAAAAATAGTCGATGCTAACCCCCATTTGTTGGCAGGTGATTAACCATCAAAAGTGCTATTTTATTATATTTAATAATTGGTTAATTGCATATTATTTGTGATTAAATGTGTTAAATTCCTTGATTTTCTAATTTGATACTTTTTCTAGTTGTTTGGTTTATTTTGCAGGTAAATTAGTTGATTTAAAGTAATAATGGATAATGCAAGTGAAGCAATCACTAGAGGAAGAATCACAATTGATAAGGATTGAAGAGTCAAGATTGGGATAGGAAGAATTGAAGATAAATCAGAATTTTAATCCTTATAAGAGTTTAAGTGAGAAGGGATTAGGAAAGTTTCTTAAAAGATAAGGATTTGACACGTCTTCAGTATTTCATTCATAACTTTTGACTCCGATATCTGATGGACCTGATTTTTGTGGGGTTGGAAAGAAGACTTCAAGGGCTACAGAAGTTTATTTCACGAAAATTTCTTGATTCAGTCTCTAAATATGCGAAATTCAAGCTCGAAGTCTGGACAGATTTTGTACCCGCGGGGCCCAAGATTTATGCACGGGATTTAACCTTACAAGACATCTTTTTGGGAAAGGAATTCCTTTCAACCTGTATTTAGGATTTATTTTATTATAAATAGAGGCTCTCATCTATTGAGATAGGAGGATTTTAGATTAGGATTTATTTTATTTATTCTTTTTTCCATCTTTTTATTTTTAGTTCATCATGTCTGGCTAGAAGGCTAAGCTAGGGCTAGGGGAAAACCTCTCGACGGAGTACGGTATTTTTATTGACTCTTGTACTTAAGGATTTATGTTATTGTGTTAATTTAATCCCTAATCTTTTAGCAAAGTGTTTATGCTGTATAAACTCCTGAGTTGTTGTGCCATGTACATCGATTGCTTGATTTTCCCTGCGTGTAAATCACTGGTTATTCCACGCTGGAAGGATTAACATTATTTCATAAAATAATATGATTGAATGATTATTCAGGTTCCTGGTAGTCTTTTGATTATAACATTTGGATTTATCACTTGATTTGTTAATCGGATTAACTGACATTTAATTCCTGTTTCAAGTCAAGCTTTGAGTCTTTAACTATTATTGTATGAAGTTGAGAGAGAGTACATGATGCTCTAGTATTTATTTTATTACTGTTTTAATTACAAAAATCACTTTTCTCCAATCAACAACTTTCCAAGAAAATCTTTTTTCCTTTCAAATTACTTTTATTGTTCGTGTGATTGTTTCTTGTTTTCATAATTCCCTGTGGTTCGACCTCGGATTCCCGAGAAATTTATTACTTCGCACAACCTGCACTTGGGTGATCAATTCTAAAGTTGTAGCAGCAGGCTTGGAAAGAACGAAGATGAGAATATAGACAAAGAATTTGAAGATAGAAGGGGGGAAGTTTGCAGGAGCTTACCACCAAATTATGTTGGATCACTCCTTGGAGAAGGCGATTGTCCCCATACTCCTCCAGGATCGCCATGTCGGCGTCAAGTGCATAGTCTCACTGACGGCGAGGGCTACGTCAGGGGAGTGGATGATGGAGTCAGACTCCAGAACAGTCTGTCCCCTCCTAGTGACTGCTCAAGGGGCCCATTCGGCAGGACCAAAAGGTGTCGGGACGTCATGTTGACGTTTTACTTGTCACTCAATGGATGAGTCATCTTCCCGTCCATGGCATTGTCATTGCCGACCATCGCTTCTGTCCAGGTGGGAACTCTTAGTGCTATTGTCGTTGCTGTTGGATCCCCGATGGGACTTGATGTTGTTGCTGATGTCGTTGTTGTTGCTACTGTCGTTGCTATTGTTGTCGTTGTTGTTGTTGTTGTTGTTGTTGCTGTCGAGGTGATAGTGGAGGCACAGATGGTGGGATAATATTGGCCGCGGTCCCAAAAGAGCCATCGGGGCCCCGAGGCCAGAGCCTGCCTAGTCGTAGAGGCGGTCTCCAAACTTTCTGTGGTGATGGGGGGAATGCGAAACATGTCTGTTTCGGAAGGAGAGTCATGTCCCGAGTGGGTGACGTTGGAGTCGCGGTTTGGGTCGTCCTCGAGATTAGCCTCCTCTTCCTCCTCCGAAGAATGGTCTACCCAAATTGAAGGGTCGAAAGGTGGGGGAACTTGAGAAAAATGAGTGTAGCCAGGATGGTACCCGAGTAGCACGTGTGCTGCCCAAGCAAAAGGATCACCAGGGTTGTAGGACCACACCCTAAGGAGGTCGTCAAAATCAACAGAAGCTTTCGGAGGCTGGACGACATCCCTTTTGTATCCCTCTACAAAGAAAAACAGAAGGTCAGAAACAGGAATATCGACCAAGTGGCCATCATACTCGAAACCCTCGGTACATTGAGTCAATAGAGGCCATCATACTCGGATCCCTCACCCGTCTCCCATCTACTGCCAAGCATGATGAAATCCTAGGTATATCCTTTGTCCGAGTCAAGCATGTGCGTCACCAAGTACATAGAGGGGTCTCGTGACTTCAAATAGTATTTTTCATTACTGACCAGCTTCAAGTCCTAGCAAAATAGTATCTCATCCACCCCGAGATTCATTCTCAGCTAAGCATTTAGGGCGACCACGCCCATCACTACTCTAAAAAGGTTAATACAACACTAGAGAAGGAAGAGTCTCAAGTGCATGAGGACTTTGAGCAGAAGAAGGAGAAGATGGAGCCTAACTCCGCCCTCTATGATAGCCTTGGTATGGAAGGGCATAAGATCAACACTGCCCATATCTATCCTATGGAACTTAGGGTCGAAAACAAGAGTGAAGACCTCCTCGGGAATTCCGTAGGTGGACCTAAAGGCCTCTTTCAGGGAGTCATTCACCTGGGTTTTCCTTAACCTGTCTGTGTCTCTAGGCCTATCTGACCCACTGGGGACCCTAGTTCTACGTATATTGGCCATTGGGATTTGCTAGAAAGAGGGAGAAAAAGAGGAAGAGGAAGGTGAAGGCAAGGGAATACTTACAATCCAGTGACTTCGAAGGACCCCGTAGAAGAAGCTCCTCGGGAGTAAATGAAGAGGTTGCTCGGGAGAGTATTACAACTTGAGAGTTTGAATATCTAAAGAGTCTTGAATGAGCCATGAACTCCCCTATTTATACTGATAGGGATGTGGGTGGGAATTGAAGAGACACAAGCCATCAATTGTAAATTTAAAATTAGACACCAAACATGTAGGTAACCGTCCCTAATAACTGGAAGCCTCCACTCTTCGTGCGCCACCTATCCTATGACGCGAGAAAAATGAAGGTTGGGGGGCAGTTGACAGGACGTTAGGTGGCTCACTAGTGAAAAGTAGACACGTGGGCAACCACAACTGTTAGATCGAGCACAACTCACTTGAGATAGGCGCCGAGAAGTTATGGCATAAAGAGCCGAGTACTCCCCTCTGAACCCAACATTAAATAGAATATGACAGCTCATTAATATGGGTCTTGAGTGGTCTGACAAAATTATTAATGAGTGTCGAGATCCTCGAAGGATGTGGAGTCATCATTAAGAGGCATTAATGGCCTTCATGCCAACAGGAAGTCCTCGGGGAGTCCCAAGGGAGTTTGCTTCTTCGTCGTAAAAGTTGGGGAGTAGGTTCCGAGCGCCGAGATGAGGTATTTAATGACCGGAGATTGATTCATGAATGCTCGGCACTCCCCGAGTATGGATCCATTTGCCCGGGAAGACTAGCCTTAATGAAGCTTGATGGAATGACACTCATTATGATAGAAAATGAGCACAAGGCATTAAACTCTAGGATGGGACTCAAGGTCAGGATCATCATTGCAAATTCAGGTATAAATAACCCTCAAAAAGTTGGACTAAGGTATGCAATCTTGAGTGAGAAATATATTGTGTATTATGACAATAATGCCGACCAACTTGAGTTTCGGAGGGGATTATCTGGGTACACACCCTACCCCTTTTCTAATACCTCGATTATTTCACGTTCATGATTCAGGATTACCCAGAGAGTCGTTATTTCAACACATTGTAGGAATTCACCTGTGCACTTGTAATTTTGTTTAGGACAAGGATATAATGTTCCTGAGTTCTTTGTATTTATTTTTTGGGATTTTAATAAAATTTTCCTCTTCTTCTTAAAAAAAAATGATTGGCAGCATGATTGATTAGATAGATAAAGAATTTCAAAAAAATTAATAAAACACTAATGCTATTGGGACATAATTTAGGGGCATAATGTATTGTGACCAATGAAGTGATAGAGAATGCTTTTAATGATATGACCCATTGTAGTATTAAATGCATTCAACTATCACTCCATTGGTCAAAATGCATTATGTCTTCAAATTATGTCCTTAAATTATGTCTCAATAGTATTGCTCTTAATAAAAAGCCCTCATGCAATAATTTTTTTTTGAAGTGTGAAAAACTTAGGGAGATCAATTTTAAATAGTTGTATTAAATTTTAGTTTTTGTAAAGGGTTATAATTAATTTTTTTTGTTATTTTTTATTTGCATACACTATGAATACCAATTTTTTTTAAAGTATTCAATATAAATGTACTATATCATTTTTAGCGATTAGTAGAAAACAAAAAACTTGCTAAAATGTCTTCCCTATAGTAATTTTTTGGCTCTGCCCCAGTAGACAGGAATTTAGACCTATGAGGGATAGAGGTGAATGTAATGAAGTGGATCAATGCACTCGGTTATGAATCCACCACAACGGATTCAATTTTGTTTGTTCAATCATGAACTATTTGATCTATGTAATTTGAAGGGGCATAAAATGACTACATACTTTTTGACTAGGTAATAAAGCCACATGCGCTAAGGCACGTGAGAAGAGGTCACACATGAAAGGCACGTGGGTGAAGCAGACTGCTCCTCCCTAAAACTAGAAGCTTGCTAGTTGAACCAATGCCACAATCAACCGAGCAGATATCAAAAGTGCTTGGATAAGAAGGCCTAGTTGTTAACATAACCAAGTTGTAGCCAAGGCCGAGCAGTAAGAATAGTTTGAGCTCTGTTCAGAGTTAACTTATAATAAAGATGACTAGGCTATTCCAAGGAATCAAAGGCTGTGACAAACCAATAAGGACGTTGTCAAAGTTTAAGGTAAGCATTATACATGTGACCTAAAAAGAAGACGAATGAGAAAGAAAGTTGGAAGATATTTCAATACCAATCAAGAATTGGTAGTGTAAACCTTCGGGAATGAGCTATGGGATCGAAGTATCTTATCTGGGTGATCTGTATAGGGCTTGATATGGTGTCTGAGCTACCAGGCCCATAAAGTGGTGGATGAATGCTATATTTTACGACGTATAGTGTGTGAAAGATGGTAGAAATATAGTGGTTCACCGGCTAGTAAGCTCGGCTAGTCCACTCTCTAATGGAGACTCTTGCTCCTTTTTCTTATTTGATGAATTGAATGTGTTACAGTAGAATACTCAGGGTACTAGGGTTTCCAGTTGCTCTTTCCTCTCGTGATGGAGGTTGCCTTCCCCTTTTATGGCCTCCTCCTTACCTCTATCCCGGAATTACTTCCTATGTTGAAGGGACCGTGCCCTATCTTCATCCATAATTCCGGAGTTACCTAAACTCCTTACGGCTGGCCTCAAATGGAGAGATCTTTGCCTTCTTTCGTGGGATTCTCCTTAGTTTTAGGAGGGGATCGTAGTTGAATACGGGTTTCATGCCTTGGATTGGTTCTACTTCCTTTATAACTGTATCCGTTGTCATCTTGCTGTCCATTCATCATTTCTCAACATGTGTCCCCGGCTGGGAGCTCTTAGTGCTGACTAGATGAGCTCTGACCACTGCTGGATGAACTCTGCTTATTCTACCGGAGCTCCCGACCTGAGCTTATTTCCTGAGCTCGTGTCTATTTATTTTAGGCATCATCAGTTGCCCCCCAGCTCTTGCCTTAAGCTGGCTTAGGTAAGGGCTGACCTGCATTCCAGACTGAGTTAAATATTCACGTGGCTAATACGTGACTTGGAGATTTTTGACGGTTTGCAGTAGTCATGACTTCTCCTCGATTCCCGCGCATGTCTCAGCCCACGTCCTTCAAGCTTTAAATACACAGAAACAGCTACATGAACCGTTTTCTTCGCACTGTTCATCTTCTCTACTGCTCTTCGTCTCTATCCTCTCTGCGATTTTGGACCATTGAACCTTTCTGCTTTCTTGCTTGAAATCGAATTCCCAGTCCTCGTTTCGAAGTTTCACATCGCCTCCTTCCCCTGATAGTGCTCCAGACTTCCGTTCACTGCTATTCCTGAGTTAGGTACGTCCTTTGCCCCTTCCTCTTCCTTCCTTTACTCTGGATCCCTCGAATTCGAGGTGGTTGCTGCATTTTTGGGCTTTTCGATTCTTTTATTTTTGGAATCGCGACCATTGCTTAGCCCCCCTTCCTTATTTCGTCGATTGGAGCTCTATAGTTCACATTCTTGCCGTCGGGAGTTACTGTGCTGACCCAAGGGTTATCAAAGAGTGCCTAACCCGTGCTCCTTTGCTTTATCGTTCCTTTCACCTTCGTTTTTCCCTTCCTATCATGTCTGCCTCCTCTGGAGCCACTCGCTCCTCTGTTTCACTTTTAGGGCCTAAGTCAGCCGAAGAGGATACTGAATTAGGGGAGGTAGGTGATGAGATAGATAACTTCCCTGGGGTAGATGCCGTTGATTCTGTGGTAAATACCGAAGAGCCTCCCTCAACTCCCACTCCCCTGCCCCCCAAGTCAGACAAGGGTAAAAGTAAGGTTAGTGGAGTTGGGGTTTCTGACGTCTCAACATATTTAGGGGCTGCTTATGAGTTAGCCGAGCAAGTGGGCCCTAGCAAGCTCACCCCTTTTTTGTTGAATGTTTTGCGTACTCGTTATAGGTTCCCTGAGGGTGTTGAGCTTTTGAGCCCAGACGACTTTACTCCCTACGTTACCCAGGTTAATAAGAAAGTTTGCTTTTTTGAGGCTGCCTTTGATAACGGCCTTCGTTTTCCTATGCATCCTTTCTTCAAGGTCATCCTGCAGTACTTCCATGTGTGCCCCTCTCAACTTTCTCCTAACTTCTGGGGAGTGTTAGCGGGTTTCCTGGTTATCTTCAAGAAGTCAGGCCTCGGAGTCCCTACCCTTCCATTATTCCTTGAATTCTTCAATGTAAAACAGACCTCTGAAGGTTTCCTGTATGCCTCCAAGCGCACCAACGTTAGACAGCTTATTTCTCATATTCCGACCTCCCATAAGCATTGGAAGGAATATTTCTTCTTTGTCGGGGGCATCAACTGGGAATATAACCCTGCTGACAGGTCGGATACATTGGGTATCCCCAAAGCCTGGGCTCGTCCGGATAACTTCGGTGAGTCCCTAATTGGGTAGGTCGTGTCCTACATTTCGAGGGCCATGAGCCCCTAACTCTGCTCTGCCGTTGTGTTTTTCAGGTACCCGCCTCGAACTCAGTGCTGAGGAGCAAGAGGTGAGGGGGATATTGGCAAAGTTAACCCCCCGAAGGTATTCTGAGCTCCTTTTGCCCCAGGTTTTGGTGGACAGTGGGTTCAGCCTTCCTGAGGTTGAGATTGAGGCTCCGCTTCCTATTTCTGTGCTCCGTCCTGAAGAAGCTTCTGGTAATCCTCCTTTCCTAAGGGTTCTTTTATCTCTCTCTTTATTTCGTTTTATATAACTGTTCTAGCTCAGATCCTCCAGGTCCCACCACTATGAAGCTCAACCCTGAGGAAATCCAAGCAAAGGTGGACAAATTGTCAAAGAGCGGTCGAGGTAGCAAGCGAAAAGTCCAGGTTGGTTCTGGGAGTAGCTCTGCTCCTCAGGCCAAAGTTCGGAAAGTGGAGGAGTCAACTTCTTCTCCTACTGCCGAAGGCCCAGCTCCTCCCCCCGGCTCTTCTGAGGTGGTGAAGACCCGTTCTTCTCAAAAGCCTCTGCCTATTTCAGAGGGAGGACATAACTCTCCTTCCTCGTCAGAGGTTGCAAGGGCTTTGGATGTGATCCCAAGCATCCGACCTTGTAAGTTCAAGTATAGCTCTTCGGGGAAGCTCATTAAGACCCCACGGGTGGGTTCTGAGAGCAAGAAAGGGTCGCTCCCCGACGTGAAGGAAGAGGAGGATTCATTTTTTGAAAACATGGAGCTCGCCGCAGGGGCTATTTCCTCCATTCTTCCTGAGTCTGACGTCGTGAAGTCTGCTACCATGGATCTCGAAGAATCCTTTACATCAGCTCTTCAGGGAGCAGCCACTGTAAGTATTGACACTTTTCGGCATCCTCTTGTCCTTATATCATAGTTGTTTATAGCTTATCTATATGTATTTGTGTCTTTAGCTGGCCATCCATGTAAAGGGGCTCGTGAAGAGGGTTCGGTCTTCGGAATCTTCTGCCCAAGTTCTGAAGGCATACGAGCTCAAGGTTGCAGAGCAGGCCTTTGAGAATGATGATCTCAAAAACCGAGTGAAGGACCTTACCGAGCAACTGGAGAAGCAATCTTCTGACCTCAAGAGCTTCAAAGCAGCCAAGCTTAAGGCTGAGGAGGGAGAAAAGAAGGCTCGTGACGAGCTAAGAATTCAGGGGGATGAGTTGAAGAACAAGACTGAGCTCTGGGCTAAAGCTAACCAGGAGGCCTTTGACGCCCGTAATTCTCTTGAATTCATGAAGAGAGAATGCGAGACCATCAGTGAGGCAAATGGGGTTCTTCACCAGGAACTCAAGGAAAAGAATGCTTTGATAGCCGAGCTGACTGATGACGCTACCACTCAATGGGCTTGTGGATGGATTGCTTTCCAGCGTAAGGCTTCCAAGCAGTATCCTGACCTGGACTTCAACCTTCCCATCCCTAAAGAGGGGGAATTGGAGGAATCTGACTCTAGTGGTGAGGAGGACACCTCAGTTCTTCCTCCCGAAGCTCCACTCCAAGATACCTCTGTTTTTCCCTCTACTGTTCTTGCTGTGCCCTCATCTGCTAACCCGGTGGCTGAGGCACTTGAGCAGACATCATTGCCTGATACGGCAGAGGCTCCTGGGGTCAGCGTTCCCGAAAATTCTACTCCTCCCGCATCAGGATCCTTGCTTACTGAGCTCCTGGGTTCTGCTTCTCCTGCTGATGCTGTGTCTGCCGAGCTGCAGGGCCTTCTGTCCACTCCCCCTTCAGAGATTTAGGATGTGCAATTTCTTTGTAAAAACTTTTTGAGGTGTAATTTGGCTTAAACTATTTTGCAATCTTCATTTGTTTTCCTTTTGTTGGCTCAGCCCATATATATATATATCTTTCAATTTCAGCACATATGTATCTTTGGATTTTGATCTCGAATCGCAACTGTTTACTTATCTGACTTGATTTGCATGTACAACTTTGTATACTCCCCTTGCCCCCTTTTGCTTTGAAGGGTGATGTGCACTTCTTGAAGCGAAATTACTAGATTTGAAGAGTACAGGGGACTTGGTGTTATGTTCAATTGCTTCTCCTGAGCCTTTTAAGCTCGGTGGTTGGTACCCTAGGGATCCACTCCTTATTCTTCTTCTTTCTGAGCTGCTCATCTTTACCTCTGAACTGGCGTGCTCCTTCAGAGTTGCATAGCTCGTGCATGTGAGCCTATGAATTCTTGCTGAGCTAAGACGGTTCTTCTTTTGAACCTAAAAGCTCTTACTGAGCTCTTTATCTTTTTTGTATGAACTGCAGAGCGCTTTTGAGCTACTTGGCTCTGTTGTCTGATCTCAAAGTTTATTTCTGAGCTTCATCGCTCTTTTGTCTGAACTTAAAGGTTCTGTCTGAGCTCCATGATTCTTTCAACGGACCCTTTTCTGGAACAGATAATAAATTTCGTTGCTCCAAAAAAATAGAAGACCTTCTTCTGCGTTTTACCTCTCTTTTTCCCCCATCTTGTTTTGAGGGATGTTTCAGACCTTCTTTAGGCAAGGTTATGAACTTTCAGAGGCTGTTGAGTTCCTTTGATGAATTCTTCTCCTCTAACGTGAGCAGGGCTCTTAGAATTGTAAGCCTTAAAGACTTGCTATACAAGTGTTCTGTTTTTGACTGGGCCGAGCTCAAATATGGAGGATACGTTGCTTGGTGGGGTCAGAATTTTTGTTGGTTGTTTTGAGTGCAAATAGGAGGGGTAGTATCTGATTTCTTTTCCCGCGTTTCTTCTCTCAACCGCTTCCCATAACCGCCACGTCTTTCCCCTTTCCATAACCGCAACCACTTTCCATAACCGTAGCCACTTTCCATAACCGTAACCACTTTCCATAACCGTAACCACTTTCCATAATTAAAAACTAAACAGGCCACTTGATTCCCTCTTTCTTGGCTCTTAGTTTCCTGAAAAGCTCCCAAGTGCATGACCTATTCTTGACTTTCTTCTTGATTTCTTGCGTCTTTTTCCTTACCAGCAATTTCGATGGCTGCTTCTGCATCTTCTTTGTTCCAGGAACGATCCTCCTTTGGAATCGAATGGAAGTGGCATTGTCGCTATCTGTTCCCTTCCATACTTGTATCTTCTAATTTGGTGGACATAAAAAAATGGTTTTTCCCTGATCTCGACTTGCCTTTGCGAGTCTCTTCTTCCGACGAGCCTTGCAACTACCACCCCCGTGGGGAAGTTTGTTTCTTTGAAGGTGCTATGGACATGGGACTTCGCCTTCCCATTCATCCGGCCATTGGGCGAGTTCTTGCCTATTATGGCCTGTGCCCTTCTCGCCTTTCTCCACGAGGATGGGGTGCTATGGTAAGCTTCTTCTTGTTCTGCCGCCTGCATGCTCTTGGCAGGTTCCCCTTTGTCTCTGAGTTTCTATACTTCTTTGAGATTGAAGAAGATGATGCCCCCTGCTTCAGTTTCTTCCGTTGGAGGGATTTCAATTTACGCCCTTTGGTTCTAGATCTTCCCTCCAACCCTGAAGGGTGGTCTAAGCGTTTCTTCTTCGCTTCTGGAGAGGCTTGGAGGTCTCCTGAGGATCGCTGTCGTAAAGCTAGGATTCCTCGGTCCTGGAAGAGCTTCTCTTGTATTGGTAAGCTCGAGCATAGCTCTTTTGAGTATTTTCCTTTTAAAGATATGCTCTCATTATGTCCTTGCTGTGCAGATCCACCTGACCTGGGTTTACCAGGGATGGTGAATATCAACGAGTTATTGCTTGTGGAGTCTAAGACTTATTCCGAGCTGATGACGAGTGCAAACCTCTATTTGCTTGGGGCTGAGGCTACTGAGTTTGAGTTTTCCACTATTCCTTACTCTTCCTGGACCTCTTTCTCTGATTCTGATGAGGACGGGGATTCTGACAAGGACGGAAACACCGTCACGAGTTCAAGGAAGCGTAAGAGGGATGATTCTCCTTCTCCTGACTCTCTGTCCACCATCTTCCTTACCTCCATTGGTCAGAAGCTTCTTGACTCTCTTCACAAGGCTGAGCAAGAAAGGGATGAGCTGCAAAAAGAGAATGCTAGCCTGAAGGGAGAGGTTGCTGAGCTGAAAGCTGAACTTAAGAAAGACTAGGATTTTTGTTCCCTTGTATCTTTCTTTCTTTTCTTGAACGATGCCAGACTATGACCCCCTTTTTTTTTTATACTTTTGCGCACGTTTGTTTTCTTGGATATTCTGAATTCAAGGTTGTTCATTTTTGAGTATGCATGCCCATATACGAGCTCTTGGTGTTCGGAACACGAACAGAAGATCATGTTTGCACTGACCTTAGTTCCTGACTAGTCCCAGAGATCAGACCACGAACATCGATGGAAAACAGAAGATCATGTTTGTGCTGACCTCAATTCCCAACTGATTTCCATAGGTCGCACCACGGGCGTTGATGGAAAACAAAATGTCATGTTGGTACTGACCTCACTTCCCATCTGACTTTGTGAGTGCTTTCTGCCGTACTGGACATTTTAGGGTCTTCGAGGGTGTAGGCAGTGCATAAAGACCACTAGTCGCGGGGGAAAGACTGTTGGTGTCTCCAAGAAGAGCTCGTTCTTTAATTTGACTTGTTGGTGTCTCCAAGAAGAGACCAGTCTTGAATTTTACGAGCCTAGAAGCTTGTATGCGCCGAGGAGCTGTAGTACTCATCTTGCTTTTGGTAAGCTTGGAAGCTTATTATTTGTTTATGAGCTGAAGAGCTCATCTTGTATTTATAAGCTTTGAAGCTTATCGTTTGTTTATGAGCTGAGGAGCTCATCTCGTATTTATAAGCTTTGAAGCTCATCGTTTGTTTATGAGCTGAAGAGCTCATCTTGTATTTATAAGCTTTGAAGCTCATCGTTTGTTTATGAGCTGAAGAGCTCATCTTATATTTATAAGCTTTGAAGCTTATCGTTTGTTTATGAGCTGAAGAGCTCATCTTGTATTTATAAGCTTTGAAGCTTATCGTTTGTTTATGAGCTGAAGAGCTCATCTTATATTTATAAGCTTTGAAGCTTATCGTTTGTTTATGAGCTGAAGAGCTCATCTTATAAGCTTTGAAGCTTATCGTTTGTTTATGAGCTGAAGAGCTCATCTTGTATTTATAAGCTTTGAAGCTCATTGTTTGTTTATGAGCTGAAGAGCTCATCTTGTATTTATAAGCTTTGAAGCTTATCGTTTGTTTATGAGCTGAAGAGCTCATCTTGTATTTATAAGCTTTGAAGCTTATCGTTTGTTTATGAGCTGAAGAGCTCATCTTGTATTTATAAGCTTTGAAGCTTATCGTTTGTTTATGAGCTGAAGAGCTCATCTTATATTTATAAGCTTTGAAGCTTATCGTTTGTTTATGAGCTGAAGAGCTCATCTTGTATTTATAAGCTTTGAAGCTTATCGTTTGTTTATGAGCTGAAGAGCTCATCGTGTATTTATAAGCTTTGAAGCTTATCGTTTGTTTATGAGCTGAAGAGCTCATCTCTTTACTTTGGACTCCATTGAAGGGTGAATAAAAGACTTGCTCTTTCTTATTCAAAAATAGCTATATTACAAGTAACACTTACTGGAAAAACTTCTTAAGGTGCTCGGCGTTCCACGAGTGAGGTAGAACCTTTCCTTCCTCTGTTTGCAACTCATAATTCCCCGGTCTGATTATCCTTGACACGATATAGGGCCCTTCCCAATTGGGTCCCAATTTCCCATGCGTGGGATCCTTTCTTGCAAGCAGAAGCCTCCTAAGTACCAAATCTCCAGCCTTGAAACTTCTGTGTTTTACCCTCCTGTCATAATACCTCGCAGTTTTCCTTTGGTAAGTGCGGACACGGTGCAGAGCTCTGTCCCTCTTTTCATCCAAGAGATCGAGGTTCAGCAAAAGAGATTCATCATTGTGCTCGGAATCTGCAAACTCCACCCTTGGTGATTGGAGCCCTATCTCTACTGGGGCCACTGCCTCGGTCCCAAAGGCCAAAGCAAAGGGGGTTTCCTGAGTCGCAGATCTGGCGGTGGTCCTGTAGGCCCACAATACCTCCGGGATGTACTCCACCCATTTGCCTTTCATATTTTCTAGCTTGGTCTTCAAAGCTGACTTTATGGTTCTTATTGTGACCTCTGCCTGCCCATTAGACTGGGGATGGGCTGGAGCTGAGAAATAGTTCTTGATTCCAAGCTCAGCACAAAAACTTTTGAACTTTGAATTATCGAACTGCTTTCCATTGTCAGATACGAACGCTCTGGGAACTCCAAACCTGCAAACTATCGACTTCCAAACAAAGTTTTGAACTTTTTGCTCTGTGATCGTTGCCAAAGGTTCGACCTCTGCCCATTTAGTAAAGTAATCCACTCCTACGATGGCAAACTTGCACTGCCCCACACCGGTGGGAAGGGGTCCCAGAATGTCCAACCCCCACTGCTGAAAAGGCCATGGGCTTACCACCGAGGTTAGGAGCTCGGGAGGACAGTGGGACATATTAGCATGCTCTTGGCAAGTTTTGCATTTTCTTACTAAGTCGGTGGCGCTTTTGAGCATGGTGGGCCAATAATATCCTTGCCTCAGTACTTTTCCTGCCAAGGCCCGAGCTCCTATGTGATTGCCACATATCCCCTCATGTACCTCTCTGAGTATATAATTAGCATCTTCGTCTCCTATGCACTTAAGGAGAGGCATTGTAAATCCACGTTTGTATAGTTTCCCTTGCATCAGGGAAAATCTGGCTGACCTGGCCCTTAGCTTGGATGCCTCCTTGGCATTACTTGGCAAAGTTCCATTCTGAAGGTACTCTACGATGGGATCCATCCAGCTCGGCTGAGCTTCAATTGATAGAATTTCCTCTTCTTCGATGCTTACCGAGGACTTTGGAAGGTGCTCTACTGGAATTAGCCTATCCAAATCCTCTTGCGAGGCAGTTGCTAACCTTGCCAGAGCATCTGCTTGTGAGTTCTCCATTCTAGGCACGTGTCTGACCTTAACCTGCACAAACTGTTTCATCAGTTCTCGTACCTTTTTGAGGTACAGGACCATCTTCTCGCCTCTTGCCTCGTAACACTCTTCTATCTGCTTCACCACCAGCTGAGAGTCACTGCAGATCTCCAGCTGCTCTGCTTCCATAGAATAGGCAAGATTAAGCCCAGCGATAACGGCTTCATATTCTGCCTCATTATTTGAAGCTTTGAACCCGAATCTGAGGGCATATTCGACGTCTATTCCTTCTGGAGAGGTCAGGATCATTCCTGCACCGCTTCCCTGAGCATTGGCAGCTCCATCCACTGAAAGCTTCCATATGGGAAGGTCCGGTACTAAATCCGTGGTTTCCATAGGCGCTGCTGCTGTGAATTCTGCAATAAAATCTGCCAAAATTTGCCCTTTGATGGCAGTTCTTGGCTTGTACCTGATATCAAACTCACTGAGCTCTACGGCCCATTTAACCAACCTCCCTGAGGACTCCGGCTTGTGAAGCACTTGCTTCATTGGCTGATCTGTTGGAACTTCGATAGTATGAGCCTGGAAATAAGGTCTAAGTCTTCTAGCTGTTGTAACCAGAGCTAGAACGAGTTTTTCCATCTTTGGATATCTCTCCTCTGCCCCCCTCAGAGCTCTGCTACAGTAGTAGACTGGTTGCTGAGCTCTGTCTCGCTCCCTAACTAGCGCTACACTTGTTGAAAAATCTGAAACCGCTAGGTAGAGGGTGAGGACTTCCCCTTCTAGAGGGCTCACCAGAACAGGAGGAGAGCTCATATATCTCTTTAGGTCTTCGAATGCTTCTTCACACTTGGCATCCCAGCGAAATGCCTTCTTCAAGATCTGAAAAAATGGCTGGCATTTATCGCTGGACCTAGACACAAAACGGCTCAGTGCAGCTATCCTGCCTGTCAAACGTTGCACTTCTTTCGTGTTGGATGGTGATTGCATTTCCACCATTGCTCTAACCTTTTCTGGATTGGCTTCAATCCCTCTGCTGCTGACTATAAAGCCCAGAAATTTTCCTGCCGAGACCCCAAATGCGCACTTCGCAGGGTTTAGCTTCATTTTGTACTCCTTTAGAATTCGGAATGACTCAGCTAAGTGCTCGATGTGGAGCTCTGCTTTCAGTGACTTCACTAGCATGTCATCAATGTAAACTTCCATGGATGCTCCTATTTGCTTTTGGAACATTTTATTCACTAACCGCTGGTAAGTGGCTCCAGCGTTCTTCAATCCGAAGGGCATGACCTGATAACAATATGTTCCCTGTTCAGTCACAAAGGAGGTCTTCTCCTGATCGCTGAGATCCATCCTGATCTGGTTGTAGCCTGAGAAGGCGTCCATGAAACTGAGGAGCTCGTGCCCTGCAGTGGCATCCACTATTAGGTCAATCCGAGGTAAAGGAAAACTGTCCTTGGGGCATGCTCGGTTGAGATCAGTGAAGTCGATGCACAATCGCCACTTCCCATTGGTTTTCTTTACAAGAACTACATTTGCTAACCAAGTGGGGTAATGAACCTCCCTGATAGCCTTGGCATGGAGGAGTTTGCTGACCTCTTCATTGATTGCCTTTTGCCTTTCAGAAGTAAAGCTCCTCCTCTTCTGTTTGATGGGTCTGCAAGTTGGGTTCACGCATAGCTTGTGGGTAATAACCGATGGGTCAATTCCTTCCATGTATTCTTGCTTCCAAGCGAACACTCCTATATTCTCTTTTAGGAACTGGATGAGGAGTCCTTTGAGCTCATCGTTCAGTTTGGAACCCACATAAACGAGGTGTTCTGGCTTCTCATCAAGCTGAACTGGTTCCAGCTCTTTCGATGGCATTGGTCTTGTCTCCATTTCATCTCTCATGTCGAGCTCATCCAGTTGGATGTTCTCAACCTCCTTCCTTTTTATAGAAGCCATGTAGCATTCCCGTGCTACGCGCTGGTCTCCTCGGACCACTCCGATTCCATTTTCTGTAGGGAATTTCACGACTAAATGATAGGCAGATGGGATTGCCTTCATAGAATTTAAGGATGGCCTTCCAAGCAAGATGTTGTAAGCAGATGGTGCATCGACTACTAGGAATTTGACAGTGGTAGTGGCTTGGCAAGGTGGGTCCCCCAGGGTGAGCACGAGCTGGATTGAACCCAGGGGGAGCACCCTTTCCCCAGAAAATCCCAGTAAGTGAGTGCTTACTGGCTCAAGTTTCTGCCTTCCTATGTCCATCATGTCGAACGCAGGTGCGAAAATAATATCTGCCGAGCTCCCGTTATCAATTAGAACCCGATGAACTGTTCTATTTGCCACTACAGCTCGTACCACCAGTGGATCATCATGGGGGTATTGGCACCCTTCTAAATCAGCATCTGAAAAAGTGATAGCCGTATCCAAGCGTGGTGCCTTGGATACAGCGTACACTTCGAGAGCTTCTTCGGCTCTGATCCGCCGGAGGTGCGCCTTCCGAGCTGAGCTTGACTCTCCACCTCCTGCGAACCCTCCAGATATTACCCTTATTTCCCCTAGAGGCTGCTGGTGTGGCGCAGGTGCCGGCTGCCGAGGTGGTGGAGGTGGAAGAGCTTGGTTCTGGTTGTCGTTGGCGACAAAACGACGCAGCTGACCTCGCTGGATCAAGAACTCGATTTCCTTCTTTAACTGAATGCAATCATCAGTGTGGTGTCCATGATCCCTGTGATAATCACAGTACTTCGTGGGGTCTCTCTTTGCCGGGTCTGCCTTCATCCGAGGTGGCCATCTCAAGAACCTTTCGTTTTGGACCTCATTCAATACTTGTGACACAGCGGCAGTGAGAGGGGTAAATCGCTGAGGTCCGTATCTGGGCTGTAGTTCTGGCTGCATGGGACCCAAACGATCTCTGACATTTCCTCTCCTCTTGGGTGAGCGGTCTCTATCCCTTCTTGGGGACCTTTCCCGCCCTTTCTCCTTTCTGGGACTCCGGTCCCTTCTCTTTTCTTCTTTTTCCTTCTCCTTTCGTGAAGATGTACCTCCTACCTTAGAAAGGAGTGCCTCTTCTCCATTTATATATTTCTCTGCCTTGGCTAATACTTCAGCCATACTTGCCTGAGGGTTCTTCGATATAGAGAACATCAAGTCCTTTGACTGCACTCCCAATCCAGCAATGAAAGCCGTTATAGCAAATTTTTCATCTGGAATGTCTACTTTCAATGTCTCCGAGTTAAACCTTTGGACGTATGACCTCAGATTTTCTTGGGGCCCCTGCTTCACATTTAGTAGGTGGTAGCTCGGCTTTCTGTATATCCGAGCTCCTATAAAGTGAGATACGAAAGCTATGGAGAGCTCTTTGAAGGATGAGATAGAGGCTGGTGGGAGCCTGTTAAACCAGGCTAGGGCAGAACCTTTCAGTGTAATGGCAAAGGCCCTGCAACGCACAAGATCCTGGTATCCATGCAACTCCATCTGGTTCTTGTAAGTGTTGAGGTGATCCACGGGATCTTTCGTTCCGTCAAAGACCTCTATTTGAGGCATCCTGAACTTAGGTGGGAGAGGGAAGTGTAGCACTCCCGTGGTGAATGGGGACTCAGTTTGCTGAACCAAGATATCCATGGTAACCGGAGCCTTGCTTTTTACAGCCTCCTTCATGTGGCTGAGCTCTTGCTGGATGTCTTTGAAGCGTTGTTCCCAGCGCTGCTCTTTCCTGTCCTGAGGATAAGGGAAAAAATCATCCCTATCCCCCCCGTCGTTCTGACTTTGCACCTCGTCGTTATGGCCATTCCTAGGGGGTACAAAAGGAGCATACCCCCTGGTATGGCTGCTTTCTCCTCCTTCGCCGACCTTTCTGAGGGGGTCCCAGTGTCGCCGATCTCTGTAAGGGGGATTACTCTGGCCTTCTTGGGCCGGTCGTGCCTCCTGTGGGCGTTGTACGAGCTTTGATAGCTCTTCATTTTCTTTTAGTAAGCGTTGGTTGACGAGGCGAAGGGCCTCCAACTCGTTATTAATGGGGGAATTGACCTCTGGGATATTCCCGGGTTGTCTGCCGTTGGTAGCTTCCTGTGGGTCTTGCATTCGCGGTAGGTTTGTTTGACTTCTGCTCATATTTCGTGTCGTTACCATCAGTCACTGAAAGACCAGCTTATTTGTAGAAGGAACAGTCGTTCCCACAGACGGCGCCAAACTGGTAGTGTAAACCTTTGGGAATGAGCTATGGGATCGAAGTATCTTATCTGGGTGATCTGTATAGGGCTTAATATGGTGTCTGAGCTACCAGGCCCATAAAGTGGTGGATGAATGCTATATTTTACGACGTATAGTGTGTGAAAGATGGTAGAAATATAGTGGTTCACCGGCTAGTAAGCTCGGCTAGTCCACTCTCTAATGGAGACTCTTGCTCCTTTTTCTTATTTGATGAATTGAATGTGTTACAGTAGAATACTCAGGGTACTAGGGTTTCCAGTTGCTCTTTCCTCTCGTGATGGAGGTTGCCTTCCCCTTTTATGGCCTCCTCCTTACCTCTATCCCGGAATTACTTCCTATGTTGAAGGGACCGTGCCCTATCTTCATCCATAATTCCGGAGTTACCTAAACTCCTTACGGCTGGCCTCAAATGGAGAGATCTTTGCCTTCTTTCGTGGGATTCTCCTTAGTTTTAGGAGGGGATCGTAGTTGAATACGGGTTTCATGCCTTGGATTGGTTCTACTTCCTTTATAACTGTATCCGTTGTCATCTTGCTGTCCATTCATCATTTCTCAACATGTGTCCCCGGCTGGGAGCTCTTAGTGCTGACTAGATGAGCTCTGACCACTGCTGGATGAACTCTGCTTATTCTACCGGAGCTCCCGACCTGAGCTTATTTCCTGAGCTCGTGTCTATTTATTTTAGGCATCATCAAGAATAATCCGGTGAAAGAATAGGTGTATCACCTAGTATAACCAACGATGAAATTCCTAGTAGAAAGGGCATTATATGATACTATAAATACTGGGTAATGCTTGAGTCAAAGGTATGCACTCTTTTCCGAACATATTGATTTACTTTGTCTCAATTGCCTTACTGACTTAAGTATCGGAGAACTTCCGACCGACAAACCCCCAATCTCTGACCGTTTGTTCATTTTATAGAAGAAGCAGTGTAGTTTTGTTCGTTTTCCTAATCCCTTAATCACAGGTTGAATTGAAGATACGAGATTTAATTAAAAAACCAATTAGATTTACAAGGAAACCCAAAAATCAATCATTATCATTAATTCAATTTTAAGTACCTATACAATATATTCTTCAAAAGAATACTACAAAGCGGTGGAGTAAATCCTTGTATTTTTAGCCTAAAGGCTCCGTGCAAAAATTGACTGATTCGTTGATTTAGTGAATCGGAAGCAATTTTGTAGCATTACATATAAGGGGTTTACGAGTAGCCCTCCATATGGTTATTGGTCGAATGCAATGTTTCAATTGGCCTCTGACAAATAAGAAACAATTAACCTGCAGTGGAGTACTACAAACTTGTCATGTTACATCGATCATATCCGGCTGGTTAATAAGATCAATACGTCAATGATATTTTCTTGGAATCGCTTGTGTGAGTTCTTGTGGTTACTAGATGAGAGACAAAAGAATTTTAATTTCGAAAACTACATTGGAGTTGTGACTTACGTTTTGTATGGTCTAGAACTGGGCGGCCTTGCTTGCGCAGACTCGGTGGTGTGGGATCACTGCAATGGCTGTATCAAAGCTTGGCCCCGCTCCCGCTACAACGACTCCTTCTTCGAAGGTGACAACTCGCTTGACTGGTCCTAAGAGACTAGAGTAGTCGGACATTTTCAATAGCCAAATTACTATAGTGTCCTCAATTTTGGCCACACACTAATCCCAGTTCAACCCATCTAATATGATTTTCCAAGAGTCTCCGATTGAGTATCAATTTCAAAGTCGACATGAATGCTAAGATCACTTACAAACAGTTCATTTATTATTTGTTTGTTAAAATGTTACAATCTTGAATATAAAGGTATTTTGGTCATTTGAACTGAACCGCAATATAGAACAAAGTTACCAACGGGTCTTTGGTCTAATAGTACTCCTTGTCTTATAAAATTTTTGCTTCTTGAGGTCAAGAGTTCAAGTTCCCTCCCTTTCTAATATATATATATATATATATATATATATATATATATAGAACAAAGTTGAGAGTGAGAGCAATGGTTGTACCAAAGCCTTTTTTTTTTGTTTGTTTTCGTTGGGTGGGAGAGGAAGAGAGAAGGATATAAATATAGTCTACATAGATGAGAAGATAAGGAGATTGGCCTGGCTTTGGCATCTGCATGTCTCTGTCCAATCCAATTTGGGAGCTAGCTCGTATGAACCTCACTTCCAACGTTTGCCCTCCCTTGGCTATCCCAATTATACAATTGAGTGTGGTTTAAGAACAACCCACCCATGATCTCACTTAGAAAGAAGGCGAAACAAGTTAAAAAACAACGTTCCCTTCTAACGTGTAAGGTTAGAATATACCAACTCAAGTCAAAGGAGCTCATTCACACTTCACAACCTATATATCAAAGGTCTCATCTTACGTGTAATTGCCATGTTCATTTGATGCAGTAAATAAAGAAGTTAGCATACATTATTTTTGATGATACCTAAAATAAATTCCAGACATGAGCTCAGGAGAATAGGTCAGCTCGGGAGGTCGAGCTAGACACACTTAGTTCAGGAAACCAGAGCTAAAACTCTACCCAGGAAAAGATAATAGCAAGAATGACTAGGAGGTAGTTGGATGACAGCCCACACCCCCAGCGGAATGGAAAGCTAGAATTAAGCCGAATAACTCTCAACTAATCAAGATCCCCTCCTAAAATCTAGGAGAATCACACAATGACAGGCAAGAACCTCGGCTAATCCTAACAGAATAGGGGAACAGCCCCATAAAAACTAGGTAACGCCTCCATTGAGGGGATGACCCAAAATTGTACTGAGAAAGGACAATCAATAAAAAAAAAGAGCAAGAGCCTCCATTAGAGAGTGGACTAACTGAGCTCATCAACCGGTGAACCACTATATTTCTACTGTTCTGCACACACTACACCTCTGTTAATTTGAACATTCATCCATTAACTCACGAGCCTTGCAGCTCAGACCTGTTCCTCGTCATTACATTCGAACTCACTGCTCATTCGCGTGAATTTACACCGTCAGTTTGGCGCCGTTTGTGGAAACGACAGTTCCTGTTACAAATACGCTGATCTTTCAGTGACTGATAGTCTCAACTCGCAACATGAGTAGCAGTCAAGCAAACTTACCACAAATGCAAAACCAACAAGAAACCACCAACAGTAGACAGCCATAGGATGTCCCAGAGGTCAACCCTCCTGTGGGGAATCTCCCCACCAATAACGAGTTGAAGGCTCTTCGCCTAGCCAATCAACGTTTGCTACAGCAGAATGAGGAGCTCTTGAAGCTCCTGCAGCGACCGCAGGAGGCACGACCGGCCCAAGAAGGCCAGAATAACCCCCATCGCAGGGAACAACAACATCTCAATCCCCTGCGGGAGGTCAATGAAGGAAGGGAAAACGGTCAGACCATGGGGCAGGATGCCCATCTGCCCCCTAGGAATGGCCATAATGAAGAAGTGCAAAGCCAAAACAATGGAGGAGAGAGGGATAATTTATTCCTCTATCAGCAGGAAGGGAAATAGCAGTATTAGGAGCAGCGCTTCAGGGGAATCCAGCAAGAGCTCAGCCACATGAAGGAGGCTATAAAGGGCAAGGTTCCGGTCACAATGGACGCGCTAGTACAGCAGACTGAATCCCCATTCACCACGGGGATATTGCACTTCCCCCTTCCACCGAAATTCAGAATGCCGCAGTTGGAAGCCTTTGATGGAACAAAAGACCCTATGGACCACCTCAATACATACAAAAATCAGATGGAGTTGCACGGGTACCAGGACCCTGTGCGTTGCAGAGCCTTCGCTATCACGTTGAAAGGGTCGACCCTGGCCTGGTTTAATAGGCTCCCCCCGGCCTCGATCTCCTCCTTCAAGGAACTTTCGATCTCTTTTGTATCTCACTTCATAGGAGCGCGGACCTACAGAAAACCGAGTTACCATCTGTTAAACGTAAAGTAAAGATCTGATGAGAACCTTCGGTCCTATGTCCAGAGGTTCAATGCAGAATCATTGAAAGTAGATGTCCCAGACGAGAAATTCACCATCAATGCTTTCATCGCAGGACTTGGAGTACAATCAAAGGATCTGATATTTTTTATATCAAAGAACCCCCAAGCAAGCATGGCCGAGGTGTTGGCAAAGGCAGAGAAGTATATAAACGGTGAGGAAGCACTTATCTCTAAGGTAGGGAGCTCGTCATCATCACAAAAGGAGAAAAGGAGATAGGAGAAGAAAAGGGACCGAAGTCCCAGGAAAAAGGGAGCAAGATAGGTCTCCAAGGAGAAGCAGGGAACGGTCCCCGAAAAGAAGGGGCAATGTTAGGGATCGGCTAGGTCCTCCACAGCCAGAACTGCAACCGAGGTACGCACCTCGGCAGCTCACACCCCTAACCGCCACGGTGTCTCAAATCCTATGCGAGGTGCAGAACGAGAAGTTCCTAAGATGGCCTCCCCGAATGAAGGCGGACCCAGCAAAGAGAGATCCGACCAAGTACTGTGATTATCACCGAGATCATGGCCATAATACCGACGATTGTATCCAGCTAAGAAAGGAAATAGAATTCTTGATTCAACGAGGGCAGTTGCGTCACTTTGTGGCCCGAGATAATCAGAACCGAGCTCTTCCACCCCCGCCACCTCAGCAACAGGCACTAGGGGAGATTAGAGTCATCTCTAGGGGATTCGCAAGAGGAGGAGAATCCAACTCAGCCAGGAAAGCTCACGTACGAAGAGTCAGAGTTGAGGAGGCTCACGAGGTATATATTGTGTCCAAGGCTCCACGCCTAGACACAACTATCACCTTCTCAGATTCAGACTTGGAAGGCTGTCAACTCCCCCATGACGAACCTTTGGTGGTAAGGGTTGTAGTAGCAAACAGAACTGTTCATCGAGTTCTAATTGACAATGGCAGCTCTGCAGACCTCATCTTTGCGTCAGCATTTGATAAAATGGGCATCAGAAGGGAGAAACTAGAACCGGTGAGTGCACATCTGCTGGGATTCTCGGGGGAGAGGGTGTTACCCCTAGGATCAATTCAACTCGTGCTTACTATGGGAGACCCCCCTGTCAAGCCACCACAACAGTGAGATTTCTGGTGGTTGACGCTCTTTCTGCATACAATATGCTGCTCGAAAGGCCTTCTATCAATGCAATAAGAGCTGTCCCTTTTGCCTATCATCTAGTTATGAAATTTCCCATCGAGAACGGAGTTGGAATGGTCCAAGGAGATCAGCGCGTAGCCAGGGAGTGCTACATGGCTTCTGTGAAGCAAAAAGAAGTTAAAAATATCCAGCTGGACGAGCTCGACATGAGGGACGAGCTGGACACCAGACCGACCCCATCGGAAGAGCTGGAGCCTGTTCAGCTCGATGATGAGCCAGAGCACCTTGTTTGCATCGAGACCAAGCTGAGAAAAGAAGTCAATGACCTCCTTATTCAATTCCTGAAGAGAAACAAGGAAGTGTTTGCTTGGAAACAGAAAGACATGGAAGGTATAGACCCCTTGGTCATCACACACAAACTGAACGTGAATCCCGCTAGCAAACCTGTCAAGCAAAGGCGAATGAGCTTCGCCCCAGAACGACAAAAGATAATTAATGAGGAGGTCAGCAAACTCCTCTATTCCAAAGCCATTAGGGAGGTGGATTATCCCCTTTGGTTAGCAAATGTGGTCCTCGTCAAGAAGACCAATGGCAAGTGGCGACTCTGTATTGATTTCACAGACCTCAACCGAGCTTTTCCCAAAGACAGTTTTCCCCTACCTCGGATTGACCTAATAGTGGATGCCACAGCTGGCCACGAGCTCCTGAGCTTCATGGACGCCTTCTCAGGCTGCAATCAGATCAGAATGGACATTAACGACCAAGAAAGGACCTCTTTTGTCACTGAACAAGGAACATACTGTTACCAGGTCATGCCTTTTGGGTTGAAGAATGCAGGAGCCACATATCAACGCCTGGTGAATCCGATGTTCTAAAAGTAGATTGAGACGTCCATGGAAGTTTACATTGACGACATGCTGGTGAGGTCTCTCAAAGCAAAACTTCACATCCAGCACCTAGCAGAATCATTCGAGGTCCTCAAGGAGTACAAGATGAAACTCAATCCCGCTAAATGTGATTTTGGAGTATCAGCAGGAAAATTCCTGGGTTTCATAGTCAACATCAGAGGAATTGAGGCCAACCCAGAAAAGGTAAAAGCAGTACTGGACATGCAGCCGCCATCAAATACCAGGGAGATCCAACGTCTGACGGGAAGAATAGCTGCCCTGAGTCGTTTTGTGTCCCGATCGAGTGATAAATGCCAGCCTTTCTTTCGAATCGTGAGGAAAGCGTTCGAATGGGATAATCAATGTGAAGAGGCATTTAAGTCACTGAAGGAGTATCTGAGCTCTCCCCCCATCTTGGTAAGCCCCAGGGAAGGTGAGGTGCTTACTTTATATCTGGCGGTCTCAAATTACTCGACAAGCGCAGCGCTTGTGAGAGAGCGCGAAAGAGCTTAGTAACCTGTATACTACTATAGCAGAGCTCTCAAGGGAGCAGAAGAGAGGTACCCGAAGATGGAAAAACTTGTTTTAGCTCTGGTCACGACGGCGAGGAGGCTTAGACCATACTTTTAAGCTCACACCATCGAGGTTCCAACAGATCAGCCAATGAAACAGGTATTACATAGACCAGAGTCCTCGGGAAGGCTGGTCAAATGGGCCATTGAACTCAGTGAGTTTGATATCAGGTACAAGCCAAGAGCAGCCATCAAAGGGCAAATATTAGCAGATTTCATCGCAGAATTTACAACAGCAGCTCCTACGGAGGCGACCCGGCTAGTGCCTGACCTCCCCATTTGGAGACTTTCAGTAGATGGAGTAGCTAATGCCCATGGGAGTGGTGCAGGCTTGATTCTGACCTCCCCGGATGGAGTAGATGTCGAATACGCCCTTAGGTTCGGGTTCAAGGCTTCAAACAATGAGGCAGAGTACGAAGCTGTCATTGCCGGTCTCACTCTTGCACACTCAATGGAGGCAGAGCAGCTAGAGGTCTGTAGTGACTCCCAGCTCGTTGTAAAGCAAATAGAAGAATCTTATGAGGCCAGGAGTGAGAAAATGGCCCTCTACCTCAGGAAAGTGCAGGAACTGATCAAGAAGTTTGTGCAAGTTGAGGTCAGACATGTCCCAAGATCTAAAAATTCACGTGCAGACGCCCTAGCAAGGCTGGCAACGGCTTCGCAAGAAAATTTAGACAGGGTGGTTCTAGTAGAACACTTGGCACAGCCATCTTTATGCATTGAGAATGAAGAAGTACTGCCAGTACAAACCCCAACGAGCTGGATGGACCCAATCATAGGGTTTCTACAAAACGGGACTTTGCTAGAGGATCCCAAAGAAGCTGCAAAGCTAAGAACCAGATCAGTTAGATTTTCCATTTTGCAAGGGAACTTGTACAAACAAGGTTTTTCGATGTCCCTTCTAAGATGTGTGGGAGGGGAGGACGCCGATTACATATTAAGGGAAATTCATGAGGGAATATGCAGCAATCATATCGGAGCTAGGGCACTGGCAGGGAAGGCTTTGAGGCAAGGGTATTACTGGCCTACTATGCTGAGGGATACCACCAATCTGGTAAGAAGATGCAAGGTCTGCCAGGTGTATGCCAACGTCTCACACTGCCCGCCAGAGCTCCTTACCTCGGTGGTAAGTCCCTGGCCCTTTCAACAGTGGGGATTGGACATCCTTGACCCTCTACCCACCGGCACAGGGCAGTGTAAGTTCGTCATCGTCGGAGTGGATTATTTCACTAAATGGGCGGAGGCAGAGCCACTGGCAACAATCACGGAGCAAAATGTTCAAAACTTCACGTGGAAGTCAATAGTCTGTAGATTTGGAGTACCTAGGGCATTTGTCTCTGACAACGGAAAGCAATTTGACAATCCTAAGTTCAAAAAATTATGCACAGAGCTCGGGATAATGAACTATTTTTCAGCCCCAGCTCATCCGCAATCCAATGGACAAGCTGAGGTTACTATCAGGACAATTAAAGCGGCCTTGAAGACCAAACTCGAGTCGCTGAAAGGGAAATGGGTAGAATATCTTCCAGAGGTTTTATGGGTCTACAGGACGACCTCCAGAGTGGCAACTCAGGAAACACCGTTTGCTTTGGCTTTCGGGATTGAAGCAGTGTCACCAGTGGAGATAGGACACCCCTCCCCCAGAACTGAGTTTGCTGAGCCCGAGCATAACGATGAATCACTTCTATTAAATCTCGATCTCTTAGAAGAAAAAAGAGAAAGATCTCTGCAGAACATTCAGAGATATCAGAGGAAGACCGCAAGGTACTATGACAGAAGGGTCAAGCAGAGGAGCTTCAAAGTTGGAGATTTGATACTTAGAAAGCTTTCGCCCGCAAGAAAGGATCCCACTCATGGCAAATTGGGACCCAATTGAGAGGGCCCCTACATCATCTCAAAAATAATTAGGCCTAGAAACTATGAGCTGCAAACAGAAGAAGGAAAAGTCCTACCTCATTCTTGGAACGCAGAACACTTTAAGAAATTTTTTCAGTAAGTTTCCCTTGTAATGAGATTATTTTCAATAAAATAACTAAGTTTCCGATTCATGCCTGCCTGTTTCCACGAAGAAGCTAAAAAAGAGCCCTGCAGCTCATGATGAATTCTTTAATTCATAGAAAGAGCCCTGCAGCTCATGATGAATTCTTTAATTCATAGAAAGAGCCCTACAGCTCATGATAAATTCTTTAAGTCATAGAAAGCGCCCTGCAGCTCATGATGAATTCTTTAATTCAATAAAAAAGCCCTGCAGCTCATGATAAATTCTTTAAGTCATAGAAAGAGCCCTGTAGCTCATGATGAATTCTTTAATTCAATAAAAGAGTCCTGCAGCTCGTGATGAGTTCTTTAGTTCATAAAAAGAGTCCTGTAGCTCATGATGAATTCTTTAATTCATAAAAAGAGCCCCGTAGCTCATGATAAATTCTTTTCAAGAGCCCTGTAGCTCACAATGAATTCCTAAATTCAGTAAAAGAGCCCCATAGCTCACAGTGACTTCCTTAGTTCAGGAAAAGAGCCCTGCAGCTCATAAAGTCAATAATTTTGCTTTGAGAAGGACTGAAGTACTTCTCGAAGCAATGGGGACAAGAGGAACATAAAGCAAAGGCAAAGGAAAGCATAATTATGTTTCAAACCAGAAGTCACATCATATTTCAAAGCGAAAGTTCAGAACAGAAATTGTTTTCTAAAGTTTGTATTTCAGAGAAGTTTGTATTTCAGAGTACAAGTTCAAAGTACATGAAAAATGAAATTAGAGTCACATGAACGTAAGAAGAGCTCTATGTGTCTAGGGAAGGCGTAAGTGAAGGATTCTGCAACTCAGCAGATGAGCCTTCGACAGCAAGCAGAAGATGAGAGCTTCCAGGGGTGCCAGCTACACGGATCTCTGCTCCTATTGATTCCGAATTTTGAGCAAGGGCCTCATTCACAAGGTCAGTCGAGAACGGTGCAGTGGCAGAAGCAGCAGAAGTTACAGCTGGGAGCTCGGGAATTGCAGCAACAGAGCCTGTCCCAGTGGAAAGGGCTTCAGAGGTCTCAGTAGGAGGGATGGGCATCTCAACACCTTTTGAGGAAAAGTCTGGAGGAGCCAAGTTGTCCCTCTCACCATCTGTATCAGTCTCCTCCAGCTCCTCCTCGGTGGGAATAGTGAAGGTGAAGTCAAGGTCTGGATAGGTCTTCATAGCTCGGCGCTTGAAGGCAAGCCATCCTGTGGCCCATTGAGTGGTGACGTCATCCTTCAGCTCAGCAATAACATCATCTTTCTCCTTGACAAGAGTCTTCTGCGCCTCGAGCTCGGAGCAGAGTGCAGCATTTGCCTCAGTCACAGCAAGATAGTCCTTCTTTATGCTTTGCAAAGAGCTCTGGGCTTCAAAGGCTTCTTGACTGGCCTTAGCCCAGGCCTCGGACTTAAGTTTCAACTCTTCCCTGGCCATTCTTAGCTCATCCCTGGCTTTCCTTTCTCTTTCTTCAACCTTATCTTTAGCCATTTGTAAGCCTTTAAGGGAAGAAGTCTGGTTCTCCAATTCCTCTTTGAACCCTGCCACCTAAGCTCGAAGGTCGTCATTGTCAAAAACGAGCTCAGCAACCTTAACCTCGAAGGCCTTTAAAGCTTTGACAGAACTCTCAAAGGATTGGATCCTATTCACCAAACCTTTTACGTGGAGAGCCAGCTGGGGACAGGAGAAAGAGCAAGAAAAGGTGAGCTTATGGTTATGACATAAAGATAAACGAATGTATGAGAATGCAAGAACTTACGACAGCTGTTCCCTGAAGAGCCGAGTTGATGGTCTCTTCGAGAGGCATAGAAGAAGCCTTTTGGACGTCAAAATCAGTAAGAATAGAAGAAATAGCCCCAGCAGCAAGCTCACTGTTCTCAAAAAAGGAGTCATCACTCTCCTCCACCTTAGGGCGCTTTTATTCATCACACCCAGTTTTCTTCGGAAAGAGTTTGATAATCTTCCCAGAAGGACTATAAGAGAAAGTGTCAGGTTTAAGGTCAGGAACAAACCTCAAGGCTTCCTTGACCTCAGACGAGGAAGGAGAAGGCTCGTCTGGCTCATGAGTTCGCCCTGAAGCAGGCTGAACCCCTGGGGGAGGCAAGCCTCAACGACTTGTGGGGTGTTCACCGGTTGGACCCGCCTTGTTGAAGTCGAAGCTGGAGAAGAAGAGGGCACCCCCAACTTTTGGATCTTAGCCCGAGTAACAGGGCTACCTCCGGAGCCGACCACAGCTTTCCGTTTGCTACTTTTTCCACTCTTCGCTAACTGATCAATCTTGGCCTGGAGTTCCTCAGAGGTGGGCTTCATTATGGAAGAACTTGGAATTTAAAGTCAACCAAATGGACACCACCTTCCACTCCTTCAACACTGACAGCTGAAAGTGGGATGGCAATCATCACCGCAGGGGGGCTCAGCCCTTGATCCACCAAAACCCAAGGCTGGATGAGTTCAGAATACCTCTTTGGTTTGCACTTCTCCAACTTTAGCAGCACCTGCTCATCCTCAGGACTAAGCTCAAAACGCTTACCTCAGGAGTGATGAAAGCAGAATGAAGTCAGGGGAGGGGGCAAATAAAAAATCTTATCTCAGGCAGCTCGGCTGAGAACTTACCCATGTTATCTGGGGCAGACCACGCTTTAGGAATTGGGAGGGTGTCTGTCCTATCTGTAGGGTCGTACTCCCATTGAGTGTCTCCCACAAAGAAGTAATATTTTTTCCAGCCCTTGTGGGAGCTTGGGAGGTCGGATATGATCAACTTGGATGATGCCCGTTTTGAAATGTATAAAAAGCCCTCAAAAGAGTTGTGTTTGACGTTAAAAAGCTCCATAAGTATAGGAACAGTGGGCACTCCAAGCTTATGGGTCTTAAAGTAAACAAGGAGACCTACTAGCACATCCCAGAAGTTTGGAGAGAGTTGGGCAGGACAAACGTTGAAGTGTTGCAAAACGCCTTTAATGAAGGGATGCATTGGAAAGCGAAGGTCGTTCTCAAATACGACCACAAAAAAACAGATCTTCTTATGAACGTGGGTGACATATGAGGTAGATGCATCAGAGCTCGAGGGTCGAACTCCAGGAGGAAACCCGTAGCAGGCCCCAAGAGCCTTCAAGAAAGTGGGATCGACCTCACTAGTGCCCACACGCTCTGCATAACTGAAGGCAGCTCCTATGCCCTAAAAAGTGGTTCCCACCTCGCTCACATTTCCCTTACCTTTACTAGGCTTAGGGGGCACATAAACGGATGTTGAGGGAGGTTCCCCAACATTTACCCCGACATCAACAAAATCTACGCCCGGGAAGTTGTCAATTTCAACACCTACATCTCCTAGGTCAGTATCCTCTTCGGCAGATCTGCCGCCTAGGAGGGAAGCAGAGGAAGGGGTGGCTCCAGAGGGAACAGACATGATGGGACAAGAGAAGGGCAAATTGAAAGAGCGATAGAGAGGGGGAATACTAATTAAGCTCTCCCTAATAATCCTAGGGTCAGCACAGTAGCTCCCAACGCCGAGAATTCTCACAATAGAACACCAGTCCACGAAGAGGGGAAGAGAGGACAAGCAATAGTCCTGATTCCAGAAATAAAATAACCGAAAAGCCCAAAAACACAATAACCACCTCAAACTCGAGGGATCTAGAACGAGAAAAGAGGTGAAAAAGAGACAAGAAACATACCTAGCTTAAGATGAACAATGAGCCGCAACCCAGGGAGAAATCACAGGAGAAAGGCAATGAGAATCTTTGAATCGAACCGAGGAAACTCGACTTTGAACAGGAAGCCAAGGAATCGAAAGGAGAGATACGAAGAGGGAAGTTGAAAGGAAGAAGAAGGGGTCTCTGACAGCCGTTTGAGCATTTATAGCTTGAAAGGAGTGGGCTGTAATGTGTGCGGGAATCGAGGAGGCCATGATTGCAGAAAACCGTCGCAAAAGCAACTCCCACGTGCAAGTTAGGACCAACCACGTGCTGGCCCAGCCCGGTAAAAAAGAGAAGAAAGAGCTCAGCCCTTACCCAAGCTCGCTTGGACCAAGAGCTGGGGGACAACTGATAATATCTAAAATAAATTCCAGACATGAGCTCAGGAGAAGAGGTCAGCTCGGGAGGTCGGGCTAGACACACTTAGTTCAGGAAACCAGAGCTAAAGCTCTACCCAAGAAAAGATAATAGCAAGAATGACTAGGAGGTAGCTGGATGACAGCCCACACCCCCAGCAGAATGGAAAGCTAGAATTAAGCCGAATAACTCTCAACTAATCAAGATCCCCTCCTAAAATCTAGGAGAATCACACAATTATAGGCAAGAACCTCGGCTAATCCTAACAGAATAGGGGAACAGCCCTATAAAAACTAGGTAACGCCTCCATTGAGGGGAGGACCCAAAATTGTACTGAGAAAGGACAATCAATAAAAAAAAGAGCAAGAGCCTCCATTAGAGAGTGGACTAACCGAGCTCATCAGCCGGTGAACCACTATATTTCTACTGTTCTGCACACACTACACCTCTGTTAATTTGAACATTCATCCATTAACTCACGAGCCTTGCAGCTCAGACCTGTTCCTCGCCATTGCATTCGAACTCACTGCTCATTCGCATGAATTTACACCGTCAATTTTTAGGGTAAGTTGGAAGTCAGTACAAAAATTTAAACTTATTTGAGTTAAATTACATTAAAGAAACTTATTTGGCCCTAAGTGTATTTTTTTGAAAAAAAGACTAAAAGTTCATTTATTACTCCATTACTCTCTCTCTCTCTCCATTATTCTCGCGCTCTCTCTTCTCTATTTCTCTTTCTCTCACATTGATAATTTATTTTTTTAAATATGTAAAGATTTAATTGAATTTTTTCATCTCTCTCACTCCCTCTCCCCTTATTTCCTTATTCTCTCTTTCTCTCTCTCCTTATATCAATGTTACAACAACACAATTACACTAATCAGTTACACCAATTAGTTACAATTATCCTATAATACACTAAAAAGTTACTCACGTATTCTAATAAATCAAACAGTTACACTAAACAATTATATGAAATTATAACACCAACTCAATTTGTCATTCAATTATTTACATAAATCAAAGAGTTACATCATTTAGTATTACGATATGGTTACACCAAATTAGGTTTATCATTACACAAAAGACTTTATCATTATACTAAATTTGATATATATAATTGGTGTAAGAATGTCACGATACTATATGATGCAACTATTTAGTTTATGCAAACAACTGAATGACAAATTGAGTTGGTGTTATAATTTTGTGTAACTGTTTGGTGTAACTTTTTGATTTATTAGAACGCATGAGTAACTGTTTGGTGTATTATAGGAGTGCAACTATTTAGTTTATGTAAACAACTAAATGACAAATTGAGTTGGTGTTATAATTTTGTGTAACTGTTTTGTATAATTTTTTGGTTTATTAGAACGCATGAGTAATTGTTTGGTGTATTATAGGATAATTATAACTTATTGGTATAATTTATTAGTGTAATTGTGCTGTTGTAATGTTGATATAAATAGAGAAATAAAGAGAGAAAATGGGGAGAGAGAGAGAGAGAGAGATAAACGATTAGAGAAAGTAGGGGGAGAGAGAGAGAGAAAATAGGGGAAGAAGAGATGAAAAAATAAATCAAATATTTACATATACTCAAAGAAAATAAATTATCAATGATAGATAGAGATAGAAAATAGGAGAGATATGAGAAAAGTAATGGGGGAGAAAGAGATGGAGAGAAAATAGGGGATTGGTAAGACGCTTCACCTGCAACCGTCAGGTCGCGGGTTCGAGTCACCTTAGGGGGGAGGTGGGGAACCACTGTTGATCCCTTTTAAAGAAAAGAAAAAAAAAAAAAAGAAAAAAGAAAAAAGAAAATAGGGGATAGATAATGAGAGGGTCTAATGAAATCTTTACATATTTGATTAAATATATAACTGTCAATCAAGAATGCATAATTTAAGGGAGGGTATTTAGGTAAAAAAGTTTTGATTTCATTTGAATTTTGTACCTAAACACAATATGTTTTATTAAAATTGAATTTAATAGAGTAAATAACTTATTCATACACTTTTTGTCAAATAAGTCTAAAAAATTGTACCTACAGCAAAAAAACTCTTATTTTTATCTCTCTTATAAATTATCAATCGTTACACTTTTAAACACGCATACCTCTAAAATTCTGTTCAATTTAATTATTTTCAAAAAATAAACCTAAGATTCCCCCCTCTTTTTATGCATTAAAGGACCATATATCTTTTTATTTAATTGGGTAGACACTATTTTTTTCCCAAGATAATTTTCAAATTATTTTTGGGCAAGAAAATTGTCACTCATGTTCTTCGATATTTCTTCACCGTGTGAGTGAGTAATCAAAAACAGCAGAGCATTAGCCTGTCTGTGTTGTGGACTAGTAAGCGCCCACTTTTTATTTTCACGGCGTGAAGTGATGGTTTCCTATTCAGGCATAGTTCAAACAACCCATGAATGCAATTTTTCTGGTTGTCAGTGGGCCACTTTTTCCTAATTAATCAACCTTTTAAAAAACACTAACATAAACAAACACGATTGTCCAATTGGACAGGACAGGACAGCAACAATCAAATGTCTATCATCGGGAAAGTTTCAAGTATATGTGCTCATATGAGAGCAAAGGTAAACTCAAAGTGAGATAGCTATATGGGAGAGATAATTGCATGAGAGATGTGTCTCTCATGGGTGGAGAACTTACAATTTATACGCACAAGACCTTAGTTTAGGCAATGGCGTGGAGTAGGTTACTAATCCTTCGGGGAGGATAACTACTATTAAAGATAGGTACAACTAAGGATATACGTAATTTTTTAGAGTGACTTTTCCGATAATTACTTCTTTCATGCACTGATCTTCTTGGATTTCTTGAACTTTGGATTTGACTGAGACCATGAACTGGACTTGAACTACTTTGTAACTAATTTGGGCTTACTCCATGAATTGGGTCAGGACCCAATTACATCTGGGCTCATCAAAAATTAAAAAAAAAAAAACCCTAAAACTAACCATAACTCAAAATCAACTTTTGATGGAGGATTTAGATACTACATATCTGTGATACTCAATTCTAAGGCTACGAATATTTAGACCTTAAATTATCCTTTGGAATCATGGTTCTAAGATAAATGATCAACTTGATACTATGGGTATGGGGTAGTGGTATAGAAAAGTAAAGAAGATATGATAGAAAAAAGAAAAAAAAAATTCATCCAGATTCTTCCAAAAAGAAATTTGATAAAAGGTTGATGGTGACCGTTGATTTTGAGGGGTGGTGGTATTCAATGTGGGATCGTTGTTGTGGTCACCATCATTGGCCAGCCTATTTCGATTACTTGATAGAAACATAAGCAAGTGGGCTTAGAGCTTTCATTTTGGACCGTCGGCTCCTCACCTCCTCCAATAGGATATTTGCTATTTAATCTACTATTTTTGTCTTTATTTTGAATTTCAATAATGGGAAAAAAAGGTGAAGAAAACAATTCTAAAAAATGAAAGGATGTCACCATTTGTAAACGAGGAAGATATTGTGAAATATCAAACCAAGAATGGACCAGCCCACACTCCTCTGGTACCCACCAACCCCAATTATAATTTTTGTCACAGCTTTTAAAAGTTGGGAAATTTAAAATTCGAATCTCTTATATGGACTTATTTAGATTTAACTCCGTCAAAAAAAATTATTTGTTATAAAATTTATTTTTTGTCAATTTTACTAGACTATCAATTTTTTTTAAAATTAAAGTAAAACTAAAAATTAAAAACTTTTAAATTTTAGGAATTTGACTAACATTAAAATTTTTTCTCTTATATCTATTTATATTCATATATAGGTTAGGATTATATCTCATATAATAAAAAATAGTAACATTCAAATACAAAAAAAAAATATCATTTAAACACAAAAAATAATATCATTTAAACACAAAAAATAGTAACATTTAATATTAATATTTTAAAAAAATAACAATAATAACATGTTCAACAAAAATAGTAACATGTTTAACAAAAACAGTAACATGTTTGTTTAACAAAAATAGTAACATGTTTAACAAAAATAATAACATGTTCAATAAAAATAGTAACATGCTCAACAAAAAAAATAACAATATGGAATATTGAACAAAATTGAAAATAAAAATAGTAGCATTTAAACTCATAATCAAAGGGAGAAGCCTCCAATTCTCCAGCATCCAAAAAAGTAACACTAAAAAAATAATATGTTCAATAAAAAATAGTAACATGAAAAAAAAATAGTGATATTTGGTACGAGCTCGTACTTCAGCTTCAAAATTTATCCCTTTTAAATTAACCTCAATTTTCAAAAGTTGGTTATTTAAATGTATACACAGACAATATAATGACTAAGAATTTGAATTTGAAATATTATGAAAAGCTTGTAATTAATAATTACCATCGTAAATCAAACATTCATATATTCAATCATTGACCTCCATATATAGCTTTTTATAGATAATGTCTTCAACTTTCCATAACTGACCAAATTAATATATATATATATATTTATATTTATATGAGCAATGCTATATGGAATTAAAAATTAGACTTGATAATTACAATCATTAATTTCATTGTGCATCTCAGCATTTATTAGAATTCACTATTTATTCAATGATTATAATTATTAAATTTAATTTTTAAATCCATTAAACGTTACTCCATTTATATAAACACGATGTGATTGGTTTTGTACTTTGTATCGCTTGGACTATTTAGAGATTTTTTTTTTTTTTTTCGTTGTGAGAGAAGAAGCCGTCGTGTATATAATTAGCTCAGAGGGTTCATTTGTTGATAAGTGAAGCTACGGTGTTCGTACTTCGCTGACTTAGCGTTGACTGGAACTTAATCGGAACTTCAACGCACATTCTTCGACGTCCGATTCCGATCTAACTATCTAAGTAAGTGTGCACCAAAGTCACAGATAATTGATCTGAGTAAAAATCTCTCTGAACCATTTTATTTGTCTTGAATTTTGTTTTCTGATCCGATTTTGAGGGAGAGAAATAGTGAGCACAAGCTTGTTCTTAGATTCCCACTCGATTTCCATGTAGTTTTTGAGAAAATTGTGATTAGAAAAGTAGGCATGTAGCTTTAGTTTCCGGCAAATTTGGGAATACTTTTATGTGAGTGTTGACTGATTTGGTCGGTTTGTTTCCTTATTTATTTATGCAGGTTCGGTCTAGTTTAAAGCAAGAAAGAGGATCTTTTCAGGATCCAAAGCAAAAGTGACCGAGATTTCTGTTTGGCGAAAGACAAAATTCTCTTTCCTCACCAACCTTTCTGGGACTTTGATTCCAAGTTCTTTAATCACTCTCTCTTTAACTAGCTTTTGGATTCTCTCTCTCTTTTTGTTCTGGTGAGTGAGTAATGGGTATGAAAGTTGCGACGGCCTGTTTTCATTGGTCACAATCTTCTGTACCTCACTCGCCTCCTTCTTCTCAAGCCCTTGCCTCCGCAATCTTATCACCTTCTTCAAAAAGGCGTACTATAAGCGATGGAGCTCTCTTGTGCCAGTACTTCCACAGACTTGATCAACCGGCTTTGTTCGGAACACCTTTTTCCATGCTTTACAGATCTCGATCTTGTGATCACCCGAAATCGAGAACCCAAAGAATCAAACGAGCTTGTAGTGCCGGCTTTGACGCATTCTCAGACGAAGAATTCTCGAAGCAAATTCAAGAATTGGCACTGAGGTTCCAGTTATCGGAAGATGATGTGGAAAACAAAAACAATGGTGTGGTAGAAGCAGAACCAGAGAGAATTGTGGATTCCATGGATAGACAAATCAAGAGCAGTGGAGAAAGTAGCAAAGGTAGCATCAGTTTTGTAGAGAATCAGAAATTTTCTAGTCCAAAGCTGGAGCCTGTACAGCCACCGGATTGGGCCGGGAGGGACGAGATAATTCCGGCGAGTATAGAGCGGAAGGCAAACAGTGTAGACCTTCCGCTCTCGCTACGGATGATAAAAAGGAAGAAACAATGGCAGGAGGGTTTTAGAGAATCAGGGGAGTCCGCTTACTCCTCTGTAATTAAGGCCTTTTCGTCCATGGTGTTTATAATTCGAGAGCTCCAAAACTATATTTGGCGAATGAGAGAGATATTGTTCTACGAAGATTTACAAGGAATCTTAGGCCGAGTACAGAAGGAGATGAATGCTGCTTTCGTGTGGTTGTTTCAACAAGTATTTTCTCAGACACCCACTCTTATGGTTTATGTGATGATACTTTTGGCCAATTACAGTGTGTACTCGATTGCAAGTAGTGCTGCCGTTGCCGCCACACTGCCACCACAAGCCTACGCGGCTATGACGGAGTCTGTTTCGATGACCGAAGATCAGAAGCAGCAGAAGTTCGATTCGTCCGCGGTTAAGACGTTGTCGGTGTCTTCTTCAGGTGGAAAAACAGCCTATGGCGGTGGTGGTGGGAAGTTCAAGCCGGTAGCTAGTGGGACAGATGGTGATGGAAGGTTTGATGGTTCCGTCTATAGGGAATATCATCGAACTGTCATTCCGGACATTGGGACTTCAAGAACAAGTGAAGAAGAGTCCGTTTCTGGGCAAGTGACCAGAGAAGAAGAGCTGAGACTATGGAATTCTGTAGTGGAAGAAGCTTCCAAAATGCAAGCTGCAATAAGAGATGAGGCCTTAGATCATGATACTACGCAGAGATTTGTTTCAACCATCTGTGCAGAGATTGAAGCAGACGATTATTCGGATTATTTACAGACAGAACTTCTTTATCAAACAGGGTTGGTTCAAGAGCCTAATAACCCTCTCCTCCTCGCCAATTATGCTCAATTCCTTTACCTGGTTGCCCATGACTACGATAGGTACACACATATCTTTCTTTGTTTTGAATTTCATTCTTTCTTGGTTTAAGTAGTCTTAACATTGAATTCTGGGTCTTCCAACTTTCTTCTTATTCCTCCTAGTTAATTATGTAATCAAACCCAAGTAGAAGGTACTACTATCAGTTTAAGGTTTTGATCAACTGGGATACACATACACTACCATCGGTCTCATGTTTTGAGCTTAGTGAGCTCAGAAGCAAGTCAAAAGACTCAAAACTAGTTCATTCTACATACAGAACTGTTGTAGTTGGCAAGAATCTGAACTTTTAAGTAAAAAGTTGTAGTTGTCGTCTTGTCAAAATTTGGGTCAGGGTTGAAACTTGATAGGGGAATGTGTGGTATATTCTTATTTTCCTTTATATCTTGAACTCTATGATCTCCTGTCGTGGTTCAAGCCTTTCCATTACAGATTTTTGTTCTTTCTAGTAAAGTCGAATTCATGAATTTGAAAAAGTCGAATTATGTTTTGTGATTGAAACAGAGCTGAGGATTACTTCAAGAGGGCGGTGAAGGTGGACCCTAAGGATGCTGAGGCATTGAATAAGTACGCCAGCTTCCTGTGGCAAGTGAGGAAGGACCTTTGGGGTGCTGAAGAGACCTACTTGGAGGCCATCTCTGCTGACCCCAGCAACTCATACTATGCTGCCAATTATGCTCATTTTCTTTGGAGCACCGGTGGGGAAGACACCTGCTTCCCTCTCTGCGACACTGACACCACGGACGCCTAACTCCAAAAAAAAATAATAATAAATAAATAAATAACAGTAATGTTACGCTAATCAAATTTTAGAACCAAATTAAGAACTCAAATATCATGTCAGCATATTATTTGGACTCTTTATTAGGGCCCAAATGACATGACACCAAATAAAGATGTTCAAGTCAGCTGTCATGTCATTTGAACTCTTAATTTGGTTCCAAAATTTGGTCAGTGTAGAATTACTGAAAAAAAAAAAAAAAAAAAAAAAAAAAAAAAAAAAAAAAGGAAAACCTCCCTCCTCCCTTTAAACACTAGTTGATCAACCTACGTACTGATCAATTATGATTAATCATGATAAATGCCCGAGGAGAAAAGGAAAAGTGAATTTCCTCCCTCTCGCTGATTTGATTTGTTTACTTACCTTCTTGGTCTTTCTTGAGATATTTATCTCTTCCAGTTTTTTGTGTTTATTGTGGGGGAGGTGAGAAAGTAGGAGTTGAGTTCATTGGAGGTGTTCGAAGACATGGACGACAGAAACTTGTGCCCAAAACTGCAGTATGTTCGGCAACTTTCTATCATCTGCACTGCTCTCCTGATATCTCTGAGTTCGATCAAGACTTTACCCTTCAGCAGCCAAAAAAGAGGAAGCATTACCGTTGGGTTGCACATTTGTTTGTTTTTCTTGTAACACAATAAAAAGGCCATATTGTAATTAAACTTTTGATCAATAAATAAGTGCCCTAGAGATTTTGTAGAAGATCGAACTAGAACGATGTTGTCGCCCTCTGTCAATTGATCTTTGGTGGGTAATTGGTATTATATACCAAATTTACAGAAGGATACAAAGAAATTGATTGAAGTGTGTTGGAAAAATTGGATGCAAATAAAGTGAATGGCAGGGTAAGACGCAGACTAGGTCGCTCTCTTAAGACGTTTCGCGCCCTTTTATGAAAGAATCACAGCGCAGAAGGCAGTAACGCGTCGTCCCCAGAGTGCAACAACCCAGCCTATTGACTATTGCTTCACTCAGATCTGCACAATCGAATGAAGCAAAAACTTCACACACACCTTTGAATATTGCCCAGAATTTATGTAGTAAGAAGATAGTTGATATCAGATTGTATATTACTATACTAAAAATATGTGTATATATATACAAATAATATATGTGTTTAATAGGCTGTAATTACTTCTATATTTAATTGGATAATAACTTAAAAAATATGGCTGTCGGAATCTCCTCCGCTAGTCCCACCCCTGCGCACGTGAGAGTCCCAAGATCTCTCTTTAATTTAAAGACAAGATAACACTAGTATGTATATATACTCAAGTATTTTTGAATATTTAGTCAATATGTGATTGAATTTCCACACATAAAAAACACTATTTTAGTTAAAATATTCTAACAAAGTGGAATTTTGTTAGTGAAGTCATTGTGACTAGTTTGGTGAAATGTGTGCATAAGTTAAAACTATAAGCATGCTTATTATTATAAGCATGAAATTAAATTCTATTACACGGAACTTTGCATTGCAGGGTCAAAAGAAAATAAATGTGGATGGTATCTTACTCTACATACTGCGAGTGTTCTCATGACTTCAACTTGTTAGCATAATAAAGTTATCTTAAGATACCATCCATAGTCCGAGCATGCTTGATATATAATTAGGAATTCTTGTTGCTACATGTAATTTGAGGGTACACGAAAGGACTCTCGTATCAGATTATGACATGTGGACTCAAACGGTGAAATACCAATGAGATTGGTCGGTCTCAAAAAAGAACTCTAGGGAAATATGCTCGTAGATTAAGGAATAAGGTACATTTCGAAAACGAGCATTTAACGTTAGGCAAGAATGTGGACCCACCATGATGAAATAAATTATAAGAAATGATTATTTCTGCAAATAAATCATATCAAAATGTACCTTGAATCTCATGTAAGGGCGAAGCTACTTGAGGGCCAGGGGGGGCACATGCCCACCCTCAATTTTTTTTTTAAAATATTACTTATGTATATTTCAAATAATTTGAAATATATTTAAGTGTGCCCACTCTATCATTTTTTGTTCTATCAATTAGTATAGTTTTCGTACCTAAATAATTATGAATTTTGGACACACTTTGGACACTTTAAGGATACATCTATATAAGTTTTGACATGTCGAACTCATTTTTTTTAAGTTATAGATATTCCAATTAAAAAAAAAAGTTATAGAGATTATGGCAACTAGGTTAATTAAATGAGTGATCAATGACTAATAGTTTGATCATATATATGGAGAAATATTATAGTATCTTTTATGCAGTTTACTTCATTTGTTATGAAGGGTTAGCCTATCTTTTTTGTTTGTTTTTATTTATGTATGTTATATTTATCAAAGTTTGACCATTTCGTATTTTATGAATTTTTAAGTATTGAATAAAATATATTAAATTTGAATATATTATTTTATTTTTATTGATTAGAAGAAAAAAATTAAATTCTTTTAACAAAGTGTCCACCCTAGACATAATTTCTGGTTTCGTCCCTGATCTCAGGTAATACAAATAATACAGACATTGACGTGGATTACTCGGGACACAAAAACTTAATGTTTGATATAAACATAATGAGTATTCGACACAATTCAATAAATGTCTTGTAGGGACCATTAATTATTGAGGGGACGTGCATCGAGTACTCCATAGCTTGAGTAAAATAATTATTACAGAATTAAGTACCGAATAGACGTCGAACTCCCTAGACCTTGTAATTGTAGCTCAAGATGATTACCCCTATGAGACCTACCTCACTCATCTTGATAAGACCCCTATAACGTCATGTCATTTTATTAGAAGATATAAATAACCCAATGTATTCACAAGTTACCCAACATAGTAAAATTTGTATACTTTCTTTAAGCTTCTACTGATTTAGACATTAAAGAAAATAAGTCGGACAAGTCTCCGGTCCCTTTCTAATCTTGTTATCTGTTGTAGGAGCAATCATTATCACTTCCACCTTGGCACAGTTATCTCAGGAATTCTGCCGTGCACAATTGATCAAAGTTAGTCTGGAGCAGTCATTTGATTGAACGTAGCATTGCATTGCCAACCACAAAAGAAACTTTTGTTAAACACTAGGGAATAATATGGGGTGGTCCTCCCAGGGCATGGAGTTAGGCCAGGCAGAAAGAAGAGGGCGACCAAAACACGTGAAGAGATGGTAACATTATGCTTCTCCCCCATGTCTATTGTCCCGATCCATCCTCCCATTCCCATCCCTTCCTTTGCCACCTCTCTAGGCAATTGGGTTTTTATTCAATTTATATCGAGTTTAATCATTAACTCATGGGTTTGTTTTTAATTTCTCCGAAAAAGATTATATTAATAAAAAAAAATATTATAATAAAACTCAAACCACGCATAGACCATACATATGAATTTTCTTTAAAAATATGAATTATTCTGATTTTAAGTCAAATAAATTTCAAAAAAAAAAAAAACAGTTAAACACTTCAACTTGTTGAGGTTAGCAGTTGGTTTAATGATCATCGTCTCTATTGTTAGACCTTAAGGTCGTGAATTAGAATTTCATCGTTCTCCTCCCTAAACACACTTCTAATTGTTCTCCCAAAAAAAAAAAAAACACTTAAAATTGAAATGCATTGGAGTTTATTGGATAAAACTTTGGCCAATAGAAGTTATTGGGAAGTAGTTCACATATAAACCACTAGCAATGACACGTGTTTAAAGACATTTTACAATATCAAAAATTAAATATTGATTGTACAACATTTAAATGGAGCGAGAAGAGAGGTATTTTTTTTGCTACAGGTTATTCAGGCTTGCGTTGACTACTCTTTTGAACTCTGAGTCGGCCACCATAACTTGAGCTAGTTTAAGAGAAAAAAAAGTATGTGTGAATTGGTGGGGTTGTCTAAAATTAGGAATCGTGCAATAAAAACGATGTTTTTAAGCGAAAAAAAAAATTGACATTAATTTTATACCATTGAATTAAACTAAATAAAAAATTCAACTTTCTACACATATATGAGTGGCGTCACACCATCTTTCCAATGATAATTGATAAGGTGTTTGAAATACGCTGCAAAAGATCAACATAAAAATGCCAAAAAATAAAAAATAAAAAAGTTCAACTGTCATTTTCCCAATGGGGCAAAATATCAAACACAGGTAAATGCGCATTTTGTTGGGGCATCTTTACCTCAATAAAAAATGCTTTAAGACCAGCTAATGATTCGGCCGAGAGACAATGGCCTAGAAATGATATGTCTCCACTAAGATGATCATGTCTCTAAATTTCTATTTATTTACCAGTTCTGTTTGAGACTAACTTTTTTGCTGTGTTGGTGGACTTATTAGCAACCAAATTAACCTCCCTTTGTTTTTTTTCACCCCCATTCTTGTTAAATTTCAAATCAAGGGGGCTTCTTAGGAGATGGGTGTGGAAGTGCATTGGCATTTGTTCAATTAATTTTTTTTTTTTTTTTAAATTTCAGAAGGGTGATGATATTCGAGTTTTTTTGTCCACTCTATCAAGTGAAACAACAACTAAAACCCCAAGGTTAGTTCAAATGGAAATAGGGACGGACTATAAATTCAGATCATCAAGTCATGAGAGATTTATCCCTCGTGAATATCCTAGTTCTGACATGAATTATCTGTCTTCAGGGGCGGCTCAAGCCAATTTGAGGCCTAAAGCGGAAACATTAAATGAATGTATTTTTAGTTTTAGTATTATTTTTTTAAAAAAATTAATTTATTTTTAATTTTCTATGTGAGAGGAAGACAAAAGAAGGATGTGTTAATATTGTTGAGAAATATATTTCAATTTTTGTTTTTGTTTTTTACCATAGAGAGGGAGAGAGATTGTTTAATTTCAACTTTTATTTTTGTTTTTTATTTTTTTTTACCGAAGAGAGAGAGAGACAGAGAGAGAGAGAGAGAAAGAGAGAAAGAGAGAGAGTGTGGGTGGGAGTAAATATGAGTTAACTTTGAGTATTTTTTTTAAACGAAATTTGGAGGCCGACCCCCCTATATGTACTTATTTGGACTTAAGTCCGCTAAGAAAACTTATTTGTTATGAAGTCTGTTTTTTATCAATTTTACAAGACTATCCCTTCCCTTTAGAAGTGAAGTAAAACTAAAAATTAAAAACTCCTAAATTTTAGGAGTTTGATTAACATTAAAAAATTTTCTCTCTCATATCTATCTATATCTATATAATAAAGTAGAGCGAAGTTTGAATTCAAAAGACAAAGAGAGGTCCAGATCGTTTTGAGACAAAATTCAAAAGACAAAGAGAGGTCCAGATAGTTTTGAAACAAAAGACGGTTCAGATCATCTCAAAAAATTTAATCCAATGGTCTATGATTAGTCCTAAATTTTTTTTTCCCGCCCATGAAGAAGCCTATCTCTAACGCGTTTCTCTCTCTCACGCCTCTCTCTCTCTCTCATGCTTCTCTCTCTCCCAATCTATCACGCCTCTATCACATAGAATCCATCACAAATCTTTCCCCCTTCTCTGCCCTAATCTCACGTCCCTATTTCTTATATATCCCTCTCTTCTTCCTCATTCTTATCCCTCATCACTCTCTGCACCCTCTCTGCATCATCATAGCCAACCCGCCAACAACAACCACGATGCCACCAACAGCCACGATGACTTTGACTCACCGCCTTCGACGCTACCCAGGTATGTCTCCTCTCTCTATTCATCTCCTCTTCCTCTCTGCCTCAGCTGCTTTGTTGATTCACCTGACCACTTCTTTGATTTTAATTGTACAAAACCTATGGTTTTATTGTTTCGATTAGGGAAAGCTTGATGGAATTGATCCAGTTCTTAATTTCCCATTGTGGAATCGATAATCTATTCTTGGTTGCGTGGAGTTATAACAATAGTTTGTAATTTTTGAATCTGATACTAACTCTGACGATGGACATACCTACTTTGACAACGCACGACCCAATCTAGAGATTCACTGGACTGACCCACTCTCCTCCATCCAGATCCTATCAGTGGTGTTTACACCATTTAAGGTTCCATTAAAACTATGTTTCTTCTACCACTGTCATATGCCTTTGTTTCAATTTCTCACAAACCCAATGGCTCCATAGAAAAAGCCTGAAAACAGTCACTTTGTAGCAACAAATCACAGGCGGCAAGCCCCCCCCGAAAGATGATTTCAGAAAGCTCGAAACCACAGAGCTTCATCGACAAGGTACTCTTTTATGTATTTTTTCCTTCTCCAAATCTCAATTTATTTTTTTTTAAATTTAATTTTACATCTAATTTGAAGTTTGATTGTTTGATTTTGGTTTTTTATATCTATTTACTTATTTTGTTCTAACCATTGCTTTTGTTGTAATATCTTATTCATCATTTCCTATAGGGATTTTTGGTTGTTTCCAACAATTACGTTTTGTGCTCAACTAAAATCAGTTGTAGTTTCAAATATTGTTTTGAACACAAGTTGTTTGATGATATGCCTAACAGAAGGTGGTTTCCCTTATTTTCAAATTTCTCATTCATTGATTGGAGAAATGTTTGGCTTAAATAAGCAAAAGTAATCACCTCGCTACCTTCTTCACCACTAGCAGGGTCAAAATGGTTTCTCCACAAACTCAAGCTCCCAAAGGAAGATAAATTAACTCTTTGTTGTTCTAAGTATTTGTGTAATTTTTTTTTGGAATGTAATTATTTGTGTACTTTTATTCTTGGTCTAGGATTTTTTAGCACACTCTGTTTTTTTGCACATAATTTTTTATTTAATTGTTCTTTTCATTATTTTCTCATTCCCAGGATCATCATTATTTGCCTCAATGATTACGAGTTCTACTTGCCAGGATCATCCACAGAGTATTCCATCATTAAGAGTAAAACATTATTTCCCAATTTATTTCTCTCTATTACAACGAATGTTTGCCGGTTTGTGTGGTTGAGTTTTTGGTAATTCAAACCAGTTGGTAAACATATATATCTTTTGGGTTGTTTTTATATGTTTATGTTTGTTTTCCATTGTCATGGTTTAATCATGTCTATTGAATCACAAGTATAATAGTGTTTGATGTACTGTTTTAAAGCAAAACAATCAATTTTAATTTTTTTTTGGGTCAACAGGTATATATAGGTATTTTTGTTTTGGGGAGGGAAGAGAGAATCATGTACTGTTTTTGTGGGTTATGGACTCCAATGCATTTGTTGACAAGTTTAAGGGTATGAAGATCTTTTTGAATTTTGTTTTCCCAGTGAATGTGTCTTTTTTATTACTCTCATTTTATGGCATTTGAATGATAAAAGGAAGGATCAATCTGATTATAAATGCAATAGGCAAGAAACACCAGAGTGTGTTTTTGGAAACACACGCTGCATAATGAATCTCATTGATTGGCTATTTCTAGCGGAATGTGATCAATTAGGAAATTTTCATTTTTTGGAAAAAAGAGAGCGGCTCTCATATTCAATGTGGCCAATGCAGTAAACAGATTGGCTCGAATTTCTAAGAAGTTGAGTGCCCAATTTTGTGTTTATCATGTAAATGTCTTTGTCTTTACAATATACATCAGATGGGGAATGAGAAAAAAACACAGCAGTGGGTAATTATATGTAGTCAGTTAGATTATAGTAGGCATTTTTTTAAAAAAAAAATTGTTAGGATATGTTGTGGGAATCTTTCTTTTGTACGTTATTTCTGGAAGGTTGTACAATTGTTTGGTTTATATAAAGTAGTTGTTCTGCCTAAAAGAGCAATCTTGATATATCTTTTTCTTTTGTTATCTTTTTGTGATTTTATATCCACATATTTTCCTTCACCATAATAGTTACAAAAGAAAAAAAATGCCCATTTTGACCGTTTAGGTAGTTTCATTTTCATATTCATAGAATGTCATATTTAGCTTTCATATTGCTTTCATGATAGCAATTATCATAGTAATACCATTTCGTGTGAGACTATCATTGGGTGACAATGGGGCGGATGGTAGCAATACCTATATGTACGATTTAATTTACACCTCATTTTGCTTTGAGATTCTTTTAATGAACTTTAATTGCGATAAGAGAATCGAATTACTTATAATTAACTATGTTACCATTGTTGTATCCAACAGATTAATGTTGTCATAACCAATGCTATTGGATTCTTTGCTTATAGGTCCTCTCAAGAATCCAGAGAAAAATAACAGGAGAACTTCCTCAATTCAAAGGGCAAGAATCCACCAATTTTTGTGTCTTTTTCATTTTTTTATTGAGTAATGTATTGTTTCATAATATGTAGAAAATGGAAATGGTTGGTCATTTAGTTATGTTTTTTTCATTTATTGTCACTGATAATTTTTCTGTTAGATAAAGCTTTAATGTAGGGGAAATTGCTTGCGATTTTTTGTTTGTTAAGTAGTGCCTTCAGGCACGGGCAATGACTAGTCTATATATAAGTTAGGACTATATATCTTTCTCATATATATATATATATATACTAGCGATAACCCGTGCCTGAAGGCACTGTACAATTCAAAAAAATTTAAATTAATTGTGGACACGAAAAAATTAAGCACAAAACGTAAATACACACTAATTTGGAAGTCAAACTACATTCGTAACACACATGCATTTCGCATACATGCTCAAAAATCAACTTAATAGAATTTACAAACCTGTGTAATTAAAAGAAATGTTTGTATCTGAAGACACTATGTTATGCTAAACAAAAAATCGCCAATAATTAATAAAACTAATTTTTCTTTGTTCCTTCAAAAAAATTGGACAAAGTTTCCTTTAAAAACATGACCCCAAGAAAATATCAACCTATAGCAATGGACCCGTGCCCGAAGGCACTATGTAATACAAAAAATATTCACAGCACTTCTCAAAACAACATGTTCAATACTTTATATGTTCGTATCGTAGGTAAATAATACCTATTGCATAACTAATCTCAACAGTAAAATTCCTTTTTTTCGGTAAGTAACAGTAAATTGTTTAATACATTAATTAAAAATAGAGTTTCTAGCACATTAAAATCTTCCAATACTTGCATAGTCTTAAGAGGTGAGAGTGAAATAACGCAATAGTAAGAATGATAACAACATTAGCCCTTGTCATCACTACCTTGATTGAAGTTTTGTCTCTTGGCATATATTTCATTGGAACAATCTACATGAAAGAAATAGAAAAAAAATTAATCTGAGAGATGTGATGACCAACAAAACTTAACAGTTTAGGAAAATCTATCCTAAAAAGACATTGTGAAAAATTTTCATTGAGGCAAAATCTGTATAATAAATAGGAAATATTAGATACCTTGACCGGTGGATCTGGGGGTGCTGGTACTTCTTGCCGACAAACCACATTATTTCATTTGGACCGAACTAAGTTGGTAGAACAGATTTCAAGATTAACACCACAAATCAGAAACATCCAAAACTTCAAACAAATTTGTGTTAAAGCTAAAAAAGAGAAGACTTTATTATACTTTAGATAGAGAATCTAACCTGAATGTCCAATGTGAGCGTACAATCGTGATGGTTGGAGGAATCTTGAATACGGTCCCCACCTTTAAATCCATACAACATAAAATGATTTCTTGGTATGACACTAAATTAGTTTGGAATTCATTCACAACCACCAAAGATTGCAGCAAAAGCCACTAAAGATTACAGAAAAAAACATTTAAACATACTAAATTACAAAGCTTTCTGATATTCTGTTTTTTTCTTAGCAGCCTCTATCATGTGGGAAGCTTCCTCCTGTTCACAACATAAAGAACTACACAAAATAAAAATGATTTTTGAACTTTTGAAGACACATCAACAAAATTTAGTATTAATGTTGAATAATTGGTTCCAAATAAAATTAGCTCAAGCAATTCTCACCCCAGCTTTGGTGACCTAAATGCATGATTAGCACAAAACTTTGTATATTTTTATGTGCTAATCATCTTATTTTAATTGCTTTTGAAGATTAAATGATGGGAGTTAGGTTAATTGAGTTCTTAACGATGATATTTGGTGTTTGCAGTTAAAAGGTGCTAAATGAGGCTTCTTAAGGCCTGCCCAAACCATTTGAGACAAATGAGGATGAAAAGGTAGCTTGGGGATAGCTTAGGAGAGGAGGAAATCAGAAAATCAGGAAGTCAGCCAAACCGTACCGGTACGCTAAGGCTACTGGAGTTAATCGTACCGGTACGCGTACCAGTACGCTGAAGCCACTGGTGTTCGACGTACCGGTACGCTTTGCCTGATCTGCCCAAATGCTCTGCAACTCATGTCTGCTGCTTTGAGGGTCCCACCAACAGACCTCCCATGCTCCCCTGACACGCCCACAACACTATTCACCCCTTTCATACCTTTGATTGTAAGTTTGGAGTCTAGGTGATCAATGAGGAGAGAGAAGAGAAGAGGAGCTGGGTATGCAGACAAGCTCTGCAACCCCTCTGTCCAGCCCATTCCTCCTGCACCCCTACAGATGGAGGTCACTTCTGAGTCTAGGGCACCTCTCCAAGCACGTTTTTGGAAGCCAAGTGAAGGATTATTTCAGGATTGAAGAGAGATAGATAGATATAGAGAGAGAGAGAGAGTCTGAAGAAGATGATGAATAGTATTCTAGAGAGATAAACTTGAGATTTTTACATTTTCTTCATTACATTGTCTTGTAATCTGCTGTAAGAACTTTTCAAGCTTCATTTAATATCATTAATGTTGTTCTCCTTCAAGTTCATTGCTAGTTTAATGCTCTTTTAAGCTTCTACCATTAATGCAACAAAGTTCTTCATTTTCTTAGCTGTAAAATGGGTTTTAAATACATTCTCTTCTAGCTTATGTCTTCTTGCTTTTATGTACTCAAGAACTTCATCTCTTTGCAATGCATTCTTGTTACATAGTTAATTTTATCCCAAGCATGAGTAGCTAAATCCTTTAGTTGGCAAAACCAAGGGGAACCTCCACTTGGGTATGCCATTTCAACTCATTTTCCTCCCTTTTTCAGAGATCAATGGTTCGGTTTGACTGGGTTAAGGGTGGATAAATTGGTGAGTCTTTGATATTCCATAGGCCTAGTCACGGTTTATGCTTAGATACTCACCCTTCTTATCCCCCAGCTTTCCACGAATCAATCGTTCATTCATGCTCTATTTGAGGAGGGATTCGAGTTGAGATGACATTCCTATTGGAGTAACCTCTTAGGCTTTCCAACATTTGTTTCTCATTTCATTTTCACCAAAGCACACATCACCAAACAACTTTCAACAAACAAAAGATTTTACACTTTCTTTTACTCAAAATCATCTTCCCCTTGGTTTACTTCCTTCCCCGTGGAAACGACCTTGGAATACCACCAAGTAAAAAACGACCCGCAAAAGTCTCCTTGCGCTTGGGGAGCACTTTTGTACACACACACAATTTTTGTGCATTCACATTTCACATTTTCACCATCTCAGTTTCCTTTCTTGTTGCCCTTTCTTTTGACATTATCCCAAGGGAGAGTGACACTCCCCTTTATCCATACACTACACATTCTAAGGGATGGTTTTTAGAGGTTAGGAAACAACAACGTTTTTCATCAAACAATGCAGAGATCTCAGGAAAGGAAAATCAACAATTTAATTCATATAAAAGTGTATATTTGAGAATCAAACAAATATTCCATCAATGCAAAAGCTGAATTTGGGTCAAAATGAGGAAGAGAAAAGGCAAAACCGCAACCACTGGCAATCATTGAACACACTAAGATTTCTCTTTCATGTGGGCTGTGGGGTGGTGGTGGTTGCAGGCAGATGTGGGGGGTGGTGTGGTGCATTCAAGAATTTTTACATACAGTTGATGTGCATTATTGTGGGGGTGTGTTGGTGGTTGTTGCGGGGTTGTATTGTATGAGTTTTATGGTGGAGAGAGAGAGAGAGGGAGACCTGGTTGACATCGATGCGTCGTTGGCGGTGGCTGTTGGAATCAATGGCGATTGTGGTAACTCAATGATGTAACACCAAAAATATTCACACCAAAAATTTCAAATCTATAACACATATTTACAAAGAAAACCAAAATCACCAAAATCAACCATAAATACAAACAATTAATCACAAAAATCAATTCAAAAAAAATTGTGTGATTCTGAATCTATGAAGTGAAGAGAGAAATAGTGTGGGCGAGATGGTAGATCTGGGGTTTTTGGCCGTTGTGGCATCGGCTGGTGAGAGCTAGCAAGAGAGAGGTGGAAGCAAGTGAGAGGACAAAGAGAGGGGGGAGATACCTGCACTAGACTGGAGTTACCAATGGTGTTGGGTTGCACTGATGGCTCTTTGGCAGTGGGTTGCGTTGGCTGGAAAGAAAAGAGAGAGGTATGAGGGCACAAAAAGGGACTGATCTGAAGAAAGGGAGGAGAGAAGAGGAAGTGGGAGGTAGTGATCTGGGAAAGTGGGCTCAACAGGCAACATGACCGTTGAGAGAGATGGTGAAATTCAAATTGGGAGCTTGTTGACTGTTGGATGAGAAAAAAAGTAACATTAAGAGAGAGGTGATGGGTGATAAGATGGTTTTGAGGGGAAAAATGTGTGGAGGATAAAAATTTAAATGCTCTTCTGTTTTATTATATATATATATATATAGAGAGAGAGAGAGAGAGAGAGAGAGTAACATTAAAAATAAAAAATAGTAACATTCAAATACAAAAAAAAAATTATCATTTAAACACAAAAAATAATATCATTTAAAAACAAAAATAGTAACATTTAAACATAAAAAAATAGTAACATTTAAACATAAAAAAATAGTAACATTTAATATTAATATTTTTAAAAAATAACAATAGTAACATGATCAACAAAAATAGTAGTATGCTTAACCAAAATAGTAACATGTTCAAAAAAAAAAAATAGCAATATGGAAAATTGAACAAAATTGAAAATAAAAATAGTAGCATTCAAATCCATAATCAGAGAAAGAAGCCTCCAAGTTTTCAAAATTTTTATTGTTTTTTGCATTCCTAATTTCAAAATGTGATTCATTGTTACTAAATTAAATGATATACATTTCAATTTTTTGGATCTTTTGTTGTGCAATACAATCGAAAAATGCTTGATTGTGTTACTTGTGAGAAAAAGTTAATGTTACTATGAGGGAAAAGGAAAATCATTTTTACATATTCGACGTCTTGACATTCACAAGTGGTGATAAGTGTCTTAATTCAATTGACGATTATGTGTTACTACTCTAAATAATGTAATTTTCAAATTTGTGGACCGTATTTTGAGCAAAGTAAGGGAAAATTATTGTTACTGTGAAGAAAAAAATATTTCATTGATGTTACTGTGTAAAAAAATATCTCATTAATGTTACTGTGCAACATATATCCTCCTGAGTTTTGTTAAAGTCGTTGTGTTACTGTGTATAAAAATTTGATGTTACTGTGAAGAAAAAAATAGATGTTACATTGCGGTTTGCAATTGTTATTGTGAAGGTTTGCATTTGTTATTGAATGAGTGGATCTTCTTCTAATGAGAGAGAGAGAGAGGGAGAGAGAGAATATAAATTTGAATTTCAATTTATGAGTAAATTAAGGGATAATAATTTCTAATTTAAGAAATTAATTTAAAGTTACTTTCAAAATTTTTAAGGTTTTTATAATTGAACCCAATAACACTGTTAAGGGTATTTTTGGGATTTAAAAAAATAGTGGATTTAAGTACTTATTAGTAAGATAAAAAACGGACTTATCACCAAATAAATTTTCTTGACGGACTTAAGTCATTATAAGTCCATCCAGGATGACTCATTCCCAATTTTCACTTTTTTTAATTTCTAAGTTTTTAATGTTATGGATTGGATTATAAACCCAAATTATTGCAATAAAAATTTTGATTAGATTTAATTTTTTGGGACTTTTTTGTAGGACTTAAAATTTAATGGATTTAATTTTTTTTTTGTGGGCTAGTAATGTACCTAAAATTATGGGGCTTTCTAAAAATTTAGGGCCTAAAACTCATGTTTTTTTTCCATACTGTTGGGCCGGCCTTATCTGTCTTTAATAAAACAGGAAAAATAATTAATCGAGATGACATAAGATAGTCTTAGCACTCTTAACTGTTGAACCGTGATATCGTCTTGACTTGTTTCCATTTTGAATTTAAATCTTCTACCTGATCTCTCTTCTCCTCGAAAAGTTAGATGCCACACATTCAAAGAAGTTCATACGCCACACACTATGTCCTAAGTCTGTTTGGATTTTAATTCGAATTCGATTAATCGGATATGAATAAATATTTTTATTAATATTTTGGACTCGAATTTGTTATCCTATATTTTACAAATTCGGATTTAAATATATCTATATTCGATTCGATTCAAAATATGTATATATCTTCTATATAATAAAGTAGCTTACAATTCAAATTTCAAAAGATAAACAAAATGACTTTTGCTACTCGCGGTTGAGATCGAGTTAAATTTTACTTTAAAGTTAATCTAACGGCTAATATTAACACTCTAAATTTAATAAGAAAAATAAGGCCCTAAGGGTGTGTTTGAAATGACTTTTTTAAAGCAATTTTAGAAATTATTTCTCATAAATATTTTTTTTTTTTAAAATAGTGTTTAAAACCGTCACACCACTACCACTACCTCTACCACCACTACCCCCCAGTACCTCTACCACTACCACCACCACCACTGCCACCACCACCGTCGCCGCCGCCGCCACCACCACCACTACCGACGTCGTCGTCGCTGCCACCACCGCCGCCGCCACCCCCACCATTGTCGCCGTCATCGCCGCCACCACCACCACCACCATCACCACCGCCGCTACCACCACCACCACCGTAGTCGCCACTGATGCCATCGCTGCTGCCACCACCGTTATTGCCACCCACCATAACCATCATCGTCTCCTACCACCCCCATTACAACCGATACTTAAATTCATTTATCTCTCCTCTATGTTTGTGATTTGATTTTGGATGTAAATACAAATATGTTTATTGTTTACCATTTTTTATTATTTTGTGCCTTCAGACACATGCAATAACTAGTTTCTATATAAATATTAAACAAATTAAATGATTATTTAAAGAAATTTAGTTAAAATTTAGATGTAATTTATTAAATTTTTATAAAATTAAGTTATTTCAATCAAATTTCTGATTGTTAACGGATTCGCATATAAACCATAAACATAAAATCCGTTAAATAATCGGATTGCGTTCGGATAAAACTTTTAATATCAGAATCGAATCAATTAAAATTTTATTCAAATCAAATCTGTTGACGGGCCTAACTAGGACAATAGGCTGAGGCAGTATCTAAATGGGTCATTTGTATATTGTCTGCCAATTGGTTGTAGTATACTACGTCGAAGGAGATGTGGACTAAGTTGATAAAACTTCAAGAGGGGAACTTAAAGTTGGGCTACTAATGACCAGGTCCATTAGGCCTACTAAGAGTCCATTCCCAATAACAAATTATTTCAGCTGGCTAAGTAAAAAAGAAGACTCCTACTAGTGGTCGCCCTAATCCCAGGCCCAAAAGTTTCGTCTAGGTGATGTTTGGGTGAGGAATGGGCCCATTTGTGCCAAGCACCTGATTCACTATTGCTTTGCAAGTGCACTAATGTATCAGAGGAAGGATTCTTCCTCCTCCTAGGTGCCCTTTCCAAATGCTCATTTAACAGCTTCCTTGGACTTGTCAGGTAGTCAGACACTATTCATTTAGTACTTAACCCTAATCAAGTTTATAAATTTGATTGCTTGATAATGCGTGCTTATATAAGTTTCACTGTTACATTGAGAACACGGTTATCACATTTGCATTTAACATAATTCAGTATGGTATAGTAGTGACAATCGAGTCGTGTCGTGTCGAACATTAGTCAACCCTAATCCAACTCATTTAACTAATCGTGTCGTGTCGAGTTGACATGTTTATTTTCGTGTCGTGTTCGTATTCGTGTTGACCCACATAAACTTTGAATAAAAAATTTAACCCTAAAATTTTATTTTCACTTAATTGAATATCTCCTCATACTTTTTCTACAAACTAAAAATTAACTTAATAATAATAATAATAATGAGTAATAATATCTTTTTTATACAATAATTATGTTAGTGCTTGATAAACAGTTACAAATAATTAATATTTTATTTCTATAATACTAATTAAATATGCTAATCGTACATTGCGCAACTAAATTAAACATCAGAAGTAATGGAAAAAACAAGCCATCAGAACATGAAAACTCATACATGTAACGAAAAGGTCAGGATAATCTCCTTTGAGTTAAAAACTTCGTATTGACGGGTTAATTCGGGTTAAGCGGGTTGAACCCGAACACGACCCATTAACACTTCGTGTTGACGGGTCGTGTCATACACGGGTTTGTACAAAAAAATAGTCAATCCAAACCTATTTACTCGTGTTGTGTTCGTATCGAGTTATCGTGTCGTGTCGTGTCAAAAATTACCACCCCTAGTATGGTAAGTATTTTTCCTATTTTTTGCTCGATATTATATTTAGAGACACCTTTATAGATCGGAATTCTAGTCAAGGATAAAAGTAACCAAAGAAAATTCATTTCTTTTACATTGCTATAAACAAAGTACTAAAAGTTGATCTAAGCCATGAAATATAGCCATCCTTCCAAATTTCACCCAAAGTTAATGCATGTTTGTATACTAAAAAACATAGCTAGCCATAATACATACATAACTATATTTTTTTCTAAGTCTGCCATGTATGACCATGCTGTTTTTCCTGCCTTTCAATTTGACAAAATCCTAAAATAAAACTGCTGTTCAAGGAAAAAAAAAAGATGAATCTAAGAAAAATCACCTCTTACACTCTGCCACGAACAAATTACTACTATTATTTTTCCGAAAGGTAAAAGTTTGAATCGATAACAAAAGACCCTTTTCCAAATATAGAAGGTGTTCTCATCGTAACAAAAGCCATCATAGGCAAAATAAAGTGAGTCCCATCCCATGATTACTAAATTTAGTGAGAACTATAAGTCTTGAACCAGTACTTTCCGTACATAAATAAATTATTACACGTTGACTAGAGTCATGAAACCTTAATCAAGCTTCCAAATTTTGTTCCTTGCCCGCTTAAAACTTTCATAGTTCTAATTTTTAAAGATCCAAATATGCCAAGTAACTTTTTTTTCTACGTTACGGTCAGATTTTCTCTAGATGGTAATTATTTTTTTATAAATATAAAAAGAAAAAAGTCAAGAAAAGAATCTCTATACACTCTGACTAATAACTAAACTTTGACTACAACTATAAAAACTCAATCAGGATGCCTTATAATCAAAACTTAAGAGTATGCAACTATACTAAGGATTGGTTTACTCTGTTGTATAGATATTACAGCTAAAACCTCCTTTTTTACACAATAATTGTTTTATTTTTATTTTTTTTACATCCGCAATAATTATTTTTTTCTAGACACATAAATGAGCAGAAAGACAATATATATATATATATAGTAATTTTAAGGAAGGAACAGACATAATGATTTTCAAATTTAATAATAAACATAAAGATGATTATGTTAAAAATATGAAAGAAATTGAATATTCAGATATTGAAAATAAATTGTAAAACTAGGATATACTCCAGTATTCAACTAAAAAAATATATAATATTGTTGACTTATATACTTCATTATTACCTTCATGTTGTTACAATAATTCGTCTTTGAATTCTGCTAAATCCATCATTTATAGACGGGTTTGGGAAGCATATATATATATATATATAATGAAACAGTGAAATGCTTCATTAAATATAATGAAAATCAACTGCAACATTTGCAAATGTTGAATGGAAGGAAAGTGACATTTCACTTTTTTCACAAAACTCTCCCTAGAAGAAAAATCATAACACCTTGCCTGATAAAATGGAATTTAATGTATATTAATATTAGCCCTTTCACATTCTTTTTTTTTTTTTTTTTTACCTAGCTTTATTTTCTTTCTTTACATAAAATTCAAACCCTGTCCTCTTAATATGTAATTATTTAGACCGAAAGACCCACAATATGGAATCCTAACCTGCTCAAATTGGGCTATTACCAATTCTAGTTACCAATAAATTAATTAAGCTCATATGAAAATGAAGCATAATCACATATTGTTAATTATATTGCTAGCCACGGTAGCTAGCCGCTGAATTCGAGGGAGTAGTCGGTCCAAAACCGGACATCTTGTAGCAAAAAAAATAAAAATTATATTGTTAGCCAGTCAACACTTATGTCAACCCTAGGAACCTAATAATGTCAAAATACAAATGGGAGGCATATATATATATATATCAGTCATCATCTAAGCTCTCTACAATGGGTAAGCATTAAGTAGTCACCCAAAAAGAATTTAACACAGGGCTTAAAACACTCCCCAATTCCCTCCCTACTAATAATTACAATTAACTTGTAAAAATTAATATTTAAATGACCTGATGCCCCATAATACCCCCCATCAATAGTTAATTATTTCTTCTCACACATGGATGATATTGTCTTTTTATTTTGATGATGCCAAAATGAACCTTCCATAAATGAGTTTTACACAAAACAACCTTCCATATATTCACCAAAAAATCCCTAATTTTATTTAATTAGCAAAATGATTAACTACTGATTAACGAGACCCCTAAACCTTCCACCTTTCTTACTACCATCGTCTGAATCAGAAGCTCAGGAGTTACTGCCACCTTCGATTCTCACCCGTTGCATGATTTCAAAGATCAACGGCTGTCAGTGCATGCAGCTTATTGCGAGCCTTAGCATAAGCTCTTTGTCCAACTATAGTTATGTACTTATGTTTCAAGTAGAGAGAAAGCAGAGACCCTCTCCTCAATCAAAGCTATTTCTTTTGCTTAAAAGCAGTTTCTCTCTTCTCTCTTCTTGTTTTAGTCTCCTACAACCCTCTCTTTCATGGAAGGTGGGAGAGGAGGTGGTTTTGGGTATGGAAATTTACAAACTAACCCCCCTCCGTTTCGACCAAGTCCTCCATTATCTGCCATTGACAGGTTTCTTTGGGATCAGACTCAACCCCATTTCTTTCAACAACAAAGTCTGAACGATCTGCAAAACAAAGAGCCACTTGTTTCAGGAAATGGGTTTTATGATTTTTCTTCTTCTTCTTCTTCCGGTGGTGGTGCCATGGGTGGCTATGCATGTGGGGTATCATGGCCGGATCTTCCAGACACAAGCTTTGTTGATGGGCTCTTCCTAGATGAAGACACTCTAAATTGGATAGATCCTAACGTAGGATTGAATGAAGAAACTAAATGTGCGCAGACAAATTCTGTGGATAAAGGAAAAAGAGTGAAAGGTGGCTCTTCTACAAATTTGATCAAGGGGCAATGGACAGAGGAAGAAGACAGGTGATATAACCCAGATTTTTCCTTCAAATTCCTTTGTTTTCAGAACTATGTTTCATCAATTTTTCTTCTTCCCTTCATGCATGTTTCTTTTCCACATGAGAAATTCAATGCATACCAATGTTTTTGATTTGTTTTTTTGTTTGTTATGCAGTAAATTGATCAGGTTGGTGAAGCAACATGGAATAAAGAAATGGGCTCATATTGCCGAGAAAATGTTCGGTCGAGCCGGAAAACAGTGTCGTGAAAGATGGCATAATCATCTCCGCCCTGATATCAAGGTGTTTTTTTTTTCTCGTTATCATTTTCTTTTTCCGGGGTTTCTACAAACTAAAGTCACTTTATCTTTCTGTTTCTTTCTGTTTATTTCCTTTACTGTTCTATAACTTGTCATCAAGTAATGAAGTTTCTCTGTTTCAGATCTGCAGGGCTTTCGAATTTTATGATTGTTGGTAATCTAATAGATATCCAAGAACTGAGATTTGCTTTAGATTTTGTAAATTTCTTCAGTCATTTTACCCAAAAAAAAACCTAAGTTACCTTATCTGGATTTTCTCGCATTCCCAACTTTTTTCTGTATATAAGACGTCAAAGATTTTGATTTAGCCCACACTAAGGATTTACTTGAAATCTCTAAGGATTTTTAATAAAGTTTTGTTTTGCTGGTAAATAATTAATGCTTTCTGCAGAAACAGCCTAGATTTTGTTTTGCACATATCAGGACTTTGACATGCAAAGTTGAAAGCTTTGCAGTTTAATGTCCACTCACATCACCTCTAGTTTCTCTATCGATGTATCCGGAGAGATCCTTTTAGTGATGAACCAATTTTTTTTTTTAAAAAAAATTTGGTCACAAAACTCTTCCAAAAAATTGTTTAGGGTTTTGTCTGCAACATCAGCATTTTGAATCTTGAGACATGGGTGGTACTTTCTGTCTCAGTCATTGTCCGTTTACACCTAATTCTCAGATTCTTGTTTAGTGTTCATTTTAATGTGATTTTGGTAACTTTTTCCTCACAAAGCCTTTTTAATTTGCTATAGAAGCTCCCACCTTTAATAGCTCCATGTAAAAGCTTTTATTGTATAGTTAGGTGGTGGTATCTTATTTTCTTAAATTTTGTTTGTATATATCTCTAGAACCCACTGTGTTTCTTGTTGTTGTTAATTTTTTTTCCAGAAAGACTGTTGGAATGATGAAGAAGAGATGCTCTTAGTTGAAGGTCATGAGAAGTTTGGGAACAGATGGGCAGAAATCGCAAAGCACATACCTGGAAGGAGCGAAAATTCAATAAAAAATCACTGGAATGCCACAAAGAGAAGGCAGAATTCGAGAAGGAAGAGCAAGAAACACGAAGGTGAAATTGTGAAGCCACACCCAACTATATTGCAAGAATACATGAAAAGGAAGGGCTTGAATATTATCACCACCACCGACAGCAACACCACCAGCAGTACAACCCCCACCAACTCCGCCGTCTCAGAAGGCCCATCAAGCCAATTCAGCGTTATTTTTCCAGAACTGTCCCAAACCACCGATGAAGACTCTCCATCTTTAATGGCTCAGACATATGACGATGAACTGACTTTTATGAAAACCCTTTTCGAAAACAAGCCCAAGGATTCATTTGTTGATGATGGTAAAATGGTCGGTCGGATTGAGGCAAAAACATCTCAAAATAACTATGTCAATGATTCAGCTGGCTTCAATTCCCTTGGGTTCAAATTCAATGGAACTGCAGAATGTGGGTTCTCCTCTGCTACTCCAGACACCAACATGTACTTTGCTAATAACTTCCAGAAAGAAGAAGCTCCAAAAACCCCACTTTATTCTGACCTTTACCTCTCTTATCTGCTGGATGGAACCACTCTTTTACCATCCTGTGAACCCAGCTATGGCAACATGAAGATGGACATGATGATGAATGAGGGTCCCTCAGGTGGTAAGAAAGAGATGGATGCGGTTCAAATGTATTCATCTTCTCATTTCTCCCATGGAAGCACTAGCAACAGCTTCATGTTCTAAGTTTGGTCGTTGTGGTACTTTTATCAGGCCCCATGTTTGTTAAAATTAAGTATAATGGTGTCCCAAAAAAACTATGTCAGTGTCAGTCCTACCAGTTTTAGTATGTATGTAGAATCTAAATCTTAGTCCCTTTTTGGAAAATGTTTGAAGGGACAGCTAGTCTATGCTAAGAAAATGACAGATTCATAAAAGATCTGTCTTATAGGGTAATGTTCTAAAATATGAACAGTGCTCTTTTATATATGCTTGACTAATGTAATGTAATGTTATATTCTGGGACATATATTAAGCCTATGATGTCTCCTTGTGTTAGTTGATGGATGGATGTCCAATTTGTGCCTTTTCTATGATTCTATCTCAATGTGAATCATGGTTTTTCAATTGGGTGTGGAGTGGTTGGTAGCTTCTCCTTGCGTTGTGATGATCTAATCCCACATCGATTAGTGAAGTGGATGTGGAGTTATACTTAAGTGTGATAACGCGTTTTAAATTGTACGGGCTTAACCTAAAATAGACAATATTATACGTGAGTCCGGGGTGTTACTTGCGTAACTATTATTTTAAAAAAAAACAAAAGCCCTTAGCATCTTTTTTAGGCTATGATACCACAGCTAGAATCCAAGTTTCATTTACGGTTGGACTATTATATACCAAACCCAAAAACTTAAACTTATAACATAATTTGTTCCAATCTTTATATATTAAGCCTATCATGTTTCCTCATTTAGTCGATGAGAGATAGAGATGTCTTTTCTATCTCACATGTGAATATTTTAACGAGTAATGTTAGATTGACCCAAAAAAAAAACAAAAAATAGCGGCCAAGTAATGTTAGATTGGTTTCACTTTTATACATTTGAAATTCAATTTTTTTCTATTACTTCGTCAAAAAAAAAAATTCTATTATAATAATAATACATCATTTGTTTTATATTTTTGGGCTTTTTGTTAATCAGTGTAGCACTACCCTATTTGAACATCTAATCGGCTTGTAAACAGGTGTTAGTTTTCTGTTTTTCAGTTACATGCAATGCAATGAACTTATTTCTTTCTTGAGGGGAGAAGGGGCGAGGGAGGGAGGGGAGAGAGGGAGGGAGGAGGGGTTTTCTCTTTCTCTTTCTTTACTTTTGATCTCTTGTTTTTTTCTCTTACTTTTTGAACTACTTAGTTGGACTTTTGATTTGAAACGGAAATGAAGCGAAGGCAGAGCTTCCCAAATGGCCTAGTTTCCATGAATTAAGCAACATTTTACCCTTAAAAGTGATCAGGACATTAATTAGGCAGATGAAAATGTTAATGGTGCATGTGTTTTCAGTTTCTTCATCGCACATGAACCTTAATGGGCTGGTGGGTGGGGAGGGAGAGAGAAGGGGGAGGGGGGGGAGGGGGGAAGAGAGAGAGAGAGAGAGAGAATGAAGTGAATGAGACCACCATACAGATCCTACGGAATATTCCCCATTTGACTACCATAGAATAGAGCCACTAAGTTTGTGGACTCAAGTACTTCAATTGAGTTTGTTGAAATAAACTCTATCACCTACAGGAGTAATGTTAATATTCCCCATTTGACTACCATAGATATTGCCACTTTATATTCATCAATCACCTTTTTTTTTTTTTGGGGGGGGGGGGGGGGGGGGTTAAATAGTGTCAAAGTACAGAAAAAGTACGGTTACATTTCTGCCCTTTGATTAATTGCTTATGTATTTGTCTAATTGACCAAGTATTTTGGATTTTTGATAATTAATTTTCTTTTTAGCATTTGTGAACATAGTCTTTCTGATTAATTAGTGTTTTAAGCTTTGTGGAATTTTATTTTATTTTTCGGAAATAAAATAACTTATATGTTCATGACTCAAAGCCAATTCAAAAACAGCACTGCATGGGCCACAAAATTAAATCTTCAAATTATGTTTAAATAGTATTATTCAAATAAAAATAAGTGTCAAATTAGGTCTAAGTAGCATTATTAATTTATTTCTTTTTATGGAAAACCATGATTTAGTATATTTTGAAGGGGAATAGATAAGCTAGGTAGGTAGGGGTGCTCGGCCCATGGAGACGCCTACATACCAGTTATAAGCTTCACCACCTCGTTAACAGAGCCCAACAACACTAATAATTAACAATTGTAGTTTTTGTCATAGATATGAATTGCTCACATTCATTTGTCCTATATTTCACGTTAAAAAGGAACTTTAAACTTCCACATGATATTGAGGATACAAAAACTAATGCATTGAAATCATACTATATCTATAATATGTACTCGAGGAAAGTTGACCCGTGCACCGGGCTCCCGTTACTACGAGATTTGAGAAAATTCAAATTATAGTGGCTTACTCTCACGTGTACAAAATGCAGTGATAATCAAACCTTTATTAATAATAATAAGAAGTCTTAATGAGGGACTTTCAGGCCATAAAATCCCAACTACTATCTACCCCAGGGGTTTGTTGTTTTGTGTTTTATTCTAATTTTTTACTGATGTAACAAGTAGAAACTGATGCTGGGCACTCAAGTGTTAGAAGAGAAGTCCTGTTTGGTTACTAATGAATTACAGATTCACAAAATCTGAAGGGTGCTTCTGGGGGGGTGCTCTCAGTGCGAAAAGTACTCTTGCTTTGTACTTACTACTTAGCTGATGTAATGTGGTTTAAAGATATGGTTTTAGTTTTCTGGTTCTTTCTCATTGACTCGAAATAACTTTTCTGTGTGCCTTTTGTTGAATTATTTATGTTCTCTTGTTTTTTTCTTTCCCTTTTTCAACAGCTTCTTGAGGCTTTCCAGGTTTTCTGCTTAACGTTTTATTTTTCATCGTAACTGAACTGAGGCTAAGAAATAACCATCCAACTGGCAAATTCTCCGTGCAAAAAGGCAATGCAGATATAAATGCTAATATGTTGGTTAGAATTGGCGGGATGGTAATATTTTTCTATGGTAACTTAAAACATCAAAGGTTCTATCGAGAACGAAAACAATTTTCGGCACGCGAAAGTAAGACAACGTATATCTAATCATCTCATACTCCATTTTGGACATTTATATTGATGCGAGAATGCTCCAGGCACGTTAGTAATATTCCCTTAGATTTGCAATATTTTCACGACTCTTGCAAGATGTGCACCGCGTTCTTTGTGGGGCTCAATATATATATTAGATAAATTAAGACTGACTATATATAAGCTGATCATACTCCCGAAAATATATTTATTGTCTTGTCCAAATTCTAACCATACAACAAGCAATAGTAAATATTAGCCATTAATTGGAATGGAGCCAAATTGCCTTCTCATAAAGGACTCTACAACCTCCACAGTCTCCACAGTACAATGCTTGAAAAGCAATATACATTTGGGTCGGAAAGATATATCGTTTTAAAAGGGGGAAAAAAGTGTATTACTTTTGTCGGAAAAATCTATTTTTTTTTTTAAAAAGACAGAATTACAATTTGGGGATATGAGCCCTAGAGGGGTGCAACCAAAACTTATGTATCAAATCAGTTTTGACTCCAACCAAAGGACTTTGTTAAATATCAGTTGTTTTTTAGAAGAAATTCCAAACGAAGAACTTATGTTTGGCATTAATGGCAAAATTTGTCAACCATTGGAAAAAAATAAACCATGTTATCCAACAACGTTAGCTAGGTTAGTTATACATTTTTTGTTTTTTTAAACAAGATTAACGAACAAAATAACTTAACTTTCTCGTTATATGACAAGATTATCTATGAAAAATCAGCCTCGAGTTAATGATGGACGACAAAACTTGTCTAATTCATTAGCCATTAACTCGACAAAACTTATCTGATTCCTTACACAACAGCTTTTCTAAACAGATAAAGAAAAAACTGTTAACTTCTTTCGTTCATACTGAAGTGTCTTTAACACATCATCAACTCGAGATCTAATACCCTACTACTACATCTCACAAAATTACTTGGTTTGTTAACTAACAGCTTTTTTACGTAAGCAAGTCAACTAACGACTGTTTTGTGGATAAAATTGCTCACAAACGAGCTTTTGTGTTTGTATTAGGTTTACGTTTAAGACATCAATCTCCGAGAAAAAATTGAATCCTTGTATCTAACAAAGTATGTAACGTTTATTAAAAAACTGTCGTTTTCTTGAAACAGTATAACGACAAAAGAACATAAATTATTCGTTAATTGCATGATTATATTTGACAAACCAACCCTACATAAATGTATACGACAAAAATGTCTGGTTTGTTATACAACGGTTGCTTTATTGAAAGTTTGGAAGACAAATGAACTTAATTTTTCTATTAAGTGCGAGTTTTCTCTTACACATCGTTGATTTTAGCACTAAAATTGAATCATTGTATTCAAAAAATATTGCTAGTTTAGTTTAATAATTGGCAATTTTTGAACAAATAGAGAGCAAAAGAACTTGCTACATTCTACTAACTGCAAAATAATTTTTACTACATAAGCTATAAAAGGAAAAATAAAATTGACTTGAATTAGCTACTCCTACAAAATTTTCAGAAGTTGTTTGAACTCCATAATTTCTTGGACATGTTAGCAATAATGGAACTTAAGTAACAAATAGAGAAATAAACTTAATTTTACCTTTTTAGAAAGGTTATGTTTGGCACATCAATTATTATTTTATTTTAATCACCCTTTGCTTTGTCTAGGTTGACCTTAAAAAAAGTAGCTAATAAATTACATTGCAAATGTTCACCATGTTGTGTTGATAACCTGCTTTTAGGTCAACTTGAGTTCTTAACGATCCATATAAAATATTGTTTTTATAATAGTCTATACTTTTATGATGATGAGTTGTGACATCTATATAATAAAGTACAATATAATTCAAATATCAAAAGATAAATAAAATGATTTTTATTTTTCGCGGTTGAGATCGTTTTAAAATTTTATTTTAAAATTAATCTAACGGTTAATATTAACACCCTAAATTTAATAAGAAAAATAAATCTTTAATGGTGTGTTTGGGGTAACTTTTTAAAAATACTTCTAAAATTTATAACTTCTCATAAATACTTAAAAAAAAAAAAAGTAGCATTTAAAACCGCCCTATCACCACCACTACCACTACCATCACCCCCACTGCCCCAGCACCATCACCACTACCACCACCACTCTCACCCCACCACCACAACTATCACCATCACCACCACTACCACCATCACCACTACCACTACCACCATCACCACCGTCGCCACCACCTCTGTTATAACAACAACCACCACCGCGGCTGCCATCACCACTGTCGCCACCCCCCACCCCCATGCCACCACCACACTCATCGCCCCTCCAACACTACTGTCGCCATCCTACCACCACCACCTTTTCCAAAACAACCACCACCACTATCGTCACTCTACCACCACTGTCGTCACTCTACCACCACCATCATCCACCCCCCCCCAACCATCACCATCACTATCACCACTATCGCTGCCACCACCCTATCACCACTGCCTCTGTCCCACCACTACCCCTTACCACCATCATCCTCACTGCCCCACCATTACCCCCCGACCATCACCATTACCATCATCGCCGTCACCGCCACCACGACTGCCCTACCACCACCGCTACTGCCCCACCCCCTCCCCCACCGCCACCCCCATCACCACCACCACCACCATTGCCATCCACCATCATCTAGTATCACCACTCATCACTATCATTATCATCTTATTTTTATATTTATTATCACTATCACCATCATCCAACTACCACCGTCGCCCACCGTCAACATCCACCAGCACCATTGTTGCCCACCATCACCCCTACCATCATCATCGTTGCTGCCATCTTACCACCACCACCCCTACTGCCCAACCACCACCATCACCATTGCCACCATCAATATTGCCGTCACCCACCACAATCATCAATGTCTCTCACCACCACTACCACCACTCGCCCCCACTACAATCAGTGTTTAAATTCCTTTCTATTTTCTCTATCTTTGTGATTTGATTTTATGTGTGAATACAAATTTATTTATTGTTGATTATTTTTTTTATTACTCCGAGCCTTCAGACACGAGAAATAACTAGTAAATTAATATTATGGTTAACTTTTTAGCACTATGTGAACAATGTGGTGTGCATTTCATTTAAAAATGGATACTTCAAATTGAAACTTTTTGATATTGAACTCTACAAAATATCTTAGCATCTTTTGACCCTTGATGAACTAATTCAATTCAAGAATTCGGCTTTTTATGGTTTTTTTTCTGACCCAACTATCTGGCGTGGTGGCCTTGTCCATTTGATATGTGTGGGCCAATGATCTGATATGTCCTCCATACTCATGCATTAATCCAGGGGGTGGATCCTATTTGCCTATTTGGCCGAATAAAGGAACCCTCAAACCCAAACCCTCCCCCGCACAACACACACACCCCCCCCCCCCCCCCCCCCCCCCCCCCCCCCCCACACACACACACACACAAAGAAGAGAACAAACAAAGAATTGTTGTCCATAAAAAAAAAAAAAAAAAAAAAGAGAAAAAACAATTAAAACTCGACATATAAGCAGGTTTCCGAAATCACGGAATTATATACCATTGCAAAAATTGAGAAAACATGTATTGGAATTGATTTAGATCTATAAAATCCAATAACATGAGCCAAAATAAATAAAAATTTGTCATAACATAAGAAAAATAACCCAAAAGACAACATAACACCAGTAAACGAAGTTGTCATCCTCTAGTTATGATCCTTCTTGGAAACAAAAATATTTGAACTGGTAAATTGTAAAAGCTGTCACCATTTCTCAATTATTATTATTTTTTTTTAACTTCTAGATGCTATGTATAATGTTTTTTTGTGAGGAAAAAAAGACACTTCGACCCATCAAAGGCTTCCTTGAGATCTTGGCAATTGAGTTCTTACACTCATTCAGCTCGAAGATTAGCCTTGGCATGTTCTTCTTTCTATAATTCCCCAATGAGCTAAATGATGAATCATGACAATTTGGCTCTGGCGAAGAAAATTCCAGCAAATAGACCTGGAACATGGACTTCCTTTCAATCAGGTATAAATAAAAAATTAATTACATGCTATGTAATGTAGCTTTTATTCATTTGGTTACCAAATAGTATGCTGAAGAAATTTGGTAGACTGACCGGAACCTTGAATAGCACTATCCCAACAATGGAGATAGGAATCTTGTTTAAGGAACCCACCAAGCTGTATTCCAAAAACACAATGCAATGGAAATTATAAGTGCCAAAGCAAAAAAGTGTAAAAATCCGTAGGGCATTGCGTAAATGCAGTAATGCAGTTCTGAAATATGAATATGTTCAGACTTAGAAACAGCAGATCAGGAAAAAAAAAATGAAACTTGAACATATCTGGATCACTAGTGATTAAAGTAGTTATAGTTGTTATCAATTGAAGCATGCTCCCAGGTTTGGTCTGTATAATTTCCCCATATCGAGTTTATTTTTTTTTTTAGTTTTTCTATGAAAGATTAATTGATTGATATATATTGGTAATCTGCAATGAACAATCCCAGAGATTATTCCTTTTACTTTTAACTGAACAATAGGCATGTGCCCCTCTCCCAACCAGGACATGGACCCTGCAGCCGGTACCATTTAGTGGTGGTCCAGGAATTAAGTTAATGCTAGATTGACTAAAAAATAGGGCAAAAATCAGAGATCAAATTATGAGGTGTTCAGAGCCATATCTAAATTTTACAAGAGCAAGGGACCAAAAATACCATCATATCAACAACACATCATTTGATCCTTTTTTTTTTATCTCATTTTTTTGGATAGTCTAGCATTTCCCAGAAATTATTGTCACATTTTCATTGAATTATAGTTTCTATCATTCTAAATTTCATACCATGTGAAATTACTGACTTTCCAGAGCACAATTAAAATGCTGAAAGTCTATCATTTATGCTGAAGATTATTCACTTAAGATCAAGATATATAACATTATGTCAGTGATGGCACTCAAGAAAGAGTTTGTATTTCTACGGTTAGAGAAACAATGAAGTTATCATTTGAACTATGCACAATTACCTGTATGTGGTAGGGCCAGTTTGATTTAAAAACCACATGGAGGTGAAGCTAATGGCAAGTCCAAGCAGCCCGCTAGCTGTTGCAACAACCCAAAACATTGGCATCCTGATTACATCCCTGCAAGTTAAAAACAAACAATATTAGAGTTAAGTGTGAAGAACAAACATATTAGAGTTAAACGTAAAACATTTGCTTACGCATTAATGAGATAATCCCATTCATTGAACAGGAGGATCAGGAAGATGGCAAAAGGTAAAGATAAGAAATTATTCAGCAACACCATTGAAACCTCATTCAGAGACCCAGATTTTGTCAATTGTTTTGCTTTGTCCATGACCCATCGCAGGGTGAGCTGTTGCAAAGTACAAATGTCACATGAAAACAGAAAGTATGCAAGATTTACACCACGAACTTGAGGTTCAATATTCCTAATTAATTCACACCTCTCCAAGATTTAATTTATAAGTTGAAAGCACTTGAACAGATTCATAACAAACCAAAATGAACATTACAAGGCTTGCTGAAACTACACACCGAATAGCTAGCAGTTAAAATGCAGTTCATACTTTGCCATGCATATCCAACAGCGTCAAATGAGAGATCCGTGATCCCACCGCTTACAGCAGAGACAATCTGCAATAAATGGCGATATGCAACAGCAAGGGCGTAAATTTAAATCATCATACTTAACATCTTTTGGAAGAAAACCAAAAAATAAAGGATGGATGAGGGATAATATAAAAATGATAAATAATCTCATGTATGAAACATTCAACATGACTGACAAATTAGCAAGGATGTACCAGCAGTTCCATTTTTAAGTTTTTTGTAAAATCAGTTGTGGTCATGCTTCTTCCATTCAGGCCGGTCTGTAGATCAGATTTGGGTTCGAAATCTGATCATTTTTGGATTGTTAGCCTGATATGCATTAAGATTTTAATCTGTCAATTTGACTAGGCTCAAATTTGTTCAGGCCATTCCAATCCGATTAGAATACTGATATATAAAGATCTGGTCCCTTACAAATCTGTTTCAAATTGTAATAAAATATTATTACACATAAAAATCAAATATATTTTATGTCAATATGTATATTTCTTTTAAAAAATGTGCAAATTCAAAACAGAGTCAGAATCATCACTCATCAGAAATATTAGACCACCTTTTGTCTTCTACCACTCTTTCTTTCCTTCCATTTTTTTTCAGTTTCTTCCTCCTCTTGTTCCCCTCTCCAAACTCTCACTTTCTCTCACTATCAAGAACGGTTTCCTCTCTGCATCCCTCAATCCTTTTCTTATCTTACACTTCTCCCTCCCGCCCACAGAGACCCCTCTCCCACCAGACCCCCCTCTTCCTGACGACCCCTCCCACCCGGATCTTTCTCTATTCTACAACTCATGTCCATGCCTTCCCCCCCCCCTCCCCACCACAAAATCCCTGGATCCCCTCACCTAGATCCACCCTTCCCCGATCCCTCCCCTCACCTCAATCCACCCTCCCCATCCCACCCATCAGATAGGCCCTCTTCCGCCTCTCGCTATTTGACTAAAAGTTGTCGACTCTTTGAGGTCCATACGATTATGCAAAATGTTTGAGCATATGTTGTCACCACAAGCAAGCTCATTGAACATCTGCAATCCATGTTGTCCGCTACAATAAATTCTTCTTTTTTTTTAATCAAAATCCATGGACTATTTGATAAAGTTGTCTCAATTAAGTTATAAACATTGATTGATTGTCAAAGTTCACTGGAATTATCGATTGAGTGATTAAATTGAGCCCAAATGGACCTAATACAGTGATCAAGTTTGAGACATCTGTTTGGATGGATAGGATGTTTGGATGGAGTTTCGATTTTTATTGGATTGGGATATGAACCACAAAATGAAATCCACATGATTTACCGATTTGATTTGGATTAGGATCAATCGAAGTCTAATCTGTTGCCAAGCCTACTTCCATTCGCACACAGGAATAATAAAATTTCTAACTAAAATTGGTACCCTTTAAGAAAAGAAAAAGTTTAGATCCTTAACTACAAGAAATAACAACAAAAGTCATATATTTCAAACCTCCAACATAGTTGAAGACTTATTATCATCCTATCAATATCCTCTCAAAATATAAAACACTATACGGCGTAAGGTAGTGTCCTCCAGCAAGGAGAGAGCCCTACAATACTAACCTAGAAAGAACCCTTCCACATTGCATTGGAGGTATCTGGATTAGGTTTGTTTATTTGTTAACTAAACAATCATATATTTTCCTCTCGCATGCTTATCATCTCAAAATTAAGGATTAGAAACTAAGGACTAAAAATTATAACTTAAGAAGTTCAGGAAATTGTAGAAGGGATAAAATGTACCATTAGAAACATGGCAGTCCACACTTTATGATTCTGAAGCTTCCGGAAAATATAGAATTCACCAATCGCTGTTAAAATATTTGTCACATTCTTCAGAATTGTCACCATTGTAATATTTATGTATTTCAAACTGGAAAGATTCACCAAAAAACCAAAGGATAATCAATTTAATGCTAGATAGATGTAACTGGATTTCAAATATATACAAATGCATGAGATAAATGTATACCACTGTTCTTGTGGCCATTAATATATCTTGGTTAGAACTTAGAATTCATTAATATTTGGTCACGTCAATCCAGTCAGATAAGCAACCAGTGCATAAAAAGAGAAAATACTTTAAAGGAAATTCATATAACATACCTGTACATGCCTGATACAAGCATGCCGACGAATACAATATTGACAGGGATCCAAACCTTTATCAGCTTCCAACTGAGCTTCTCCACTGAAACTGCCCCAGAGAAACCCAAAACAACAACTACTAGAGAACTGATCAAATTCTGCAAGTACAGGTAAGAAAAAATTCATGATGATTGACTGAACAATTTTACTAAAATTGCTATTAAAAGGAAGGATATAGGTTATAAGACTGATGAGTAAAATCAACATGTTAGCTAACAGACAGCAAATTTGCAGTTAAAAATCATTGACAAAACAAGAATTTACAAACTGTACTCTAAGAATATGGGTTAGGATGACTTGGCAATTGGCTACTGCATTATTACCCCTATAGAAAGAAAACATATCATAAGAAAGTACCTGATAAAACATCAACGATATTCCTGCATTGAAATCATAACCGGATAGAACAACCTTGTTCAGTACTATCATGCTGCATGAAGAAATGCAGTATGCTGTTCCAGACAATAAAGGCCCAGATTTTCTTCCAGATATATGTTCCCTTTTTTCATCCCCAAAACCTAGAAGATTGGCACTCTTTTCTAGTGCTGCTCTATTTCCTCTGGAACACCAGATTGAAGCAAGTAATTAGGTTTCCCATCATTTTTCTAGTAATGACCACTTCAAGATAATAATGCAGAGAGAATTTATCGATACAGTCGGATTCATAATGAACTGAAAACAGAATTTTAATGCAAACAGAACACTCAGAACAACAGTCACTGTACAATAGAAAGAATCTTAGAATTTTCTACTGTGCAGATGTTGCATAGTAACATGTAGAAATGTCTTAAAAGTGAAGTTGGCTTTTTTATGATGTTATATTGCTCTGTTAATGTAGCCCCGTAGTACCATCTTCATTTCATGTCAAACCCTACAGGATCGGCCTAACAGGAAGGCTTCTTTTACTTTGGTATTGAAAACTGAAATAATATGAAAACTAAACCTGTCATTTGTTGCTCTGCGTTCTGCATTTGTTGATATATTGCTAAGTGGCCACTTTCCTTGTCTACGGAAACCATCAAGGATCTTATGTACCACATTTACCCGTTCATCAAGTGCAGCCTTCCCACTTAAAGAGGTATATTCTGGTTCCTTGCCATCATGGTAAATGATTCCATCTAACTTGAACTCAGTTGACATGGAACCAACCTGTCGTTTAAGGAAAAAAAAACCAAAGAACAATCATCCAACATCTCTATATCAAATATGTACTTACTGATAAAATTCTCTGACATTCAATAACACATTTTGGAAAAGCCTTAATAGTTATCTTGTTTCAAATGGAAGTGAGACACACCTCATATGGTAAAAAGCCGCTGAAACATAATCCATAACCATGTAAAGAGAGTTTAAAATTTGTCCAAAATAGCCCTGAGTGGTAAAAATGAGGGCATTGTGGGCATATTTCGGTCAATTCACATGGCTATGATCAAGGCAGTCAAGCTTACAATTCCAGCAATAATTTTAAGTTACTCTAATGTATTTCTTTGATATGATGCTTATAGAACCTAATCAAACACTAAAAGTTTCACATGTCAACCTTGTGTAAAAACCAACTTGTTTTATTCCAATCATGGCGGTCTCAAAGATATGGGACCCTAAATTGAACAGTCATTACAAAATGGCTGAGTGTACACAACGCCCATTCCTTTCCAAATTTGTACACCTTTACCTCCAAAACCAGTTTTGGATAAGCAGGGAGTTATATAACAATCATGCAAATATCCCCCAGTACAATCATGATCGGCAGTAAAACCACACGTGTTCCTTTCTTGTGTGCTACTTCCAGTAAAACAAATTTCTGAATCTCAAGAACAATAGCTACAACATCAATTAAAAGCCAAGAAAATTTCAATAGTAAAAATAAACTTATATAACAATGAAATTTGCCTTAAACACAAGAAAAACACTCTGCTCAAATGAAAGCAATAAACAAAGAAACCTGGTTGAATTGCTGCATTTGGAAGCAAAGAATGGGACTTTGGGATTCAGATATGGGTACAAACATATTCAGAGGTGTGAACTAATTTTTCTTCCATTACAATGGCAATGGCCCCCGACTTCATGCTGCCAATCGCAGCACATTGATTTCACTAAATTGGCATCCATAACTCTGTGGACTGGCTGTGAGTGACAACATAGTCATTGCATATATACCAAACGCAAACATAAGCGGCTTAGAGCCCGAGGTCACCTGTTAATTATTCCGAAGGAGCTGCCAATCGGATGTTAAGCTACAAATCAGTGACCGGTTCACTACACCAGAAGGAGCTACACCAAATAGTTTCGGTGTCTTGCACAATATTATTGAAGAAAATACTAGTTACGAGGGTCGATTTATGAGAAGAGCAAAAAATAACTCAAAGTGAGATCAAAATAAAGGTCACGAGAAAGACGTGGTGACCAATTTTTCTGCAGAGCACGTAAAGGAAAAAGACAAGCGAAAGGCGTGGATCTGAAGAACACAAAGGCGAGCGAGCGAGCGAGCGAGAAAGAGAGAGTTGTTGCAACTTGTAAGGAAAAGCAGTAGCAGGTTTAATAATGGGGGATCGAGCACTGAAACCAATGGTTAGAGAGAGAAAGATGAATTTGGAGAGAGAAAGAGCATCATGTAGCGAGATTCTAGGAGTGCGAGTGTTGTGAGAACCGCCCAAGCAGTTGAATATCAAAATCGGAGCTGTTTTCGAAGCAATTCCATAAGTCAAATCCTTCGAATTTGAATAATCCATCCTCCTCGCCATAGAAACAGAGTATTCACGGATGCATATAATCTGTGTCTGTCTCTGAGGGAGAGAGAGAGAGAGCTGTGATGAGCAGCAAAGCGTTTGAAAGTGATCTTTATGCGCGGAAACTATGGCGGGATTGCGTGGGCTCATTATACTAGGGCAGATTCCTTGCAGATTGGGCTGTTTATGCACCGGATAATTTTGGGGAGAAGATTATAAAGGCTTCTATATGGGCCTTGGCCCGTTATATCACAACCCAGCCCAATAAGGGAAGTAGATGTAAATCAGAAATCAAATAGTACCCATCTATTCAATGAAGCTATAAAAAAACGAGAGCAGATATATTCCTAAAGAAAAAGTGTAAAACTACCCACAAGGGCCACAACATACAACTGAAAAATCAGATTCAATCATAGAAAAACAGTTATAGAGTATATTCCAACCTCTAAATTATCATAAGTCATATATAGTTCGGATTATACACCGGTAGCTAACGAAAATAACAATCATTTCATGAAATGGGTCAGACATTAGTAAATGATCGAATTATTACTCTTATAGAAAATGCAGCTATGTTTTCCCTTTAACATGAGTAAAGCCACTATTAATCACTTTGAAAATGTATGTGTGCGTCAAAAGAACCAAGAAGAATAATGTTTCCCTTTCATGAAAATCGTCTGAAATTTTCCTTCCATGCACGTTGAAGAGAAATTAAGAAAGAAAGAAATGCTACTTTTTGCATTATTTAGGATGAAAAGTAGATAGAGACTGCACAGCATAGGACAGTGTCCAGCCATGTTTATTATTGATAAAATGTGATAACAACATGACTAAAGGCTTCCTTAACTGCTATTCAAAATACAGATGTGATCTTCTTGTATGAAAACAATGTACTTTTGCCTTGTAGATTAGATTAGAGCCTATAGCCTATAGCCTATAGTCAATGTGATGTAATGGAGGGGATGGGGGTACGGAATTCGGCTAGCTTCTATCACATCATAAGTCATAGATAGCAATAACTGGAAAGATGACAGAATAAGTCTAGAAGTTGCCCAGAATAAAATTGAGATGAGAGCAAGAAAGCACAAAATGAAGAGTTCCAGTCCAATACCAACTGTTAAAAAAATATGTCCAAGCCCAAGAGGAGACCTACTTCCTTACTCCGCCAAGAATCAAAATTTTATTTCGGCGCATTATTTCGGTCACTTAGAAAACGAAAACGTTTCGATATATTTTGAAAACGTTTCGACCCGTTTCGAAAATAGAATAAAAATAAATAAAAATTTAAGAATTATATTTTTCAAAATATTGGTCAAAATATACCAAAATATCTTCAAATATTTTGAAACATTCTGAAATAATTGTGTAAATGCATTAAAATATAACAAAAAAATTTCGAAACATTATGGAACACCTCAAAGTATTAGGGATTGTTTGTTTATTGTCTTTGTCTTGTGTTTTGTGTTTTGTGTTTTTGTTTTCAATTTTTGTCAAAAATGAAAACAAAAATATGTTTAGGTACTGTTTTTGTTTTTGTTTTATATTAGTTGTCTAGAAACAAAGACAAAAAAATGGGAACAAAAAAAAGATGTTCCAAGAAACATTGAAAACAGAGACAACACGCGCAAGGGGGTGGGGGAATTAATGAGATCCGGACTTCGAGTCCTATTAGCGGCAAAACAAAACTTTTTTTTGTTGAAATATAAAAACCCATTTCATCACCTCTCTCCTCTCCATCGCTTCTCTCTCTCTCTCTCTCTCTCTCTCTCTCTCTCTCTCTCTCCCTCTCTCTCTCAGACGAGCGCCTCCCTCTGCCTCTCTCTCTCCATTGCTGTCTCTCTCTCCATCTCCATCTTTCTCTCATTCGTTGCCTCCATCGATGCGTTCCTCTACATCGCTACCTTAATCGCTGCTTCTATGACTCTTCATCGCTGCTCTCTCTCGCCTTGGTCTGTGCAACGAAGAGATCTCAGATCTCGAGTGTATGATTTCTGCCTCCATTGCTGATTCTGTGTGTGTCTCATTTCTGTGTTTGTATGTGTTATGTGATTTCTGGGTCTCTATGTGTCTGATGTGTGGGTGGGTCTCTCTATGTGTGTGTGATTTATGCACCTAATTTTTGTGTGTGTGTCTGATTTTTTTTTTTTTTGTGTGTGAGTGTGTGTGTGTGTATGAGTGAGATCTGATTTCAGTAGCAGTTAGGGTTGGGGTTGATTTTTCAGATTCCATTAGCAGTTAGGAAATGAATTAGGAAGGATGGTCTTGGCAGCATCTTTTTCTTATGCTAGGGTACCAAAGTTAACTGTATGGAAGAGTGGGGAGTTTGGTCACTTTGCTGGGTACCAAAATTTACTGTGACTCTTTGAAGATTGGCAAGAAATATTTGATCTCTGTTCACCATGTCAAATTTTGGTGAGGATGCATGGTCATTTTCAGTTAAAGGTTCATCTCATTTCAAAGGTCATTTCATTGATTGATACCATTATGTTTGTGTTGCAATTAAATCTATAGCTAATAAAATATTTCTGTAACTAATGTCCCTTAAAAGCTACTTAGATTGTTATGCTTCTTTACATTGATGCAGAGTCCCAAGTGGAGTCTCTCTGTAGCCATTTTGATTGCTGGTGTGCTTATGTATTTTAGAAACTGGAAAAAACCCTCTACATGTAAACAAAAGTTAGCTCTTGTTTATTAGTATCAAGGTTTGATTGAACTTTTGCTTTCGTGAGAAGTTCTGAGTTAAATTTTTTGTATATGTGTTAGTGGGTGTGGATTAATTATGGTTTACTTTCTTTTTTTTCTTCTTTTTTTTTTCTTTGAAATTCTTCAGGCTGCAGATTGTGGGTTGGTGAAGATCAGATCAAAATATTGAAGGATTAAAGCCATCTATGTGATATAAATGGGATTTTTTCCTTTGATTCTTGTAATTTTTTGATTCATTCAATAAATTATAAAACTAATAATTATAATATAACTTGAAGTAGTTACCAAACATGTGTTTTTATTTTTATTCTCATAATTTGATAAACACAAATGACACCCAAACATGTTTTCTGTTTCAGTGTTTATCACAAAACAGAGACAAAAATTGTCTCTGTTTTTTATTGTTTTGAAGACGCCAAAACGAAAACGTTACCAAACGACCCCTTAGAATTTCGATTTTATCACTGATTCGTTTCGGTTTCCTTGGAAACGAAAACGTTTCGGATGTTTCGACCATTTTGATACGATATTTTGATCCTTACTTCGGGCCTATATTTGTTACTAGTGTTGATTACACATGAGTAGTCAATTGAGAAAGTTTCCTAAGTCAGTTAAACGTGGCTGTAAATTGTAAGTTGTATTTGTATTTGAATATTTAATTATTAATTTAAATTTTATTTAAATAATTAGAGCTCTGACCCATGTATTTAGAGATATATTGTGTGGAATATGTGAATTGATTTATTGGTTAACGTATCTGTTTGGTGTATTTTCGGATTGCGGGAAATGCTAAAGTCTAGGTGAACTCAAAATCCAAACATGTTCGACCTTACACACTAGAATCGACTTGAGGTTCTAAAATCGTGACTATTTAGGCAAATATAACGAGGCATAAGACTACATCTATGTTATTTTCTATGCCTTGGAACTTCAAGGACTTCAAATAATTTTACTAAATAGAAACTTATGAACGATACTGAAAAGTAAACAGTGGGAATGTAAAGTAACAAGTAAAATAAATTCAATTCTGGAAGACGAAACAAATACTATACTTAGCATTAAATGACAAGAAGTAAAACATACCAGGGTGATGTATTACAAAAAAAGTAAAGTTGCTCGGAAGCAAGAAACAAATAAAAAGATATGCCAACTCTATGAAGAGTTTTTGTGATTGATTATGGATCTCTTCTCAGTGGTCTGACATCTGTTATTTATAGAGATGACTCTCAACCGTCGATCCATCTTTTTCGGCCATTACTTGTGATAATGGCCTTATCCCTTGAGATACGTGAATGTATGCTGAACCGTTTCCAACTGGCGGCTCAAGATGTCACGTTTCCTTCTTTCTTGAGATTCTAAGAGTCTTATTCCTCTAACCGTCCTATCAATTGTGGACTCTGACAGAATCCCTTGTGACCGTTGGATCCTTTCCACGTGTCATCCTCTAATCTTACTATTTCTGGGTGTAAACATTGCCCCCCTCCCTCCAAAACGATGCGACTGAATACTCCATATACGGGGCGTCGTTTTGGCCCTTTGAATTGAAGCTTTTGTTGATTCTCTTACCCTACTTAGTTGTCATACCGTCATTAGTCGTGAAGCTCGAGGATTGTAGCTAATATTCCACGTGTAGGCCTTTGGTCTATCCTTAGTCTTTTCAAATCTGCAAGAAACAGTTGGCACGTTATTCGTCCATATCTTTTAATCATCGTTTTGGCATGTTCTCTGTGCCTATATAATCTATTTTCAGCCTTGGTGTTTTGTGATTATTATGACTTTTTTTCTTTTCCTCAACAATGGAGACCCCCCATACTATTGCTCTTGAAACAGCTCTTTCACGAGTGCAAGCTACTCAATATACTCTTCGTACCTTCAATTTGTTTTCTAATTCTTCTTCATCACTAGAAATGCTCTTAGGGCCAGCCTTCAAAGTTATGCCTCCAGACGAGGTTTGGCGCATTTACCTTGACTCTCACATGTCCTTTCTTTTCAACTTCCATGAACCTCTCCAATGGACAAACTGGCTTAGTAGCAACCTAGTTCGTGGATGGAAAACACCTTCCCTGATTGGATTTTGTGGGTTACACGTGTTAAAGTAGCCAAGGGTACTCTATAGAGTTAAGCATTATTACGATGCCTAGTGACAAGCCGCTGCTCAACGCCGCTCTCTTATTTTGGTCTGTGGCGAATAATTCCTTTCACTTTTACTTTAGCATAATGGGCCCCATGGTGTATGATATATATCTGCTCTCCTCAGCTTTCCTCCATTTGGGCCGAGGCTAATGCTCTACTTACACCTACTAAAGCAAGTTACGTATTTCACTTAACATACATAACAAACCAATCACTACCTATTCTTTTTTTCCTTGCGGCCTATTGTAGCCGTGATAGGTCTCTTGTGTCAGATCAAGAATGCATTTCATTTGTGCTTTTACTAGCTTAACCACTTCTTTTTTTGTACTCCATCTTACAAGGTGACCAAGGAGTATATTCTGCTAACCATCTTCTTGGCTGTGGGATCTTCATATGGATTCCTACAAAAGAAGGTGTGTAACGGTAAGAGATTGTGCACAAAAAAGAAAAATGCCATTGATTCAAAAGCTATACACTGGATATGAAAGATATCCCCGAAGAGGATTGATGCCGAGGCTAGATTCGAAACTAGGGAAGGTCAAAGGTGGTTTGATGGAAACAGTGGCATCGAAGATGTAGAGGGGCTCGGGTCCTCTCTGCGTGCTTCAGCTATGGCTTCGTGCTTTCTTCCCAGAACTCTCTATCCCGTCTATTGATATCGCTTATTTTTCTCATGGTCGTATGTTTGTCATGGTCCCTTTTAAAGAATAGTGTTTCACTGAATATTTTTCTTATTTGTATAATCTGAATGGCTCACCACCCATTTGGATGTCATTTGCCCAGAATTGAGGTCTATAATAGTTCCTTTACAATCCCGAGCAAGCCCCTACTAATGCTGTTACTTTTTATGAGGATTTCTAGTTCTCCTATCTTCACCCTCGAGACCTTCATTACGGCCTAGTGCTGACTCATGGTGCCAATGCTCACTACGGTGTTAAAGTCTACATGCCTCAGCAATTTGCTCGCCAATTTGACCTAGTGCAGTAAATTCCTTATCCTTTTGCTCGCACTCTCAATGTTGATTACATCAACCGGTCGAATGTGATCAATTTGAATGTTCGAGAATTCAATCGAAACTACTTTCCTATCTGTCGCTCTTTTCAGATGACCTCCTTTACCGAGTCATTCGACGTTGCGAAGGTTGCCAAGGCCTGGTGAAGGCGATACGTCTCGTGGTAGTTTGATTATGACACAACCATTGTTCTTAAACATGTGAACTTTTCATCACAAGTTCAATCATCTCCTAGGACCAGCTCGGTCAGAACTTCCCCTTCTACTGTTATTCCACCTGGGGACGTTGATCTTGATCCCACAATCTCTAAGGATCTCGATTCTTCAACTATTCCTCCTTATCCAACACAGTCTCGCCGCAAGGACAAGCAGTGATGCTTTTCTACAACTCCTTCAACATCTGTTTTCTATGCTCAAGTTGATGAGGGTAAGATGTTGAAGATGACGCTCCCTTAGTATGCCGTGTTCGTCAGCGTGAATGCACTCCTCCTTCTACAAACCCCTCCGTCAGTGCAGGGCCCTTTCAAGAAGCCATCTTTGGAAATCTTGAGCCCCTCAGCGTAGCCGCTACTCCTATTTCTATGACTTCTTCTGTGTTTGTAGTTGGCTTGGCACCGCCAGCACCCTTTTTTGATAATATGGCCATTGATGCGACCGACAACGTTGAAGTTGTGGACCTTGAGGGTGAAGAAAGTCTAGCCCCTAGGCAAGAACTTCTTAATTCTCCAGTAGGCCAAAATACTCATGAGGTTGCTAAAACGGCCTAGGTTGCGGCCCCAACTCAGGCCGCTACTACATTCTTGGTTGTTCATCCCTCTCGAGATGCTAATTTATGTTCTATCCTAGCGCGTCTAAAGATTCGCCTCTCCTCCGATCCCTCTCCTTTCATCAATCAAGACTAATTCTAGACTGCGATTTTGAAAACATCGAGAGACATCAATGACACTATCCTTACGGGCCATCCTGCTATTTTGGTGAATGAAATAAACCTTCTTGAAATAGGGTAGCTATATTAGAAACGCCAAGATTGCGTTGCCATTATCTATAACCAATGAGAACGACTAGTTAACTTGAACCAGCACATCCAAATTTGCTCCACCCACTCAAGCCACTTTGAATCTCTTCCTCAGAGGTTGGCTGAGATAGACCACAAGATTGTCGAGCTCGAGGCCGAACGTGCAACACTCTTGGAGGAATCTACATCCTATCAAGAGTGTTTGAAAGAACTTAAGGCCGATGCTGGTGAATGTCGCAACCTATGTAGATACGGACTTAGCCCCTGCTGAGTCTACTTCGGCTGAATTACAGACCATGAATAGGTCATTATACCAACTAGAAGTTCATTTTTCTGATCGTGTATAGTTCCTAGACAAATAATAAATAAAAAATAGAAATGAACTCTTTTGCCCTTTACTTCTTCATTCATATCTGTCTTTTCATTCCTTTGGTGACGGTTGGCATGACTACGAATTGAATGGCATATTGCCACTTGTATCACATTTTCATCATCTAATCTATGTGCGTGTATTTCGACACTTTGACTACTGTGTAGAATGATGCTTCATTCTCCTCATTAAACTGTCATAAATGCTGACAGTTTTCGAAGCATGATCGTTAAAGTATTCAACTCTTCTATGGCCTATAAATACTAAAGGACTTAGGTTTTTTCCGGAGTATACCACACTGACAAATGTCTTTTTCCTTGTGTAATATGACTGCTATTCTTTCTGAAGCTCCTGACCTAGAAGAGAGGAAGTTGGATGATAACTTTGTTAGCCTCCACACTTTTTCCTCCTTCGGTCTTACCCATGGCTTTGCTATGTACTTTCCCCTCCACATCCACAATTGGTTTTACCAACCTACTTCATGTTCTTCCTTCGGATGGACACTTCGTTTCGCCTCCATCTTTGAGTCATTTTGTAGATTCTTGTCTTGGGGTCTAAGGCAACATGGGTTGACAACATGCACCTTTTAAAGTTGAAAAAAGATACTACATCTGACTTATAATGCATCTGGTGGCCACATTCTGCCTTATTCCTTTGATCTTCAGATTGGCCTTAGGATGAGACTCCTCGACATCACTTCTAAAAAAAGGAAACTGTGGTTGGGGATAACTGGCATGTTCAAGGAGATTATAGTCAGGAGACGCTCATGTCAGAGGTCTATACTTTACCTCCAGTAACTCAGCTTTCTTCTGCTCCCTTTTTTTTTTCTCCACAACTGTTAATTGTTATCTTCAAACTTAAGACTACAAGCCTTCAGAGGTTCACTCCTAGCCGAGCATTCAGGGCAACTACGCCCATGACTATCCTAAAAAGGCTAATCCAACATTGGATGGGGAAGAGCCTCAAGTGCATGAGGACTCTTAGTAGTAGAGGAAGAAGTGGAAACCTAATCCCTCCCTCCATGATGGCTATAGTGTGGAAGGGCATAAGTTCTACACTACCCACATCTGCCCTATGAAACCGGGGATCGAAAACGAATGTGAAGACGGGCTCGGGAATGTTGTAGGTGGCTCTAAAAGCCTCTATGTTGGTATCAGTCACTTGGGTTCTTCTTAACCTACCTGTATTGCTAGGCCTAACAGACTCCCTTAGGACCCTAGTTCTTGTTAGGTTGGCCATTGGGGATTTCTTTAAAGAAGCAAAAGAGAATGGAAGAGAGGAAGACGAAATTATCGGCAAGGGAATACTTACGTGGACCGTTGCAACCGTTAAGAAGCGCAAATGGCGTTGGGAGAGGTGCCGATGAGTTATAACCTTAAGGGCCAAGTGTGCCCCTTAGAGCCTAGCATTAAAAGGGATTTGACAGCTCATTAATGGGGTGTTGAGTGACTGTGAGAGTCATTAATGAGCATCCAGGTCCTTGAGAAATGTGAAGACAATCATTATTACAAGGCATTAATTGTCACTATGCCGACTTGATGTCCTCGGCGAACCCTGAGAGTGCTTATTCCCGAGCAGTGAACGCTCGGGCGTAGGTGTCAAACACCGAACAGAGGTATTTAATAACCGAGGGTTGGGCCATGAATAATCGGTGCACTACAAGAAAAAAAGATTTTTACGACGGTAAAGTACTGTCATAAAATGTCTATTTGCCGTTACAAATACTTTTTGTGGTGGCATTGCCTCGCTATAATAAGTGTGGTCTCAAAAAGTTTTTATGGCAGTAACGGTCTGTCTCAAATATTTTTTTACGGTAGTAAGACCCTATCATAAATAAGTTGTCACAAAAAATCTGACACTTTTGTTTTTATCACGGCGGCAAAAGTGCTGCCTCAAATATTATATTTAGCTTTCGTAAAAATAGAAGATTTTGTTGATTTTTTTTTTTAATTATTATGGACCGTTGGTAACCATCACCTGAAGTACAATTTTTTTTTTTTTTTTTGAGAGGGGGAAGGGAGTTTGAACCCTTGACCTCAAAAAGCCAAAACTTTCACAAGGTATGGAAATACCATTGGACCAAAGACCCATTGGTATCCATACAACTACCCAATTCAATATATAGATAAACACAAAAGTAAATATGACCAACATCTCGAAAAACATAGCAATATTTTTCATATCAAAAAAAAAAAAAATTCCATGAGTTAAACAAAATATAAAATATACACTTTTACAAAACATAACGATCCATGAGTACAAGAAATTAATGTAAAAAGTTGAACATCATTCCCGAACCATCTAATCTCTGAGTGACATCTGAAAAAAACATAAAATTATTGTAACTATACTGAAATGATATTTATATACATATATACAATAAAAAACTAAAAGAAGTTAGAATATATATCAACAGAGGGTCGCGCAATATTTTTCTGAACGGCTTGACCAATTATGTAAATAGTATATAAACGAGTCATATCGTATACATTTCTCCTAATTAGTTTCACCAATACCTGATTCATTTATAATCGTATCGTGTCGGGTCCACTCGTTTACTAAACAGGTGGCTTAAGGAAGACTCAAACCCACTAATTTTATGTCGTGTTAACGGGTCGTGTCATATTTTGACACCCCTAATTTTAATATAAAAAATTGACTTTGTAGAGTTTAATTTTTTTTTCTTTGAACTAGAAATTGTCTTTTGATGTAAAATTACGTAATTTTATAAAATATTACTTATAACATGAAAAATAGTTGTGGCTAATACAAATTTTTTTTAGAGTTTGTCTTCTTTAAACTATAAACTGTTTTTTAATTTAAAATAATATTTTAATGTTTTATGAAATATATATACGACGGGAAAAATAGTTGTCATAAATATAAAGAATTCTTTTGAGTTTATGAAATATTATTTGAGGCAGGAAAAATATCTGTCTCAAATACAAATTTTTTTTTTTTTGAGTTTATGACTATTTATGGCAGAAAAATAGCTGCCACAAATATTAACAAAATATTAATACAAACACGCTTTTTGTGACGACAAACATCGCCGCCACAAAAAATTGTCTCAAACACGCATTTTGTGACGGCAAATACTGTTACTGTAAAAAATTTGTCACAAAAAGGCCCTTATTCTTGTAGTGGTGGTTCCCGAGCAAGAGTCCACTCGCCCGAAGGGATTAGTCTTGAGGAGATTTGATAGGATGATACTCATTATGCTTGGACACGAGTGCAGACCATTAAATTCTGAGATGGGACTCAAATATCCTTCCATCATTGCAAGGCCAGGTATAAATACCCCTCAAGAAGCTGGACTAAAGTATGCAATTCAAATTTAGAAAATACATTGTGCTTATGACTCTAATGCTAACTGACTTGAGCTTCAAAGATGATTAGTCGGGTGTACACCCGGCCCCTTTCATAATCTCTCGATTGTTTCAAGTTCATCATTTAACGGATCGTTATCTCAACTCATTGCAGAAAATCACCCGTGCAGATACAGTGTTGTTGAACATAGTGGTAGTGATGTGAGTTTTTAATAGAGATAATGAATATTTCTTTCATTCGTTTTGTCCTAGTTGTTGTAATTTTTGTTGGAGCAATGTAGAAAGTGGGCTAATGTCATAATTATAGGATGACAATTTTTTAATGAAGAAAAAAGTATCTTTGTCTCGTGTCTTTAGATTTATAGTTACAACGAGGTGGTGGACCGTGGCAACGATGGTGATGGTGGGCGCGTAGACATTCTATTTTGTTGTTGATTGTAATTCATTGTTTATAAAAATTTTAGGCAGTAAACTAGGTATTTCATTCTATTAAAGTTCATTGTTTAAGAAAATTCTTTGAACTAGGAGTTTTATTCTATTAAAATTTATCATTTTTTGATCTCATTGTTTATGTTTTTTTAATATTTTTTGAGTTCATTGTTTTTGATATATATTTCTCAATTCATATTTTTAATATTTTTTGTAGTTTACTGTTTGTGAAATTTTGGACAAAAAATTAGGAATTTCATTCTATTAAAGTTCACAGTCTTTGAGTTCACTGTTTTTAGTTTACAAAATTGAACCAGTAAGTTCATTCAAAATTCATAAATCTAAATAAAGATCTTTCAAAAATTTCATGAAACACATTAAATCTCATCCAAATTCCAAATATCAAACAATCCATTCAAAAAAAAGAGAGAGATAGTGTCTTTAATTCACTATATTTAATTTACTGTCTTTTAATTTAGTGTCTTGAGTCTGCATGTGGGAGGGGGATAGAGGAGAGAGAAATAAATATAAGAATGAGAAAAATGAACTTAATTAATACCTTAATTATTAAGGGTATTTTTATTTAGTTTTGATTTTTAATATATCTCCAAATCATATATTAAAAAATTGAGTGGTGGTGGTGGGTGGCGACTGTTCGTGTGGGTGGCAGTGGGCGATGGTGGGCAACGGTGATGATGGTGGTGGGTGGCGACGGTGATGGTCGTGGGTGGCGGTGGTGGATAGCTTGGTGGGTGGTGGTGGTAGGTTTTGGGCGATAAGTTGACAATGATGAGTGACGGTGATGGTGGCAGTGGATGATAGTTGTGGTGGGTGTGGGTGGTGGACAGTGGTGGTGGAGGTGGGTGGTGATGGTTATTGGTGGCGGTGGTGGTGAATGGTGGTGGCGGTGGTGGGATGATGATGGTAGTAATAATTAATATAAGACTGAGATAATGATATAGATTTTTAAATAATCTCATTCATTAAGAATATTTTTGTCAATTATTGATTTTATAGACCTTTGGCTTTAAAAATGTTAAGGCAGAACCTAAAGTCAAAAAAATTCCTAACTTTGTACCTCTTGCCAAATCTTCCTTTTTTCTTTCTCAAATTAAACATACCACATTTCACTCCATAAAAGGTTATATGTTCCACAGAAAACACAAACTTTACAGGGTTACAACATAAATTTCATAAAAAGATGGAAACATGAGAATAGATTTGATACCAAACCCTTGATGTGAATCCAAGAGTCAATTAAAGGCAGACAAGGAGATTTCTATGACCACTCTGCAATTTTTTATTTATTTTTTAACAGTGTATTAATACATGAGAATTCCAATCCATAACCACCACAATATAAACACTTCCGGGTAGGACCGCATCACTCTGCAGCTCAATCCCATGGAACACAGCACGCAATCACCACTCAGACGGTGTACACTATCACAAAGCAGGGAAGCACAGCCCTCGGATTAAAAACCAACAGCTCATCCTCTTCATCCAAGCCTTGTCTGGACCCCACGTCCCCGACCCACCAAGGAGTCCAACCCGGGTTCATCCTTGTCCACAATATCCGGGTCACAACCGATCCGACCCGCTATGACACGGCACATCAGCATGGCTCTCTTCACGTGCATGAACTTGAACTCCTCCTCGATCTCTTCTGGGATCGACACGTGTGCCCTCCAACTAGTAGATAGCGTGGAAATTCCATTCATCTTGTGTGAGAACCCACCTCTGATAATCCCACAAACACTACAGTGCTGGTTACTGCATAAGCTAGAATTACCATTTTGCCCCAGATCACACAGAGACGTGGCACAGTGAAACCTCAAGAGCTCATTCCCGTCGGCGATGCACCTCTCGTCATGTCTATGTACGGCGCCGTTTCGTGAGGCTTTTGATATTACGCAGTCTCTGTACTCTTCAAACCTAGTTAATATTTTCGGGCTGTTGTGGATCTTGAGGATCCGATGTATAATCGGGTTCTTTGCTTTAACGGGCCAACCTGTTTTGAATATGATCCGGACTATGTTCTTACCCGAATCTCCGTCGATTAGTTCAGAAACAGCGTGCTTTATAGATTGGTGTTGTTCAAGAAGATTAGATGCTTGGAAGATTTCGCCACAAATGGGACATGGATAGATGTCGTTTCGGAGAGGGAGGAAGTGTTGATCGGCGGAGATATTGGATTCGGCGTGAGATAGAACGGTTCTTTTGCGTGGAGGATCCGCAACGAGAGTTTCGAGAGCTACGACAATGGAAGAATGTTGTAAGGGTCTGGTGGAGGAGGACGGTGATAGAAGGGACGAGTTCGGGTGGGTTGTGGTGATGAGTGTGGTGGGTTTAGAGGAGAAGATGCGTTTGAGGAAGGACCAAGAGGATGAGAGAACTTCGTTGGGTTTAAGTTTGTTGAGAGTCTTGAGACTTGAAGAGGAGGGAGATAAGGAGTGTAGAGAGAGAGGAGAGACTTTTCGTTTTTTGGATTGGTGGTGACGATGGTGGTTGGGAGTGAAGATGAAGCAACCACTGTGGAGGAGGAGGAGGAGGAGGAAGAGAGAGAGGAAGTTGGCGAAGAGTGGACGTAAGCTCGTCATTGTTATGGAGTTTCTTGATGCTTGAGGTCTGTTACTATCATGAACAAGTGTAGAGATAGATTAGTGTGCTGGAGAGAGAAAGGGGAGGAGGTGGGATGAATGATGGAAGAAAAAAGGTGAGCCGGGGAAAAGAAGTACGTAAAAGACAGAGTGGTGGGGACGTGGAAGAATAAAGCAATAAGCCGACTGACAACTTCACGGCATCTCTCTCTCACAAAATATATGAGTAAGGCTAGATTGATTTAAGTAAGAGGAATGGTATGTAATTTAAATTTGTATTTTAAATAAAAGAGGATTATTGGATCAGTAGGTTCTATTTAAAAAAATTGATGGAACCTATTTATTCAATGGTCCCCTTCATTTGGGATATAAATTTAAGTTATAAATTTGGGTTATATAGTATTTCTCCTTAAAAATTAGATTTAATATTCTTAACTATTCAATAGATAATATGTCTCAATAAATGTTGGGATCTATAATAAAATTAATAGTTGCAAATCTCATGTGTTTAAATCTTAGCAATCTCTTGAGGTCTGATCACGAGAATTAATTCCTCATGATTATTTTAGTCATAGAGTGGATTAGCTTGTTTTTGATCGAGTCGGGAAGTGAATTAGACAAGGTGCTCGTAAACTAGAGTTTTTTGACTGTTGAATAAAAAAAAAAACTAACAAAGTGGAAATTTAGGCAGCCATTTTTACTCTTGCATTTTCTATCTTTTTCTTTCATTTTGATTTTCACTTAGTTGCTAATACTGGAAGATTAAATTCACCTGTATGCAAGATCAAGGACGTTTGTGAAAAAAAAAAAAAAATTCACTTTTTTACTGTGATGTTCTTGTATAACTGTGGGTGCTACAGTCTACAGATAAAATTTGTGGCAGTTGAAGTCTAAAATAACATTTTTTTTTTCCGCCAAACAAATTCACGTCTGTGCGTGGCTCTGAGCATGTGGAATAGATATCTTGTGGTTGTGTCGAAATGTCAACCTTCGCAATTAAATATTTATCAAAATCTAGAGAAATTATTATTTAGAGATAATTTGAATGAAGTTTTCATACCCATTTTGTAATCGCATGCAGGGCTGCTCAACAGTGTTATCAAAAAAATTTAGGATTTAGGCTCCATTTTTATAGAAGACCATAAATTTTTAAATATTATAAATAGTACATGTAAAAAAATTAAATCTATAAATATTTTAAGCCCTACAAAAAGGCCTTATAAAAATACAAGTCCAATCAAAAAAAAATTTAAGGCCTCACTTCAAAGAAGACCCATAATTTATAGGTGTACAATAATAATCCAAACAAAAAATTTAAATTCATCCCTAAACAAAATATTTCAACTTAAATAAATTAGGCATATTAATTCAGCTGTAAAATTAAAAGGCCCTAAAATTTATTTTTTTAAATAAAGAAAAAAAAACTAATTGTAAAACTAAAACTACTAAATAATTTAGTTTTAACTCTCCAAAAAAGTCAAGTTTAAACTTATTGTCATAATTTTTCAATCATTCTTTTTCTCTTTTACCATTAAGCTCAAATATGATAACAAAAACTTGAATATAAAAATTTAATTAATATTTTTTTATTTAAAAAAATTAAAAATAAAATTTATTATTAATATTAAAAATAAAATACCTCATTTATCGTTTCCGGCCCAAAAAGTGCCGGGCCACCCCTGATCGCATGTTCATCAATCTCGGTCAGGGTGATGCGATGCATGAGAATCTTTGATTATTGAAAAACGGTATTAGAGGGCAGTGATTCACTTCCGATGATGCTTTAACAAAGTAACTATAAAGTCAATCAAATTAGCAACTTATTTAATATGTGAGTTTTTTGCGTATTGGGGTCACAATCTATAGACAATCGGATTATAAGAAAAAAATATTAATCACATCCCTCATAAATTATGGTAATTCTAAAACTCTCTTTTATATTACACTAGAAATACATTACATGCGTTACACGTAAATAATTTTTGTACACAAAAATTAATAAAACATATTAAGTATATATGTATTTGAATTAAATATCATCTTAAATTTACAAAACTTAATTTTTTATTACTGATATTCTATTATAAGATTATGAAATTGTCTGTTTTCAAAATTCTTTGTTCTTACTATGAAAAAAAAGATACAAAAAATAGTTAAAGTTCTATTTTTTTTTTTTAGATTTTTGTGAATGAGATTGATTTTTAATGATGTTTGAGAAATTAAATTTTTTAAAATTCATTTGATTAAAATTCCACTTATAATTCCTTGAATAAAATAAAAATAATTATCAATATACTAATCACATTGGATCCTTGCTGTAATTAAAAATTAGTTAAGTCAATTGGGATAAGAGTAGTAACTCTATACTATATATTACCAAGTATATTAAAATTTTAAAAAATTCAAGTTTTACTTAAAAATTTACTATTAATATCTATTTTTACAAAAAATTTTGGTACAACTTAGAAAGTTTATTGTGACCGAATAATTATACTAATAATAAATTATTTTAAAAAATTATATATACCATTATTTTTCATCTTAGAAATAAAAGGATTAAACTTTTCAATGAAAAAAAATATATACATGTAGACATAATGTTATATTTGCAATGAGATGAGTAATATTACATTGATGGAGTTTTTAAATTTTTTTTAAACACTTTATTAAAAATATAATAATACATATTTTTTAAGGGTAATATAGTCAATCAAAGAGTTTATGGAAATTGATATTTACACATAGAGAATAGATAATTAAAAGAGACACTATAAATAATTTAGAGATTTAAATATATAAATATATGATAATAATTTAGATATTTAATTGTGAAATGATAAAATTGTCTTTACAATCTTTTATAAGAGTAAAATAGACATTCAATTTTTTTTTAATTTTAAAATATTTTTATTAGTAGTATAAATATAACATACATACACATATACACACCCCATATGTAGACTAGACCTAGACTCGACTATTACAAGCTCCACCATTGATATTTCTCTACCACCATAACTACCTACACCCACGCAGAGTTTAGAGACACAATTTGAGGCCAAATTCTTAATTTACTCTTCATTCTTCCAACTTTTTCTCATATTTTTTTGGTTAGCATCACTTGGCACAAATCTGCCGACATTATTTCAGGTAAGGACTATTCACATAGTATGGTGACCCTACTCAGGGACGAGCCATGTCAAATATCTGCAAGTGCATATAATTTTTAGGACAGGTAAGGACGTAAGGTGGAGTTTTGTTTTTTTACCTCAATTATTGGGCTATTTTCACCCTAAAAATATCCATTCACACCCTATTAAAATTTTTATAATCAAACTACTAAATTTATTCTTTTTATATACCCACTCCATTTTAACTAAGGAAATGTTACATGGATTTAAAAAATAGACATAAAAATTAGATTTGATAATCACAACCATTGAATAGGTAATGAGTCTCAATAAATGCTGAGACCAACAGTGAAATTAATGGTTATAATTATCAAGTCTACTACTTTTAAGTCCACGTAGCATTGCTCTTTTAATTATGTCCATCCCATGCTATCCACACCCCTTTAATAACAAGTCAACCTTTTATCTTCTCAAAACTAAGATTTCATTCACTATTTCCTCTCATATACCCTATACGAAAGAGTTTTTTCAATATCAATTTTTTTAGTGAAATACATGTTAGTATTACTTTTTGATTTAATTTTTTGTTTGATTTCATATATTCTGTGTGATTTCATGTTTGATTCTATTAAACTAAATTATTTTTAATTTAGAATTTTTATATTTGTGTGTACACATGTGTGTGCGCGCGCACGCGTATATTCATACACGTTTGTAAGAAGAAGGAAAAATGATGTATTGTAAATTCTTGTATTGATTATTTATAATTGTATATATAAATTATTCTTGTTGGTATATTCAATAGATTTCTTTGAATCAATTTATTTCCATTCAAACGGAAGTTAATATTATTACACACACTATAGCAATATAAGTTGCTACTCCTCATGTTAATCTAACGGAGGTTGTTTTGACATAAGCTAGAATATATAGGATTAGATAATGTACAGATACATAAAGTGATGTATTTATGGAAAAACTATTTTGTATAGGGTGTATAAGAGAAGATAGTGAATAAAACCCTAGTTATGAGAAGATAGAAAGTGAATTTGTTATTAAAGAAGTGTGTATGGTATGGGGTGAATTTAGTTGAATTGAGGTGGATATAGAAGAGGTGTGCTTAGTAGTTTGATAAGAAACATTTTAATGGGATGTAAATGAATATTTGTCGGGTGGGAATAACCCTACCCTATAAAATTTGGGTGGAATTGATATGCACGATTAATAGGTGATTTTGCACATTCAAGATTTGCATTATGTACAAGAGAAAAATCTCGCACCTTTTATGAAGTAGAAATGAAAGCAATCTAATAAGAAGAACTCAATATGGGTGTACCCTCCCTTGCAAAACGAACAAATTACCAAAGACTAAGGTTTGGTTGGTCGGAATAGCAATATACATATTTTTTTTTTAAAAAAAAGAGAGATTTGATTGGTAGGAGGCACTCAAATACTAAAGTTAGTAAATGTTCTGAGATTTAAGCAAGAAAAAATGTAGGAAAAAAAGTGCATACTTTAAATTTAAGCTTCATTAGGTATTATAGGAGTTTGTTCCTACTCTTTAGGATTTAGATCCTTTTTTTTTTTTTGGGTTCATTAATCGATTCTTTTAGTCACTTGTTTACAATGTACGCCTATGAATTAGGCAAATCCCTTATTGGAGGCTTAGAATTGCCTCTGGTTATTCAGGATAACCTAACTATTTTTTTGTTCGGTCTTAGTCCTTATCCTTTGATCTGTTGAAACCGAGTTCTACTCAATTTCCAACTCCCATACGCTTGCTTGGTTACTGTATTAACCGAGTCATTTGATGGTCTATTTTTTGTCGCCTAGGGTCAGAACTTGTTTGATTGATTCATTCATGACTCGATCAGAAGTACTATTTATCTTAACTATTTTGTCTTTTTTTACTTTCGTCACGTGCCACGTGTCTTTATTTAATAGTTTAATCATATAGAATAATTAGTTATTGTCTGTGTCTGAAGGCATAGAGTAATAAAAAATAATAAACAATAAACATATTTGTATTCATATTCAAAATCAAATTACAAACATAGAGAAGAGATAAAAGAATTTAAGCATCGGTTTGTAGTGGGGGTGAGAGGTGGTGGGCAGCAGTGGTGGTGGTAAGAGACGGTGATGGTTGTGGTGGCTGGCAGTGACCGTGGTGGCTATGGTGGTGGCGGTGGCGGCGACGACGATGGTGGTGGTGGCGGTGGCGGTGGCGGTGGCGTTGATGGAGGCGGTGGTGGTAGCAGTGGTGGAGGCGGTGGTGGAGGCGATAGTGGCGGCGACGGTGGCTACAACGGTGGTGGTAGCAGTGGTGGGGCGGTTTTAAACATTATTTTTTTAAAAGTATTTATGAGAAATAATTTCTAAAAGTACTTTTAAAAAGTTACTTCAAACACACCCTTAGAGGCCTATTTTTCCTATTAAATTTAGGGTGTTAATATTAGCCGTTAGATTAACTTTAAAGTAAAATTTAAAGTGATCTCAACCACGAATAGCAAAAGTCATTTTGTTTATCTTTTGAGATTTGAATTGTAAGTTATTTTATTATATAGATATTATGAGTCCTTGATCATGTGACACGTACTTTAAAAACCATTTTTACAAAAAACCAAAATATGTGCAGAGATCACAACTGTGTATGTGCTAATGGACAAACACTACAATGGCCTACCACATTTTTTTATTGCACATCCACAAGTTGTGTGCTATTTAATGTAGTATGCTCAAGCTTGGGGGGGGGGGGTCCGGAATTGGAGGCGAATCTTCTGAATGCAACTCAGCATCGACCCCACGTGTGCAGCCAATGATATGATTATGCCTGTGTTTATAATGGGGGGCATATGGAAATAAGCATTGAGGACTATGCACTTGTCTTAGAAAAATCAAATTGAAGGTCACAACTGCTTTGCTGATGAAACTTTCTGTAACAATAATTGCAATTTTGGGTTTGAGAGCTAGTGGGACTAGGAGTAAACTTTAAGTTTCATAGTGTTTTTTTTTTTAATAATGTGGCTCTCCTAGTAGATCATTGTAGTACTTCTCTGTTTACGTATTAGACTAATATTAGACTTTATATAAAGTCGTCTCTCCACATAAAAAGATAAATCTATGGACGATGCCCCCAAAGAACTATGTTTCGTGAGATATTCGAACTCTGTCATACTCCTCATGAGAGGTTTATGAGGTGTTTGAACTACTACTAAGTTAACCCCTTTGGGCTCATGGTATTTTTTGTTGAATTTGAATTCTGTTTAATTTTTTTATTTTTTTGTAATATCTTTCAAAATTAGATCATCCACCATTTATATAATAAGGGAGTTAGATTGTTTTTCTTAAACTTTTCGCGGCTCAGATCGTTTGAGAATTATTGATCCAACGATCCTAAGTAGACTTAATTCTAACACTCCCATTTTTCATATCTCTCTCTCTCTCTCTTTCAGACGTCTCTCTCTATTTCATATATCTTTTAATCACACATTCTCTCATCTCTCATCTAAAACTCTCTCTCCCCTATCTCTTACACGTTTTAAAATTACAAGTTTGAAACACACTCTCCCATTTCTTATATAACCTCCTCTAACTCTCTCATATAACTCTCTCTCTCTCTCTCTCTCTCTCTATCTCATATCTCTTTTCCCATCTCCCCTCTTCTATCTCATAGACACACACTCTCTCTTTCTATCTCAAAAACCCAACTCTCTCTCTCTCTCTCTCTCATCGCTTAGACGTTTTAAACACACTCTATCTCTCATAACATACTCTCTCATCTCTCATATAAGTCTCTCTCTCTCTATCCCATACACCAAATTCTCACAACTATATAACTCTCTCTCTCTCTCCTATCTCTTAGACGTTTTAAACACATACCCCAAATTATCCTGCCCAAGAACTGAGTAAGAGTTTCATTCCATATAAACCTCTAGACTTTCATCTCTCATATACCTCTCTCTCCCATACATACATCTGTCTCTTTTCTTCTGTTTTCTCAAATTCGTATCTCTCTCTTAAACAATTTCTCTCACACTCTACACAGACACGACCACAGCCACACAACCTCAGGAATTTTTTCATCCATTTCCTCTCCTCTCCTACTCCTCTCTGCTTTCTACACTAACACATATACACAAAACACAACAAACACACACACGCTGAACACAACAAACACCCACACGCTAAACACAACAAATAAACACACTCACTCATGTTGAACATAGCACACACACACACACACACTACCGCTTCCCCGTTTCCTCTGTTTTTTGACTGTGCTTTTTTATGCATACTAAATGATCAAATAAAAGTTGGAGAGAAGAAATGACAACCCTTTCTTCATCTATTGCGTATTTTTGGAAGGACATGCTTTGATTTTAGCACAAGTAGTGTTTTGAATTTTTTGTTTTCCTACATGAAACAAGGAGCCTTTTTGATCAATAATTAATTCCATAAGATGCTATGGCTGCCAATGGCTTCTCCACCCGTTACAGGTACATAGTGCCTTCATGTTGTAATTTTTTTATTTGTATTCTAAGATATGCCTCCATTTTGTCCACAGAACTCTTGATGGTTGGGTTAAACTCTATTTTTTTTCTTTTTCATTAGCCTCTAGTGCTTTTGATTTTGGTATTACAGTGTGCATCTACTTTTTGGAGCAACATTGTAAATGCCACGTCCCGATTTTTTTTTCAAGAAAATAACCGGGCGTGATTAAGGAATAAAACTGCACATAACTCATAATAACTTTCATTTTATTATTATTAACACATTCGGTGTACGGTTACATAAAGGTAACATAATTCCCACTTGATTAGCTAAAATGTTCTTGAGACAACATTAAGAGAAATAATAGTAACAATCTCTATCCACCGTCTCTTCAGTTTATTCTTCTGTCTTGCTTCATATTTCTGAAAAATGTTAAATAGGGATGAACTCACTAGCCTAGTAGAATAACATTTATCAATGACTATCAAGGTTTTAAAACAGTAAATAATATAATTGAACAACAAGTAAATGCAGGAATAGGTCAAATTAATGAATCAAATAAATAAAAGAAATGCATCACATATCGATCATATCAATTCATCAATTTTCTGATCCACGTATGAACCGCCTCCAGAGAAAACTTTGGGGCCTTGTACCATAGGGAACTTGATGCCCTTCTTGCTTTTTTGGGAACACCAATACTAAGAATTCTATGGTGTCAGACAGGCTACTAACGGCAACCGATACTACTAACTAGTGAACCCAAGGACTAGTAGGAATCATGTGAATCTTTGCAAGGACCACTCATCCACTAACCCTCTGCCATCAATTGTGTGCATCCAAAATAAATTCATCAATATCATAAAGCAGGATTATATTGTATTCGCATCTAACATCGAATAGAAAGTCAAACATTAAATAAATTTGATAGATTAACATTTTATACAGTTTCGATATAAAAATATAACATGTGTAGGATCACGATTTATTGATAAAACCCGAATTCAAACCCCATGATCAATGTGATATAGTATTACATTATATAATTAAAATAGGTTTGATATGAAACCCCCAAATATGCATGAGATGCATCAATGGCAATAAAGGATAAAAAAAATCTTACCTCTGACATAAGATTGACTCGATACCATTTACTGTGCCAAAACAACCGAAATAATATTTTAGAATAAAAATAGGTAATAATGACTTAGTTAAACTAAAAATAATTTTTTGGTGTAACTAATGAAAAATAACGATTCTTGAGTTTGATCCAAAAATATTTAACAATGATCAAATTCAGATGATTTGAATCTATAAAATTACTGAATCACAACTCAAAACTCTTACCCAAATTTTTGATCGCAAGATTGAACTTCTAAGTTGACAAAATTTTGACCATTTTCTTCATTTCTCCCTCTCTTTTCCTTCCTTTCCCTCTATTTCTTTTTTTTTCTCCCTCCTTCCTCTGCCCTTTTCTGTGTAGTTTGAATGGTCATTGGCCAAGGCTATTTATAGCCAACTTGACCCTTCCTTACGTCATTGGTCAGGCAACAATGTTAGCATTAGCATGGACAAAATTCCATGCTTTGTCCAAGTAAATTTTTTTTTCCCATTTTACCAATTTACTATATCATTTGGATATTACGTCTTTTTATTTATTTATTTATTATTTCAACGTGAAATATGACCTATATTATAATCAATCTTCTCGTTTTAATGTAAGGAACCCATATTTGAGGTCCATTTATTTGTTTGAAAATTTGTTTTTTTTTTTAAAAAAATAATCCTTAATTATTTAGAATTATAATTGATGACCTAATTAGTGTGTTAACGATAAATTTATGTACAGGTCGTCACAATCTACCCCCTTAAAAAGAATTTCGTCTCCGAAATTTGATACTAACCTTGAGAGTTAAAAATATATGGATATCTTGTACGCATATTTGCTTCCAATTCCCACGTGACTCATTCAATACCATGATATTGCCATAACACCTTTACGAGCGGTATAACCTTGTTACGTAGTACTTGTTCTTTTGTATCCAAAATCTGCACAGGATGTTATTCGTAAGTTCCATTTTCGTAAATTTGAACATCCCTCCAGTTAATAATATGTGAAGCATCTAGCTCACATGTCCTTAACATGGATACATGAAATACTTCATGTACTCCCAACAATTGAGCTGGCAAGCCAAGTTGACAGGCTACACTTCCAACACGTTGTACTACCTTGAAGGGTCCAATGTATCTGGGAGCCAACTTACCTTTTTTCCTAAATCTAGATATTCCTTTCCTAGGGGATACCTTCAAGAATACATAATCACCCACTTGAAACTCCAAGGGTCTCCTCTTTTGATCTACATAGCTCTTTTGTCGACTTTGAGTCGTGCGTAGTGGATCCCAAACTACTTGAATCTTTTCAGTGGTTTCTCTGACAATTTCTGGACCAAATAAAGTGCTCTCACTGGCCTCGTCCCAACATAGAGGTGATCCACATGGTCGTCTGTACAAATCCTCATAGAGCCATGTCAATACTGGTTTGATAGCTATTGTTGTAAGAAAATTTCACTAGTGGAAGATGTTCACTCCAACTGCCTTTGAAATCTAGAGCGCAAGCTCGTAACATATCTTCCAATATCTGAATCACCCTTTCAGATTGACCATCTGTTTGAGAATGCTAAGCGGTACTGAAATACAATTCGATTCCCATGGCTTTTTGTAAACTCTGCCAGAACTGGGCCACAAAGCGAGTATCACGATATGACACGATCGATAATGGTATCCCATGTAATCTTACAATCTCGCATATATAGATTTGACTTAGTGTGAATAGAGTATCAGTATTCTTCATGGCTAAGAAATGAGCCGATTTGATGAGTCGATCCACTACAACCCATATTGTATTGTATCCTTTTGTAGTTCTAAGTAATCCAATCACAAAATTCATAGTAATATGATCTCATTTCCACTCTGGGATAGGTAAGGATTATAAAAACTCACTAGGTTTTTGATACTCTACTTTTACTTGTTGATATACGATACATCGAGCTATAAATTTAGTCACATCATTCGTCATTCCTTTCCACCAATATTGATGTTTCATGTCTTGATACATTTTTGTGCTACCAGGATGGATGGAAAATTTAGAGTGACGACATTCCCTAAGTATCTCTTCTTTCAACTGAGCATTATCAAGTACACACAACCTTCCTTAATATAACAGTTCCCTATTTCGTAACCACCAATTATCAAGAACATTTCCATCCACTAGATGGGTGCGAATGGATTCTAGGTAGGAGTCTGTACATTGTAATTCAATAACTTTCTGTTAGAGAATAGGTTGAGCAACGAGATTAAACAGACGTGGTTGACCTTCTTTCTCACCCATCCAGATGTCATAATCTTCTAATGCCTCCATCAATCGCCATTAGTCACTCATCATGTTGATCACTGCACTTTAGGATTTTCTACTCAATACATCAGCCACCACATTAGCTTTTCCTGGATGGTATTGTAGTGTGAAGTCATAATCCTCAAAATACTCTATCCAGCATTGTTATCGGAGATTCAAGTATTTTTGAGTGAATATATACTTGAGACTTCTGTGATCCGAGCAAATTTAGAATTTTTCCCCATATAGATAACAACGACATAACTTCAGCGTAAAGACAACAGCTGCCAATTCCAAATCGTGTGTGGAATAGTTTTGTTCATGAACCTTTAGTTGTCTTGATCCATAAGTAAACACCTTGTTATTTTGCATTAACACACATCCAAGTCCTTGTAATGATGCATCCGTATAAATATCATACCCAATACCACTTTCGGGTATAGTAAGAATATGTATCGTGGTCAACTTTTTCTTTAAGATGTTAAATGCATGTTCACATTCTTTGATCCACTCAACTTTTTCTCTTTTCTGGGTGAGTTGGGTCATGGGCAAATCTATTTTGGAAAATCCTTCCACAAACTTTTGATAGTACCCTACCAATCCCAAAAAACTTCGAACTTCCGTTGCATTCTTAGTTCGATCCCAATTCATTGCCATCTCAACCTTAGTTGGATCCACTGTTACTCCTTCTTCGAATACTACATGCCCAAGAAATTTGACTTCCTTTATCCACAACTCACACTCAACTTTTCTTGGCATACAACTTATGTTCCCTTAGTGTTTGTAGCACTCGACAAAGATGTTGTACATGCTCCTCATGTGACTTTGAATAAATGAGAATATCTTCTATGAAGACGAGTACAAACTGATCAAGATAGGGCCTGAATATCCGATGAATCATGTCTATGAAAGCTACAAGTGCATTTGTAAGTCCAAAGGGCATCAGCAAGAATTCAAAATGTCCATATCGAGTACGAAAAGCTATTTTGGGGATGTCCTCCTCTCTGATTCTCAATAAATGATATCCAGTTCGAAGATCAATTTTGGAATAGTAATGAGAACCTCTGAGTTGATCAAATAGGTCATCAATACGTGGTAGATGATACTTGTTCTTTATCGTCACCCGATTTAGCTTCCAATAATCAATACAAAGTCTCAGCATATTATCCTTTTTTTTTAACAAAGAGTATAGGAGCACGCCAAGGCGACGTGCTTAGTCGAATGAATCTAATAGCAAGAAGTTCATTCAACTGTTTTCTTAATTCCTTCAACTCTAATGGTACCATACGGTAAGGGGCAATAGATATTGGTTCCGTACTAGTGTATACCTCAATAGTAAATTATATCTCTTTTTGAGGGGGTAATCCAGGTAATTCCTCGAAAAATAAGCTTTATGGATTATGTATTTCAGATTTGCGTACCTTTGTTTCCTTTTTTTCGGGGTATTTATACCCGAAAAGGTAATGAGTGCCACGAATTTTAGTCCCATTGCAACATTTAATATTCGGCCCTCTTACCCAAGCGTAATGAGTGTTTTCAACTCGAATCATCACGTTTTTAATGCTCGGGCGATAAAGCGAGTGATCGGCTTCACGCCGAGCACTGACAGCTACCCCCGAGGGGTCAGAGCTTCTGTGGCCTACTCCCGGGTATTCAATGCTCGGGGGAACAGTTCCCCGAGGGATACCGAGACTATATACTCGACACCTCATATACTCGACACCTCACCATTAATGCCAGCTGATCATGACCTGTAGATTCGGGTCTCGAGGATGCAGACGTCTCATTAATGACTGTCTAAGTCACTCACGTCGTCATAAATGTGTTGTCGTATCGCCATAAATGCGGGTATCAGATGGCATACTCGGCTCCTCCGAGCCATCTCTTCTCATCGCCACTACTCAGCGACTCCTAGCCTTCGTAATGGCTAAAACTTCACACGTGTCAGCCTGGGGATTACCGAGCCGCTTAGAGTCCCTCCAACTGCCCCCCCCCAAGCCTCCATTCTGCTTGTGGCGTGGGACAGGTGTCGCAAGCGGGTTGGAGGCTTGTCAGACACGCTTATCAGAACAGCGGCGGTTACTTGCACGTCTCACGCCGCCTTTTTCAAATGCACTAATGATGTTTTGCCCCTTCGATTCCCGCTCTCAGCAGTCTATAAATAGGAGAGGCCTTAGTTGAATAAGGACTTTTGCAATCCTGAATTTTTCTCTAGCAATCAAGCCCCCGAGCGTCATTCTCATCTCCTGAGCACTCCTCTCGAAGACCCCTCCTGTAAGTACCTCCCTTTCGTCGAGTCCATTTCTCTTTCCTTCTACATTTCTTCTGTATTTCCCTTTAGAACCCCTCAATGGTTAGACCTCGTGGAAGGGTTGAGGGAGCACCTGCTAGGGGTAGTCGTAGGAGAGTTGAGGGAACACCTGCCAAGGGTAATCGTAAGCCGAGGAAAACTAAAGTTAATGAGGACAATATCGATGCCTTTAGAGCCAGATACCGAATCCCCGAGCGCGTTTTCACATTCCCTTTTGACCCCCCAATTTCATAGACATGACATAGGGAGTGTAGAAATGATGCCTTTTTGGACCAAGGCTATCATGGAAGGGGGGGTGACCTTTCCTCTTCACCCCTTTTTACTGAGAATGCTGATGCAGTTGAGGTTGTTCCCCCTTCAGTGTGGTGCCAACTTCTTTAGGACAGTCATGGGTGTAGTCGCCCTCAACGCTCAGCTGGAAGTGAACTTAGGAGTAGACGAGATCTTGTTCTGTTATGACCTTAGGATAGTAGCCGGGGGCAGGTACTACCTCCAAGCCCGAGATACCTCTATGTACCTGGTCACCCATATGCCTGACTCGAACAAGGAGTACCGGGATGACCTGATCATGCTCGGCGGAAGTTGGGAGAAAGGAGACGGACCCGAGTATGACGGGTTATACTGCCCTAAAGTGCCGAGGGATGAAGGTGTGCCTTTGACTATTCTACATTTTGTTAAGCTTCCCAATCCTCCTTGGTAATAATGTCGGTTGTCTATCTTTGTAGAAGGATACCGACGTGACGCCGTTCAGCCTCTGAAGTCCCAAGTCAGATTTGAAGACTTACTGAAGGTGTGGTCCTCCAACCCGACCAACGAATACTCCCGAGCAGTACACGTCCTTCTCGGCTACCATCCATCTTACAGCCGATTCTCCCAAGTCCCCCCGCCGTTCGATCCTCGGCGTTGTCAAGACCTTTCTTCATCAGAGGAAGAGAAGGAAAATCTTGAGGAGGACCCTGACAGAGATTCCGAAGGGACCCCTTCTGAGCAGACCCTCATTCCCGAAGACATGTTCAACCCACCACCAATCACTGCTGCGTCGATGGAGGCTGCCGCAGCGGTGAGAAGAGCCAGACTCTCGGGGGCCGCCGGGCCATCGGTTACTGCTCCAATCATCCCCCCGCCAACTTCACCACGTCGACAACCGCCCCCGCGCCCTCAACCTTCGGGGGAACCTGTTATCCCGCCGAGGAAGCATGCTTCAAACCGCCAAGTTCCCCCTCCGGCTGATCGGCAACAGGGGAGAAGGGTTCGGGACCCCGAGCCTTCTGAAGAGCGCCGTCAGAAGCGTCGCCACGATGCCCCGAGCCCCACCACCTCAACTAAATGGGTCACCCGGGCGGAGACCAGAAATGGATGTCCCGTCCTGGAGGCGGACTCCATTCTTCGATCCTCCGACGTTGCGTTCGCCGTTGCGAGGACTTTCCAGTTTGGGGCCGATATGGCGGTCTACCAAACTTATGGGGATAATCGGATCCTCCTGAACACCGTGCAAAACAACATGGTGGTAAGTAAAGTTCGCTTCTCCCGTTAGTTCTTTCTTTGTGTTCGGCAATATCTAACTCAGGTTTTTACCCACTTCAAGCCTGCCAACAGATGGGGGTCATCATCAACCGCTTTTTGCGAGTACAAACAGGCGGCGAAGGACGCCGAGAAGACCATAACCGCCAAGGATGAGCACATCCGAGCGGTGGAGAGGACCCTGACCGACCAGACCAAGCATATCACCGAGCTCATCCGTCAACGCGACGCCGTTACCGCTGACTTGGAGAAGGTGCAGGCGGGCGAGGCGGCGGCCATAAAGAAAGTCGAAGAGTATGAGCTCCGGGTCTCGGCCAATGAGGTCAGGCTGCAAGACTCCGAGGGTATCATTAATGAGTTGACAGGCAAGGTCGACTCCCTGATTGCCGAGAAGGCCGGAGAGCAAGACAGGCTGCAGCAGGAGTGCCAAAGGGTGTGGCTGGTTGCTCAAGATCAGATGGTCCCCGCCTTCGAGGAAGCCAAACAGAAATCCTTCAAGGTTGGTTGGGATGCCGCCCTGCAGGCTGCTCAAATTGATGTCGGCTCGGCCTTGTTCCAAATGCATAGTAGTGCTGTCGGACCCTCCGAAAGTACTCTTCCCCAGGAGCAGGAGTAGCTTGGACTTGGTCAAGCAGGTTTGGCGGAAGGGACGGTTGGAACTGAGGGCCGAGATGAACCCATCACACTTAGTGATGGTTCTGATCACCCTTCGCCTCTTGACCTTCCTCCTCCTCCGAATCCCATCCTTACGGGGATGCCTGACACCGAGCTCGATGATATCTTGGGGGTCGTGGAGGACTCGGCGGCGGGGAGTGATTGAGCAAAAACAATCCTATTCCTAACCCTTTAACTACTATCCTTCAAATGATGCAATGTATGAGCGGAAGGAAGGATTTCTCCCCCTTTGGGATAGTGTGAAAAGAAAGGGCAATAGGAAAGGGAAATGGGATGATGTAGATATGGAATGTGTATGCACAAAAATGCTCCCCAATCGCAAGGAGACTTTCGTGAGTTGTGTTTTACTTGGAAAGTATTCCAAGGTCGATTCCACAGGGAAGGAAGTGAGCAAATGTGAAAGTGATTTAGTGCAAAAGAAAGTGTAAAATTCTTGTTGTTGGAAATTGTTTGGTGAAGTGTGTTTTGGTGAACTTAGAATGAGAGAACGAACGTTGGCAATTCCAAGAGGTCCCTCCAATAGGTATACTATCTCAACTCAAATCACTCCTCCGATTGAGCAAGAATGAACGGTTGATTCACGGAAAGCCGAGGATGATGTTGGTGAATGCCTAAGCATAAACCGTGACTAGGCCTACGGTTTATCAAAGATTCACCAAATCATCCACCTTCAATCCGGTCAAACCGAACCATGAGACTCTAAAGGGAGGGTGTAGAGAGAGTTGAAATGGTATACCCAAATGAGGATTTCCCTTGGTCTTGCCAACAAAAAGTGTTTAGCTATTCATACTTGGAATGGAAATAACTATGTAATAAAAGTGCATTGCAATTCTATGAACTTCTAAAACTACAAAGTACAATAATTCATAAGCTACAAGAAAATGCAATTAAAACCATTACATAGTTGTGAAAATGAAGAACTTTCATTCATTAATGGTAGAAAGTGGAAGAGAACATTAAACTAGTGTAAAGCATGAAATGACTTACATTAATGGCATTAAAAGAAGTTCTAAAGAGTCTTAGAGAAGAATGCAAGACAATGTACTGGAAAAATAAGTGAAAATTACAACTTTCTCTCTCTAGAATCTACTATTCATTGTCTTCCTCGCCAGAGCTTCTCTCTCTAAAACTATCTAATGTAATAATGAAATCCTCCCTTGCAGGAGACTCTTCCTTTTCCACAAACGTGCCTGCAGAGAGAAATGGGTCTACAGATGTGATATTCTTCATAGGGATGCAGCAGCCAGGGAAAGACAGGGGGTGGCAGAGCATGTCTGCACACCCAGCACATCCCATCCTCCCTCTTCATTCAATGCCTACACTCCACAAGTCTAGAGGGGAGTGTGAATCATGATGAACAGTAAGGTGGGCGTGTCAGAGAAAAGCATGGAGGGGTCCACAAAACAGCTGAGCAGATCTGCAGAATTTGAGCACTTCAGGAAATCAGTACCGGTACTGGGTACCGGTACCATTTGGTACCGGTACCGAGTACCGGTACTGCGATTCCAGTAGGTTTTCAGTACCGGTACTGGGTACCGGTACCATTTGGTACCGGTACCAAGTACCGGTACTGTTATGCATCCTTTTCTGAATTTCTTGATTTCTTTGCTCCCGATCTATCCTCAAACTATCATTTCAACTCCTTTCATCTCAAGTGGTATGGGAGGGTCTTTAAAGGCCACATTTAGCTTCATTCCACTACAAAACAACAAATTGATGTTAAGACTTCAATCGTCATAACTTAGACAATTTAAAGCTCAAAAGTAAGTGAAATGAGTTGATTAGCATCTTAAAAATATACAAAGTTGTGTGCTAATCACACCCCCCAACTTAAGTTTTGCTAGTCCCTTAGCAAAATGTTCATTTCCCAGCACAACCAAAGCAACCATAAATCACACAATCAATCAATTTAAACAACCATTCAGTCAAATGAAAAGTAGAAATCCAAATGCAATTGACAACATAAACAATGAGCAAAAAGGAACAACTGTGGATTCATAAATTGTGAACAAAGTTGGAGTACAAAACGGAGTAGGACATTGAAAAGAACAATCAAAAGAAAAACCTAATCTCCCCTCCTCAACTTCACCTAAACCCAAAACAAAAAGAAACAAAGCACAGAAATCCCAAACACAAACTACTCTCCATCGCTCTCATCATCACCCTCAAATTCATCCCCCTCCTCATCTTCTTCATCATCATCAGCCTCAGAATCTTCCTCCTCCACATCCATTCTGGAGGTTGAAGGAGCAGCCGGAACTTCTGGGACAGCTTTCTCAGGAAATGTGTGTACATACATCTCCTTCAACATTGTTGCCATTTCCTGGACTGAGGTCTTAATTTCATGCGCTGTCTTTTCCAGGGCACCAAGTCTCTGATGGGTTGAGCGTTTCACAACAGGCTTGAATGGCATGGTGGGCACAGCAGGTGCAACATCCTCTTCAGAATCAGATTGAGCCCGATCCCCACGGCTCATGGCCTTCCTTTTCTGACTGCTGGCCCTGCCAATAGCTCCAAACTCAGGGGGGGTCAGTTTTTCCAGTCCATAGCCCTTAACCTTAGCATGGTCACAAAGTCGGGTGACCAAGCTTCCGTATGGTAGATTGGCCATCGGTTTCTCAGTGGTGGCAAAGTCCTTCATCACATCCCAAATGATAAGGGCAAAATCCATTGTTTTGCCCGACACAACGGTATCCAGAAGGTTCAACTTTTCCACATTAGGCTTCTTCTCTGCGAATTTTGGGTAAAGATTATAGTGAAGGAGTTTGTTAAGAATCCCATAAACATGCTTCAACCCCCCACTCTGAAAGGTTCCCCTGAACGTAGCAGGATCCTCATACATCAACTCGACAAGCTCCTCCTTGGTCTTCGGCTTACCCATTTTGCGAGGATAAACGGGTGGTCTGGATGGGGGTCTCTGGTAATCCCCAAGGCATGTGGCTATGACATCAGGGGTCACCACAATAATCTTACCCCTGACATTTGCTCTCAACACTCCCTCATCATCATCCTCAATGAAATTTAGTGAACGGTAAAACTCCCTCACCAAAGCCAAATTATATCCCATAACCTCCTTAAACCAGAAATGCATCCCATGCCCCTCAATGATTTTCACAGCAGGATGAATGGGGGAAAGGGAAGGCCTATCCAAAAAACGTTCACAGGTCACATTCTTACCGTCAATCAACTGGCGTCGAGCATCCCTCTTGGCCTTCTTTCTCTGCTTCTCAAGGTCCCCACTCGAGCCTTCTCCACTTCTTTTGCGGCTGGCAGAACCCATGGCAGGAGGAGAACTGGGCTCTGGTCCTGATCCGACCATCTTGGTGCGAGGCATTGTGTAATGAATGGAGAGAATAGGAGGAACTTGAGATTCGGCTATAAGGGTAGGGTAAAATGGAGGAGAACTTGTGGAAAATAATCTAGCTCAAGGGAATTTTATAGACTGAGGGGGAAGAAAAAAGGTTCTTGACCCTTGGAGTGCCGTCGGGTAGGGGGGAAGAAGGAAGGGGAGGAGTAAATGGGGAGAGTGAAGAGGGAGAGAGAAAGGGTTCTTGACCCTTGGAGTGCCATCGGGTAAGGGGGGAGTAGGTAGGGAAGGAGTAAATGAGGGAAATGAAAGGTTGAATTTATGTTTTGAAATTAAAAGCCCTAATTTTTTTTTTTTCGTCAGGCAGACGGTACCGGTACTCGGTACCGGTACCATTTGGTACCGGTACTGGGTACCGGTACTGCGATTCCAGTAGGTTTTTGGTACCGGTACTGGGTACCGGTACTGTTCTGCTTTGTCCGCCAAACTACTCCTGCTGAAACATTCCTTCAATCAAAATCACCTTAGGCCCTTCCTAGACACTTCATCACATTACTTCTAACTCCAACTCCATTCGAAAAGATATATTCCAATTATAACCCACAACTCGAACCATCATGCTCACTTTATGATTGAAATTGCAAGGTGATTTAAACCTATGAACATTCATCATACAAAAATTCAAATTCTGTTCTCAACTATCAAAATGAGCACTCAAAATAAACATCATAAGGTTCAGAATCAATTCATTCCTAAAATATGTCAATATCAATAACTTGAGAAATATTCCCTCATTCTTGTAAGCATGGAGCTTTTTAACAAATTTCTTAATTGAACGAACTAGATGCACATGAGCAAAACCATAGTCCCCAATGCTAGTCAGAAGTATGCACCTACCAATTAATTTTCAACTCGTGTGCATGTGAATTTAAACAAGTAATTTGGGCATTTACGAAACAGAATTCACATTCGACAGGCTAGACAAACTCAGTTTCAATGCAAAACTCACCAAGGGACACTCTTAAGCAATAACTGCACTCACGTTATACTGGTATGCACTCCATGTGTACATGTGATATGGAATCTTGTGTTCAAAACAAAGTGCTCACATGTAATCCAAAAATGAAGTTCATATATGAAAATGAGGCAACCTTGGCATAGTCTCATGAATGGAATATTAGTGCATTAGGTAGTAAGACTAAACTTATCATTTCTTTAACAAATATGCCTCTCCCATGCTTCTCTAGATCACTTAGGGCTTTAAGGGTTGTAACGGGGCCTTGGGGTGATATCTAGGTAAAAGAAATGAAGGAAAAAGGACAACAAAGAGGGTTGTTCCGAGTGAGAGACTTTAATGTTGGAAAAACACTTCCTTTTCATGGGATTTTGATTTTCTCACCATCACCACACCCCTTGTTTATTTTCTTAATTCTTCTTAACATCTTCCTTTTCTTTTGATCACTATTTATTCTTTTCACCCCTTTTTCTCCTTTTCTTGGATTTTCATTCAACTCTTTGAGTTTCAAATCATTCATCCCTTTTGTTGGAGTTTCCACACCACACTTCCTTCTCTTTTGCACTCACTCATATTCAGCTCTAGGAACAACCAAGGTGAGATAGATTTTTATCATTTTGCATTGGCTTGGTCAAATGTGTGGTATAGAAACGAATTTTAAAATGGGCTCAATCACGGCACTAGGGATAAAATTTTCTCAAGAAAAAGGGCTAAGGCTCAAAGTATTCAACAATGGCCTAAGATCACTTCCAGGTCCACATGGGGAGAGCATTACATGATCAAGACAAATCAGTCTACTAACCAAATGCAACTAACCAAAGCAAGTATAATGAGACTATTGAACAAACTTGATATCAAAAAAAAAATTTCTTTGAGTAAACGTAAGTTCCCTCCAAAAAGGTTTGGCACTAAAACTCTCATGGGTCCTTACTCATCTCCACTACTTATGTCAAGCTTAAAACATGAATCCAACCCGTAAATCACTGAAATTACAAATTCATAAATCACATACAGATGAGTTCGAAAAATCAATACATATGTGATACTTATGCATAGGATCCATTTCTATAGGAAGCTCATGTGCACAAGGTTCACAGCAACAATCAACATGTCATCCAGTTCATACTCACTTCATAAGGGAATACATATCAACTTAAAGGTATTTTTCATCAAAAATTTTCAAAATTTCTCACATATTTTGTACCAATGCAACACAAAATTGGAGTACACAAAAAAAAATCTGGTGCATCTAATAAGTGGTGCACCTCACCCCCCAACTAGAATCATGCAGTGTCCTCAATGCAACAAAAAGATAGCATATGCAATGAAAGACAATAAAAGATGAGAAGGGTAAGAAAACACCTCGCATTCGAGCTTTTGACGAACACACCAAGATCTTGATTCAAAAGAAAACAAAGTTATATAGCAACAACAAGTAAGTGACATGAAATAAAAACATGACATAATTAAAATAAAGGAAACTGTACATGCGAACAAAGGACCAATTGTTATTCCTCAATCACTTCCGGATACACCGGGTCGGTTAACTCCTCCTCCACCACTTGGTTTTCAAAGCCCTCAAAGAATGGCTTAAGTCTTTGGCCATTGACTTTGAATGTTTGGCCATCTTTGAGGTTGGTGATCTCAACAGCTCCATTGGGGTAGGCCACCTTGACAAGATAGGGGCCATCCCAACGGGATCTTAGTTTTCCGGGAAAAATGGAGAGGCGGGAATTATACAAGAGTACCTTTTGCCCGGGCTCGAATGATTTCCTCACTATGGAGTTATCATGAAAGATTTTCGCCCGTTCCTTTGAAATTTTTGAACTCTCGTATGCATCCCGCCGAATCTCTTCCAATTCATTCATTTCTAACATCCTATGTTTCCCGGCCATTCTCATATTGAAATTTAAAGTCTTGATGGCCCAAAAGGCCTTGTGTTCCATTTCTACCGGCAGATGGCATGCCTTTCCATAGACAAGCCGATAGGGAGACATGCCCAAAACTGTCTTGTAGGCAGTACGATATGCCCACAGGGCATCAATCAATCTCTCAGACCAATCCTTCCTATTGGGGTTAACTGTTTTTTCAAGGATGGTCTTGATCTCCCTATTGGCTAGCTCGGCTTGGCCATTTGTTTGTGGGTGATAAGCGGTGGATACTTTGTGAGTAACGCCATATTTAAACATTAAAGATGTAAATGGCCTGTTACAAAAGTGTGATCCACCATCACTAATCATCGCACGAGGCGTCCCGAATCTTGAAAAAATGTTCTCTTTTAAGAACTTGACTACAACCCGGTGGTCGTTAGTCTTGGTTGGGATAGCCTCCACCCATTTGGACACGTAGTCCACTGCCAGCAGAATGTATAGATAGCCAAACGACATAGGGAAGAGACCCATGAAGTCAATGCCCCAACAATCGAATATCTCTATGACAAGTACAGGGGAGAGGGACATCATATTCCTCCGGGTCACATTCCCCAAACGTTGGCATCTATCACATTCTTTGCAAAATGAAATACAATCCTTAATTAAAGAAGGCCAGTAGAAACCTGATTGGAGAATTTTTGAAGAAGTTTTCTTGGCGGAGAAGTGGCCACCGCAGGCTTGGGAGTGACAGAAGGCAAGGACATTCCGCTGCTCATTTTCAGGCACACATCGCCTCATGATTTGGTCTGGGCAGTACTTGAACAGATACGGATTATCGAAGTAAAAGTACTTAACGTCCGCCATAAACCTCTTTTTATCCTCAGGGCTCCAGTGTGGTGGGATTTGTCCTGTTGCAAGATAATTGCAAATATCAGCATACCAAGGACAATGAGAATGAATGGACAGTAATTGCTCATCAGGGAAGGAGTCTGTGATAGGGATGTGCTCATTTGTCTCTTGTGCCACCAGTCGGGACAAGTGATCCGCCACGACATTCTCAACTCCCTTCTTGTCTTTAATGATCAAGTCAAATTCTTGTAGGAGGAGGATCCACCTAATGAGTCTTGTCTTCGCATCCTGCTTAGATAACAAGTACTTTAAAGCAGAATGGTCAGTGAAGATAACAATAGGTGAACCAATGATATATGAACGGAATTTATCAAGAGCAAACACTACAGCTAGCAATTCTTTTTCAGTGGTAGTGTAATTCATTTGTGCCTCATTAAGTGTCTTGCTAGCGTAGTGTATAACATGCGGTCAATTTTCCTTCCTCTGACCAAGCACTGCGCCAACCGCGTAGTCACTCGCGTCGCACATAAGCTCGAAGGGTAGATCCCAATTGGGTGGTCGCATGATCGGAGGCGTGACAAGCATGCTTTTTAATTTTTTAAATGATGCCTCACACTCATTCGACCACTCAAAAGGAATCTCCTTAGACAGTAAATTGGTCAGGGGTCGGGCCAATGCGCTAAAATTTTGAATGAATCGGCGATAGAAACCTGCATGGCCCAGAAATGACCGGATACGCTTGATAGTCGTCGGCGTGGGAAGGTTGGAGATGGCCTCCACCTTGGATTTGTCAACTTCGATGCCCCTTGCCGACACTATGTGACCCAACACGATCCCTTCCGTCACCATAAAGTGACACTTCTCCCAATTCAGCACAAGATTCTTCTCCTCACATCTCTCCAACACCTTCTCCAAATTTTCCAAACACCCCTCAAAGGAATCCCCGAAGACTGAGAAGTCATCCATAAACACCTCGACAATCTTCTCCACCATATCACTAAAAATCCCCATCATGCAACGTTGGAATGTTCCAGGCGCATTACATAGCCCGAAAGGCATGCGACGATACGCAAAGGTACCGTAGGGGCAAGTGAAGGTGGTTTTCTCTTGGTCTTCAAGGGCAATCTCTATCTGATTGTAGCCAGAGTATCCATCTAAGAAGCAATAGAAAAGATGCCCCGCTACCCGTTCTAGCACTTGATCGAGGAATGGGATTGGAAAGTGGTCTTTCCTTGTGCACAAGTTGAGTTTCCGGTAATCAATACACACTCTCCATCTAGTGATTACCCTTGTTGGAATGAGTTCATTCTCCTCATTTTCTACCACAGTCACACCCGACTTCTTGGGTACTACTTGCGTGGGACTAACCCACTTACTGTCGGCAATTGGAAAGATGATGCCCACGTCAAGTAGTTTCAAAACCTCATCCCGTACCACATCCTTCATGATCGGATTTAATCTCCTTTGTGGCTGGCGAGATGGTTTTGCATCTTCTTCAAGGTAGATCCGGTGTGTGCAAATGGTAGGATTTATCCCCTTGATATCCGCAATTGTCCACCCAATTGCTCCCTTATGTCTCCGCAGCACCTCTAAGAGATCTCCTTCTTGCTTTGCATCCAATGTCGAACTAATCACCACCGGGAATGATTCATCTTCCCCAAGATATGCATACTTTAAGTGGGAAGGTAGTGGCCTCAATTCCAAAGTAGGCTTTTGTACATCGGATGGAAATATCTTCTTCTCTTGGTGTGGGAGTCTTTCAAATGTTGGGATCCACTTATCCACCCCTTTCAAACTCTCCAATTCTCCATGCCCATCCAATCCTACATTCACTTCTTCCTCATCAACAAACCCGTCCTCTCTTAAACTCAAGGTGCTCATCATCTCCATGTGCTCTTCCATCAAAGTATCAATCCGGTTAACCTCATGTGCATCTTCATCGTCCCCCGGTTGCTTGGATAAGTTGAACACATTAAGCTCCATTGTCATGTTTCCAAAGGCTAGCTTCATGAGACCGTTCCTGCAATTTATCATAGCATTAGATGTCGCAAGGAAGGGTTTACCAAGAATGACAGGAATTTGGGAGCAAAGATTCGCAACAGGTTGAGTATCGAGTACAATGAAATCAACAGGAAAATAGAAATTGTCCACTTGGACTAAAACATCCTCAACCACTCCCCTTGGTGTGCGAACACTGCGATCCGCCAGTTGAAGCGTGATAGGAGTAGGTTTCAACTCCTCAAGCTTGAGTTGTTGATATACTGAGTAGGGGAGGAGATTGACACTGGCACCCAAATCAAGCAAAGCTTGTTCAACCCGGCAATCTCCAATGGTTATGGCAATGGTGGGGCAGCCTGGGTCCTTGAACTTGGGAGGAGTGTTAGTCCTCAAAATTGAGCTCACTTGCTCGGTGAGAAATGCCCTCTTCCGGACATTCAATTTTCTTTTCACCGTGCATAGGTCCTTCAATATTTTGGCACATGACGGAATTTGCTTGATGGCATCAAGGAGCGGGATGTTGATCTTTACCTGCTTAAACAAATCCAAAATGTCAGAATAATTAGCCACCTTGAGAGGTGGCTTCAAACGATGGGGAAAAGGGGCGGACATAGAAGGAAAGCATAAACCATCATCAATCACATGTTCTTTATCAACCCCATCTCTCTCACTCTTTTCACTCGACTCGCCCTTGTCGACCACACTTTCTTTGGCCTCACTCTCAATTTCTTTTTCTTTTGGCAATGCGGCCTTTGGTGTCAACTTTGGCACCACCATCTTTTCAATTTGTTTACCACTCCTAAGTGTGGTGACAGCTTTGAGTTGCTCAAAACCCTCCTGGGAAGTCTCGGCCAACTCAACCACATGTTGACCTTTGGGATTTTGTTGGGGTTGAGAGGGAAATTTTCCCTTCTCTTGTTGAGACAACCCAATGGCATTGGTGATCTTGGTGAGTTGGGCCGAAATGTCCTTATTGAAGGTGGTTTGGCTTTGCATGAAATTAGTGAAGGTTTGATTGAGGGTGGTCTGGGTTTGAATGAAATTGTGGAGCATATCTTCCAAATTCTTCTTATGAGGGGGTTGGTAGATGGAAGAACTAGATGGACCTTGTTGGGAGAAATTTTGTGGGGGAGGATTGGATTGATACCCTTGCGGATTAGACCGTGGGTATTGGGAGTTAGAGGCTTGCCCTTGACCCTGGGATTGAAATTGGCCTTGCCTAGGAGGTGCGGGAGGTGTATATGTGTTTGAGCCATAAGGAATGGGGTTCTCATTCCTCCAACTGAAATTAGGGTGATCACGATACCCTGAATTGTAAGTGTTGGAATTTTGAGGAAATGATTGCCTCGGTTGGTTGAAGGCATTGGCCTGTTCATGGTATGTCTCTTTAAGTGCCGGAATGCTCGGACACTCCGACGTGGAATGATCGACACCCCCACAAATAGAACAAGCCTCCTCGGCTCTTGACACATGAGACACCTCTCGTCTCCTTTCCACCTCAAGGCTATCCACTTTCCTAGACAATTTGGAAATTTGGGAAAGTAGATCCTCACGGTCTTTTAAGTCATACATCCCTCCCCGTGGTGGTTGACTACTCACTGGCATTGTCCTAGGTACATCACTTGGATCCCTAACATCCCACGATTGTGCATTTTCGGCCAAGGTACCAAAGTAATCAAGGGCCTCGTCAGGGTCTTTGTTCAAAAATTCACCATTGCACATCATGTCAATAAATTGCCTATGGTTTGGTGAGATTCCTTCATAGAAGAAACTCACCGATTGCCACGATTTAAAACCATGATGTGGTATGGATTGAATCAAATCTCTATATCGCTCCCAACACTGATAGAATTGTTCATTGGGTTTTTCAGAAAAGTTTTGAATGTCTTTTTTCAATGAAGTGGTTCTATGAACCGGAAAAAACTTTTTCAAAAAGAATGAAACTATATGATCCCAAGATAGCATGGTCCGAGGTCCCATGGAATCAAACCAAATCTTTGCCTTACCCTCCAAGGAAAAAGAGAAAAGTTTCATCCTTGCAATCTCTTCCATGTTGTAATTTGGGATAAAGGTTGCAACTATTTCCTCATAAGACTTTAGATGACTATAAGGGTTTTCCTTCTCAACCCCATGGAATTTAGGGAGTAGTTGCAACATCCATGGTTTGATTACAAAGAGATGTGCTTGGACAGGAAGGACAAGGCATGATGGTGTGGAGCTACGGGTCGGTTGAAGGAACTCCCGCATTGTCCTTGGTGGAGGGTCAAGTTGGATGTTCCCTTCATTCCTAGGTGGGGGAAATTGCACTCGTGGGTTGGGCATCCTAGGTTGTTGGAATCCCCCACCCATTTGCCTATTCGGGTTAGCATCCTCATTATCAAAAGCATCGGGAGGGGGATATTGCATTCTTGGGTTAGGCATCCTATTTTCGGGTAACCCCCCACCCCTTTGAGCATTTGGATTCACCCCGACATTGTCAAAATTTCCACCCCCTTGGATGTTTGGGTTGACATCCACATTTTCGAAATTGTCACCCGCATCCTCGGGTGGGTCTTGGTCGATGTTCATGTTGGGGCCTAAGGGTTGTCTAACTAATCGGTGATAGTCGTCCCTTCCCCACATGCAACAAGATATCTATAAAAATGAAATTGTAAACAAACAAGAATATATACACGAAACAACGTACCTCAGCCCGTGATGAAGATCACGGGACTTACCTCCGTTGTTCGGAAATCACTTCCTTGATTTGACACTAGCCTTCCCCGGCAACGGCGCCAAAAATGATTGAGCAAAAACAATCCTATTCCTAACCCTTTAACTACTATCCTTCAAATGATGCAATGTATGAGCGGAAGGAAGGATTTCTCCCCCTTTGGGATAGTGTGAAAAGAAAGGGCAATAGGAAAGGGAAATGGGATGATGTAGATATGGAATGTGTATGCACAAAAATGCTCCCCAATCGCAAGGAGACTTTCGTGAGTTTTGTTTTACTTGGAAAGTATTCCAAGGTCGATTCCACAGGGAAGGAAGTGAGCAAATGTGAAAGTGATTTAGTGCAAAAGAAAGTGTAAAATTCTTGTTGTTGGAAATTGTTTGGTGAAGTGTGTTTTGGTGAACTTAGAATGAGAGAACGAGCGTTGGCAATTCCAAGAGGTCCCTCCAATAGGTATACTATCTCAACTCAAATCACTCATCCGATTGAGCAAGAATGAACGGTTGATTCACGGAAAGCCGAGGATGATGTTGGTGAATGCCTAAGCATAAACCGTGACTAGGCCTACGGTTTATCAAAGATTCACCAAATCATCCACCTTCAATCCGGTCAAACCGAACCATGGGACTCTAAAGGGAGGGTGTAGAGAGAGTTGAAATGGTATACCCAAATGAGGATTTCCCTTGGTCTTGCCAACAAAAAGTGTTTAGCTACTCATACTTGGAATGGAAATAACTATGTAATAAAAGTGCATTGCAATTCTATGAACTTCTAAAGCTACAAAGTACAATAATTCATAAGCTACAAGAAAATGCAATTAAAACCATTACATAGTTGTGAAAATGAAGAACTTTCATTCATTAATGGTAGAAAGTGGAAGAGAACATTAAACTAGTGTAAAGCATGAAATGACTTACATTAATGGCATTAAAAGAAGTTCTAAAGAGTCTTAGAGAAGAATGCAAGACAATGTACTGGAAAAATAAGTGAAAATTACAACTTTCTCTCTCTAGAATCTACTATTCATTGTCTTCCTCGCCAGAGCTTCTCTCTCTAAAACTATCTAATGTAATAATGAAATCCTCCCTTGCAGGAGACTCTTCCTTTTCCACAAACGTGCCTGCAGAGAGAAATGGGTCTACAGATGTGATATTCTTCATAGGGATGCAGCAGCCAGGGAAAGACAGGGGGTGGCAGAGCATGTCTGCACACCCAGCACATCCCATCCTCCCTCTTCATTCAATGCCTACACTCCACAAGTCTAGAGGGGAGTGTGAATCATGATGAACAGTAAGGTGGGCGTGTCAGAGAAAAGCATGGAGGGGTCCACAAAACAGCTGAGCAGATCTGCAGAATTTGAGCACTTCAGGAAATCAGTACCGGTACTGGGTACCGGTACCATTTGGTACCGGTACCGAGTACCGGTACTGCGATTCCAGTAGGTTTTCAGTACCGGTACTGGGTACCGGTACCATTTGGTACCGGTACCGAGTACCGGTACTGTTATGCATCCTTTTCTGAATTTCTTGATTTCTTTGCTCCCGATCTATCCTCAAACTATCATTTCAACTCCTTTCATCTCAAGTGGTATGAGAGGGTCTTTAAAGGCCACATTTAGCTTCATTCCACTACAAAACAACAAATTGATGTTAAGACTTCAATCGTCATAACTTAGACAATTTAAAGCTCAAAAGTAAGTGAAATGAGTTGATTAGCATCTTAAAAATATACAAAGTTGTGTGCTAATCAGGGAGCTCGGCGGAGACGAGCCTGCAACTTCAGAGGGACCCGGGGGTTTCTAGCTGCTGTTTGTACTTCATTTGTGTAACCCTCCTTTTGTATGCCACAGGGGACGCAAAGCCCCTTTCTGTAATGAAAGTTGCTTATTTCCATGTTTGTACTTTTTAATTTCAAGTAACGAATCTCGGGGTCGTACCACCCCTAGGGACCTTGGCTCGTGTTAGTTTTAACTGGTTTAAAATTCAACTCAACTGAAATATTTCTTCAAATTCGATACATTTCAAGGTTGGATTACATCGTTACCATCTAAATCCTGTAACTGGTACGCGTCTGTGCCCCCCACAACAATCACCTTATAAGGGCCTTCCCAATTAGGGGCGAGCTTCCCATCAGCGGGTTCCCTAGAAGCGCCCATCACTTTCCGTAATATCAGGTCCCCCACTTGGTAAGTTCTTGTGCGAACCTTCTTCTGGTGTTGTCTTGACAGTTCCGCTTGGTACTTCGCCATTCTGATGGACGCAAGCTCCCTTCTCTCTTCGGCTAGGTTGAGTTCTGTGGCAAGCATCTGATCGTTGTCTCCCAATTCGAACGCTTGGCTCCATATGGTCGGGAGCCCCACTTCCAACGGGATAACAGCCTCAACTCCATACGTCATAGCATATGGCGTTTCTCCTGTCGATGCCCTCGGCGTGGTTCTATAGGCCCATAGCACGTTGAGTAGTTCCTCGGTCCACCTACCCTTTGCCTTTTCAAGCCTCTTTTTTATTCCAGCTAACACCGTCTTATTGGAAACCTCTGCTTGCCCATTGCTCTGGGGATAGGTCGGTGTGGAATAGTAATTGCGTATCCCAAACTCTGAACAGAACTCTCTGAAAGGGCCGCTATTGAATTGAGTTCCATTGTCTGAGATAATTGCTCGGGGGATTTCGAAATGAGTGATTATATTCTGCCATACGAATTTCTTTGTTTCTATGTCCCGATTACGGCTCAAGGGTTCGGCCTCAATCCACTTAGTGAAGTAATCGGTAGCCACCAGTAAAAATTTCTTGCCCGAAGGGACCTTTGGAAGCGGTCCCACGATGTCGATCCCCCATTGGGAGAACGGCCAAGGACTTGTCAACGAGTTCAGATCCCCTGTCGGTTGTCGGATGATCAGGGTGAATTTCTGACACTTGTCACACTTCCGAACGTAACTCTTGGCGTCTTTCTGCATGTATGGCCACCAATATCCTTGAGTCATTGCTCGATGTGGGAGGGACCTCCCTCCCGTGTGGATCCCGCACACCCCTTCATGGATTTCGTAGAGCAGCGGTTCCACCTTATCCTCGGGGACATAGAGCAGATGCGGTCCTGAGAAGGATCTCCTGTACAACTGATAGTCGGCAGATATCCAGTACCTTGGAGCTTTGAGTTTAACCTTCCTGACTTCTTTGACGTCCTCGGGAAGGATTCCCTCCGTCAAGTATTTGGCTATGGGTTCCATCCAACCCGAAGGCATTTGTATCTGAGTCGATAATACTTGCTCGGCTCCCGTTTCTTCTATTCTTGGCATCTCCAGATTTTCGACGATGATACGCCATAAATCAAGTAAAAGAAAATTAGTACTAGAAGAACTCTTGGAATACACACTGTTTACTGTTTTATTTTTGGAGGGTAAGCCACTTGTATTAACACATCATGGATATACACCAATGGAATTCAAGACCTTCACCATTTATATGAATAATTCTTTAGAAAACCTAACATCTGGAGAGAGATTTGGCCATGATTCAGCGTACAATCATTTCTACTTTGGGAAACGTATCTGGAAGTTATTCAAGCTTGATACGACCTAAGAAAACCAAATAAAAATAAATAAAAAATCATTATTCTAGTGTAACTGAAGTATTTAGTGATAATGCTAGTATCTATAAGTTGTTTTTCCGAAGAAATGATCCCTCTAGAAAGGAAATAAGTTCCTGAAATATTTTTGCAAAATAAAATTGTATAAGACGATAACAATTGAAATATTTTTATAAAAAATCTAAAATAAAGAAGACGACAACAATCAAACAATTTATCAGAAAAATCGGTAATATTGAAAGAAAAATTCGTAACAAACTTGGTTCAAACTCTTGACTAATCAGCATCGATAACTGAAATATAAAACCTCAAAAAAAAAAAAAAAAAAAAATTTGCTGGAGACGAAAAACTTCAAAAGCTTTTTCGAAACAAACTAGAATAATTAGTTTTTGAAAATTCAAACGGTTGAATATATCACAATAACTCTAAAAAAAATCTTTTCAAATATTTTCATATTTGAAAAAAGGAAACTGTGAATCAGTTATGCATAAATCAAGGTAGCGACAATTAGGCAATATTAAAAAAATAAAATAAAAAACAGAAATGTGTATTTACTTACAAATATTTTACCATTTAAAGGACTTAATTGCTTACAAGATAAGCCGTGAACTTTTATTCAAATAAGACCTAAAAGGTGTACCCACAACTAATTTTCCCACTTATATATGATAATGGCACCGAAGACATTTATTTACATAAAATGTAATGCCTTTTATTTCACATCACGAGAATAAAAACTGTATCTTTTAACTATTATGGATGCCTCAAATCACCATAATTCTAGATAAACCAAAGAAAAAAATCACAATAAGTCTTTCTTATATCATTAAAGAATTATTCAAATTTATCATATTTCCATTACGTAGATAGTGTTTGATAAATTAACTAAAAAGAGTTAAATTTTTCGAAACAATTCAAATCCTTCGTTAATCAACAAAAATTAATTTTAAATATTCCTTGGTAGAAATATAACATATTTTAACTTGTGGTTTTTTTTTATATTAATAAAAAATTGTAAGATTAATATACATTTTAATTATAAACGTATTTTAGATTTAAACTTATGTATTTTACTGGTTCTAATATAATTTCATCAAAAACTCGACAATCAGTGTTATTTGAATTTAAATTTTTGATTTAATTTACGGAGTTAATGATGTGATTTTATTATAGCCATTTGATTAACGCTAAATTTTTATATTTAATGGAATTCACATCAATCCAATGACTGTACTAATGATCAACAAATTGTTAAAAGTTATTTAGGTTTGTATTGACAATTTCTTGAAATTTTAAGAATTAATTTAAAAGTATATTTCTCGAAGAATAAGAATATTCGGCTAAAAACGTCCGAACTATCGAATATGCGACGTCAAGTATGAAAACAGACTTAACCACCACCACCCTCAGCGTTCCAATAGCATTGCTCTGAGGGGCTATAATATCCTGTGACAACTCTCTCCGTCTAATCCCTTCGATGAAAATTGACACGTGTCAAACGTACAACCAGTGCCCATAAATATCTCTTCCTGGAAGCTTTAAAAATGGAAAAATCTGTGACATTCTCAATCCTACTGCGAAGTGGTGAACAGTGGTGGGATTCTCAAGCGCCATGAATGCGAGGACCTTCCTCATCTCCTTCTACTCTCCACCGAAGCACCACAGTTCGCCGGACATTTCGGTTCCGAGAAAATTTTTCTACTCCGATTTCAACTCCAAAAGGCAAATATTGCAGTTGCGAGTTTTTCATCTTGGACGGACCGGATTGTTTCGTGTTTCGCCGATAAATTTGGTTGTTGCCGATGGTTTGTCGCGTAGAGACATCGGGAAAGTGCGGGCGGACGTTAAGTCGGAGCCGTACGAGGTTGCTGAGTCGCCACCGGAATCGGTGGAGTTTGAGGATACTCTGGGCGACGTCGTATTGAGAGCTGAAGATGGAGACGGAGTGGTGGTTCCGTGGTGGGAACAGTTCCCCAAACGTTGGGTCATCGTGGTTCTTTGTTTCTCTGCTTTTCTCCTATGCAATATGGATAGAGTAAGCTTCTTTACTTCATTCATCATTTCTTTTCTTTCTTTTTTTTTTTTTTTTTTTTGTTTCTGTCTATCTTTAATTACCATAGAGTATAAAGTTCGCTGAATTTGTTAATTTGCCTTTGTAAATTTGTCTAACAATCAAGCTTAGCTGAGAAGTGGCAAGTTCATGTGATATAAAGGATTTAATGTGTTAGCCATTCGCAGAAGCTGAACTTTTCAGTTTAGGAACTTTAAGCAGACTGTATTTGGCAGGTAAACATGAGCATTGCTATACTTCCAATGTCAGCGGAGTACAATTGGAGTCCGTCAACCGTTGGTTTGATACAATCTTCATTTTTCTGGGGCTACCTTCTCACTCAGGTATCAAAAGGACACTTTCCTTATTTCATTGCTATATTACTAGGCAAGTCATCCGTATTTTGCCGTTTATCATTACACACCTAAATTCCTATTATGACGTATTATAATTAGAGAATTTCATTTTTGGCAAATTTTCCAGATCAAATGACACGATTTATTATATCAAGTAAAATTCTCAAACACCTTACCTTTTTTTTATTTATAACTTCGTTTATCTTTCAACACGTTACAAATATGAATGCCTCCTTGTCAATAATTAATGCGAGAAAAGCAGTGAAGAAAATGGAGCATTGGTATCTTTTGTTTGTTCTGAATGTATGCATTGTCTGAACTATTGGGGTACTCCTCTGTTTCTTAGCAATTTTGTTTTTAAAGTTGTCTTTAGCTTGCTGTATTTTGAATGTGCATCCATCAATGGATAAAGTTGCAATAAAAGGTTCTGCTCAGATTGCAGGAGGTATTTGGGCTGACACTGTTGGTGGGAAACTCGTCTTAGCCTTTGGTGTAATTTGGTGGTCTGTAGCTACAGCTCTCACGCCAATAGCCGCCAGGATTGGGTTGCCTTTCTTACTTGTTGTTCGTGCTTTCATGGGGATTGGCGAGGTTCATTCTCTCATATTTCTTATCTTCATTTTCTTCCATCTATTTCAGTGAAACTTCTTTATTGCCATCCAGTTCTTCAAGAGTGATTTTATGAACAAATGAGGGTATCTTTATCCTGTTTAATTATGTTATCTACATACACTCAACTGGAACACAATCTTGTTTGCAATCAGACGGTCTTTCTTAACACCAGTCTCTGTGGTTCCCCCCTCCCCCTTCTGATGGGTTACTTGGGTTGTGTTCTCTTCCAGGGTGTGGCTATGCCAGCTATGAATAATCTTCTCTCAAAATGGGTTCCTGTGGCAGAGAGAAGTAGATCATTGGCACTGGTGTACAGTGGAATGTACCTGGGATCCGTAACTGGTCTGGCATTTTCACCATTTTTAATACAGAAGTATGGCTGGCCATCAGTCTTTTACTCTTTTGGTTCTTTGGGCACTGTTTGGTTTGTAGTGTGGCTAAGTAAGGTAATTTCTAATCTGTTACAATTTTTCCAGTTATATTTCTGTTATGAATTTTCTGGAGCTTATTATATGATTGTCTTTTTAAGCAGCATGAGTATATCGTAACAAATATATGTGTCAAACCTTTTTGTTTCATCTGGAAGATTTTGCTGTAGGCACACAGCTCACCTCTGGAGGATCCTCAATTGCGGCCTGAAGAAAAGAAGCTGATTCTTGGCAACAGCGTATCCAACGAACCTGTTAAATCTATACCATGGAGATTAATCTTGTCAAAAGGACCTGTATGGGCCTTAATAGTGTCTCACTTCTGCCACAATTGGGGGACATTTATTCTTCTTACTTGGATGCCTACATACTATAACCAGGTATGTAGTCTTTTCCGGAAAGTAACCAGGTGGTCTTTCCATTCACTGTGATTGTATGGGGTTCCTAAACTTTGAGGTGTGGCAAAAATTTGAAGTATTTATGTAATTTATGCAAACTATTAGCTGGTGATTGTTGGAATCTTCCAGGATTGTAAAAAATTTAACTTCTGTGTGATCTCTATGAATTATTAGCTGGTGATTGTTGGACTTTCTTAAGCTCCAAAAAATTTAATAAATACTTTGGTTGCTATATTGAAAAATCAAGTAAACCACTAATAAATATTAAACTTGAGGTACTGAGGAAACATGTAGCAGTGCTATGCTAAATGTTGGAGCAGAAACAATACAAAATACTCTCTCTTTTCCCTTGATTACTTAGAGGTGAATCCCGTAAGAGACTCGAATCTAGGAAAGTCATGTTGTAAGGAAATTTTTCAATAAGCAGTCACCCTAAGTTAGCTTAAAATTTTCTAAATGATAATCATTGCATGTGTCTCTACCCTACAAGCATGTTTATTGGCATTTTTAACTTGTGGCTCAATTTCTACAATCGCCTGACTCATAGTTGGACATTAAAATCTGCAAGAGATGTGATCTTCTTTTTATCACTCTCTGCTGGCAAACAAAGTGAAAACTGGCGAGTACATACAATCAAGGATCAAAATTTCGTTTCGGTGTATTGTTTCGGTCACTTAGGAAACGGAAATGTTTCGATGTGTTTTGGAAACATTTCGACTCGTTTCGAAAACAAAATGAAAAAAAATAAAAAATTTAAAAATTATTTTTTCAAAACATTGATCGAAATATACCAAAATATGTTGAAACACCTTGAAACATTACGAAATAATTGTGCAAATGCATTGAAATATAATGAAACATTTCGAAACATTATGGAACACCTTGAAGTATTAGAATTTCGATTCCATCACTGATTCGTTTCGGTCTCCTTGAAAACGGAAACGTTTCGAATGTTTCGACCATTTCGAAACGATATTTTGATCATTGCATACAATGTCAAGGTATGATGCGAATATGTGCTACAATTTAGTATGATCACATAATGTAGTTGAAAAAGAAAAATGGTGGCCGCCATGAGCGTGTATTGATGGGAAAAATTACTTTTTAATGAATCCTGTCATAGGTCTTGAAGTTCAATCTCACAGAATCTGGGCTCTTCTGTGTATTGCCTTGGCTTACAATGGCTGTCTCAGCAAATGTTGGAGGTTGGATCGCGGACACTCTTGTGAGCAAAGGTTTATCAGTGACCACCGTTCGAAAGGTATCATTAAGTTATATTCTTTTATAGATATCCTAGTTCAAACACTAGTGGATTCACTATGTTGTTAATACTAATATGTTGTTTGCCAGAGGCAATATTTGCAAGCAGCTTTTTTCCCCAAGATAAGAATCATATGATTGGATATTGTAGAGTTTTGCTTTTACTCATTGGATAAGATCTTGAATTCGGTATTCAAATAGCACAGTACTATTTCTTGGCTGCCCCTGCTAAAATTCTGAGTACGCATTGTCTTTGGTACTGTTGGACTTACCAATAATACTGGTCATTTAAGTTAATGGTGTTCTTAATACTGCTTTAAATTTCTCTGGCACATATCGTAACGAGAAGGATGGAACTAAGTTTTTATCTCACAATTTTGTCACTCAAGCGTTGAAACTACTGTTATGTATTGTTCTGTAATCTTCTTTGCAGATAATGCAGACAATTGGATTTCTTGGCCCTGCTTTCTTCCTTACTCAATTGAGCCATGTTGATTCACCTGCCATGGCTGTTTTGTGCATGGCATGTAGTCAGGTTTGCTCTTACTACATAAACTAATAGAAAGATGGATATAAGTTCAGCATGAATTTCCATGGTTCTTTTCTTGAGATTTTGCACATTAGAGCTTAGCTTAGAATTGCAAGGAACTCCTAGAACTCTCTCTCCCCACACACAGATTCTTTATTCCATTCTATGGAAATCAGTGTCATATTTTTATACCAAAGCCCTGCCCCCCCCCCCCCCCCCCCCCAAAAAAAATAAAAATAAAAACTAAAAAAGATAAAAAAAAAATATTAGCACACTTCATTGTTGACGAGGGGCACCAGAAATCAAACTGTCAGACTCTGAAACATGATTTAGTTTTCTAGCCAATTTGTGGGCAAGATATATGTGCCATCTTCCTAAGCTTTTGGCATTTTACTGGTTGCATGGTCTTGTTGCCTTTTTTTTTTTACACATTTTTTACACTTCATTCTAAAGGATTCTCTGTACCCGTGGCTGCTGCAAAGTTTGTTTATTTACTTCCTATATATTTGATAGGTATACTGAAATTACATCACAGTGGAAAATTCCCTTTTGTTAGCTAGTTGAACATTTATGTTTTGTCGAAATTCAATTATAGCATCATGCAAATATTCAGAGCCGAGTTGTCAAGAAGTTGGGAAGAAATTCCAATTTTATTTGTCGTTATATTTATTCCCATTTACATTGATCACTATCTACTGGCAATCATATGTACTTTGTTCTCCTTTTCTAAAACAGGGCACTGATGCATTTTCGCAGTCTGGTTTGTATTCGAACCATCAAGATATTGGTCCTCGATACTCTGTGAGTACTTATTGCATCAGGATCATTAATGTCCACATAGTGTTTACTTTTTATTTTTGATGTAATGATTAAAAATATGGACCTTGATTGGTGAGCATGCACTTCATCTAGTAATGGTAACTACGGCCCAGAATCAATTTGCCAATAGATGCCCCTGATTATTATTATTTTTTTAATTTTTAGTTTTGTGGCATGATGGGTTCTCAGGTAGTGCTAGAACTACCCCATTTTTCTCTTATTTCATCTCTCTTCTTTGCAGGGGGTATTGCTTGGTCTATCAAACACTGCAGGAGTGCTTGCTGGTGTCTTTGGAACGGCTGCAACTGGTTACATCTTGCAACATGGTTTTCTCTCATCCCTTGTTTTCAAGTTTTCTTCTTTTTCAGAAGGTCCCTTGTTTTTAAGTTGCAAATTAATATCCTATATTAATATGAATGAGATATTTATGAAGATCTCTTGATAATTGTTCAGTGCCTGTTTGTGATCCTTCGATTAGTTTCTAGTTCACACCTATGTAGATTTGGTGAAACTCGAGATTGTGTGAACTTCAGTATGCTTAATCTTCATTGCAATTATTCTGTAATTTCCCTTACATAGTTGTGCAAAAATCAGATATGGTCCTTGCATGCCCGATTTGGCTTCATATTTGGCCAATTCAAAGCCTAGTTGTGGCTGGGCATGGACAGTGTGGGGGTCCAAATTCTAGGCCTTTGACTTCAGGTTGGCCTATGGTGCATGTTTACATTCACATCTTAGATTTGAACTATGTAGGTATATATTATTCAGAAGTCACACTGTTGTGTTTAACTTTGTGAAACCTAGTATTCCAGAAAGTCAAGACTCAAGCCCTCAGTACAGTGAACACTTCGGGTTAGCTACTTGGTGAGTGGGTCCAGAGGAATGTTAGAAACAGGTGTTTTGACCATGGTGTTGACTATTATAGTGCTGTGTCTACTGACGGGTGGTTCTTAACCCTTTGGTGCCTGGTATCATCAATATAGGCAGGGCCGGCCCTATAGTATTAAAAAAAAAGCATGGGCTTTAGGCCCCAAATTTTTAGAAGGCCCCATAATTGTAGATACATAACTAGTCCACATAAAAAATTTAAATCCATGAAAATTTTAAGCCTTATAAAAAGGCCCCAAGAAATTTAAGCCCAATCAAAAATTTATAATTTCAATAATTTGGGCTTACAATTCAATCCATAATATTAGAAACTCAAAAATCAAAAATTTTAAAAATAAATAAATAAAATCTCTCCCTCTCTTAAAAACAAAAACAAAGTATCACATCCTCCTCTTTCACTTAAAAAAAATTAAAAATATTTTTTTTAAAAAATAATACTAAAAATAAAAAAGCCTCATTTATATTATCGTTTTAGGCCTCAATTTACCTTGAGCCACCCCTGAATATAGGTCATGTGAAATTGTTGAAATAACTTCCCGTTAAGGTGCTCTGACCTTATTACAACCTTATTACAGGGCCTTTGCCCGCTGTTGACACTAATGTGTTTTTCCTGCCTGACTGGAATGTAAAGCTTCTGTTTGACAAACAATACATTTCCATTTCACAATTCTCAGGTTCGTGGGATGATGTCTTCAAGGTTTCGGTCGGCCTTTATTTGGTTGGCACAGTAGTGTGGAATCTCTTTTCGACTGGTGAGAAAATATTGGATTAAATCTCTTGTAAACCGCTCACAAGGATGTCGCAACTTATGCCCCCGCACACTCTTGAGCTACAATAGAAGAGTGCCACTGAAGAATGGATAGAAGCAAAAGATTCAGTTGGGAAAAAGGGCAGGCTCTTTTGCTAAATTTTCGGGATTAAAGAACATTTGCAAATTTTTTGACATCAAACAAAGAGCTCTCTGGGAATGCAAGGGCGCTATCCCCTTGAATTTGTTGAAGATGACCTGCTCTTCTGTGCCATCCCAATGGAGGGAGAGTAGAGAAGTGCAAAAAATGAGACAGCTTGTACATGTTACTGTAGCATACCAACACAAAATTTTGCAATTATTGATGAAGCCTATTGTTCTATTTCATGCCAACTATCATTTTTGTTTTATAATCTTTTGCTCCTGACGGCACCAAGAATCAATTCAGGTTGGACTACCTGGTTGCCAATAAACGGGCCAGGATGGATTTCGGGCCGGTTGGTTGGTTGGTTGTAAACTGTCTACGGGCTAGGCTGGTTTGCATTCCAGATTTTGTTATGGCTCATGGCCTGTTCTTTGGGGCAGTCCTAATGGACTTTGAGTGGATTGCAATCAGCTTAACCCTACTGGGTATACTTTTGCTAAAACTTACTATACTTTGAATTTTATTTGATCAATAAGCTGAATGGTGGGCCAGTCTATGAGGCCTGATTAGCGGGTCATAAATGAGCTAATCTGTCGGGCCTAACGGGTAAAAGTTACAGCCCCGGTGTCAATCTGTCCACGGAATGTCACTTGATGGACTGAGACTAAATCATGACTTGATTGCCCACTGGACCAACGGGCTGATCCAAGGACTGGGCCACATACGAGAGATGTTAGGATTGTTCATTTACCTAATTTGGAGATTTAATCTTGGGACTTAATTTAATACAATCATTAGATCCGTAGTGAGTTCTATCTAATATTAGAATTTACAATTAATTTAATAATTACACTGAAATCACTTCATTAGATCCTCAATTAAGTCCTATAACATTACTCGTAAAATAAAATTGTGTGCAAGTTCTTGCTGATTCGGCCATTTAAATGGACGATTGACTCCTACAACTTGTTGGTTAGTCTGTTACCACGTGTCAAATTTGTAGCCGTATATGCCGAGGGTGAGCTTTTTTGCTCATTTTTACTTGTGGAAAAATTGTAAATAAAAAAATGAGAAATAAAATAAAAAAGAAAGTGAAAATTGGAAGTGAGTCCCCCTAAATGTACTTGTTTGGAGATGAGTCCGGCAAGGAAACTTATAAGAGGTTAAGTCCATGTTTAAAATTATATGTAATGACTTAAGTCCACTTTTTTTTTTTATCTCAAAAATACCCTTCTTTGAAAGGAAGTTAAATTAATTTCCTATTTTGGAAATTGTTATCCCTTAATTCAAGGTCAATTAAAATATGCCAATAAAATCTCCATCATAAATTTAAAATTCAAACTCAAAGATCTCTCTCTCTTTCTCTCTCTCTATATATATATATATATCAAATTCAAAGCTCTCTCTCTCTCTCTCTATATATATATATAAAATCTCCATCATAAATTTAAAATTCAAATTCAAAACTCTCTCTCTTTCTCTCTTTCTCTCTCTCTCTCTCTCTCTATATATATATATATATATATATATATATATATATATATATATATATATATCAAATTCAAAACTCTCTCTCTCTCTCTCTCTCTATATATATATATATATATATATATATATATATATATATATATATATATATCAAATTCATGTTACTATTTTTTTTATTATGTTACTGTTCATGTTACTACTTTTGTTGAGTATGTTACTGTTCATGTTCCTATTATTTTGAGCATGTTACTGTTTTTGTTGAGCATGTTACTACTATTATTTTACTAAATATTAATATTCAATGTTACTATTTGTTTTGTTTTTGAATATTACTATTTTTTGTATTTGAATAGTACTATTTTTTGCGTTTGAATTTGAGAGAAATAATTATTGTTAAGTATGTTACAATTTTTGTTGAACATGTTACTGTTGTTATTTTTTAAAAATATTAATATTGAATGTTTCAATTTTTTTTTTTTAATGTTTAAATGTTACTATTTTTTTGTGTTTAAATGTATTATTTTTTGTATCCAAATCATAACTTTTTTTGTATTTGAATGTTACTATTTTTTATTTTTAATGTTACTATATATATATATATATATGCACCTAACCTATATATGGATATAAATAGATAAGAGAGAGGCAAAATTTTAATGTTAGTCAAACTCTTAACCTATATATGGATATAGATAGATATGAGAGAGAAAAGATTTTAATGTTAGTCAAACTCCTAAGATTTAGGAGTTTTTAATTTTTAGTTTTATTTCACTTCTAAAGGGAAGGGATAATATGGTAAAATTGACAAAAAACGGACTTCATAACAAATAAGTTTCCTTGACGGACTTAAGTCCAAACAAGTCTATATAGGGGGACCGGCCTCCAAATTTCCCAAAAAGAAATGAGAGAGGATAAGCCACTTGTGGAGTGCTGGCGATACAAACACGTCCATGTAATTCTCTTCACAATCTTTAGGCCCATCCAAACGATTCATAATACTCAATAGGATTAGGGAGTACCAGAAGGATATATTATGCCCACCCATTTTGCTTCCCCTCCTCTTTCTATTCTTTCCCCAGTAAAACTTCACTGTGAGAGACACAGAAGAAACTAGCAGAGATGGCTTCTCCAGAAGGTAGAGGAAAAGAGTGGTGGAACCACCATTCGTAAGAACTCCGTGGCGGTTCCACCCAAAAAGAAGCCCGGCGGCTTCGGAGGCCTCTTCGCCAAAAGCGAATGAATGAATGAATGACCTTCCTTCCTTCCGTTCATTTTTCTATCCTATTCAATCCCCGATAGTTCTCAAATACTAAGACTTTGTTTCCATATGTTCAATTGGATTATGAATTTTCTCAATTTAGTTCAGAATGTGAGCTGTGAATTGCACTGCTGTCTAAATAACAAAAAATACTATGAACTCCCATACATTGGACTTCTTAAGGTAGATGTTTTAGAATTGTGCTGGGTGGTTTGTTCTTATAACACTTTCATGTGAAACAGTTTCAAATACATTGCAATAAAGAACCCCCCGTGACAGGAGGCTCATTATTTGGTACAAGTTCCTGTGTATGGACTATAATTAACAGTACTGATGGCTTCGTTTGCGCTAAGGGGGAGTGGCTTAAAGAATCTCTAATCCAGTCTTATCCAATATTCGGATATAAAAATCCTTCCAGACTGCAAATAGTATTGTGTAAAGATCCTATTCCCATGAAGTTTTTATTCTACTTTTTTTGTACTATTGAGTCAATTATAATTCCGAGGTATCACAATTCTTCCTCGTTTATCCATAGAGAATCGTGTGGACTTGACATTGGTATACCAATTGCCCAAAGTGCTCATTTGTGCATCGGATTGCTTCTCTATTGTATACTCAAGTTCAAATTAAGTGGGCTGAAATCAACTCTACAATCATGGTGGTTTTGGGGGACAACGTTGCCAAAATTCAGACCCACCCACCCACTCATCATTAAAATGCTAGCAAATAAACAAAGTAAAAGCTCCACTTTTCTTATATTCCTAATTCAAATTAAAAATTGGATTAATGAACTTCTAAAATCCAACAAAGGCTTCAATCATAGTCAAAAAACTTACTGGAACCCCCACCATGTCTCTTGCCATGCTTCTTATCTCTCTCTCTCTCTTTCCCTTTGCCTTTTCCCACAAACTTACCACCCTTCTTCTCACTGTCATCAATCAATCTTCCACCACTATCATCCACCGAGCTCATACTTTTTCCAGAACTCCCACCATGTTTCTTAACTTGCTTCTTCTCTTTCTCTTTCTCCTTGCTCTTTCCCTCTCTTCCCTCTCCCGAAGCTTTGCCACCCCACTTCTGCCTGTTCTTCCCACTCTTCTTGCTCTCACCACCCTGCTTTTTAATATTGCTGGTTGCATAATGCTCTGAGGTCGTTGGAGTCGGATCGTGAACGTCCGGTGCCCATGTCACACTCCGGGTCCCGGATGGTTTACCCTGTTTCTCTCTGCTACCTTTCATGGCAGATTTGAGCTCAAAATCAGGAGGCAAAGATGAAGGTGTGTGGAGAGGACCATCTTTGTAATAGCCCATCTGCTTCACAATTTCGTCAGTTATGTCCTCTTCATCTTCTTCATCAAGCTCATCCTCCTCTTCTGCATGATGCTGTTCTCTCTCCTTGTTCCGAGTATTCTTCATAACTTTATACCCACTCTGTGCCAGGATTGCGGCAGTTAAATCTTCTTCTTCTTCCTCCTCCTCCTCATCCTCGTCATCGTCATCATCATCATCATCATCTTCTTCATGAGACTCTTGAGGTTTATCTTCCTTCTCTACTTTTCGATTATCATTCTTGTTCTTGTAATCTTGAATTTGTAGACACTGACTCAGACCCTCCTCGAGACCATTCGCAGAAACCTCTCCTGTGATGCAACTCCCAGAGGTAAATTGCGATGGATCCATTAATGCCTGCTTCGAGTCGTGAGAGCTCTGTATTTCTTCAGAAATCGACAAACCAAGAAGAGAGTGAACGGTTCTTGATGACAATCTGGGAAAAAGAACAAAAAAAAAAACTTCTCTAATCAGAATCGTATGATCAAATTTCCCAAACAAAGACACTAATCGAGTGTAGCCCAAGTTCGCAACAATGTTCTTCCTACCTATATAAAAATTAACCGGCACTATGGAGATTGGAGATTATAGATTATAGATTTTCAAGGAATAATGGCTAATTGAGCTGCTAGAAGCAAATCGAAACGAACAAAAGAGGAGAGAGAAGAAAAACCCTAGAAGCGGAAAATCGATCACCAAAATCCAAACCTTGTAGAAAAAGTAAAAAAAAATCCTAAAACTTGTAGGAAAAGTAAACAATTCCTTAAACAGCCAGCCCAAACGTAAGGCCATGGACCATAGTTTTGAAGTCCGGCCCGGATATCAACTTGGAAAAGAGACCGATTTAAGGAGTGACTGGTTTAACAGTTGAATCATTGATCGGAACAATATGTATTATAATAAAATTTTAAAAATATTATTATTAATAATAAATAGACTAAGAAATTATAATACTTATGATAATAACATATTTAATGTATATTAGATCAAACAAAAACCTAAAAATTATCAAACATGTGTCCAATTTCATCACCAACATAATTGGTTTGAATAGGACTAATCTGCATTGGCTAGTTTCATGAATCAAACATGAATTCAATTTCATCATCTCCATTCTGTATAGTATATAAATTTCATCACCAACATAATTGAAAAAAAAAATAGCTAATAATTTCAAGATTCATAAAAATTTTGCCTAATCTGCTAAGTTGTTAATCACATAACTACTCTTAATTGCATAGTTTAAAATTGATAATATAATCAATGCTGAAATAGGCCAAAATTTATACAATATCAAGTATCAACTACTAAACTCCTCCCTAAATTGCTCAGAGAGAGAGAGATATGTCCCTGTTGTGTCAAGTGAAAAAAAGTAAATCATTGAGCATACAGAGTCTGAGTGAGTGAAGCAAATCTTCAACGATGGTGGTCGAGGGTCACAAGTTGCAGAAGGAGATCTTTGTGTAGTTCTACTTCAATAGAGAGAGAGAGAGAGAGAGAGAGATAGAGAGAGAGATGATTGAGTGATTGAGGCTCAGACCTGAGCTTCGGACATCGAGGACGAGTGCAGCTCCTTTGCTGTTGATCAAAATGACATTCTATTTAACAAAGTGATGTCATTTTAGTTCAAAATGATGTTGTTTTAATCAACAACACCTCTGATGTTAGAAAATTAATAACAAAGGATCCTCAACCATACATAACACACAAAATGTGAGACATGAGCATGCATAACATTGCATTTTATAAATATTGAGGTTAAAATTGTAATTTGCTAATATTAAACGTTAAAATAAAGGAATAAGGGGGAAGTTAGTGTAGTTATGGAAAAAGTGGAGAGACGGGAGGACACCTGACTTTGCAGGGAGAACTCCAGTTCGGTGCATGAGGAGCATATAAGGGGATCTTTGGTTCAACCGGTTGAGAGAAAAGAATTTTGGAAGAAAGGTTTGAGTATATGAGTTTTGAAAATATATTGTAAATTCTTCTGTTCTTGAGTTGTGAGTGATTTCTTCTTTGTGGGTAGCATAGTCTATGCTTGTGCATAAGGAATTGAGTGGTGATTGTGTATTGAAGAGTTGAAGAACTCAAAAGTTCTTGGAAGAGGATTCAGAGGAGTTCTATGGATATCGAGTCGCAACGACAGTAAGTGAATTCTTTCAAATTGATGTTTTTTTCCACTCGTAATGCATCTTTGTGGTTGATTAACCTAAATAGTGCGGTAATGAATCAGAATTTAAGGTTAAATGTGTGTGTAAAGTAGGTTAAAATGGTTGATTTATAGAGTATTATGATTAATGTTTAATTTATCTATTTTGTAGGGTTTCAAGGATAATTAAGGAAGTTCAAAGGGATAAAAGTGCAGAAGCTAAACAAGAGAAGGGATGCAAGCGTAATTAAGAAGTCAACAAGTCAATAAAGCAGGGTTGCAGAGAATCTCCACTGTTGGTGGTGGTGTCTGGACGGTACCCTAAACTGCCTTACCTCTCCTCTTCTCCTATTGGTCCAAAAAAGCAACAGAATTATCTAATTTGGTCAGCCTGGATGTCTGCTGCCCTATTCAGTCAGTTTTAAAGGGACGTTTTCCAGAGAAAAAATCTAGAGTCAGAAGAAAGAAAACCTTGCCCTAAAAACTTTCCAGCTAAGAATTTCTCTACTTCTACAAGATAGACACAAAACTAACAGGGCAATATATTCATCTCCACTATACATATCAAGATTTTTAAGATAAAAATTATATCCAATAAATTGCAAGAATTAGATGATCATGGTGTACAAAAAATTGAATTCCTAATGACAATACAAGCATGATACTCAAACATAGAATAAATTCCATCAATTAGCCAATATGCAAATAAACTCAAGTTTCAATCAACATATCAAAGCTTTCAAAGAATTCAATCAAGATTACTCCATTCAAGATAGCTAAAGCAAATTTATTTATTTTTTTATAGTAGGAGCAAAAAGTGGTGTAAACCCTCACCCCTGACTTGAATTATGCATTGTCCTCAATGCAACAGAAATAATCATATGCATAGAGAAAAATGAAATAGATAAAGGAACGAGATCACTTGAAAAATAGCTTCATAAAGAAAACTAACTACAAAACCAAAAATAAAAATAACTATCAAATAAAATATAAAGAAAACAACTATCTAACTAATATACAACAAGTCATATGGGAAAGAGATCACTCAGCATTGGGATCCTAATAAATAAGATTAGTAAGCTCCTCAAATGGAAAACCCTCCAAGAATGACTTCAATCATTGACCACTGACCTTGAAAGTCTGGTCATTCTTTCGGTTTTCAAGCTCGACTACTCCATGAGGATTAACTGTGTAGACCACAAAAGAACTGGTCCAATGGGAACGCAGCTTTCCCTGAAAGAGGTGAAGTTGGGAATTGTGTAAAAGTACCTTTTGTCCTTTCTCAAAGGTCTTTCTCAAAATAGATTTGGCATGAAAATTTTTGACATTTTCTTTGTAAATCTTGGTACTTTCATATGCATCCCTTCGTATCTCCTCAAGTTCATTTAAGTCCAACCTTCTATGACTACCTGCAAGCCTTAAATTAAAATTGTGTTTTATATGCAGTCCAGTATGCCCACAAAGCATCAGTCAACCTAAGTGACCAATCCTTTCTATTGGAGTTCACCATTTTTTCAAGTATGTGCTTAATCTCCTTATTAGCCAATTCAACTTGGCCATTAGTCTGTGGGTGATATATAGTTGACACCTTATGTGCAATACCATATTTATGCGTGAGTGCAACATATGACCTATTACAAAAATTGCAATCCACCATCAGTAATGATAGCTCTAGGCATCCTAAATCTAGATAAAATATTTTCTTTCAAAAATTTGATCACAACCTTGTGATCATTTATCCTAGTTGGGATAGCCTCTACCCACTTTGACACATAATCAACTGTCAATAAAATATAAGTATAAGATATCGAAAAAGGACCCATAAAATCAATGCCCCAACAATAAAAAATTTCTATAACAAGTATGGGGGTAATGAGTATCATATTTCTACAGGTTATATCTCCTAACCTTTGACATTTATCATACTTCTTATAAAATATGAAACAATCTTTAAAAAGGGAGGGCCAGTAAAACCACATTAAATAATCTTTGATGAAGTCTTTTTATATGAGAAATGACCTCTACAAGCCTCTGAATGATAAAATGCTATCACGTCCCTTTGCTCTTCATTGGGAACACATCAACTCATCACTTGGTCAGGGAAATACTTGAACAAGTAGAGATTGTCAAAGTAGAAGTACTTCACATGCACCAACATTTTTTCCTCTCCAGTGGACTCGATTGAACAAATAGTTGCCCTGTAACAAGATAATTTACTATATCAGCATACCATGACACATCTAAATTAATAGAAAACAAATGCTAATCAGGATAAGAATCAAGGATAGAAATATGCTCATCTGTGTCTTGGAACATCAATCTTGATAAGTGGTCAGCCACCACATTCTCCACTCATTTCTTATCTTTGATGATTATATGAAACTCTTAAAGTAGGAGGAGCCACCTAATCAGCCTTGATTTCACATCCTACTTAGACAAAAGATACTTCAAAGTAGTATGGTCAGTGTAAACAACAATAGGTGAACCAATAATGTATAACCTAAATTTATCTAAGGCAAAAACTGCCACTAGCAATTCCTTTTCAATGGTAGTGTAATTTATCTGATCCTCATTCAAAGTTTTGCTAGCGTAGTAGATAACAAGAGGTTTTTTGTCTTGCCATTGGCTAAGCACTGTGCCAACTGCAAAATCACTTGCATCGCATATGAGTTCAAAGGGAAGATCCCAATCGGGTGGTTGTATGATTGGAGGTGAAATAAACATGTTTTTAAGATTTTAAAAAGCTATCTCACAATCATTAGACCACTCAAAAGGAACATCCTTGGCCAATTAATTACATAAAGGTCGTGCCAAAACACTAAAACCTTTTATGAATTTCCTATACAACTCGGCATGAATAAGAAACGATTAGACATCTTTTATAGATTTAGGGTAGGAAGGTTAGAAATCAACTTAACCTTTGCTTTGTCTACCTCTATCCCTTTTATAGACATTATATGACCTAATACAATACCTTGAGTCACCATAAAGTGACACTTCTCCCAATTAAGCACCAGTCCATTCCCTGCACACCTCACAAGCACTTTTCCAAGATTCTCGAAGCAACCTTCGAAGGAGTCACCAAATACTGAAAAATTATCCATAAAGGCCTCAAATATTTTTTCCACCATATCACTGAATATACCCATTATGCACCTCTAGAACGTTCCTAGGGCATTGCAAATCTATAACATCCTTCTGTACGAAAACGTTCCTAAAGGGCATGTAAAGGTAGTCTTCTATTGATCCTCAAAGGCTATCTCTATCTGATTGCAGCCCGAATATGCATCCAAGAAGCAATAGAATGCATGCCTCGCAACCCACTCCAAAACTTGATCAAGGAAGGGTAATGGAAAGTGATCATTGCTAGTGTAGGAATTTGGTTTCTGTAATATATGCAAACCCTTCACCCGGTCACTGTTCTTGTAAGAATTAGTTCATTTTCTCATTTGCAACCACAGTGACTTCTGACTTCTTTGGAACCACTTGTGTAGGGCTTACACATTTGCTATCAGCAATTAGGAAGATGATTCCAACATCAAGCAACTTCAAAATTTCAGCTTTTACCACATCCTTTATGATAGGATTCAATATTCTCTATGGTTTTCGGGAAGGCTTGGCATCATCTTTAAGGAAGATCATGTGGGTGCATATGAGGTGGCTAATTCCTTTAATATCTGCAATGGTCTACCCAATGGCTCACTTATGGGCTTTTAAAATGGCAATAACATCTCTTCTTGCTCTGGTAGCAAGGATGAATTGACTACTACTGGAAAAATATCATCACTCCCCAAGCAGGCATACTTCAATATAGATGGTAGTGGCTTCAATTTTGGTTGGGGTGGTTGAACAGTGGATAGTAAAATTCTTTTTTCTACAATTTATAAATAATATGTCAACAAAGAGTGAACCCACACATTACCCATAATAAAAAATTTGATAGTGAATGCACACATCTAATAAAATAGTGTGACAATATATAGTGACACCATACATATGCAAAACAAATGTTAAAAATTTGCCTGACACTTTTATACAATTTAAATACATTTGATTGAATAGAGAAAAAAAATCATTTTTATAATTTTTGTGAAGATATGATTTTTGAATCATAAAATTGAAGGTTTATAGAAATCAATATCTTTCAGAATGTAGTCATATTATGGAGAAAGAGTAATTTGAACCTTTCTCGTTTATTAATGATGGTGCAAAGGCTCTGACGATGGCTTGATGCAAAGAGCAGACGATTTTGTTCGAGCAATAGAGATCTCGTTCGAACCAGAAAAAACTCCCTTTTTTTTGAATATATGAATGAAATACCGATTGATATTGCTCATGAAATATGTGGATTCCTTTTCGAAGTTCACCACGAATTTTTTGGAGGTGTAATTTATTCTGTAATTTCTGCAACAATGTAATCTTCTGGGTTTGAATATTCATTGTTCAATTTTTTCTACTTGAATCATGCAAAGGTTTCCCATCTTTGAAGGGGAGTGATGATTGAAGTGGATATGATTCTTCTTTTGTGGAGGCTGTTCCATTCTTTCAATCGATCGTTAATGTTTTATTGTGTTTCCTAATATGGTAAACATATAATAAGGGTATTCCAATCCTTTTGATCCAAAATGTCTTTTTTAACAAATTTTTTTTAGGGTTGGACTTTATGAAAAATCATTTTTTTAATTTTTGTGAAGATTATGGTTTTTGAATCATAAAATTGGAGGTTTCTAGAAATCAGTATCTTTCATACTGCAGTCATATTTTGGAGAAAGAGTAATTTGAACCTTTTTCCTTTACTGATGATGACGAAAAAACTCCGACATTGGTTGATGCAAAGAGCAGATGATTTCGTTGGAGCAATGGAGATCTCGTTGGAACTAGAAAAAACACCCTTTTTTTTTTAAATATATGAATGAAATACCGATTGATATTGCTCATAAAATTTGTGAATTCCTTTTTAAATTTCACACCAAATTTTTTGGAGGTGCAATCTGTTCCGTAATTTCTGCAACAATGTAATCTTTTGGGTTCGAATATTTGTCATTCAATTTTTCTACTTGAATCATGCAAAGGTTTCCCGTCTTTGAAGGGGAAGTGATGACTAAAATGGATATAGTTTTTCTTTTGTGGAGATCGTTCAATTCCTTCACCCAATCGTTAGTGTTTTATTGTGTTTCTTAATCTGGTTTAATTCATTTAGTAAACAAATATTAAGGATATTCCACTCCTTTTGATCCAAAAATGTCCTTTTTAACAAAAGGTTTTTGTGGTTGGACTTTTTATCAAATAAGTTGTAGAAAGTGTACTGGCTCCAAAAAAAAACCCTAAATTTAAATCCATTAAATTAGGTCCAAAAAAATTTTTAATTAAAATTTTAGTCAACAAAAAATATTTAGTTAAATGATTCGGGCCCAAAAGTCAACCCAATAAGTACTGTACATTAAGCATCACTAGTACAATAACAAACACAAACATACATACAAACACTGTCACACCATAACTCTACAATAATAGTATATGTCTATTCCAGTTGAGTGAACCCCAATCACTTAACATAATTCATGTTACTCTGTACATGATTATAAAACTATATGTGCAACCACCCACCAAGTGCATCAAGATAGAAATAAACTCATGCATATCATCAAAACATCTATATCGACTATCTATTTACAATAACAAATTATGTTATTAGAGTCTTAATTAATTACATGACTCAAATATAGATCAAGTTAATACAGACACAACCTAAACATCCATTTTATTCTCCTCGACCTATTAGACCCAGTAGTGGACATACTTCTTTATAAAGCTACTTGAAAACACAAACTATGAGAGGGTGAACTCAACACATTCAATAAGTATACTTGCATCATAATAATAGAAAATTAATAAAGATACAAGAATCACTGTAAAAGATAAGATTTTTAGATTATCTCATAAAACAATAATATACACCACACACAACTCCAACTACCAAAATAAGCACCAAAAAGAAGAATTACGCTTACTTTATCGAATACAGTATCATAAAGGAATCGGAACAATCAACAAACAGTGGCCACTCATGGTGGTCATCCACATAACTCATCACACATATAATCCATTACACAATTCTTCACATATCATTACTCAAACTCGCCTTATTACAAATCACACATAAACATAATCCTCATAGTATATTTGAGCTTCTTAAAATTCCAACCAAACAATAAACATTCCCAATTTCATATAATCTTGATCAATATAAATATAGAAGCTTATTGAAGGAATTACTCCTCACATTTGTCCTCATCTCTTATCCCATCACTGTAGATTCTTGGCAATAGGTATAATCCAAATGGTATCCATATATCCATTCATCCATACATAAGGGATAAGAAGAATACATATTATAATGATTTTCATCTAGTATGAGACAATACAGTCACTCACCTTGGGTCAGATTCTACATCAAGATTAGTCCCTTTTGACTTTAGGTGGAACGGACATTGATGTTGTCACCTCCGTGAAAGGAATCATATAATAAATGTAGCGAAATTTAAAAAATATAATAATTTGATTCCTCAAACCAATATCTATTTATGTTTAATACAAACCGAGAAACCTTAGATCTATAGAAAAGATTAAGGGTTACCTCTTGAAGCGTGCATTTAACGATCTTTAAGCATTCTCAAAACTTTTAATATTCAAATCTGAATTTGATATTTACCCCAACCCTCGTAAACGTTTGACCTCTATTGGTATCCACATGAATTGATAAACTTGAAGGATCTACCTCAACTATTGATAAACTAGTAGAGAGAAAGAATGATGGGTGGTTCTTCTTGTGCTAACAAGAGAGTTGTTATATCATTGATAACCATCTCCTACATAAAGATATTTATAGAGCTTTAAAGATTCTAATCCTAGTTTGGGTCAAGTTGTAATTATCTCATAATTACATATAACGCCTTTATTAACCATTAATTGTAATAAAGTCCCTAATTAACTCTTAATTAGGTTTTCACTCCAATTAACTCTTAATTAGATGTCTCTCATTTATCCTTTAGTTTTCAATCAATTCTATTGTGTGTGACCCTATAGGTTCAAGCATACCCTGTTGTAGGCATTCGATACTAACTACAAGTAGCATCTCAAATTAGAACTCTTTCTAATTTAGCTTGAATTAGAACTCTTTTAATTCTCCCTTTATGAAGAACAATTAATATATTTATATTAATTTCATTCTTCGGGCTTCTACTAATCATGAGTAACACCTAGTAGCATATCATGATTAACCTCTGGATAGCACGAAGTAGGTAAAGAACTCATTTAGTCTACATTTTCCATGCAATTCAATTTTTCTATCACACAACACCCCAATTAAATTACTAGGGTATGAAATTACTGTCAAACCTCTAACTCAATCTTATGTTTTCAATCTTAGAACTATGACTCTTAATGATCAATTAGAAACCCTTTTTCTATTTGTCATTTTGCCTTGGCCAAGGACTCCTTGAGTCATATCCTAGAAGATCACATCGGACATTCTCCCTTTATTTACCAAGGGTGATAGATTCTATAATGTACACTCATAAATCTCCACGCATGTCTAACTATGTCCAACAATACATATCCAAGTTATACGGTTAGTATACAAATATGTTGTATAGTTAAAGTATAAAAGTTTATGCACAAGACAACCACGGTGTCTCAAGTTTAAGGATCAGTTGCATAACTATAACTTTAGGATTTAATATTGACAGGTATGTAAAACTCTAGATGAAAAATCATGCGTTAGTCAATGGCCACATTCAGTGTACTTGTTCTCTAACAAGCACCCACATACCTGCTTCAGTGTCCCTACACTAGTGACTTAGACGAGTCACCTCAAATCAAATATGAGTAAACATAGTGTGTGCTAGTCTATTCGGATTACATAGTGCCCACATAATAATCCTATGGTTAGGAATATTTAACATTTAAGTACTAAGAAGTATAGGTCTCATTTTCTCAACTCCTTGAGAAACTATCTTCTTAACTAATACTCTATGGACTATATCATGTATATTAAAATGAAATTAAACAGTAACATGATAAGTTATATTGACCTTTTATTTAATTAAGTAATGAATGTTGTGAGTACAACCCCAAAGATTGGTCTTAGAGTATACTATAAACACTGAAAGACCGGCATTCCACTGAAACTTCCGAGTGAAAAGAGCTCAAGATCCTTGAAGTTTCACCTCCACACCAAGTGATTATGAGAGTTATGAGGAGGAGAGAATTGTCTTGGTTCCAAGTGGGTAAGAGCTCCTCCAACTCTTTGCTGAAACTTCTCCACCGAAGCTAGAAAATTCTCCCTAAAAACTCATTTACTTCTCCATCCCACTCAAAGAGCCGGTGCATGCAAGAGGAGACTCCCCAATAGCTCATATCTTCCACCGAAAATCAACTAGGAGGCTTCTAGAGGTGCCAAGTGGCCACATAATGCCTTATTTACACCTTGAACCCCCTTCATTCCCTCTATCCACCTATTCTATACTCAATTTTTTTTCTCTAGCTAATCACCCTTCATAATTTTACAATACACATAATTAAATCTTAGGAATAGCGAGTAGAATTCATACTTTATTTTCCAGGTTCCCCATACTCTTAATTTTACCTCATATCTAACATCAACAATTTACACTTAAAAATCCAAAAACGTGATATGAAATGTCATGTAATGCATGTCCGGGTCTCACACACACACATTATTTAAAATTAATAGCAAAAGACAAATAATATTTATTTTCATCCCTTCTCCCTTCCGATCTCTATCTCTTTCTCATCTATTATGACTAATGATGCGCAAAATAGGCTATGCACAATCAACAGTAGAGTGTACGATGCAGAGCAATTAATGAATAAATTAATAGCAAAAGAAAAAGAATGGGTGGTTGGGCCAAGGTGACCTAACCACCGAAGACGGCAACGGTGGCTGAAAAACTTTATTAATAAAGTAGTAGGTGGGAGAGAGAGAGAGAGAGCAAGAGTAAGCTTTAGGTGGGATGAGGTAGCTATGAGAGAGATAGCTGTGTGTGAGAGATGTAAATATCAAGAGGTATGTCCCTCATGTGTAGAGGGATTACAATTTATAAACACAAAACCTTAGCTGAGACGGTGGTTATGAACGGTAAGTTATTAGCTTTTGAGGGAGGATAACTGCAGCTATAGATAGGTATAATTTAAGATAGTCTTGATATTTAAGAGTGGCTATCACAATGATTGCTCTCCATGTGCGCTGACTTCTTGGGTTCCTTGAATCTTGAACTGGGCTAAGACCACGAGTTGGGCTTGTCTTGCCTTTTAGCTGATTTGGGCCTACCTCATTAATTAAGCCTGGACCAAGTTGGATATGGGCTCATCATTGGCCCTCCATGCCCTAAACACTTATTTTGACAAATGGAGTTGAGGGTATGAGCCCTTCACCTGGACAGGCAAAAGTTTTCTTGCTCTGCGCGGTGGTAGCCTCCTCAGATTCCTGCATCTCGGGAGCTCATTTTTCCCTTTTTCCATTGCTGGACACTCACTATGTCTCCTTCAGATTATGGGGGACTTCACATAAAACCCCCTTCCTTCCTTTACGGATATCCCCTAGGGTTTGATGGACTTATATATATATATATATACCAACAAATCAACCACTCACCCATTTTTTCATTATCCCTTGGATTGGGTTAAACACCTCTCATCTCCTCATTTTCATAGATCAAAGATAGGGATTGGCTTGCTAGACCATGGAAACAAGGCGAGGGTTGATGAACGAAGACGCGGACGGTGTGACTCCATGCCTCAGAGGAGGCGATACAACAGGCGACGACGTTAGAGGGATCGACGATGATGATCAGCGAAGCAAGTTCCAAAGTGCGCCAAGGGAGATGACGACGCCATTCAAAGCACAGATCCTTTGGGCAATGCTGAGGAAGGCGGAAGCACCCTTGTCCAGCCAGCTGAGTTCATGGGCGCAGACGGAGATGGCACCCAAGGCAACAGTGATGCTAGGCAGAGCATGGGAGACGGCGACCCCAGGAATGACAGGGTAGGCAACGCTCAAGGCGCGGATAGGCTTGCTGGCGACGCCCTCGTAGGAAATACTTCGGGCTGTGGCTAGGGCGGCGCCCGCAGAAGAGGACTCGGTGGCGCCAGAGGCACAGACGGTGTTGGCTGTGTGTGTGTCGATGGAATGGGCGACACCATTGTAAGGACCCAGCCGATGGGCGACAATTGAGCTCGAGTTGAATAGGTTAGGTGTACAGGTGACGCCGAGAAGCGGTTGGAGCCTGGGCGACGCCAGAGCTGGACTTGGCAACGTTGGGAAGGACATGGGTGCAAGGAGGGGTGAAACCTTGGGCATGGTTGGCGGTGCTGAAGTTGGGGAAAGGGGAGACAGTGTTAGTGACGCGCCGGGCGACGCCAATGACATGCTAGACGACTTCAGCAGCATGGGCGAATCCAATAACGCGCTAGGCACTGGTGCTCGGGGTAGGCTGGGCGCTGGTATAGGAGGTCCACGCACGGGGAGAATAGACATAGGCACTAAAATGCCGTTCAGGGGAATGGCTGGCACTGGAGCTGATGGATCGGGCAGTGGAGGAAAACAAGGTACCGCCTTTTGACTAGGTAACTTAACCTTGTTCATTAATTTTTGTTAATCACGGAGCCCCTTGACCTTTTATTGGCTTTTGCCTTGTTAGGTGCCTGAATTGGTAGGGGCAGTATGACAGATATTACATAAGCTTCGCACCGATGCAAATGAGTTGTTGAAGGCGATGGGTCGAAGGTATCCTCTATCTTCACTTCAATTAAATGCGATGATGACATTGCTCGCATTGTATCGTCCTTTCATATTCCTCTTGCTATTATGTGTTGCCAAGTCGAGGGGGACGAGCCAGCGTACTATGACTCCTCAAGCGAGATTATTTTTTACGAGAACATCCTAGAGGAGGGATTGCGGTTTCCTATACTGGGGTTCATTTGTCGGATTCTGGGTCACTTATCACTGGCTCCAAGGAGGTTGACTCCCAATGGTTAGAGGGTGATTCTGACATTCTTCTCATTATGGTGGTTGGTCCATGGTGCAGATGTTCCTCCCCCTTTTGAGGAGTTCTTGGCTTCGTATGTGCTTCTAGATAATCCTACTCCTCATCAAGGGTGGTACCGTTTTTCCCTAAGGTCAGACAAGTTTATTACTGGACTGCCTTCGAATTGCCATAGTGGGAAATCTAGGTTCTTCTTTATCGGATGTGAGTGGGCTATTGAGGAAGATCGTGACTTAGTGCCTTCAAGGTGGGGAACTACTCTGAGGACCAAGTTAGGTATGAGTTTTACCTTTGCTTTTACGTTGACTGTCATGTCCCTGTATTTACTGCATGTTTGGTTCCTTTGCAACTCCACCCACATTATCTATAGAGAAGGAGAGTAGGCTCCAGGTCGTGCGGGATCATCTTTTCAAGGAGTTTATAGCCCTCATGTTCGTAGCGGGTCATCCCAGAGTCTCCCCTAGGCAAAAGAGGAAAGGTATTTGAACTTTCCAATAAGCTTCAATAATTGTAATACTGTAAATTCTTCGTCTTATACCAGTTTCGTAGGTCCTTCTATTGATAGAGCAATGGTGGATGATTTTTATGCTTCTAGGGTGACATCTTCCCCTCCTTTTAAGAGGGCGAAGTCTGATACCCCCAGCGCTTCTCGGCCGAGGTCCAATGGTCAGGTTGCTTCCTGGGAGATGGGACCCGGTGGTGCCCCCACTCCTTCCTCAGTTGTGACTCCTTCGCATTCCAGAGCTAGCCCTAGTGTCACTGTAGAACTTGAGACTCCAATGCGGTCTTCCGTCAGGAAAGGAGTTCCACGTTGTTGTCCTGCTTCTAGCAATAGTTCGGTATCCATACTGCAGGACATAAATATGGTCAAGGAGCGGCTTTGGGGTTTTTGACCGCCACGGATATTAGAGAGGTCGGCTCTCGAGATCCAAAGGGCATTATCAATACCGCGATGAAGGGATTTGCCAGGGCATGTCTTTTACTCAACTTTAACTTTGTACCTACCTCATTTTCCTCATGTCCTGTTTTTGAATGCTTGTAGGTGGCTGCCACTTTTTTCCTACTTTTTTCCAAGGATGATCAAGCTTGGAGAGGCATCCAGGGATCTGGCAAAAGAGAGGCAAGAAAGAGAGGCTGCTGAGGAGCAGTTGAGGCTCGAGAGGTAGGCACGAGAGTTAAGGCTAGCCTACAAGAGAGCTGCACCTCTTGAGGCCAAGCTTCTGGCGTCCCGTGAGAGAGCCACCTAGTTAGAGGCTAGCAGAGAGGTTGTCTGCGCGAGAGCAGAGATAGAGCTGTGAGTGTCTCGCGAGAGGGCCACTGGAGCTGAGGCCTAGCTTTGAACCGCTCGGGAGAGGGCTGCCGTGACAGAGGCTGGCCTGCGAGCAACTCATGAGAGAGCTACCAGGGCAGAGGCTCATTCCATTGAGATGGCGATGAGGAAGGAGGCTACTGAGAGGATCGTTGCAGACGCCTTTATTGATGGTTATGAGGAACTTAGGGGGAAGGTTTCAGCAGCTTTCCCTACCATTGAATTTTCTACATTCGTCCCCTATGAGGCATCGAGGACTGATGGTGATGGGGGAGAGCTTTGATGAGAATGGATTAGGGAGTAGTGAGTGATGTCAGGAGTATGACACTTTTATCTTTTGTTCCTCTTTTTGTTGCAAGGTCATGTTCTATCTTTTGTAAATTGTTTACAAACTTCTATGTAATAAAAGAAAGTTTTTGACAAAGATAATCTTGCAAATTTTTATTTCATAATTTGAAGTAGGTAACAAAAAGAACTAACTAAAACGACAAAAGATAATTTAAATGATAGTACTTACTTGTATGCTCACTGACTTGCACCCTCGCTATTGGTAACACATCTTTAGGTGTTCCGCGTTCTATGGATGGTTCAGGGTTTTCCCCTTAGAGTTTTGAATTCTGTAGGTGCCCTATCTTAAAACTCTGTAACCATGTAGGGTCCCTCCCAGTTAGGGCCCAACTTCTTCTCCCGAGAGTTCTTGGTACACTGGATGACCTTTTTGAGGACTAGGTCCCCAGGCAAGAAGGAGCGAGTGTAGTACTTTGTCATGCGACGCTTGTACTTCGCATTCGTGAGCATGGCCATCTCCCTCTCCTCCTCTACCAAGTCGAGGTTGATGTAGAGGTATTCTTCATTAGTGGTAGGGTTACGGTGTTGGACCCTGAGGGACTGTACTCCAATTTCGACTGGTATGACCATCTCTGTCCAGTAGGCTAAGGAGAATGGGGTCTATCAAGTAGGACTTCTTGTAGTTGTCTGATAAGCTCATAGTATTCCTAGGAGCTCGTCCACCCATCGCTCCTTGGCTCTTTCCAATCTGGTCTTCAGGTTGCGGAGGATTGTCCAGATGGTGACCTCCGCCTACCCGTTCGCCTGTGGATGGGCAGGGCTGGAGTAGGGTTACTTGATCTGTAGGTCAGCACATAAGCTATTAAGGAGTTTGTTGTTAAACTGTTTTGCATTATCACTTACTATTGCATGAGGTATTCCCAAACGACATACTATGCTCCTCCAGATAAAGTCCTTCACTTTCTGGTCCGTTATTCTGGCAAAGGACTCAACTTTTGCCCACTTTGTGAAGTAGTCAATGGCTACTACCACAAACTTGCATTGTCCTTGACTTATGGGTAGGGGACCTAAGATATCGATCCCCAACATGGAGAAGGGTCGTGGGCTCAGGATGGTGGTGAGCTCTTCTGGTGGTTGTCTCGGTACTGTAGCAAAGCGTTGACACTTGTCGCACTTCCTTGCGAACTCACGGGTATCGTTGATCATGCTAGGCCAGTAGTAGCCTTGCCTTACTGCATTGTGAGCTAGTGCCCACACCCCTAAGTGATTTCCACATATTCATTCATGGATTTTTCTCATAGCATAATTGAATTTCTCGGGGGTGAGGTAGCGGAGTAGTGGTAGTGAGTAACTTTTCTTATAAAGAGTGTTACGTAGGATGACATACCTAGATGTTCTCATTCTCAACTTCTTGGCTTCCACTGAATTTTCTGGGAGAGCGTCTTCCTCTAGGTAGGCTCGAATAGCGTCATCCAATTGGCTTCAGAGGATGCATAGTTAACATCGTCCTCCTCCGCATTGAGCTTGCTTGGCTGAAACTAGTGGCCTGTCAGTGCTAGGCCCATGAGTATGTTTACAAATGCAAACTTGGCGAGAGTATATGCCATGACATTCTCTTCCCTGGGTACATGGTAGATTTGGAAGTGGTTAAACTTTTTCAACAGAGCTTGGAACACTGATAGATACTCTTACATCTCTTCCTCCTTCGCTTCAAAGTCTCATTTTACCTAGTTGACTATCAGTTGGGAATCGCTATAAGCCATCAAGCAGAGGGCTTCCATCTCAATTGCGAGCTTCAAGCTTGATATGAGGGCCTTATATTCTGCTTGGTTGTTTGATGCTGCAAAATGGAGGGAGACAACTTACTTGAGTGGAGTGTCATGGGGGCTGATCAACACCAGTCCTACGTCGTCGCTCTCGCTGGTGGAGGATCCATCTACATACAATCTCCAACATGGTACCATGCCAGTGGGGAACGCATGCTTAGGCGTGGTAGGGAACTTAGGCAAGAGCACGACTGGCTAGGGCGCTAAGGACTCTTGAGGAGTAGGCGAAAGGGAATTGGGCACCTTTGGCCTAGGAGTCTTGACCCCCGAATCCTGGGGGGCTGTCTCCAAGGCACCAAGCTCTCTGGGGATAGTGGCGGGGCTTGTCTCATGGTTACTTGAGGCGCTGTGTACTAGGCAGGTGAGCACAGGGGTGCATGGTGTTTTTGCTTGGGATTCTTCTGGTGGTGTAGATTTAGCCACAAAGTCCGTAATCGTTTGCGCTTTTACGGCCGCCCTTGGCTAGTACTGCACGTCGAACTTGCTCAACTCGACAACTATTTGAGGAGTCGACCAAACACATCTGGATTTTCCAAGATTCTCTTGAGTGATTGATCTGTAACAACCAAGACGGTGTGGCTCTGAAAGTAGTGGCATAGGCGTCTGGCGGTGGTGACAAGTGCGAGGGTCAACTTCTCCAACTTTGAGTATCTTACTTCCGTTTCTCGGTATGCCCTGCTTGCATAGTATACTGGCTTTTGGACTCTTCCATCCTCCCTAACAAGGACGAAGCTCACAACAGAGGACAAGGATGAGAGGTAGATATATATGGTCTCTCCTAATACGACATGAGAGAGTAAGGGCATGTAACAAGATAAGTTTTTAACTTTTGGAAGGCCTCCTCTGCGTCTGGTCCCCACTGAAGGATTTTTGAAGGATTTTAAAGAATGGTAAACCTTTGTCTGCTAATTTTGAGACAAACCTGCTGATGGCTGCTATCCTTCCGTTAAGACGCTGGACCTCCTTCACAGATGCTGGGGACCTCATCTCCAAGATAGCTCTGATATTTTCTAGATTGGTCTCGATGCCTCTTTTGTTGACCATGAAGCCTAAGAATTTTCCTGAGCTCATGCCAAAGGTACACTTTTTAGGATTTAGCTATATCCTGTAGGTTCTCAGGATGTCAAAGGTCTCATGCATGTGTGTCACGTGGTCTACTGCAGCCATGCTCTTTATCAACATATCATCCACATAGACCTCCATGATCTTCCCGATCTGTGCCTTGAATATTTTGTTCATGAGGCGTAGGTATGTAGCTCTGACGTTTTTTATTCCGAAAGGCATAACCCTATAACAATAGGTTCCTTTTGGGGTGATGAATGAGGTTTTTCCCTGGTCTGGGGGGAACATGTTAATCTGGTTATACCTAGAATAAGCATCCGTAAAACTAAGAAGCTCGTGTCCCGCAGTGGCATTAATAAGGATGTCGATGCGTGGCAGGGGATAACTATCTTTGGAACAGGCTTTATTGAGCTCCATGAAGTCCACGCAGAGGCGCCACTTCCCATTGACTTTTGTTACCATCACTACGTTTGATAGCTAAACGGGGTAGGCTACCTCCCTTACTGATCCATTAGCCAACAGCTTTTTCACTTCGTTTTCCATGGCCTGACTTCTTTCAGTGCTTATGCTTCTCAAATTCTATCAGACGGACTTGTGTTTGGGGTCCAAGTTAAGTCGGTGGGTGGCCACCTCAAGGTGTTGAGTGCAGGGCGTCCAAGGATAATTTTGTAGGCAGAGGGACAGTCTAGTACTATAAAGTTCACCATGATGGTGGAGCTTCTTAGCGTTGTCCTTGCTGTGACTGGCAGGGTGATGGAACCCAAGGGATAAACCTTCTCCCTTGAGAATCCAACGAGGGGTGTCCTAATAGGTTGTAATCTCTCCTTGCCTGAGGTGGAGGCTGTCATAGGCTGGTGCGAACAGGATATCGACGGAGCGGCCACTATCCACCAGAATTCTCTTAATCTGGTAGTTGGCTACCATTGTGGTTAAGACTGCAGGGTCATCATGGGGGACTTGAATCCCCTCGAGGTCCCTGTCTGAGAAGGAGATGACCTTTTCTTCCCCATACCAGGGCGTCTTTGTCGGGCGAGAATCATTTGACTTTGCCTGTCTGGCTTTCTTGGCGTGCACTTTCCTGGCAGAGTTGGAGTCACCTCCTCCTCCTAACCCTCCGAAGATCGTTTGAATTTCTTCGAGGGGTTACTGGCGTTCTCTGTCATCCTGGTCTCGGCCAGGCGGCGGGGCTTGTCCTTTGCCAGAGACATACCGCCACAATTGGCCACGCTATATAAGCTCCTCGATCTGTCTCTTAAGCTCGAAGCAGTCATCAGTGTTGTGGTCGTGGTCGCAGTAGAAGTGACAGTATTTGTTTGGGTTTCTAGGGTTCGGGGCAGACTTCATCTTTCCTGACCATCAAAACATAGGGTCGTTCTATATTTGAAATAGGATATGCTCCACCGAAGCATTGAACCGCATAAAGGCTTATCGCTCTCTTAGAGGTGCTGGATCAAGGCGGTCCTTGACAAAGACTCTCTATGTCTACTTCCTCTTATTCTCTACTTCCCACTTGTCCTCGTGGGTGTCCATCCTTTTCTCACCCCCGTGGGAGGATTCACCTCGTCTAGCTTTGGTGATGTCATCGGCATTCATGTACTTTTGTGCCCTTGATAGCAGCTCGGGCATGCAGGCGAGTGGCTTCTTCAGGACAGAGAACATAAAACTCAAGGAGTGTAGACGTGCAATAAAGGCGGTCATGGTCACCTTGTCATCTGGATCTTTGATCTGGAGTGCCTCATCATTAAAACGAGTGAGGTAACTCCTTAGGCTTTCATCCCGGTCTTGCTTGATGGTGAGCAGGTGGGTAACTGGCTTCTAGTGTCAGCGTCCTCCATTGAAATAGGGGATGGAATATTTGCTTAACTCCACAAAGAAGTGGATGGAAGAAGGCTTGAGCTTCGTGAACCACTGTCATGCAGATCCCTTAAGGGTGGTAGGCAAGGCTCCACACATGATCTCGTCAGGCACATTGTAGAGCTGCATGAGAGACTTATATGTATCAAGATGGTCGAGGGGATCCTTAGTACCATCAAAGATCTACATGGTAGGCATCTTGAATTTTGAGGGCAGAGAGTAGTTGACAACATCCGCTACAAACGAAGTGTCAGTACGCCTTACCAGGTAGTCCATCGTTTCTGGCGCTTGTGCCTTGATGGCGTTGAGGGCATCGTCAAGCTGGTTTTGCACCTCCTTAATCTTTTCGTTCCACTGGTTAGGGACACCCTCTATTGGCTCATGGTAGTAGCTCTAATGATGTGCATACTGGTTTTCTCCCTCATCCTCCTGCTCTGGCTGGTCAGCAACGTGTGGGGGTGGAACAGGTACCTGAGGAGGAGGAGCATGCGAAGCGCCTAGGCGCTAAGGGGAGACTCCCTAGCGAATAGTGCCTGGCGCCCTGAGGGGAGAGGGTGTGGGTCCTCTCCTATTGGAGGGAACGCAGCTCTTCCTGCTTATTGGGGGTTGACACCTCCTGAGGCGAGCATCAGTTGGAGAATTTGCTAGTTTTGACTCACTAGGAACTGCATGGTCTCCAAAAGCTATTGCCCGACCACAGAATTTGCCGCAGTGACTACAGGATTCGCCGCAGTAGATGAATCCGCTGGCGGAGGCGAAGGCGAAGGCGAAGCCCCCTTCTAATGAGTGGGGTTGTTGTCTTCGGGTTGTTGATTCATCGATCTGGTTGTGATGGCCATGGATTTGAAAGAAACTAAAAATGTAGTAGAAAACTCAGTCATTTCCCACAGACAACGTCAAATTGATGATGCACAAAATAGGCGATGCACAATCAACAATCGATTATACGATGCAGAGCAATTAATGATGAAATTAATAGCAAAAGACAAAGAATGGGTGGTTGGGCCGAGGTAACCTAACTACTGAAGACGGCAACGGTGGCCAAAGAATTTTATTAGTGAAGTAGTAGGTGGGAGAGAGAGAGAGAGAGAGAGAGCAAGAGAGAGCTCTAGGTAGATGAGGTAGCTATGAGAGAGATAGTTGTGTGTGAGAGATGTAGAGATCAAGAGGTCTGTCTCTCATGTGTAGAGTACTTAGAATTTATAGGCACCGAACCTTAACTGAGGCGGTGGTCATGAAAGGTAGGTTACTAGCTTTTCAGGAAGGATAACTATAATTACAAATAGGTACAATTAGAAATAGTCTTGATCTTTGAGAGTGACTATCCTAATAATTGCTCCCCATGTGCACTGACTTCTTGGGTCCTTTGAATCTTGAACTGGGCTAAGGCTACGAACTGGACTTAACCTACCTTTTAGCGGATTTGGGTCTACCTCATTAATTGGACCTAGACCCAGCTGGATCTGGGCTCATCAATGATTGTAGTTCTTTTTTCATTCACTAAAGACACAATACATTAATCTACTGATTTTCTCTATTTTTTTTAATAGGTAATGTTAGGGTAGAACCCATATATGATTTCTCAATTTTGTGGGTCACGACAATGAATTAGGTTTTATTGTTTTATAATTTTAATTTTTTTTTTAATTTCAATCTTGTATTATTATTTTATTATAGAAATGTTTGGTTGATTGATAAATATGATAATTAGAAAATAAACATTTATATAGGAAATTTTGTGAAAAATAAAAATTTTAAAAATTATTTGAATTTAAAAAAAAAATTCTTCTTAATGGGGTCTCACTTGAATTTATGATACATGATTCACGACATAGTGAAATTGAGTAAAATATAACGAAGAAGATATTTTGCTTAATTGGAAAATGGTTTCATAATTGCGCCATTGTTTTGGTATGTTGAGTGAGAAACCATAGAAACTGCCTGAGAGCTAGGGCCTCTTAACTGTTGTCCTTGTGAGTTGTGAGGGAATCTATAGTATATTCTATACCAATTTACAGCTTAATAAATGTAGATAATGTCATAAGCTAAAGAAGACAGTGTGAAAACCAATAAATTAAGAGAATGCATTCTGTGGTGGAAATCCCAAACGGGCCCTATGTTATTCCCACTAGTGATAGGTGGTTGTGCCTAATCAATGTTTGTCATTCATGAATAAGCTTGGTGTGCCCAACATTCCTTGCTACAATGATTAGAGACCAGTTAAACAAGGAAGATGTGGCTAAAGTATAACCGTTAAACAAATCAATCATTGAATTCTAGCTCAGACTAAAAAAAATGAATAGAGTTGAGTCGAATTTGAATATATCTAGAAGTTGATCGAGCAGAGTTTGAGTAAAAAAAAAACAAGTTTGAAAAAACGATATTGAACTTGAGCATACCAAAACAAAGAAGACTCGGGGTTCGATTAACATCTATGTCTTTGAGAAATATGAAAGAAGAGGATAAAAGTTTATGTAGTTCACACACATGCTGGTTTAACTGTGATTGTCAGAACACTAGTACTTTGCCCACAACTCTCTGATTTATTCTATAAATTCGAGCACATTTTAAAGAAACAGTGCAATTAGGACACACATCATAGGGAAAAATGACAATATCATAGCAATCCTGTGTATAAACATCCAAAATGTAATGGACGTTTAGGTGGGCGACAATAAACAAACACTAAGGACAGACAAGGGTCTTTGTCACCTGAATACACGACGCAGACTCATCACCGACGCCTATCCTCTCCATGGCTGGCAGCCAAGCCTAGCCTACCTGGTACGAGAAGGCCAAGACAACTATGCACATCACCAGATTCGGGAACAAGACCATATGCTATGTCCAAGAATTGAACACCAACTTCAGTACCCTTATGGCCGACTGACTGTACGAAATTCTTGTCACTAGTGCATTTGAAAATAGCCAAGGCCAACAAGGTTGGAAAGTCTCACAAAATTTGGTTTGATGTGATGAAAGCAATTGCCCGGAAGAAGAGTAAACATTACTAGTGTAGCTGTAAACTGATAATTATTACTTTGATACCTATTCTACTGATCATGCTTAAGAAGCACTACTACTTCAGCCTGAATCTTCCCAAGAAACGTGAGAGAGAGAGAGAGAGAGAGAGAGACTTGACTGATACTCAGATCACACCAACCATAGTACTAAAACTTTTTTAATACAAGGAAATTAGATCTAACAACCATTGCATAGACTAGGAGATTAATAGCCCATCAGATAAGCCGGTATAATAAAAGCACCACCAAATGACTTTCTGTGATGCAAACTAGATGAAAAAAAGAATGCTTTTTCCCAACTTTTCCATGTATTAAGCAATGACAGACACCATTTCTACAACCAAAAAAATAAAAAATCTAACCCCCGTCAGGTAGCCTGAATTGGAAAGCTTCAATATTACTATCTCGAGATACCAAATTCAAGTGTTATGCATGATTGTGCATATCTAAGTTATCTTGAAACCACAACCTGTGGACTTTTTTCATTGACATAATAAGAAATTTAAGGGACTGTTATTTCTGTATTCTAATCCAAGAACGTATACAAGGTGGAGGGAGTACAATTTTTAGCAGCGTACTTGCCGATTGAGCAAGAACTTCATCTTATATTTATTGCAACAAAATCTAACAAGAAACTGAATTGGATCTTTGCAGGGAAGAAGATGAGTTAATGAACTCAATGCAATCGTCTATGGCTTCAGCCCTGTGAGAATCAACTGGAGCAACGCATGTCTTTGCCTTTTGTGAGGAGGAAACTTTTGGAGACGCTCTCCTCCGCCTCGACACCAAACGCAGAGCTGCCGCCATCTTTTGACCAACGTGTTTGAGATATTTCATAGGTGACAATTCTGATCTTTTGGGCAGCCTGAAAGTGCTGCAATTTCCGGTGAACCTCGATTTGGTACCTCCTTCTTCTCTTTTACTAGAGCTTTGTTTGGTAAACATGGTCGTTGTCTTCTCATCAATATCTGATCTCACACAAACTCGTCCAATGCCTCTTACCGACATCTAAATAGAAAATCAGCAACAGAGAGACAGAGAGAGATTTTTTTTTTTTTTTTTTTGGGGGGGGGATTGATTATGGACTCAAGATGGTAAATGGTGGGCTTAAATAGCAGAATGAAGAGAGGACAAGAAAATAATACGAGAATGAAAAGACAAAAGGATTACTAGACTCTTCACTGTTTGATGCTCCACATTTACCGTAAAGACACTTTCTAGGAAAAGTAAATTGTAAAGGAGGGAAGAGAAGATTAGGTAGGCTATTTTCGTCACAGGCTTGTTAACCTGACTCGAGCATGGGATAAACTTAGGACATTTGTTTGTCATGTTGGGTCATATACGCTTACTGACACTCTTTTGGATGAGTTTGAGACTATCAACTCACTTATAACATGAATACGAATTTGATACGTGATACGAATATGTTTTGTGAACTAGTCTAACTCATAATGGTTAGATTAATATGACACATATCTCATTTAACTTGTATAATTTTTTGTTTTCTTATCGTGAAATGACCATATTAGCCGTTTTTTTTCTAAATTGGTCGTATGACTGAATTTTATCACTCGGTGTAATTAATCAATTGTGTTAGATTTATAGATTTTGGGGTTGACTCAATTTTATTACGATTAATTTCGACATGAAACCTGTAATGACCCGTCCTAACTGTCAAGATATTGTTCATTTTGAGTGCCTATATATCCTCACGAGTCAAAGGGCCTAATTCCAATATATCAAACTCAAATACACCCCAATTATAATACAGGTTCCAGTCCAATTGGCACCAACTATTAATTAATTTGCACAACAAGTTTAGTTTAATACATGCTGAGGAATAGCACCAGAAAATGGATGGCGACACTGTCACCCTTTACTGCTCTTTGTTTAGCAAGATATAAAACTCACCCACTTACTATATATTACACCTAATAAATGGCAACAATGTTAGAATACTCACCTCTACAACAAATATAAAATTGAAGAATAGATCCTATAAACAGAAGCCCGGAACAGAGTATAAGTTTAAAAAAACAAAGGAAATGATGATCAAAAACAACTAAACAACTAGATAAATCAATAAGAGGGAATTGAAAGGTGGTGCCTCCAGGGCCATCCACCTAAAAAAGTAGAAAGAGGAAACAGGAACACAGAAAGAGAGGGAAGGTGGGGACTTGGGTTGATTACTAGCAATCTGACTACTTTTTTTCCCTCATCCTTGAACAAAAGCGGCTCCGACTGATCAACCTTTCGGTTATTTAGTTTTGAGGGAGAGAAAGTGGTATGAGCGGAGGGACTCGTGAATTCCATTTTAAAAATCCATCTGTTTTCTTTTCAAAAAACAACCTTTACTCCTTAAAAAAGATGACCCAAATTGATCAATCTTTCGGTAATTTGCTACCAGTGGAACTACAAATAGGACTGATAATCGAACCAAGCTTGTCGAACTCGCTAAAAGAGGATTGAACCAAGATGCATCTTTAATAGGAGTTGAAACCGAACCGAGCCTGAGTAGCTCGGCTCGATTACCAGCCCTAACTACAAAGCACCAAATCAAATGTCCTCCCTATGCCACAAGAAATTCATCAGTCTTAGCGATCTAGAATAAACTTATGTGTCAAAGAAGGGAATAAAAGCATCTAACATCAACTCACGTATCAAACACATAAAGAAGCCATAAAGATGACAGGCATTTCCTACGATCAAATGATCCATAAAGAACCCATAAAGATGACAGTCCAACTAAAGAATACGCCACCCACGCTAAGCCTTGATAAATCAACATGGGTGCAGTGCAGTATAAGAGGACAGCATTCAACCAGGCAATGCAATAACATGTCTAGACATGCTATTGATGCACAACATTCTTTTGTTCTCCGCCACAATTTTTCCCATTTTCCTACGGGTACAGGATTTAAGTACATTTTTGGCAATTTCATCTTTTCCAGAAGCAAAGGAATGCTTGTGGTTCCTGCTTCCAAATGTTAAGGGCCATCAGGTCAAATATTTAAAGATGAGGGGGCAACTGGATATTTTTATAAAGCTGCCACTGCCACTGCCACTGATATGGAACCCCACTGGATAATTTTATTCTACTAGAGAGGCATCATATATTTAGGATAACTCCAGTACACTTGTTTAGCTTCCCGATCACGTTCTGTACATAGATTGTTCAACTTATGGATGCTTACTATTTCAGACAACAAAAATCCAATGCTTAGCTTGCTCATCCAGCATTCCAAACATCATAAACAATGTTTATGAGAACAAACGTGCCTTGTAAACCCAGACGGAAAAATGATAGAAATTGAACTCAAAAAGACTAAGCAAGCATCAAGAAGGCCACACCAAGAAGAGAATTAGTTACACCTAAAACTTAAAAATGACATTCTTTTGCAAGAACAGCAGTAGTTTCCTAGCGGATGCCACCAATTGAAACATCTGAAACTCCATTTTACTTTCCACTCCTTCAAACAAAGCATCTCATTACAAAAAAAAATTCTCGCCTCACCTTCCTGTTTGATTTATGATGCCCTTTTTTGAGCTTATTACTAAGCAAAACTCAAAAAAAAAAAAAAAACTTCTTTATGCGACTCTTGGGCAAAAAAGATCCAGGATGCACCTTTGCATTAAGAAATAAGGAAGAGTGATGTTCATACAATACCAAAGACTGCCTTATCCCATCATGATATGACTTTTTTTGAGCTTGGTAACATCTAGTTTGGTTAGGAAAACCAGCTATTCGACAAATGTTTAGAGTCCAAACTCTTCTAGTAGTGTTTCTATTCTTACTATGCTGCTACCCAACCAGCGAATAAGAAGTTGAATTCCAACTGGGAAATGGGCGTCTGTTTTGTTCACTTTCTCTTTTTTTCAATAAAAAAATGTCAATATTATTAATAATAGAAATAAAAAAGTGTTATCAAAACCAAATTAGAAGGACAAGTCGTCCACCTCTAACGATTGTAAAGAACAAAACAAGAAACATAATCAATAATAATAACAACAGATTACAGCCCACACATTGAAGTCCAACTTGCTGTATACTAAACTGTGGTACATCTTCAAAATCCTTAGTCATCGATGCCCAAAAAGAGGTCAAGAAAAAAAGCCGACTCCTCAGCCCATCAACTTCCTCCGATTTATCTTCAACAATTCTTGCATTTCTCTACATCCATAAAACTCAAATAGTGGCAAAAAAAACACAATGCCAAAGAGTTTTTCTTTTTTTGCTTCATCCCAAACCTCAAAAAGACAAACAAAACATAGATGACATAGATCTTGGAGCCACCCAACAAATGCCAACTAATACAAACAACTTATTCCATTGTTAAAGCCATAGGACAATGCAAGAGTAAATGGCCTACACTTTCACAATGTCCTTTGCACATCACACACCATTGTGGCCACATCACACACCATTGTGACAAAAGGCAAGTCAAAGGTCTCTTTCTTTGAAGTGCATCATTAGCATTAATCTTACCATGAACAATTATCGATGCACAAATTTACAACTTTAAAGGAACTTCAGCTTTCCAAATCTTAAATGATGGAAGAAATAGCGAAAGTGAGGGATTATCAATTAGAGATTCAAAGTAGGATTTGCAAGAAAATTCACCCGAAGGATACTTATCCAAATTCTTTTATCCGAAGAACTTTGGGATAAGGAAACACTATCAAGCATAGAAAGTAGTACCAACAACTCCAATTGTTCCCTATCATTAAGATTTCTAACTAAAGAGAAGGATGTAACTAAAGATGCAATGTACTTCCCATGATAACAAGATACAGGATAAAGAGGGGGAGATAGAGTAGAAAATGAAGGCTCCCTCTTCCTGTTTTGTCCACTCACAAATGTAGGGCTAAGTAGCACCTTTTCCTTTCTCTCTTGAGAGCAATTTCTTCTGGAAAGCCATCAATCAGGCAGCACGTTGAAGCTATTCAGCAGCATGTTGGGACTTCATCAGTCCAATACCTTCTTGGCAATGGGAGGTCATATTTGCCTCTTCATTATGTGGGTTTAGGATATAATCATTCCTCAGGCAAGAACAATCTTCAATTACTCCAGACCCTTCTCATACTTCATCTTTTGATTTTACTTGATTTGCTTATTTCCTGTCCTTAACCATTCAATCCTGGGACCCAAAAATTTATCATTCCTGAACAGAAAAATGAAGCTTCCAAAGCTAATAAATGAGTCTAGACTCTAGAGGGCCTCTCCACTCGATACTTGGTTTACAAATTGTAACATTCAACAGGATAATAGAGTTATGTTTCCAAAAGTTGCAGGCTTCCTCATTTCAGCGCGCTTGGTTCTGATTGTGTGTGTGCATATTGATGCCCATGATCGTTTGCTTGCCTCCCCACATGCGAGTAGGGTGGCCGTGAGGTTGTTAGAGCTTGTCCCACATTGGCAATGGCAAACCTTCCTTATTAGTATGCCTGGCAGACCTCTACACTCATTGTTAACTAGTGTCAAGTTGGATGCTTTTACAAGAAGTACAATTCCAACTCATGGAAGAACCCCGAAATTTTGTCCTCTCACACATTGTTGTAACCAACATCAATAGATCTGTTGTTATATCATTATGCAGTACGTACCCCAAATGCTTATCCATGGCTCTGTCCTAAGCAAGCTTCAACCGAACAGAACAAACAATTGGCACTGTATCAGCTGAGTTGTGCCATGTGAACATAATTATAAAACAGAAAGGGTGGCTGCCAAGAGGACTAAAATGCTGTCCTTGGAACAAGAGAATATAAACAGATAGAGACTTCGTGCAAAATAACGCTGACAAAAGGTTAATGCACCCTATATGAGTCCTGAGATTTCTTCATTACCGGTGGTCTATTCCTTCTTTATGCATGCAAAAGTTTTTCTGCTTATGGTTGGTTACTAACAGTGGGGGTTTACCTCTTTGAACTGGAAGGCAGTAAAACGAATGCTTATAACTGAACTCTGTACCTCTTTGACCAATCCCTATTCCTGATTTCGCCGTGTTAAATAGTGTTTTCAACATAAAATATCAGTGTGATCTTTCTCGTATATAGTAAATATTACAACTGATGGTGGACCATTTGGGCAGCAACAGCAGGTTAAAATAGCCTTACAAGAGGAATACGAAACACAAAACCTTACGTCCAACCCCGAGTTTGACCATTTATCATATATTGCTTGGTGCAATTGTAAACGCTCTCCAGAGCATCTTACCATGCGTTTGGGATCGAGACCAACCACTCTACACCTATACTGTCATGTATCCACTGCATCCCTCGTAGTGTCCTAATAATGGAAGGATCAGTTCTGGGTAATGCCATTGTGGATGATGTCCAAGAACACTAAAGCCTCTGCCCGAACTCAAAACACCTTCACTTGCTCAACCAACTTCAGGATATTTCTTAAAGCTAGCTTATCTTACACGAAAAAGGAGAGAGCATCCAACTTCTCACTAACCATTAACATTAAGCACGAATTTACTCGACCAATACTATCAAAGCTTAGTGTAGAAAGCAATAATTGAGAAAAGATCAATCCCCAACCAGAATGCTCTACCTTAAAAATTTATACAAAACCTCTCAAATAGAGTGCATCCTGTTCAGAGGCTAACTCATGGGAATTGCTTCTCATTGTCCTTTAACTGGTTATCCTGGGTGATAAAGAGGATCCTCATAAATTGTCAAAAGTTGGGTTTAGAAAAGGGATAGAAGAATTGCGAAATGCAGCACTGCTCAAGCAATGCAGATAGCCAGTGCTTTCACGGTTGCATACATTGAGGTACAAAACCTCGGCAGCTCACCAAACATCTGTTATCCCCATTCAGGAAAGGACCCCAAAAAAGGGACAAGTCAGAAAAATGTCCACATGGCTCCCAATGACAATTCAAAAGCATCCGCTGGATTTCAGTTTTGATAGATTAAAGCAAAAACTGAGATAAAATGGGAGCAAAATAGCTCCACCTGATCTCACAACCTCTGCGTCAATAAGTTTGATATAATTGATGCTAATAAATGCAGTAACCTGACCATTCTTGTGATTTCTGAAATCTGAATCTGTTTAATGACTCATCTCTAACAAGAAGGTAAGGATGTGGAAATTAGAGCCCAGCTATCAGATCATTATTACAGCATGAATTAATAGAAAATTCAAATCTCTTGACAGTAAGCAAGAAAGCTCCAAGCGCTCAAAACCATACAAGATCACACAAAGCAACTCCTTTTGGATAAAACTTTGTCCTTCAGACATAAAATTATATTAAGTCAACAGACAAAATGCAATCAACAAATATCAATGAAGAACAAAGAGAAGCATAGGTACAAACTGTAGAAAATTGTTGCACTAACCAGTAAACCATCAAAAGTATGGAGCAAATTTCCAAGGGTTTAGAGCTGTAGATGACATTTTCATCAAAACACTGTCATCGTATCCTGGCAATGCTGACAGCTCAAATTTGTAACAACAGTGACTTATTGACTATCTGTAGCAACACCACCCTCAGGGCTAGATATCTGAACTTCTGCTCCACTCTGTATATCACCCGTGGTCAATCAAATGTTGCAAATGTTTAGTCTAATGGTATGCCATCAACAGAGCGGCTTGTCAATCTTGCCAAGTACAATTAGTAGCAAAGTTAAACTCCTATTTCTCATTCATGACAAGCAAAACCTCAGCACCAGCAGAAACAATACTGTCCAAGAACTCCCTAACTTCTTGTGTATCGTTAAAAGGCTGAGGAGCAGCAAAATCACTATCCAGATTATACCAAACCCCCTCAATTCTTCTCAAAGCAACCCAATGTCTACCTTTCCAAAGACCGGCATACCTTCTAACTGGAATATTAAGCACAATACCCATTAATGTACCTTCAGGCCCATCAAGATCAATTGAAGAAGCTCCATTACGCCGGTCATGCCAAATAACCCTTTTCCCTTTTCCTTCAAGTGCAGTTATTAAAACATTTATATCGTAATTCCCAGTAAGTGCATTATGATGAGGCTTGAAAATTACAGACATTGGAGTCCAAGTTCCCCTGGTTGGATCATTAAGAACTAAATTTTCCGCAATAGCATTCAAATCTGCCCGAGAGAATATCTCCTTTTCCTGAAATATAACACAGATTATATTAAAACATAAAATTCAACAACCACAACAAAGAAACCAATCAATCAAACAACATAAACTGCTACCCCATTACAGAGAAAAATAAAAATAAACAATAAAATAATGCTTCAAATTCCATTGTTTTGTTCCAGAAAGGAAAACCTCCCATAATTTAGAGATTTAAATACGGAAGAGATAAAAGGGGTGTGTTTTATTTTCTTGGATATCAAACTTTACAGTTTAACACCGAATTTTAGTAATTTCTATAATTCTCCTAACTCCTTCCGCACCAGCCAAATCGATTATCAAAAATTTTGAACTTCGTCAATAATAAAGTCTAATATTTGTAATTGATTAATTATATACACAAAAAGGAGCGAGCAAACACACCGAAACGCACATATACAAAGTATAGAGGTAAAGGGCACCTGAAATAGATTGTTGAGAGAGTGTAAGAGGCAAAACTGCAATCTCTGCCTCTCGTGATATACCTGCAACTTTTTGTCCTCCATCTTTCTTCTTCTATATTACAAAACAGTGGACCCAACAATTCTTGCAAGACAATCTAGAATACAATACAGAAATCTAGGCTTTTAATCATGTAAAACTCAAGAGTAGAGAGAGAGAGAGAGAGAGAGAGAGAAGAAGAGAGACTGCGTCAAGTAAACAGAGAGAGTCGGTTAAAAACCATGGGTGTGCGGTGGTCCCAAGAGAGACGAAGAAGGGACGCGTCTGTGAGCTAGGGAAAATTACACTAATTAGTCTCCCAAGTTTCTCAAATCACGCTGTTACCCCCCTAACTTTTTTCTTTCTTATTAGGGCGAATCACACTTTTATAACCTAACTAGTGGATGCACACGTGTCTTGCACGTGGATAGTTTATAGTTAAGTTAATGTTGATAAAACATCGATTGAAATTAAAATATAGTTGAATTTTTATACTTATTCTTTTTTTTTTTTTTATCAATTTTAAGAGATGTGTTGTATATATATCACCTTAGATAACGACAACAATTACTGATTTGACCCTTGTGCCAAGACAAAGCATATGGTTGGTTTAAACTTGTGGTACGTACTGTCAAAGATGTTTACATATTTTCTGTGGAGTTTTTATATTTTCCATGGGGCAGGGCATATAACATTGTTTTTTCCTTTTTGTGGATGCGTCCAGATGCTATAGCTAATAAGCATAGGCATAACAAACCAATTCATAAATAACAACCTATTTGATTTGAAACTCATTTGAGAGCACTTTAAAAGAATTTTTGAATTTGAACCTCTTCAAGTTTTAAAGGCCAAAAAATACAATAAGCAGCAATTAAAATAATGGGATGACTCAGTTTAAGTATCGTGAGCTCAATTTGCGGCTAGCTAAATCAGTATATTATACTAAAAAATGAATAGACTTTCCAATTTGTTTCTGAAGTTTAATTCCTTATGACCAGCCCAATTATTGATGGAATAGATATAATTATGTTTAGTAGGTGCAGATGTTCAACAATATTCTTGAGTTTATTTTGAAAAATAGATTATAAGAAGCAACAATGAATAGAATAGTACAAGGAATATATTGTACGGAAATAACCTCTTAATCATGGTTTAATGGGAAAAAAAACTTCTCAAAAAGGCAAGGATTATGCAGAAGATGCTTTGAACTGCATCCCTTTGCTTTGGCTCGCTTACAATTTGTGTATAAATTGCCTTGGGACTATCGAGACCCATAAATTATAGATACGACCTATGAATATTAAAAATAAATACAAAATTAGTGTAAATATACAAACTAAGCATGCAAAGGAATTATAAAAAAAAATCAGACATAAGCAGAGTAAGTTCACATTTGACAGTAGAAATTTTTAAAACTCAATATCCGATGTGTAGAGTAATTAAAAACCAATTAGAGTGACATATAAGTATAAACGTGCTATCTGAATGTCACAAAAATATAAATATAAGTGCTAATATGAATCCTGAATGTGTTCATTACTCATCTTTTGGATGATTGGTCTAAGGTGTAATCAACAAAATGATGATAACAAACGTGCATTTAAACAAAAAAAATTTAGTATAATCATCTGAATGAAAATTGAACAAAAAAAATGATCATAACAATACTATTTGTACCTAATTTTGGATCTAATGCATTGTGGCCTTTAGATCGGTAGTAGATGACCCATTATTAATCTAAGCATAATGCATTTGATCCTCAAATTATGTCTCAAATAAATGAAAGACACCAAAGAATTGAGTTTGATGCATGAATTTGAGCTTAAAAGGAAAATAAGAAGGGCTAATATGCAATCCACAAGTAAAACACGGGACTCAAATTACAAGATTAATCATACAAAAAGTAAGGTAGCCTCTAACAAATTATTATTGTGTTAGAAATGAGTCTAAGTTTATATACAAAAATAGATCTGGTGCACCATCCATACTTGCATTGAAATTATTAATTAGATAATGTAAAGAAAAAAATTCAACCACATAAATCACTGACGACGGAATCACCAGCTTGAGATTCCTAGACACAATATCAATCGCCTTATCGACAACCTAATAATCAAAGAGAACCAAACTCAAAAATTAAGTGCAACAGTAGTAAGTATTGCAATATTGTGATGAATATTACTGACAGATGCTTAAGAAAAGTCTTCCCACCAGCCTTGGCCATCCTAATTCAAACAATATATTATAGGCATCAAATCATATTGACTTTTGGAGGTTTTGGTGAACTCGTTGGGGGCTCTGATAGTTTTTTCCTTGGTATAAGTGACGTGCATTGCTCTGGATTTAGCTTTTCACTGGGCATTGGTAGTGACTTATCTAACCCAATTTATTTTAATACAGACCAAGACGGTCTATTAATTGAAATGGTTTGATATCGAGTTGCACCCAATCGTTTCTGATCCGCCTAATTAACTCTCCCATTTATCACTGCTAAGTAAGCTCATTCATTAAAAAAAAAAATAATTGCCGTGGATTCCAATCGGAAAATTAACTTGTACAATAAGAAGATGGTCAATCAATTATGTTTTTTAAAAGCATGCACAAACAAAAAAATTTATCGAATGGACACAACTTGTTTAAATATGCATATGCCACCTGAAGATTTTGCTGGTCCTGGCTACAGTTGATCTCATCCCAAGAATTTAAATCACCCAACACAGCTAAAGAATTTGACTTCGACATGCCATAAAATAATTCCCTAATGACTCATATGAGCCCGTATTTCTATTTTAAGGTTATATGAAAGGTCAAAATAATGAACAAGAAATCCTTTAACCACAACATCATAATGAGCAAGTAGCTAAGTTAGAGAAAATATTGTGTGCTCACCAGGCACCACATGACACTGCCATGTGGTGTACATTACCAATAAAAAATTGTACATGTCCAATGAATAATTGTTACCTATCACTTTGTTAGTTTTTTTTTTTTTTTTTTGAAACAACTAACTTGTGTGGCACATAAGCTAATTGTGTGACAAATTCTCATTGGGTGCAGCCATCAAACGGCACAGCCACATGGTGCCTTATAATTAAGCACCCAATATTTTCTCAGCTAAGCAAGCGACATTTTTAAATCCTAGTGAGATTTGACTCAAAAAACTTGATTCCCAGAGTGAGTTCATTCAAATTGGACATGATCGAGGTATGCGTTGTTCCGATGTGGAGGGTAATCTCAAGTTGTTGTTCCAATGGTTGTATCTGGTTACTGCAAAATCATGAAACCAGTTGCTATTTTACACTAAATATTTAAGATTGGCATTGAAAACCATTCATTAGCATCCCAAACTATTACACACAAATCTAAATTTGTATATGTGTGTTATTTTTCCAAGTAAAACTTTATCAAGAATCATCTAGCTCCTTTTGTGTAGGGCACTCACCACTGCATACCACGTGGTTTTCAATCAATTAGAGAAGGCAAATGGAAATGCTCAAAAATTCATTTCTAATTGGCCAAAAAAAATGTTGAAAGAATTCTTACCACAAAAATTGTTGAAAAATAAAAGAGTTCCAATTAGCACTTACTTTGGAAAAATATGAGTATGAAGCCACATACATACAAATGGCCGGGGCATATTTTTGAGCTCCCTATTCCCTCTAACGAAGAAAGTATAGATATGTGCATTTCTCCAAGAAGAATGAATTTCTTAACCTGTAGCATTAATAAGCACCAAAATTGTACATGAACAAGTATATCTCAATAGTTTGATCATATCACATATTTTGCAGAAGTTAAACACAAAAACCATGGACTCGTCTTAATATGTCACAACCTGCCCTTATGCTCTATAAGGGCCGGTTTTCAAAGCTATATGCAAGGAGAGTGATCTGGCTTTTCTATTTGGTACAATGCATAGATGTACAAAACCAAAAAATCAATGTAATACCTGGAACAACTATCACCCAACTGGTGAACTTGGGCACTAAAAATTTATAAGCCCCAAAATTATTGGACTTATCGACAAACAATAAAAGATAAACTAAATAACACAACAAAAAGATAATGGAGAGAGAGAGAGAGAGAGATTAGGATCCTCAGAGTCCTTTGGTTAGATCATTGAGATGCTTTTACAGTACTAGAAAAAAGAGACACCACTTCAACCAGGAAATCTTGATTGCTCACATATTGAAGTTGTTGAAGAATATGATGCTCCAAGAACCTCTATAAACCAAAACACATAAACCAAATCAGAGTCAACCTATAACAGAATAACAAACCAGAAACAACACATAAGTTCATCATAGCCATATTAAACCACATACCGAAATGAGATATACCTGAATTTTTCTAAACAATGGTTTTGATTTGTCTAATTGGATGACAGCTCTCGACTTCTTGTTACTGACCAGTGCTGAAATATCTTACATTCACCAAAAGTAGCATCTGCCATTATTTTTTGTTTTGAGATTTCTGAATGATATTTGTGATTGGATTAAAGATAACAACAGTCTCTGTAAAGAGCATATTGATAACCGGCCCTATTATAACTACAATAACGTTTGAAGGAGAGGGAGAGAGGGGAGACCGAGAGTTAATGTCAGAGAGAGAGAGTGGGGAAAACGGTGAGTGTAAAAAGCAAACTTTATGAGAGAGAGGAAGAGGTTTATTTGGAGTGGGAAACTATACAGATATAGATTATGACATTAAATTTAGAGGATAAGTATGACATAATTATACGTATTATAGATTTATCTTAATTTTAATTAAGATCATATCTATTTCTTATTCTTACGAAATAATCAAATAAATATATTAACAAATATATACTTATGAATCAAAATATATGTAATAAAATTTATATGTAATGATGTATTCTAGAATTGTTTTATCGAGTACATAATTTAATTATTGTCGCACCAAAAACTTAGTTCTCTTAAGTTTTAACGTATAAATTTATACAATGTTTGATTTCTAAATTAATGTGGCCGAACTTAAGTTTGATCTTTTGAGTAATGGATGGCACAAATTTCATCATTGTAGATACAATAATCTTATGTGCTTTCAACAAATAATACTATTGTAGTTTATGTTACTTGAAACCAGCTACTCAGAATTAAACATAAAAAAATTGCCAAATAAAAATAAGAATAAATAAAAATGTGAGAATAAATAAAGAAGCATAAAAATTGCACGTCTAAAAGAATATGAGTTATGGACCTCTAGGGATTCTATAAGAGTTATGTCTCTTTAATTGACAGTAACTCGCAAGAGAGACTTTTGGCCAATGAAAAATCACAACAAAATGATATTATTTGATTTTTAACATGTTTTAATGACATTATTGTCAATCAAAAGTTTTGTACAAGTATTGACGTTTAGAAGTAGTATAAATAGATAATATAATATGAGCAATGTTATGTGTACCAAATTTTGCATCAAATTTCTTGCAGCCGTTGGATCATTGAGTTTCACTATTGATCTAACGACTGCAGTTGATTTGGTGTAATATTGAATGGAGATTAAATGATGCAATATGACATGATTGGTAGTAAAAAATTAAATAGAGTTATAAGTAGTATAGATATAGATGTTTATGAATGTAATTAATTTTAGAAGATCATGGAATATGAGAGGTTTATGTATTTAATTTAAGAAGTTAAAAGGGTATGAGGGATATAATGGACTTTATTATATTAACTGAGGGTAAAAGAGGAAATTAAAAGTTTTTCATTGTTAGCCACTTTTAGAAGTAGTATAGACATAGATTTTTTTTTAAAATTATTAAATTATATCCTAAAAATCTATATATCTATATAATAAAATAGAAGAGAAGTTTAATTTTATCTCTACATATTTTTCCCTCAAAACCATCTTATCACATCCATCACCTCCCTCTTAACGTTACTCTATTTCTCTCTCTCTCTCCTCCCAGCACACCATTGCACACACATACACAAACACTGCCTCTCTCTCTCTCTCTCTCTCTCTCGCCATAGACGCACGAAGCAACTCATGCATGTAGCCACTAAAACTGCACACCTGCACACCCCAATACACAGGCGCCTGACACACGCAAGCCAGGAGCATGCACGCCTGTCAGCCCCCTCTCTCTATGCTAAACGCCTACCCCCATGCCCTCTCTCTCTCTCTCTCTCTCTCTCTCTCTCTCTCTCTCTCTCTCTCTCTCTCTCAGAGCACACACACATAGAGGCCAGGCCGCCTCTCCGCCACAGCGCCAAATGCCACAAGCCACCGTCGCCACCACACAGCTCTCAAGATCTCTCAAAGGTATTTCTCTTTCTCCTTCCTATGCATCACAGTGATCACACACGCACACGCAGCGAACACCCACATCAGGCACACACCCATAAAGCACCACACACTCCTCTTCGTCTATCCCCTCTCTAACTCCTTTTTTCTCTCTCTCTCCATCTTCATCTCTGCACACACACACACACTAGACACTAAAAGTCACCCATTCACACCCATACTCGCACTCAAACACGACCAAATTCACATGCGCACACACACTCTTTCTCCTATCCTCACCCTCTTGACTCTCTAGCAAGCGACGCTAGGTGAATTTGATGTTGATTTGTTGTTAATCATCATGCATATGAAGTGTTTGTTGAAATGTCTGTGGGAAATATTTTATAGATGAGTTGAATTTATGTTCCTTTTTGATTAGTTTTGTTTGATTCAACTTCATTTGCTCTTCCCTACGGCATTCCTCTCCCCCTCTGCTCTTCTTTTGCTCTTCCCTATGACATTCCCTCTCTCCTTCATTTGCTCTTTCATACACATCCACGCAGTGCAGACGCACACTCACACTCACATACACCCAGCACACACAATGGCATGATCAGCATGAGGGGCTATGGTGAAGCTCCAGTGGAATCGATATGCTTTCACAACAACGACATGATCGTCAGTGTTGGGTTTTATTTTCTTGGTGTTTTGGGCTTCTTCTTTTGTTTATATTTTCTAATTTTTTTATTGCTATTTAATTTATGGCTACTTTGCTTTTCTTTTATTTGTTATGTTAGAGGATGCATGTGGATTTGGTTGTGGACTGTGGTGTGTTCCAGGTTTGGGTAAATTTGCATCTTTGTTATTCCTAATTCTTTTGTGCAAAAGTGATTGAATGAGGTTGATCTTAGTTTAATAACACAGTGGCTTCTTTGGTGGGTCCTCTTGACTGGTGATTGAGAAATGTTTGTGTGATTTGTAACGTTTGCATGTGGAATTGAAAATGAGGCCATTGTTTGCTTATATTATCCAAAATTTGAGATATTTGAGTCTTTTTGATAGGCAAGCTAATATGTGGGAGTAGGTTTTCAAATTTAGCTTTAATTTTAATTGCACTAATTATTCTTTTCTGACCAGGGGCCACTTGCAACGAGGACAACACGGTGGCTTTGAATCAACCACCTTTCAAGGATAGTACTGCTTTTTTATTCCGGCAATGAGGAAAATTTTTAAGAAGGCAATTTTATCCATTAGCTAAATTTCATAGGTTGTTACGATATAGTTCCTCAATTAATCTCAAAACTTTGATACAAGTGTCAAATAGCTGATGCTTCACAAATTCATTGGTAAGGTTTTGGTTTTAAGTTTTTGAAGGTATGATATATAGCTTTGTCTAAACCCTAAAATGTTGCTTTCATTTTTATCCATTATTATAGTTAATGATTTTCCTTATCCCCATTCTTCCTGTTGAGTCTTTTTTTCTCTATTTTTTTGATTATATAACTTAGGTTTTTAATGACTTGGATATAGCTAAGTTTGAGGTATTTTGTAAGGTGTGAATAGAGTTTTTAAATTCATTTTATGTGTTTTTTCTAAAAAATAGGTTGTGATTGCATTTTTCAGGTATTCAATGGGCTTTCATTTTATGAGTCTGTTCTTGAATTTTTTTTTTTTTTAACTTCTTTGAAATTGACCCAGGTTTACGATTATTTGATTTTATTGAAAACAACTATTCGAGTTGTTACATTCTGGCGTTGGAAAAATCAGTTTGTCAAGTTCATCTTAACTTGAAAGACAACGAAGAATTGGGAAAAATGAGAAGGTAATTATGCCTTTGTAATGTTCTACTGAGCAACTGATTATTTCAACAATGTGTGAATTTGAATTTTGATTGCTATAATAAGAAGACACCATCCCTCAACGACACCGCCACCGCCACCGCCACAACCACAATTATCAATTGTTGCGGTTATTGATATATGGTTTTGTTATGGTAGAATTGGGGCGTGATATTAAATCCGATAAATGAATTGGAACGTGTTATCTTTAAATTCATGTGTTTCTTTATAATAAGCAAATTTGTACTAATTATTAGATATTCGATAAATAATGTACACATATTGACATTTTTTTGTGTTTTATTTTTAAAGTAAGCTCTGTCAAATTTTTTTAATATTGATTGTGGGTGGCGTTAACTACTTGAAATATTTGTATGCAAATGAAAATATTTGTATTACATGATTAATGTTTGATTTTGTGTTGTACAATGTCTTTAGGTATGAGTTTTGTCCATTTTGTTAAAAAAAGTGGTTGTTGCGGTTAGATATATTGGCTCGATTCTTTAGGGTGCTCGATTTTTATATTGTACCGTGCGTTCAGGCACGAGATATTACTAGTCTATATAATAAAGTACAATACAATTTAAATCTCAAAAGATAAACAAAATGACTTTTATTTTTCGCAATTTAGATCACTTTAAATTTTTTACTTTAAAGTTAATCTGACGGTTAATATTAACATCTTAAATTTAATAGGGAAATAGACTATAAGGGTGTGTTTAGGTGATTTTTTAAAAATGCTTTTAAAACTTATAACTCCTCAGAAGTACTTTAAAAAAAAATAGCGTTTGAAACCGTCTCACCATCACCACTACCACCACTACCGCCACCCCACCACCGCAACTACCACCACCACCATCACAACCACCCCCACCACCCAACCACCATCATCACTACCACCACCGCCGCCGCCGTCGCCATCCCACCACCACCTTTGCCACAACAATCGTCGCCGCCACCACTCCACCACCACCACCCCCACCACCACCACTGCCGCCGCCACCACCGCCCCACCACCACCACCGCTGCTGCCACCCTACCACCAACGCCACTATCCCACCATTACCCCTACCACCACCACCCCCACCATCACCCCCACGACCATCATCATTACCATCACCGCTGCCGCTACCCCCACCACCACCACCGTCGCCGCCATCACCCCACCACCACCACCACCACCATCGTTGTCACCGTCACCCCACCCCCACAACTGGCCGCCACCCCCACCACCACTCCCACTGCCCCACTGCCACCCACCACCCACCATCAATTGAAACCACCGTCATCCACTGCCACCACCTACCATCATCGTCATCTCATTCTTATACTTATTACCATTACCACCATCATCTCACTACCACCGTCAGCACCCTCCACCGCCATTATTGCCCACCACCGACCGCTAACCACTACCACAACCCATAACCATCCGTCATCTCCCACCAACCACCATCACCCGTCATCGACCACCACTATTGCCACCCACTGTCACCCACCCCCACCACACCTATCACCATCACCACCACTACCATTCGCCACCACCTATCACGCTGTCACCTAGAAGCACCCGTCGTCGCCCACCAACACTATCGTCACCGCCCACCATCGCCACCACCACTGTCGTCGCCCCACCACCACCACTACCAACCACCATCACCGTCGCCCACCACCACCCACATCCACTACCATCGTTGTCACGCATGGCTACCACTACCACTTTCGTCACCCAAAACCAACCACCACCATCACCATTGTCACCCACGGCTGCCATTATCACCACGATCGTTATCAACCACCACAACCATCACCGTCTCCCACCACCACTACTATCGATCACCCTACTACAATTGGTGTTTAAATTCTTTTCTCTCTCCTCTATATTTGTGATTTGATTTTGGGTATAAATATAAATATGTTTATTGTTAACCATTTTTTTTATTACTCTGTGCCTTCAGGCACATGTAATAAGTAGTCTATATAATAAAGTACAATACAATTCAAATCTCAAAAGATAAACAAAATGACTTTTGCTATTTGCAGTTGAGATCTCTTTAAATTTTATTTTAAAGTTAATCTGACGGTAATATTAACACTCCAAATTTAATATAAAAAATAGAGCTCTAAGGGTGCGTTTGGGGTGACTTTTAAAAAGTATTTTTAATACTTATAACTTATCATAAGTACTTAAAAAAAAATTGTTTGAAAACCACCCCACCAACACCTCTACCACCACCAGCCCCACCACAATCACAACTACCGCCACCGCCACCCCACCACCACCACCACTGTCGCCACCTTACCACACCTATCGTCCCACTACCACCGTCACTGTCACCACTACTGCCACCCCACCATCACCTCTTCCACAACAACCACCACCACCGCCCCACCACCTCCATTATCGTAACCCCACCACCACCACCCCATTAGTGCCCCACCACCACCACCGTTGCCGCCACCTTACCACCACCTCCACTATCCCACCATCACCTTATCACATTACCCCCCACTACCTCACCCCAACCACCATCACCATTGTCACCTATAGTTGCCACCATTACAATCGGTTGTCATCATCCATCACAACTATCACCGTCTCCCACCACCACCACTGCCGCTCGCCATCACTACCACCACTCGCCCCAACTATAATCAATGCTTAAATTCCTTTATTTCTCCTTTATTTTTGTAATTTGATTTTAGGTGTGAATACAAATATGTTTATTGTTGACTATTTTTTTTATTACTCTGTGCCTTCAGACACGGGAAATAACTAGTTAATCTATATAATAAAGTATAATACAATTCACATTTCAAAAGATAAACAAAATGACTTTTGCTTTTCGCGGTTGAGATCTCTTTAGATTTTACTTTAAAGTTAATCTAACGACTACTATTAACACCCCAAATTTAATAAGAAAAATAGGCCCTAAAGGTGTGTTTGAGATAACTTTTTAAAATTGCTTCCACAACTTATAACTTCTCATAATTACTTTAAAAAAAAACAAGTAGTGTTTGCAACAGCCCCACCACCACCACTACCACCCCAACCCCCACCTCCACCAACCACCACCAACGTCTCCCACTACCAACCACCACCGCCACCCCACCACAACAACTACCCTCACCGCCACCACCACCTCCCCACCCCCACCACCGCCGCCACCCCACCACCACCACCACATCTGCCACAACAATTACTACCACAACCACCGTCGTTGTCGCCACCACCACTATCGCCAACCCACCACCCCCACCACCACTATCACCACTACCACCGACGCCGCCACCCCACCACCACCACCATCACCCCCACTACTCTACCACCTCCGTCACCCCAGCACCACTTCTACCACAACAACCACCACCACCCTTGCCGCCACCCCATCACCACTATCGCTGTCAACACCGTACCACCACCACCACCATCACCCCCACCACTCCACCACCGCCGCCAACCCACCACCATCTCTGCAACAACAACCACCACCCCTGTCGCCACCACCCCCACCACTGTCGCCACCCCACCACCGCCACTATCCCACCATCACACCTACCACCATTACCTCCATACTATCACCACTGCCACCACTCCACCACCATCACTGCCATTGCCCCAACTCCAACCCCACCCTACCCCTACCACCACCACCATCGCCACCCACCGCCGATTGCTACCACCGTCGCCCACCGCCACCACTCATCACCATCGTTATCTCATTCTTATATTTATTATCACTACCAGCATCATCTCATACCCATCATCAGAACCTACCATCACCACCCACCGCCATCCACTACCACAACCCACCAACCCCCGTCGTCGCCAACCACTTCCACCACCTATTGTCACCCACCCCCACCACACCACCACTGCCACCATCCACTATCACCCACCCCCACCATACCTACCACCATCATTCGTCATCGCACACCACTATCGCCACCTACTGTCATCCACCCCCACCACACCTACCACCACCACCACCCATCACATTGTCGCCCAGAAGCACCCATCGTCGCCTACCACTACCATTGTCACCGTCCACTACCACAAACCACCACTATTGTCGGCTCACCACCACGACTGCCAACCACCATCACAACCGCCATCACCCATGGCTGCAACTACCACCATCGTCACCCAAAATCTACCACCACCACCACCACTACCGCCCACCACCACTACCACCGCTCACTCCCACAACAACCTGTACTTAAATTTATTTCTCTCTCATCTATGTTTGTGATTTGATTTTGGGTGTAAATATAAATATACTTATTATTGACTATTTTTTTATAACTTCGTGCCTTCAGGTACGAGAAATAACTAGTTTTCTTATATTGCACTTTCAATATTATAAAATAGTTGCGATGTGACTTTCATACTAACTTTCGTTATTATCTACGTCAAACCCTACTACACATGAGACATGACAATATAAATTTGACCAAAACATCAATGAAAATTAGTGTAAGGATTACATTACAATTTTATTATGACATTCGAGGTTAGTGTAAGAAAACTAATCTTTAAGGATTTTTTTAATTCTAATTTGATTAGAATTACATATGGAAACAAGCTCAGTTCAAGTAATTTAAACTTGGTTCCAGTATATTTAGGTTAACTTGTTATGTCATATGTAATTATGTGTATTTTTTAAAAATATCAACAATATAATATTAAAATATCAGATCAAATAAAATTAATCTCTAATTTTACCCCAAAGTTGTAGGTGTTGGACTCTATTAGACTTTCACTTAATCACTCACAAATATTGAATTAATAGTGGGTCTTAATATTTGTTGGAACATACTATTAATTCAATAGTTGTAATGAATTATGTTAAAAAATTAGGCCTCAATAGTATTATTCTTATAAATTATCTATAGGAGAAAAAGTGGAAGTTGTGTTGTTTTTGAAAATGGATTTCAATATATTAAGTCGTTGAAGTGTTTTGATTCGTTGCTAATATAAGGTGATGAATCCCACAAAAAGAGGGAATGTGGGTGTGTGAGAGATTTAAGGAACTAGAAACCCATGTGGACTATAATACATTGAAATCCATTCAGGATAAGGATTTTAGGAACAATAACAATATTAATATAGAAACCCATGTAAACTTATAATAGAGAGAGAGTGAGTGAGTGAATCCATTTCAGATTTTCAGAGCTTTTGTAGTGTTTTACTCTTGGAGGAGAGGAAAGGAAAGGAAAGCTATAGCAAGCAGCAAATTAAGCAACACATGCCTTCCCAAGTTATGGCCGTCGACGGAGGGGACCAAGGGTTCCCTGCCAAGCTCACAACACAGGTCGTCGTTTGCTCCATCATAGCAGCCTTCGGTGGTCTCATGTTTGGCTACGACATTGGTATTTCCGGTACGTCCCTCTCAAAACTGAATTTTTATTTATCTTTTTGTTGAAGATTGTGGTATCGGTCATTGATTTAGAGGATTAATATTGAGATAAATAATAGTTGCACCACCATGAATAATGCTTTTAAGTTTGATTAAACCCAAAGATTTTGATCTCTCTTTCTTTGTGCTTTAAATCTTCATGTTTTTTTATTATATGTTATGATTCAATGATAATCATGTAATCGTGGTAGTTGAGTCAATCATAAGTCAATTTAGACTACTGATTTACTTAGAAGTTATATAATATTTGCTCGAGTTTTGACCTATAATTTGAATCATGATCAATACTTCGAATTTGATTTTCCCCTAAGATTTTGTCTAGTTTTTGCTTTTGGCCTTTAAATCTTCGTGTTATCAAATTCTACGTTGTGATTCAAGGATGATCATGTTGAGTTAATCATAAGTGAATTTAGACTCATGATTTACCTGTTAATTGTGAAGTCCAATAAGATTGACTCGAGTTTTGAACTATATATAATTTGAACCACGATCAATACTTCAAATTCCCTAAGATTTTGGCCAGTAAATCTTGATGATGCATGTGATTATTAATAATTATTATGATGATGTTGTTAATTAGGAGGAGTGACATCAATGGATGATTTCTTGATAAAGTTCTTCCCAGACGTTTACGTGAAGAAGCACCACGCAAAAGAGAACAACTACTGCAAATATGACAACCAATATCTTCAGCTATTCACATCGTCACTCTACCTGGCTGCCATAGTTTGCTGCTACTTTGCTTCAATAACTTGCAAAAAGATTGGCCGAAAACCCACCATGCAACTCGCCTCTTTCTTCTTTTTTGTGGGTGTCCTTCTCAACGCTGCCGCCGTAAACCTGCCTATGCTTATCGTTGGCAGGCTTTGTCTTGGTGCCGGAGTTGGATTTGGTAACCAGGTATTTATTTTTCTTTATATATATATATATATATATATATATATTTGGACCTAAATTAGGAGCAATTATTCAATAAAAGTTTGGTCTTACTTCGTACTTGTAACATTTACTGCAGGCAGTGCCACTCTTCATATCAGAGATTGCTCCAGCAAAGTACAGAGGAGGCCTCAACATCTGCTTTCAAATGCTGATCACAGTAGGCATTTTGTGTGCAAACATAGTCAACTATGCAACTTCCCGAATCCACTCATATGGCTGGAGAATCTCCCTTGGCGGGGCTGCAATTCCAGCCATTTGTCTTGGCCTCGGCTCCCTAATCATCGACGAGACACCCACGAGTCTAATCGAGCGTGGGAAGAAAGAGAAAGGTTTACAGGTTCTTAAACGGATACGGGGTGTAACTGACGTTCAAAAAGAGTACGAAGAAATCCTACGTGCCACCGAAGTGGCCAACCGAATCCAGCACCCCTACAGAAACCTCATCAAACGGTCCAGTAGGCCTCAGCTTATCTGTACCACTCTTCTTCAAATCTTCCAGCAGTTCACTGGCATCAATGTGATCATGTTTTACGCTCCGGTGCTGTTTCAGACGATGGGGCTTGGCAGCGACGCCTCTCTGTTGTCGGCTGTGGTCACTGGTTCGGTCAACACAGCAGCCACTTTGATTGCAATATTTTGTGTTGATAGATTTGGAAGGAAGATTTTGCTTGTGGAAGCTGCCGTTCAGATGCTTATTGCCCATGTATGCAAAATTAGCAATTCTAACGTTTATTGTGTGTCACGTTGCATTCAAAAACATAAGCAGAGTTTCTTGCTAATCACACATTTTTATTCAACATGACTCAAATTTAGGCAATCGTAACTTAAGAATGAATGATTTTGTTTTGTTTGTTTGTTTGTTTGTTTGCAGTGTATTACAGGTGGAATTCTTCTTGCGTATTTGCACTCTACAAATGCTATACCACAAGTCTATGCAAAGATAGTACTGGCTATGATCTGTTTTTTTGTGGCTGGCTTTGCCTGGTCATGGGGTCCCATGGGTTGGCTGATTCCGAGTGAAATCTTCCCACTGGAAACCAGAACTGCTGGTTTCTTCGTCGCAGTTAGCATGAACATGTTGTGCACGTTCATCATCGCTCAAGCTTTCCTCTCCATGTTGTGTAGCATGCAATCGATGATCTTCTTCTTCTTTGCAGTCATCATTGTTATAATGGGCATTTTTGCCCAATACTTCCTGCCGGAAACAAAGGGAATCCCGGTCGACGAGATGAACGAGAGAGTATGGAAAACACATTGGTGTTGGAAGAGGTACTTTGATGCCGGTTCTGGAGATCAGGAGGGAGAAGTACAACAAGTTCAAGTAAAGGACTAAGAGAGAGACATATGAAGAATCCTAGTATGCATAAATGCTTCTAATGATTTTAGAAATTTATGTTACTTTTTGAATAAGATGACACTTTGTTGAGGTGGATAGATCTCATAATACAAAAAGATTTGGAGAATTCTCTATTACAATTCTCAATTCTAATCCTAGCCCCCACCCCTTTACATCCCCTAATATTGCAGTCCCAAGTTCATCACAATTATTTTCACCCTATTAATAATTTAGTTCCCACCCTAATATCGAAGTACGTTTGGTACACAATAATGTCTTTAAATATGAATGGAATAGATATGGAAATAGAATGAGCTTAAGAATAGAATGAAACGTGTATTATCATTCTAATGTTTTAGCAATTGATTGGGATTTAAGTCTTGGAATGGAATATGCATTTCATTAGAAGGTTTGGATAAAATAATTTCTATCGAAATGGAATGAAATTTAACAAAAATAATTTTTTTATCGTAGAATTTCTAACTTATTAACATCCTCCATTACAATGAATACGCCTATTCATTTTGAAATTTGACAAATCAGATTAAATGTACCGTAAATAAAGTAACAAAGAATCACATAATGAAAAAATTCACCGAAAGAATAATCTATATTTATTTATATACTACTAATAAAAATACCTTACATGAAAAACTTTTGATTCATTATTTTGCCCTTATAAAAAACTATAAAAGCTAACATGTCTTTTTATATTTAAATATATAAATTATCATTATATCCCTCTATACTTAAATAACAAACTAACCTCTACTATATCATATAAATTTCTATTTTTACAAAACTTTTAGATGATTATGTTACTCTTAACAAGATATATAAAAATATTTTTTTTTTCAAAACCCTAAGTCCCTAATATTAATATTTAATACACATCGATAACTTCATTGATACAATATCATCTCTAATGTCAAAAAAAAAATAGATATATGTATCTTTTTCGCTTCATCTACAATATAAACAATTTAAATATGATAAATATGAGATAATATCTAATTTAGCTATATAATTAAACTTTTTATGTATTTTATCAAATGTTTTAACAAAAAATTTCTGGTGCAACGCACGTGGTCCATTGCTAGTTACTTCTAAAAGTCCCTTAACATGAAAATTTTTTATTTTCCTATTTTAACCTTAATTAACTCTTTAAAGACAATTTCATCCTTAGATTTTGAAAACTTGAGAAACATGAGATCATTTCTTGTCCACTTAATGAATCTTTTAAAGGGCAATAGATTAATGAATTCTTTAAAGTGCAATAGATTAAAATTTTAAGAGATGAATTTTAAGAGATGAGCAATGAAAATATTAAAATATAAACTTGTTACATTTCCCTCAATCTATATCTATATTTATATCTATACTATTTCTTAATGTCAAGATCTATATAAAAAACTTTTGAATTTTATTTTTACCCTTAAAAAAATGCATAAGAGCAACATTATCTACCATTTACTAACTTATTAATCATAACATATTAATATATTCTTCACCTTTTCCTTTTCCTTTTCCTTTTCCTTTTCCTAACCCTCCGCTCAAGAGAAACTAGAGAGGTAGGTCTTTCCCTATGCCTAGTAAGTGACAACACTATCTAACATACACTAGTTAGGCTATTATTTTTACTAGACCACATCTAAATTTAAAGTACAAACTAAATCGATTTGCTGAACAAGGGTGGGGCGGAGAAGGCCAATTGACTAAACTCCACATGCTTCAAAAAGATTGTCACTTTGTTTCAAGAAGACTTCTGTTACACTCGTATCTACCAGATAGTTACTCAAAAGTTCTTGGAAACCTTTTCTTTATTTTGTTGCATGGAATACACCCTTTTGTTAATTTTTCTTTTATAATCTTTTTTATTCCTATTTTGGTTGATTAACGTTTTCGTCAAGCTATTCTCCATTCAAACATAAAATAACCATTTTCTTTAGGGATTTTACTTTGATTTTAATACTTCTGCTATTGTTCTTCAATTTTTCTATCAATTGTTTAATTTATTCATTCGGCAGGGTTGAGGTTTTTTAGTTGCAATGTAGAATTGGATAATATAGTTGGCAATAGACTAAGGCTCTTATGGAAATGATACTTAGAAAGGGTATCAGTCCGACAACGGACAAGAGTGGTGCACAAGAAGAAGTTTGAAATTAAGAATGAGACCATGCTTCATAAGTAGTTTCATTATTGTATTAAGGATTTGTTCAAAGGCCTCTTCATCTTTTCTAATCACACCAATATGGATTTATTGGTGTGATTAGGTGTTGTAATTTTTACAGAGTAGAGTTACGATAGTCCCTAATAAAAAAATCTTTCTCCCACCCCCCCCCCCCCCCCCCAAAAAAAAAAAAAAAAACCCCAAGAAATAAATAAGGATATATATATATATATATATATTGTAACGTGATTTTTCCATAAATAAGAAACATTTGTTTCCAACTTCTAATGTTCATTTTGACGAGCAATAGGTTGACCAGTAAGTGTGGATCATATCACTCAATGCCACTAATCTCTTTCCATTATCTTCTTAGTATGGCTATAATATGAAATCGGTTGAGTGGCCTAATGATGGGGATAGGATGTCTTTATAGTCGCTCAAATTTCTATATAATTGTGCGATTTTTTATATTTTAGTACTAAAATAGATTTATTTATGTTTCGACCACATTTAATTTTTTTTCATTAAAAAAAAAAGAAAATTAGAAAAAGAAATCACTTTGTGAGTGCACATAATCCCCACACACACAAAAAAAAAAAAAGAACAGAAAAGAAAAAAAAAAAAAAAGAGAGAAGCATATAGAAATAATTTATTTTTGTGTTACTGTTTAGAATCATATCTTCATCTAAACACATATATACGATTGAGAAGGTCCAAGTAGAAATCTTAATTTAGTTTATCTAATTTGGTATTTTCTTATAATTATTAGTTACAAAATCAACTATGGAGGAAATTTTTAGTTCACAAGGTTTTGATTGATTTTATAATTTTTTTATGAACTGTTTACACATAAAAATTCTTGACTTTACATCTAATTATGGTATTTATTAAAATCCCTTAAAGCAATTTAAACAATTACATATAATCTTATTCTCTTCGCACATTTTTTTTTAATTCTAAACCATGCACAATCTTCAACTGTAATTAAAAAAACATTTTTTTTCTTTTTATCCCAAGTTGCTATTGCAAGAAGAAAAAAAGTTAATTTTCGTTGGAACTGAATTTCCAATATTAACATCCGAATGTTTTTGATATTTAACATGACCATACACTATAATAGTGAAAACAATCTGATGGGTCAAGCCCAAGGGCCCAACTCATGTTACAAGCTCAAGGGCCCAACTCAAGAGGTCCAGCTAGCCAAGCCCAATGTGGTCAAGCTCATCAAGCTCAAGGAGCTACATTAGCAAGGAGCACACAAGGTCATCCAAGGACCCCCTTGGCGCCCAAACTGGGCGCCCAGACCATCTCAGGCGCCCAGGTCTCCTCCTCAGGCGCCCAGCCCTCCTCCTCGGGCGCCTAGGTCTCCTCATCAGACGCCCAGCCCTCCTCCTTGCCACCCTGGAGTAAGGGTCATCCCAAGAGCCTCATCCAAGCCGCATTGGAAAGAGTCAACCCCTCACCTCGTCATTTGACCGAGTCTCATGGAGAGCACCGCAACTGTCTCGCCCGTTGAGAAAAAGTCGCCAGCTCCACCACAATAGCTATTTAGTTACTATTAAGTAGCCCCAGTCTGTTAGGAGACGACTATAAATTGTAAGCCCCACCAACACTTGGGGGGCAGATGAGATCAGATCACACTCAACAAAGCACAAAACTCATCTCCCTCTCTCAGCCTGTAATTCTCTGTTCTCTCTACTCACCGGAGTTAATAAAATAATCCGGCAGGCCAAGCCATTGAGAAGTGGACGTAGTTCACATTGACCGAACCACTATAATTCTTGTCTTCTCTCTACCTTAATTAATTCATTTATTACTCATACTTGACAGGTGGTGTGCAAAGCCAATTTGTGCATCATCAGTTTGGCGTCGTCTGTGGAAACGACAAAACTCTCACTTCTAAACACTTCATTTTGCTGAACCAATGGTGATCACTACCAGATCCACGAATCAGCCTGAAAACAATCCAGCACGAGAAGAGGAGGTTGCTCATCCACCAACCAATCTCGTTCCAAGTACGCAGCAGATGCTGGAGACCATGCAGGAGCTTGTGGCCCAGAACCAGCAGATCCTCCAACTAATGCTCGTTGCGCAAGGAGGAGCACAACCTGGACCTCAAGTGAGAGGAGCTCCACGCCTTGGGCGTCAAGGAGTTCCCCACATGGGTGCTCCCTCTCTAGGCGCCACCTTTAGAGCCCATTTGGGCGCCCCACCCATGGAAGCCCCTTTGAGCGCCTAGCATGGGGGAGCTCCCCATGAGGGACCTCCACCTCCTCCTCCAGTTCCTGCACCACATGGTGAAGACCCTCACCTCCAAGAGGATGAGGGTGAAAACCAAAGCATGGAGCATGGGAGCCATTTCCATGATCATTTCAGAGGAGCTCTCAACCATTGGGATGAAAAAATTAAGGAGGTACAAAATCAACTGGGTGACGTCTTCAACGCCATAAAGGCGCAGGGACCCGAGACAGTGGACTACCTCGTAAAGCGAACTGACACGCCTTTCAAACCTGACGTAGCGAACTACCCCCTCCCTCAAAAATTTAAAATGCCATCCGTGGAGACCTTTGATGGTACGAAGGATCCACTGGACCATCTGGAAACTTACAAGACCTTAATGCAGCTGCACAATGTCCCCGACGAGATCATGTGTAGGGCGTTCCCAACCACCTTGAAGGGATCAGCGCGACAATGGTTCGCCAAACTCACTCCGGCCTCCATAGGCTCCTTCGCCGAACTGAGCAGATCCTTTGTGACACAGTTCATTGGTGGACGCCGCCAGCAGAAGCCTGTCACTCATCTGCTTAGCATAAAGTAGGACCAATATGAGAGCCAAAGAAGCTACCTCACTCGTTTTAACGAGGGGCTCCTTCAGGTCGAAGAGCCCAATGAAAAAGTCAGCATGATCGCCTTCCTAGGAGGCCTCCGATCATTGAGCTTCCTTTTCTCCATGATGAAACGCCCACCAAAAAGCATGTCAGAACTATTGGCAAAAGCTCAAAAATATATGAATGCTGAGGAAATCAACAGGTCTAGGCGAGGTGACTCATCTCGCGGATCGCTAAAAGCTTGACCTGCCTCTGCACTGTTCTCAAACATGCAGCCTATATATCCAACTTAGCGGCTCTCTCGTGGGTCGCCAAAAGCTTGGCCTCTGCACTGTTCTCAACACAGGCAGCCTATCTCTAGCTTAGCGGCTCTCTCGCGGGTCGCCAAAAAAACTTGGCCTCTGCACTGTTCTTAAACAGGCAGCCTATCTCCAGCTTAGCGGCTCTCTCGCGGGTCACCAAAAAAGCCTGGCATATCTCTGCTCTGCTCTTAAGCAGGTAGCCCACCTACCTCTGCACTGTTCTCAAACAGAAAGCCTATACCTCAAGCTTAAGGACTCTCTCATGGGTCGCCAAAAGCTCGGTCTCAAAAGGTGTAGCTCTCTCACGAGCAATCCTTAGACTCTGTCTTTGCTCTCGCGCAAGCAGTCTACCTCTCTCTCCAAGTAATTGTGTTAAATATTTTAATGTTTGGAATAACATTGTTTTTTGACACCTCTTGGTAGGATCTTGGAACTCAGGTCATCTGCAACCTACGGGACTACATTAGATTAAATGTCAACAAATCGGGCCTCGTCTATCTGGCACCTGCTCCTGAGTACTAACGTGCCTCCTGGTGCCCAGCCTGAGTAGCCTAGACATTACAACACCCATCAAGCGCCCAAACACCTTTCAGGCGCCCAACACAGGCGCCCAGACCTCTCAGGCGCCCAGCACTTCTCAGGCGCCCAGCACAAGCACTCAGCACCTCTCAGGCGCCCAGCACAGGCGCCCAGCATCTCTCAGGTGCCCAGCACCTCTTAGGCGCCCAACACAGGCCTCCAACACCTCTTAGGCGCCCAGACCTCCCAAGAGCCCAGCACAGGCGCCCAGTACCTCTCAGGCGCCCAGACCTCCCAGGCGCCCAACGCAGACGGACTCGCCCAAGCAACGCCCTGCTTGCCCAAGCGGCGCCCTGCTACTCGTCTCCTGAGATCTCGTCTCTCCAACAAAAACAGTGGGCACGCCCACTTTGGCGCCCCCATCTCAGCGCCTAGCACCTCTACTCCGGCACTGACTACCTCCTTCTCTCCGAAAGCAACATTAGTTCCTACGAGCTCTCCACCAAGACCCACAAGCTCTCCTCCAGGGCCCCTACAGATCGTCGCCCTCGACACACGAGGAGAATCCAAGCTCGCCCCCCTGCAGCCGGCGCCCAGCCTTGGCGTGCTCACCATCACCATCAGTCGCCCAAGGCGCCCCGGCTCGCCCAAGGCTCGCCCAAGCTACCCAAAGGCAACCCCAGGCTCGCCCAAGATAGCCTAGGCTCGCCCAAGACAGCCTAGAATATATCAAATTGAAGCTCTCGACAAGCCCTACAAAACTCACAGCCTTTGCTGTGACTGATGCTGTTGAAAGCTCAAAAAATGCCTAAAAACACAGGTTTTGGCCTCCCGAAGTTTTTCCAGTTATGCCAGTCAGCCAAAAATTCAAATTCAACTGAATGCCCTCCTCTCCAAGTTCCATTGGACACAGGGCATTGGGGGGCAAATGATGGGCCAAGCCCAAGGGCCCAACTCATGTTACAAGCCCAAGGGCCCAACTTCGAGAGGTCTAGCTAGCCAAGCCCAATGTGGTCAACCCGGTCAAGCTCATCAAGCTTAAGGAGCTACATTAGCAAGGAGAACACAAGGTCATCCAAGGACCCCCCCTGGCGCCCAAACTGGGCGCCCAGACCATCTCAGGCGCCCAGGTCTCCTCCTCAGGCGCCCAGCCCTCCTCCTCGGGCGCCCAAGTCTGCTCATCAGGCTCCCAGCCCTCCTCCTCAGACGCCCAGCCCTCCTCCTCGTCACCCTGGAGTAAGGGTCATCCCAAGAGCCTCATCCAAGCCGCATTGGAAAGAGTCAACCCCTCACCTCGTCCTTTGACCAAGTCTCATGGAGAGCACCGCAACTGTCTCGCCCGTTGAGAAAAAGTCGTCAGCTCCACCACAATAGCTATTTAGTTACTATTAAGTAGCCTCAGTCTGTTAGGAGACAACTATAAATTGTAAGCCCCACCAACACTTGGGGGGAAGATGAGATCAGATCACACTCAACAGAGCACAAAACTCCTATCCCTCTCTCAGTTTGTAACTTTCTGTTCTCTCTACTCACCGGAGTTAATAAAATAATCCGGCAGCCCAAGCCATTCAGAAGTGGATAGGTCACATTGACCGAACCACTATAATTATTGTCTTCTCTCTACCTTAATTACTACATTTATTACTCATACTTGACAGGTGGTGTGCAAAGCCAATTTTTGCATCATCACAATCCATATTGCAAAACAACAAAAATATAATGCAAACACTTTCATCAATGTTGTACATAATCCTTCATGTATATTGTTCCATAGACCAAATAAAGATGCACACATTAACACCAATTGCATGGGCAGAAGCAACAAGAAAAACTGATAAATCCAAAGCCCCCCTTCATTTGTTGTATATTTATCTCCAGTGGATGAAATATTCTTTCATGGCCACTTGCTTCCTCTCCATCTCCTCTCTCACATTCCTGTCTCTCCTTGCTCCTCCACCAGTTCCTTGGACAGTTTCACCTTACCCATAAGAGAATTGTTAAGAGGACCCAACCCCAGAAAAAAAGCTCCACCAACAGCTTCAATTTCAATGGCGATATTGACAGCAGAAACTGTCATCAAACCAAAGGTCATAAGCTGAAAGGAAGAACCAAGTCTAAGTCATTTTCGTCATAAATATTCTTATTTAGTTAAAAATAATAAGTAAATAAATGCATAGAACTATAAATCTACTTAATCTAACTACATATTCCTACAATAAGAACCCATCACCTACTATATGCAAGGAAAAACAAAGTACCTCAAAGTGGGTTATCTTTCAAGACCAAAGGACAAAAAAGGAGGTTTCTTGTCCTATAACTCTGAAGGCATTAGCCTAAATCTATCACCTCATGTCACTTTTTCAATCCAAAAAATTTTCCAGGCAGCAATTAGGTGCTAATGGTTTAAGCTTTTTTAATATCAATTGTTGGTCATAGAAAATACTAAGAAGCTAGAAAATAAGTAACTATATTTTAAGGGTGGTTGGCCATGATTGCAATAGGGAGCTAGTAATGCACAAGCAGCAACATTCTTAGTAATAGTTGTTCCCATCACATCCATGTGTTTGCAAAAAGAGACTATTTCCCTTACCTCTTCACCACAGTGAGGCAGTTGCTCAAATGAAAACCAAGCTTGCAGTCTTGCTTGGACTCACAGTAACTCTAATTTAGTGACCATGATTGCATAAGATGGCCCCATAGCATATGAACTTAAAAAACACACGACACTTTAATTTGAGTATGCCAGCAGAATTCTTAGCAATTGTTGTTGCTTGTTTTAAGAGTGTTCCTGTCATGTTTGCAATGCTAACATAGGTCATTAATTTCATTGTTGATTACGGTGTCATTAATCACATTTCATGGTCGAAATGACCACTTAGTTCAATGTAGTTGTGTGTTATGGTACTTTCCTTGGCATGATTAATTCAAATAAACTTCCATTCTTTTGCATGGTGGTATTCAAGTCATTAGAAAAGCTTTCTAATTAGGACATTAGCTAGAGTCCTAGTATTTCTATTATGGAATTATAAGTCTATATACCTGCACTTGTCAAAGATAGGCGCCCAAGGAAAAAGCACAATAGCTACATAACTACATATCCCACTTCAAAGCAAAAAGAGAAAATTATGTGATAGCAAAACGGGGAGTCAACAAACAATTAAAACTCAAGCCACCCACTAATTTGTATTCTATGGGTATTATTCAAAATATCATGCATTCAATCCTATTTTTCTTTTGTCTAATTTCTAAGGTACTTTTATCATATACTAGTTGGTGCACGCGTGTGTTGCACGTGTACCATTTTGAGATATAATTTTATTTTTTAATATATTTTTTAATTTTATTTGGTGAAGATTGCAGTTTCTTAACAAAATAACTTTGGATGTGGGTTTGTGCTACTTGTTAGTTAAAGAAAAATGAAAAGGATCATGGCTCATAGATTACGGATAAATAAACAAAGTATGACTTTTGTACAGTTTATTTGTTTAAGATTTTAAGAAATGAGACGATATGATAGATTTTATGATTGAAAATTCAAAAAAAGTATATGATCAAAAAAATCAAAGGAAAAGTCACAAGAATAAAATTGAGAACTTAATTTGATTGACTCAAATTGTTTTCTGTTTTTGTACAACCACCAATTTCTCAATAAAAAAAAATAATATTATTTTAATTAGAATTCGCAATAAGATAGATGATGATTTTTTTAATACACTATACTATATGGAATGGAAAGAAATTATTGAAAAATTTAGTATTAATGCAATAGTTATAGACTATACTCTATTGATTTTTTCATATTATAGTTTTCTGTTTTCATTTCTTGTAGTATTTAATCTTTTCTTCTTCTTCTTCTTTTTTCCAAAAAGTGTAATTTAAAGGAGTGTGACTGGTAAATGACCTCATTGTGGAAAGTGATAGAGTAGACCCAAATGCCAAATGGATAAATATTGAGTGTAGTTGCAATCAAAAGTGTAGTTAAATCTTATTTAACTAAACAAACAATAAAAGACATGATGTATGGAGTACTTCTCTCTCCTATACAGCTATTCCGTATGAATAGATATAGATAATTTTTTTTGGACAATTAGTAAAATTGGATAAAATATACCAACTGAAATATCAAAAAAGAATTTCTCTTTTTCTCTTTTTCAATCGTAAACAAATTGGACTTCTATGGATATGACAAGTAAGTTTTATATATAGAGGAAACAAAAGAGAACCATTTTCCTGTCAAAAGTGTTGCAATCAATATACAAAGTTGTATCAAACATAAATATATCTTCCGATGGACAGAACTTGAGAATATCCTTAATTGTAGTACACAATAGTTTAACAACAAATCACCATTGATTTGTCTCTGCTTTTTGACTCTGAAACTAACAGTTTAGGTTTAACTAAAAAAGGTATAAAGTAAGAAAAACATACCATTCAGTTACAATGATGGTCAAATTGAGTGAAAACAATGATAAGCTTGGTGAATCACTGACGAGCAAATCCCTTAAGGGTGGTAGGGAAAGCCCTGTATATGATCTCGTCTGGTATGTTGTACAACTACATCAAGGATTTGTAAGCGTCAAGGTGGTCCAGTGGATCTTTGGAGCCATCAAAAACTTCTACGGTTGGCATCTTGAACTTTGGGGGGAGAGGGTAGTTGGCCATATCAGCTACGAATGGAGTGTCAGTGCTCCTCACAAGATAATCGACTGTTTTCGGTGCCCACACCTTGATGGTGTTGAAGACGTCGCTTAACTGATTTTGCACCTCCTTAATTTTTTCATTCCATTGGTTAGGGACGCCCTCTAAAGGACCATTATAGTGGTTTTCATGTCCATGTACTGATTTTTCCCCTCATTTTCGTGCATAGGAGGGTCACCAGCATAAGAGGACGAAGCCGACACATGAGAAGGAGGAGGAGGAGCCTAGGCGCATGGGAGCTAAGGAGGGATGCTCTGGCATTGCAAGGGGCGCCCTAGTGCTGGGCGCCTAGGCGTTAAGGAGGGATACCCTGGAGTTGGGGGGCGCCCTGGCGCTGCAAGGGGGCGTCCTGGTGCTGGGTGCCTTGGCATTGGGGGCCCTGCTGAGGGGCGCCTTGGCGCCCTAGTCAGATTGCCTAGGGTGCTTCTCCTCCTGGGGGTTAGGGCACAACTCCTTGAGGGTGTTCGGCGAGCATCAATTGGAGGATATGGTGGTTCTAGTTCAGCAACAGCTACATTGTCTTTAGTAGTTGTTGTCTGGCTATGGGATTTGCCGCTGTGATGGGGTTTGCTAGTGGAGATAGGACCTCGTCGTTATGTGGTTGATAATTCTCTTTCGTTTGTTGATTCATGGACCTAGTCATAATAGTCATAAAATGGAAAGAAAATAGGAAGAAATATAAAGACAGTAAAAAACTTAGTCGTTTCCCACAGACAATGTCAAACTGATGATGCACAAATCAGTTTTATGCACCACCTGTCAAGTGATTAGTATGGTAGACAAAATGCCGTAAATATGATGGAGAACTCAACACAAGCATCACACAGAGATAGAGTGGTTCGGTCAGAGTAACTAACTTCACTTTGAAGGGCTTTAGTTGTCGGGGGTGTTTTATTGTTGTAGGAGTGTAGAGAGCTCAGATGAGTCAGGTGTGAGATAAGATGCAAGATGTCAGATGCCAAATGCCAGATGCAAGATGCCAGATGGTAGATGCCCCTCATGTGTAGGCAGGGTGTATAATTTATAGGCGCCTCCTAACAGATTAAGGTGCCACATCCGTAACAGATAGGCTAATTTGGTGGAAGTGGCACCATTCTCGCAAAGGACAGGTAGTTGCGTGGAGATGGCGTGGAGATCTTTTTATCCGTTGCAGACTGGGTCTCAGGATGGCGTGACTGATACTCTAGGATGGCGTGGCTGGCTCTTTGACTCTAGGATAGCGTGGCCCCAAGTTAGCGTGGCTGACTCATTGACTCCAAGATGGCTTGGCTGACTCCTTAACTCTAGGATGGCATGACTCCCTCCTTAACTCTAGGATGACGTGGTCCTTGACTCTAGCATGGCATGACTCTCTCCTTAGCTCCAGGATGGCGTGGTCCTTTACTTCTAGGATGACGTGACTCATTCCTTGACTTTAGGATGGTGTGGCTGACTGTGTTCCCTTAACTTCCTGGTGAGCCAAGATGGTCTCATCTAGGTAGGGCCCATTGGGCTTTGTCTGGGACGGGCCCATTACTTGAGTTGAGCCTTGTTCGGGCCAACCCCACTACCCGAGTTGGACCGTGTCTAGGCCAGGCCCATTACTTGAGTTAGGCCTCATTTGGGTCGGACCCATCAAGTTATATTTTTTTGATTTTTCATTCTATCATCGTTTTAAGCACACACACACACACACACACATATATATATATATGCGTGTGTGTGTGTGTGTGTTTGTGTGTGTGTGTGTATATGTATACATGTTGTATGAATCTTATTTTGAATATATAAAACAAGCTAGATAATTATTGTTTTGTATTATCATATACAATTATATTTGGTTTGATAGAGAATTTAAGTTCTAAGTGTGTTGTTATAATTTGATCGTAACAATGTGGTTATAGTTTGGGTAACTAAGACTTGAGAAACATTTGAAGTCTTTAATTTTGGTCAGTGCTAAAATGAAAAATTAATGATAACTACAACTTAAAAGACCGTGGAACATAAAAATTTACTTGTTGATGGGTCAAGCCCAAGGGCCTAGCCCACGATGTAAGCCCAGTTTAAATTAAGAGCCCACCTCCAAGAGATTCAGCGCCAAAAGTGGTCCACGCCCGGTCAAGCTCATCAGGTTCGAGGAGCTACATCAGCAGGGGAACATGCAAGGGTCATCCAAGAGCCTCCTCCTAGCTACCTTGAGGGTCATCCAAGAGCCTCCTCCTAGCCACCTTGGAGTAAGGGTCATCCAAGAGTCTCCTCGTAACCACCTTGGAGTAAGGGTCATTCAAGAGCCTCCTCCTAGCCACCTTGGAGTAAGGGTCATCCAAGAGCCTCCTCCTAACCACCTTAGAGTAAGGGTCATCCAAGAGCTTCCTCCTCGCCACCATGGAGTAAGGGTAATCCCAAGAGCCTCATCCAAGCCACCCTAGAGTAAGGGTCATCCCAAGAGCCTCATCCATGCCGCCTTGGAAGAAGTCAACCACCACCTCATCCTTTGACCGAGTCCTACGGAGAGTACCATAACTGTCTCGCCCATTGAGAAGAGGTCGCCAGCTCCGCCAGACTAGCTATTTAATTACCATTAAGTTAACCCAAACCGTTATGACTATTAAGTTGTCCCAATCCATTATGACCGTCAAATTAACTATTTAATTACTATCCATTATGAGGCGACTATAAATTCTAATGCCCGCCAGCACTTGAAAAAAGACTCTCAATCGAGCACATCTCTCCTCTCCCTCTCATGGCCTGTAACTCTCTGCTCTCCCTCCACACTTGAGTTAATAAAATACCCGGTGACCTTAGCCATTCAAAGTGGACGTAGGTCACGTTGACCGAACCACTATAAACCTTGTCATGATTTTGTCTCTATCTCTTACCTATCAATTACTGCATTTTTACTGTTCAATTGACAGGTGGTGTACAAAAAAAATTTGTGCATCATCACTTGTAGTTTTGTTAACATTCATAAGAATGAGGATAACAATCATTTTTTTAAAATCTGCCATAGTTTATGGAATACAACAGGACTAGATCTTTCAATTTTAAAGTAGGAAGTCATGGAAGATGGGATCTTTGTGAAGGGTTGTCCTATAAATTAAATTGATTTCCATGATATTTTGTTCTTATACACAGATTTTGTAGCAAATGGTCTTTTCATTTGTAGGTGAGTGCGGCTCACATATTTCAACAGAAATGATCTGAAACAACTTTAAGATAGTGACTTTGTGATTGTATTTTTGTAAATTTAATAGCTCGATGGTATTGATGGGTCAAGCCCAAATAGCCCAAGTTATGAAGAAAGCTCAATCTCAATTGAAGAGCCCATCCTTATAAAGGCCCACCAAGCCCAATATGGTCCAAGTCCATCCAAACCCTCTGCTTAGCCACATCACCAAGCAAGTTAGACATGGCGGCCACAAATGTCAACTGTACATCAGCGGAGTCAAATTGGATGACTCCAGTGAGGGTGTACCTCCAAGAAGGTGTGCTGCCAGATGATCCCCTAGAGGCCAGGAAGCTGAGGACACTTTGTACAAGAAAGGCTATTCCTTACCATTGCTGAGGTGCCTTTCACCCGAAGAAGCTCACTATGCCCTGCGAGAGATCCATGAGGGGGTCTGTGGGAACCATTCCGGAGGGCGCTCCTTTGCCCACAAGGCGCTCAAACAAGGCTACTTCTGGTCTTCCATGGCAAGGGACGCCCAGGAGTTCTCCAAGAAGTGTGACAAGTGTCAACGCTTCGTAACTGTATCCAGGCAACCACCCGAGGAGCTAACAACCATTTTATGTCCTTGGCCTTTCTCCAAGTGGGGCATCGACATACTGGGCCCTTTGTCTCTTAGCAAAGGACAGTGCAAGTTCGTAGTGGTAGCAGTCGACTATTTCACCAAGTGGGCAGAAGCCGAACCCTTGGCAAAAATCACAGACGCAAAGGTCAAAGATTTTATCTGGAAGAACCTAGTCTGTCGTTTCGGAATTCCCCATGCCATCATTAGTGATAACGCCAAGAAGTTCGACAATAAGTTGTTGAACTCCTTCTGCTCCGACCTTCAGATAAAACAACCTCACTCCAGCCCAGCACACCCACAGACAAATGGTCAAGCAAAGGTCACGGTGAGAACAGTGCTACGTAACTTAAAGACAAGGTTGGAAAGAGCGAAGGTTCTTTGGGTGGACGAGTTACCAGGCGTACTGTGGGCCTATCGAACCACGCCAAGAACTCCTACTAGGGAGACCCCTTTCTCCCTCGCCTTTGGAACTGAGGCGGTCATCCCTATGGAGATAGGAGTACACTCTCTAAGGATCCAACACCACAACCCCGTCACCAACGAGGAAGGACTCTGCATCAACCTCGACTTGGTGGAGGAGGCAAGGGAGATGGCTGTGGTCCGCAACGCGGAGTACAAACAACGCATGGCGAAGTACTACAATTCGAGGGTGAAGCCTCGTTCCTTCCAACCAGGGGACTTGGTCCTCAAGAAAGTGATCCTCACCACAAAGGATGCACGCGAAGGGAATCTAGGACCAAATTGGGAAAGGACCTTACCTTATAACAGAAGTAGTGAGGCCGGGCACCTACAAGATCCAGAATTCTGAGGGGAAAGTCTTACCCCATCCATGGAATGCAAAACACTTGAAGAGGTATTATCAATAACACGTTGAGAGTATCAAAGTAGTGGAAGCTGAGACTTGGTTTTATCTTTCGGGTCATTACCCAATATTCAATGTACCTTTTTGGGAATTATTACCCAATATTGCTTTATATAAGCAATAAATCAATAAAATTTTCTATTACCTTACTCCAAAAAGATCTTTTGCATTTTCATTCAATTTCAAATGAGTATCAGTACAAAAGTAAGAATACAAACTGTCTTTCTAAAAAAAAAAAAAAAAAGTCCCCAGCACTCTAACTACTCTTACGGTCGTCGTCATCCTCCTCCTCGCCCTCAATATCATCATCCTCATCCTCAGCGTCATCAGAGCCTCCATCTCCATCAGCAGGCCCCTCAGTCGGCACGAAGCCTGAAAGGTCGATATCCGGGTAAAGAGTAGAAATCTTTCCCCGGAGCTCCTCATAACCGTCGATAAAAGCATCAGCAAGGCTATTCTCCAGAACCACCTCGGCCTGAGAAGCCTTCTCCTGAGCTGCCTTCACCTCTGCCTTTGCTCTCACGCAGACAGCCTCGCTAAGCATGGCCCTTGCTCGAATCTCTGCAAACCTCTCCAGATCCTCCTCAGCCTTCTTCTGAGCTGTCTTCACCTCTGCCTCAGCTCTCAAGCAGGCAGCCTCACTGAGCATGACCCTCTCGCGGGTCTTTACAAGCTCAGCCTCCCTGAGCGCGTCCCTCCCACGGATCGCCAGAAGCTCAGTCTCAAACTCAGTCGCCCTCCCACGGGCCTCTACAAGCTCTGCCTCTCTGAGCGCGTCCCTCTCACGGGTCGCCAACAGCTCAGCCTTAAGCTCAGCCACCCTCTCATGAGACGCTACTAGCTCAACCTGGGAAGTCTTGCCGGCAGCTTCAAGTTCTACAATCTTCTCCTGAGCGGCTAGAAGCTGCTTCGTTATAGCCTCATGACTAAGCTTCAGATGGTTATAGAAATGGGCCCTTGTGAGCAAACATACAGACGCGGGTGAAACCTGGAAAAGAAATAAGACAGATGAATGACAAAATACATAAAGGATGATCGGAGAAAGGGAACTGCAGACCCTTACTTGAGCCAGTCCTTCCAGGAATGTGTTGATAACTCCCTGAGTGCCTAACGTACTAATCTCATTAGCTTCGGGTGGAAATACAAATCTACCAAGTTTTTCCCTGATGACTTGCGGATTGCCCAGCATAGGACCATTCTGAATCGGTGTCCTCGTAGAAGCCATCGCAGGAGGAGTAGAAGATGAGGCCAATAAGGGAGACTCTGGAACAGGAGGTGTAACGGGAGGAGTCCCTGCCTGAGGAGGCACCACCATAGGAGATCCTCGAGGAGAGCACACCTCGGGCGGAGCCGTTGAAGAAATCACCTAAGGGGAATCACCCCTCCTCGCCACCTTAGAAGGAGGGGGACTCCTAATAGGATAGCGGGACACTACCGTTGTTCTATTCGCTGCAAGAGCAATGAAGGGTTATTTAGATAAAACCCATCAAGCAAAAGAGAGAGAAGTACAAGAGATTCAGCATACCTTTTCTCTTCAAGGCAGAGGCACCAAATTTCGGGGAGGGAGCAACGGCCTTGACATCCCTGGGCAAGAGAGCTCCCAAATCTTTGTCAGGGCAAGCCTTCACAGCCTCCAATATCCATTCTTGGTCCTTGGAGAGCACAGGCATGCCTGCAAAAGAATGGTGAGCACACATACATATACAAAAAAAAAAAAAGAGTAAATGCACGGCGTACCGGGTTTTATGGATGCACCCCACCGTGTTGGTACCAAGGTCCTGTCGGCCTCAGCAGCCCACTCTCCACCAACAAAGAAGAAACGAGATTTCCAGCTATGGCAATTAGAGCGTAAACCCGCAAGCACCGTACCACTTCTCGTGGTAAAATAGTACCACCCTCTATTTGGAGTAGGAGTCTCGCTCAAATTGTAAGCTGCATGGAACTCCACAGGAGAAGCTTCCTCGCAGTGCACTTTCCGCCATAAAACAAGAAAGCCCAACAAGACTCTCCAACCATTAGGCGCTAACCACCCCGGAGTCAAGGAAAAATAATGTAAAATGCGGCAAATAGGAGAAGACATGGGGAATCTAAGCCCAGCCTCAAGCATCTCCTCGTAAACTACAATATCACCGGAGGAGTCGTCGCAAGCAAGCTCACCTGTCTCAGCCCGGTGACACAACACGGTCGGAGGAATACAATAAGCAGAAAGAAGCCTCAAAATATCTTCACTCGAATTGAACAGACTGGAAAGGGTACTTACCTTGGACCCATCATGTCCCACTTTGCCTTTGCGTTTTTTCTTTCGGGGCCGTAAGGAATGGCCTGAGCCACCATCTGGGAGGTCTTGAGGGATTTGGATCTGAGAAGTCACACTTGGTGGAGTCAGATCGTGATCGCCAACAGCGGCTCCCAAAACTTCCTTGTCGCCTGTAGTGTTCGACCCAGCACCTGGAGAGGTGCCTGACACCCTTGGTTCGCCCAAACAGGGTAGCCCAACAACCTGAGAGGTGCCTGATCCCCTATGCTCCTTCAAACGAGGCAGCCCAGCGCCTGGAGAGGTGCCTGGCCCTTCAAAGTTGCGCAAAACAGCGCCTCTGGCGCCCAGATCAGCGCCTGGAGTGGCGCCCAGATCAGCCCCTGCGCTGTTTTCGGCGCCTAGGCAGGCCAGAGGGGCACCCAAGCTGCTCCCTGGCCCGATTACCTGCACCTCCAACCGAAGAAAGGTGGCTGTCCAGCGCACCCAAGCTGTCCTGGACAGCATTTTCGGCGCCCAAGCTGCTGCCCATCTCGTCTATGCCGCCCACCAAGTTTCCTGCACGACCGAATGGAGTAGAGATCCTGCCAAAACAGCCCAAATCAGCGCCTGGGGCGCCCAGACCAGCACCTAAAACGGCGCCTGCTGCCCCCACTCTGGCCTGCACGCCCTTCGTGCCACCGCCCAGCCCGCCTCCCTACTCGCCCAAGCTGTCCAGGACAGCACTTTCAGCGCCCAAAGAGGCGCCCACCACCTTCTCCACTACATCCATAGCTCCATCGACAGGAGCAGCCCACAGGGCCTGCTCGCCCACTGCATGGGCAGCAGCGCCTGGGGCTTGCTCGCCCATCTGCTGCGCGCCCATGGCAGCGGCGGCCAGCAGGGATCCTTCTCTTCCTCCTCCTTCAACCCTTGTTGCTCCAAGAACTCCATGACCGCCGAATTCATCTCCAATTTCGCCACACCCCATGGTACCAATGAACTTTTGCACATCTCCTTCCTCAATCGACATTGCTCACTTGGGTACTCCACTCAAAAAGAAGAAAACCCACCTATATATACATACACCTTCTTGGGAAGATTCAAGAAGAGCACTCCTTCACTTCTAGGGAATGGGTAGAACGTGGGCCTTCAAGGTTCTCAAGAATGGGTGTTCAAAAGAAAATGAAATGGGTAAAATAAAAGAAGGTTGTATTTATAGCCTAGGGTTTGCAAAGAGGGAAAATCCCAAATTGAAGGTTATGGGTCCTCTTAAAAATCCTAGCAAAAGTGGAAAAAACTTGAAGTATGCACCAAAGCAAAAATGCATATAGCAGGGGAAGTCTCCACCACCTGAAACTCAAGATGTAAACTAATGCACCATTCTCCAAAGTTTCCTTGGACATGGGGCATTGGGGGGGCAAATGATGGGTCAAGCCCAAATAGCCCAAGTTATGAAGAAAGCCCAATCTCAATTGAAGAGCCCATCCTTATAAAGGCCCACCAAGCCCACTATGGTCCAAGTCCATCCAAACCCTCTGCTTAGCCACGTCATCAAGAAGGAGAGCATGGGAGCCTTGCCTGCACTACCGTGGAAACAGTCCACCCTCATCTTATCTTGGACCGAGTCTCATGGAGAGCGTCTCAACCACCTTGCACTTGGGGAAGAAGTTGTGAGCTCCACCGAAATAGTTGTTCCAGTTGCGGTACAGTCGCCCCAGCCTGTTAAGGGATGCCTATAAATTGTAAGCCCCACCAATACTTGGGGGGCATCACATTCAACAAAGCACAAAACTCCTCTCCCTCTCCAACCTGTAACTCTCTGGTCTCTCTACTCACCGGAATTAATAAAGTACCGGCAAGCCTTTGCCATTTCAAAGTGGACGTAGGTCGCATTGACCGAACCATTATAAATCCCGTCTCTCTCTACATTAATTACAACATTTATTTCTAATTAATCGACAAGTGGTGTACAAAGTCAATTTGTGCATCATCAGGTATCATGTACTTCTATTTGATCATTAGCTAGGTTTATGACAAGTTATGACAAACAATTTAAAGGTCATGTTTTTATGATGAAGCCTCTCTTACTCTAGACAATTGAATATTATGATACATTTTAATTTGATCATTACGTAGCTTCATGGGAATTCATGATAATGTTTTTTTGATAATGATGTTCTAACTTAAAATACTTACATGTTATATGCGAGCAACTTTAGTAAATTTAGTATTTAATTATCCTAAAAAAAACTTTACTAAATTTAGTATTTAAAAATTTTAAGAAAAAATTTCAACCACATTCATTCTAGTTTATCATATTTTCAAATGCAGCTCCTTTATTTTCTGAATTTTTACTAACACCCTTGTCAGATTAAATGTCTTAACTAGATTATAATTTTACTAAATTACCCATAATATATTTTAGAAAAAATTTCATTCACACCCCCTCTATATAGGTATATCTTCAACGAGATCTCTTCTATTTTATGAATTTTTTTATGTATTAAAATTCGGGCCGATTAAAATTCAATTCAAACCGATTAAAATTTACTTTTAATTGGTTCGAATATAATTTTAACCAACTATCATTAAATTTTAATCGGTCTGAATTTTGATATGTAAAAAAATTTAAATTTTAATCTATTCAAATTTTAATATATAAAAAAATGAATTTTCATCAACTTGAATCGAATTTGAATTGGTACAAATTTTAATAAATATAAATTTTAATTGACTCGAATCGAATTTTAATCAGCGCTAATATCTCAGGTTGAGCTCAAATCAGCTTGAATTTTAATACGTAAAAAAAAAAAATTTAATCAGCTCGAATTTTAATTAAATTTTATGTAGAAAGATTGTCTGGGGTTTTATGTAGAGACAATTTTGGTGTTTTAGATGAATTTTTTTGTTAGAAATGGTGGTTTAATGGTAAGAGTGTCAGTGATGTTTAAATATAAATTAGAAGGGGTGTTAGTGATGTTTTATATAACTACTACTGCATAACGTGCGATGCACGTAAATAAATTTAAATAATATAATTTTTATAAAGTGTAATAAATTAAATAATAAATTAGGTATCATTTAATTAATCTATATTTAATTATTAATTTATTATATCAGTTTTTGAATACCTAATTTATCATTTATTTAGGTATCTCTTCGACTCTTTCAAACATTTGTACATCTAATTATATTATAGAATTATTAATTTTTATTTTTTAAATAGATTTATTAGATCGCTTATAATATTATTATATTATTACATACCAAAAAATAAAATATAAAATATATTGAACTGTGAAATTCAACTTGGTGACTACATGTGTATAATAATTTAACATATATAAGATTTTACTTCTTCATATAGATATAGATAATTGTATGTAATTGTACTACTAATAAATAAGTTCAAAAGAATTTAGAAGTTCTTATAAAAAAAGTTAAAATAAATTGAAAGTCAAATAGGTATAAAAAACATAAATTAAATGAAATTATATAGATGGGTATAATAGACTTTATCATAATAATTAAGGATAAAATAGAACATCTTTATACTACTAATAAATGAGTTTAAAAGAATTTAAAAATCCTTATAAAATAGTTCAAAATAAGTTGAAAGTCAAATAGGTGTAAAAAAACATAAATTAGATGAAACTATATAGGTGAATATAATAGACTTTATCATAATAATTAAGGATAAAATAGGAAATCAAAAATTTTTTACAGATGCTAACATTTATAAATAGTATAGATAAAAATATAAATATAGATATAGATAGAGATAGAGGGAGTGTATTTAAAAATATGATAAAATAGAAAGAGTACGACTAAATTTTTTTTTCAAATTTTAACTTATATTTTAATCAATATAATTCCAGCTAGTGGTGGCAAACATCATTTGCGTGCAAGGCACGCAAATAACTTTACTAGTATTACTAAAATTGCATAAGTAGTTCAAAAAATCAACATTCCTATCAAAACTCAAATGAATACTAGTTTTGATGAATAGTCGAGTTAGTGAAAAAGTTGTTCAATCTCAAAGTAGGCATTAACTAGAAATAAATTTTATCACAAAGCCACCTCCAAAATTAAAAATAATTAGTACATCGATGATATTCGGGGATGTAATGGAGTGGGGACGAGAATTTGTGGGGTCAAATTCAAAAGTTGTAAGCATTACTCTTTATCCACCTAAGCGATGTACTAAAGTTCAATGAAAGAAAGCTTGTCCTTCCGGTTCCCACTACTATTTAATTTATTTTATTGCACTTCTCCAATTCTTCCCTACCTCGCTGCTTTCTTCGCATTGTTGAAAAAATAGACAGATCAGTACGCACTGAGCTGTAGAATCATCGAGAAGAGAAGAAGATCAAAGCATGCATATCAATAATTTAGTTGGTTGAAACTTGAATCGTCTCATTCAACTGGATCTCTTGTTTGTTTGCGCCAAGAAAAGAAAATGAAGGGAATACAAAACATGGTGGATTTCATTTACAAGAACCCAAACGAGCCGATCGAATCAAGAATCAAGGACCTCCTTTCACGTATGACTCTCAAAGAGAAACTCGGTCAGATGACTCAGATCGAAAAATCCGTCGCCAATCCTTCCGCCATTAGAGACCTCTCAATAGGTCACACACTCTCTCTCTCTCTGTCTGTGCAGCTATATATAGATATATATGTGCGTGTATACGCCTATAAGATGAATTTCTGGTTAATTTGCAGGAAGTATTCTGAGTATGGGAGGCAGTGCACCATTTGAGAAGGCAGTATCGTCCGATTGGGCTGACATGGTAGACGGATTTCAATATGCCGCACTCGAATCGCGGCTCGGTATTCCACTTCTCTATGGCATCGATGCTGTTCACGGTAACAACAATGTCTATGGTGCCACCATATTTCCGCACAATATCGGTCTTGGGGCCACCAGGTTCTGTATATTTATATAATGTATCTTATTCCTAGTTGACAGTTGTTGTTCAGTTAGCTGAATCGATGATCCAATGCACTGATTATATGCGATGTGTTATAGAGATGCGGAATTGGTTCGAAGAATTGGGGTTGCTACTGCTCTTGAAGTCAGGGCTAGTGGCATTCAATATGCTTTTGCTCCCTGTGTTGCTGTATGTTCCAATAAACTTAACCTCTGCGTTCATGGTAGTTTTTTCTTTTGATGCGTTGTCTTTCTCACAAATTAATTCACATCAAAATCGAACTAATGTCCAGAACAACCACCACCCTCATCAACATCAACCAATTTTGCTAGTTTTTCTTCATATTCTTCTTATGATTTTTTTTATATATATTATTTTCACTCATATGATTCTGGCATTTTCATTGTAAGCAAGCCAAAATGGAGAATGGTTGTTAAATTTAACCAAAGTTTCTTTAGAAATCAATAAAATTGAAGTCATGAAAATCTGAAAGGAGACAATACCACGTTTGAGAAGAAGAAGAAGAAGAAGAGGAAAGAGAATATTTTGGGAGAAAAGGTGAGCCAAAGAAAGAGTAAGTCACTGGCCACAAAACTCACCACAAAAAAATGTGGTTAAATTTAAGCTATCATTTGTATGATGCCTTTTTTTGAAGTTGTCCTGCCTTTTTTTTTTTTTGGCATTTCCTTTTTTGGTTCCAAGTTTTTTTCTTCCCCCGATCGCAGTCAAATGTACAGAATACACTGTTTGTTCATAAATAAGTGATTGTTATTTTTATACCAAGGCACCCATTTAATATTTTTCAAAAAATCTTAAATGTACCATCTTTCTCGTTTTTAAAGTTAAAAGCAGATAAAGTGAAAGCTACCATTTTACCAATTAAAAGGACTTCGGAAAAGCTTTACTTAACAGTGCCTAAACCAGTAGTAGACATTAGTCTTGAAAAAGATTTGTGCATTTTGTCACTGTCATGTGTTTTGGGGAGGGAGATCCCCTACAATACACATTCTCTTCAATTTCCTTCTTGGCATAACACCTATTATGCATTTAAGTGGGACCAATTGTGTACAAGTGGGTCCCTCTCTCATTAATAGTACATGATCTGCCAAGAAAGAAATGGAAGAGAGAATGTATTGGAGGGGAGCGTGATTGTGTTTTGGAGGGAAAGAGAGAGAGAGAGAATTATTTATATTATAGTCGGTATATGTGCACTGATGTGTGTGTGTGTGTGTGTGTGAGAGAGAGAGAGAGAGAGAGAGAGAGAGAGAGAGAGAGAGAGAGAGAGAGAGAGAGAGAGAATTACTCATATTATAGTCAGTATACGTGAACTGATATTGGTAGTTCGTTTAAGATTGAGGCATGGAGATTGTGGTGGTTGTGTTTGTTTTTGTGATTTGGTGTTGTTGAGGCTGTTGCTAGAACGATGGTAGGTGGCTGGGTTGATGCTTGTAGAGATCATGGTTGTGGCACGGAAGCTATGTTGATTGATTTTCTGTCCCTAAAAATAGCTGCTAAGCTAATCATTTGAATGCACTCCGACAGGTATGTAGAGATCCTAGATGGGGAAGATGCTATGAGAGTTTCAGTGAAGACACTGAAATTGTCCAAAAGATGACGTCCCTGGTTACGGGTTTGCAGGGACAGCCACCCCCAGGACATCCAAAGAGTTACCCTTTTGTAGCTGGAAGGTAGAGGTTACATTGCATATTTTCTATTTTTGCTTCTTTCATGAATAAACTGTTGTACCTTCAACTATTTAACAAGATCCTACAAATTTGTATAAGTTGTCCTTTTCAGATCCTGTAACAATAAGAAAATTAAATCAAGAAAGACAAACCGTTTGGTGGGGAAAACAGAAAAGAATTTGTGCTTAGATTTGAAATTTTTCACCGCTACAAAATGGGGTTCAAACTAATGTGCTGGAGCTCACTTTAACCCCCCATAAGTGTCTGGCTTACTTTTGATTCTGTTGCTTTTCCTATCACTTCAGATCCTTCAATTTCTAGTATCTTAAAATAATTGGTTGTGTACATTGCAGCTCATTTATCACTCATCCCATTGTTCCTATTCCCATGAATGAAATCTGCACTAATCTTTGATGTTTTGGCAGTTAATTTTCTTGCTTTATATCATAGGAATTGATTGCTTTTTATTTGCATCTTCAATTCCAGAAACAATGTTGTTGCATGTGCAAAGCACTTTGTTGGAGATGGGGGTACTGACGAAGGTACAAATGAGGGGAATACAATATCATCATATGATGATTTAGAGAGAATCCATATGGCACCTTATCCCAACTGTATTTCTCAGGGAGTTTGCACTATAATGGCCTCCTACTCCAGCTGGAATGGAAGCAAACTTCACACTAACCAATTTCTCCTCACAAAAGTTTTGAAAGAAAAGCTGGAATTTAAGGTATACGGGATATTATACAAAACCTAAAATGATATGTGCAAAGTACGAACATACTGTCAACAGTTCAATATATGTTTGGTCCTAAAGTTGGTATCATGTTGCATGTATACCATGCAGTTTTCTCGTGTGTTGACTGTTGGATAGGACATTGTGATATTGGTAACCAAATACACTTACATTCAGTTGGTTTTTTGAGATTGTAAGTGGTTTAATACTATTGTGAGTACAATTCAATAGCTCTCAGGGAAACATTCTGTTGCAGGGTTTTGTTATTTCTGACATGGAAGCACTTGATCGCCTTTCCCATCCTTACGGGTCGAACTACAGAAACTGTGTTTTGTCAACCATCAATGCAGGAATTGATATGGTACAATCCACTTACCTTCAGTTGGTATTTTGCCGCAAAAGTCATGCCTCTTATCTTATTTGCTGAGAAAATTTGCAGGTGATGGTGCCATTTCGATATAAATTGTTTCTGGAGGATTTGACATATTTGGTGGAATCAGGGGAGATACCAATGACAAGGATTGATGATGCTGTTGAACGGATTCTGAGGGTGAAATTTGTAGCTGGCCTTTTTGAATATCCTCTAAGTGATAGATCTTTACTAGATACTGTTGGTTGCCAGGTGAGCTTGGTAAACTCAGTACGCTACTGGTTTAACTAAAACGTACATCATGGTCTTTGTGCACAAATAGATGGCCCAAATCTCTCACCAAGCTGAATGAGTTCAGCTTGTAGTTCATTTTTTTTATGGTTTTCAAACAACTATTTGTTTTTATCATTTAATTTCCGCAACCTGTCACCATTACTGAACATCTCAATATGTTATTGTGTTCTTATAAACCATGAATTTAATCTAAGATAAATAGTTTGAGCTTTCAAAGTAGATAGTTTTGTAATTGTCATTTCACTAATGTGCCATTAAAAGGTGGAAACACTTTTGGTACCCACTTTTTCTCTTTCATTCCTATATTGGGTTGCAGAATCAGCTCCTGGATTTCTAGTATTGCTCACCATACACCTTTAGTCATGTGGTTCTCATATGAGTGTTTGATTGCCTCAGCCCTTAGCTTCCTTACTATCATTAGCTCATGGCCAACTAGAGTCCTGACTTTAGATACTGTTTTACCTTTATGATATTTCTTCAGCTGCATAGAGAACTAGCTCGTGAGGCAGTTCGAAAGTCCTTGGTTCTGCTAAAGAATGGGAAAGATCAAGAGAAACCATTTCTTCCATTAGCCAGGAATGCTAAAAGAATTCTTGTTGCTGGAACACATGCTGACAATCTTGGATATCAGTGTGGAGGTTGGACAGCTACTTGGCAAGGAACCAGCGGCAATATTACAATTGGTATGGTATCTGAATCCACTCTCTCTGTCTCCCCCCCTTTTTTTTTTCCTCCTCTCACATACACACCAAAGAAAAAGAGAAGGGTGAAAAAACAAAAATCACCTTTCTATTTACTTGGTTATTCATACTCTGTTAAATTCATGGAACATTAGACGCGACACATTTTTCATGTTAGGCACAACCATTTTGGATGCTATTAAAGCAGCAGTAGGGGACAAATCAGAAGTGATACATGAGCCAAATCCATCACCAGAAACCTTTGCTGGGCAAGATTTGTCATTGGCCATTGTAGTGGTGGGTGAAGATCCATATGCTGAAAACGATGGTGATAGTTCAGAGCTATTAATCCCCTTTAATGGAACTGAATTGATAAGCTCAGTTGCCGATAGAGTTCCAACATTGGTGATTCTCATCTCTGGAAGGCCCTTAGTCATAGAGCCCTGGCTCTTGGAAAAGATAGATGCTCTGGTTGCTGCTTGGTTGCCTGGCAGTGAAGGAAGGGGTATTACTGATGTTATTTTTGGAGAATATGAATTCGAAGGACGACTCCCCATGACGTGGTTTAAGAGGGTGGATCAACTGCCTATGCATGTTGGAGAGAACTCATATGATCCTCTATTTCCCTTGGGCTTTGGATTGGTGAGTAGTAAGTAGATGTGTCTGAGTTTTACTTCTTCTGTTGTAATAAAGGGCAGTCCAATGCGCAATGTTCTAGCCACTGTGAGGTATACGAAGAGTCAGATGTATTCAGCCTTCTTCTTCACTAAGGCAAAGATTATTCAGGATCAAAGGCATATTTGTGTGGTCATATGTTTTATCTAATGTTCCTGCTGTTAGTTTGGCCGATCCGGTGAAAAAAATCTGAATCTCTTCCAATATATTTTTTCTTAAAATAGCAAACCCAACTAGCTTTAACCAAATTCAATCCAATCGTATGTTTGGTAAACAATATAAAGGTGGGATCCATGGATTTATCATAATTATAACCATACATTTGTTTTTCAAATGATTATATTGCCCATTGACCAATCTAATTTATCCTTATGTTTGTTTAATTATAGAGGAGTAATTGGAGGGGGGGTTTGGGATGTGATTTGGTAGATAGGATATTTTATTAGGAATAGAAGGATTATTTGACATAGTTAACCTAGGCTGACATATATGAACGACTCCTTAGGTTTGCCCAATCCCATATATATGGGTTTAATATTCCGAACCATTTACGGTCGGGATTATAATCCGGCTTTCAAAATAGAAACCAAACATGAGTTTTATTGGTTCATTGGACCTTTTTCCGTAAACCTATCACACCAAAATCCCCCTAACCCATCAAACAAACAGCCCCTCAAGGTAAGCTAGGTGTGGGCACTTTCGCTTGAATCGTGGTGCACACCTATTATGGTATGCATCGGCAAAAAGCCTGTGGGCCAAAATGAACCAAAAGCATACCAGTCTGTTGGTCCATGGGTTGGCCCGGACTATCATGTATTATATAACTCCATGGGTAGCTTGTCAGCCCATCATGTAAGGTCCATGGGTCATGGTTTCTTCTAGCCTATTACTCCAATGAACTGGTTTGGGTTGGTGGGGGGATCGGGTAGGGTCGACCCCTTGCCGACGAAACTTAGGCCCCTTTCTCATCCATTATTTTCTCTTTTCTAAAGATGCCATGAGAAATGATTTATTTCACTTGACAGTATAAATTTCCATTGCCCAATTTGTCTTGATTGACAGAATAGAGAGATTACGTGCATCTTCTACTTTTCATTCCTCCTATAATTTTTTTTTATCTTTATATGCAATAAGAGCCCCCACAAGAGATCATTCGCATATCTCTGTGGGCCAATTAGCCATGTAAATCATCAATCTGCTTTTAAACATGTCTTCTTAGCCTTGAATTAGAGCATCACTTGTAACCAATAACATGGTCTCTTGTTTGATTCGTTAAGATTATTACCAAGAAAAAAGAATCAGAATATTGTCTAAAATTAGAGACGAAAACGATCAAATAACCGAAAGTTTTCAAGTCCAGATATTAATGTGGTTGTAAATAGTTGAGGGACAGGATGAAATTAGAATAAAGTGGACATGGTGCTTTCCTATGCTGCAACTTGCAGATATGCTGCTCTTTTTGTGAAAGTGGTTAGTTTTATCATTTACTATACAAAAATTACCTATAATTACCATATTCTTCATGCTATAATCTCTCCGTGTATGCTTTTGACTGTGCCCACATGGATTTGAAACGCGTAATCTAAGAAAAATGCAAAAAGTTCACACTTATTAGTAGTTCATACACTCTTCACCAAGCGATGTGTGACAAGATACGTGGACTTCAAACCCTCATCGCTCATTAATTTTGGCCACAAGTCTCGGAGGTCTTATTAATTAAGAAAGGAAGGTATAGAGTGTTTGGGTTTCTCATGGATGCTGCTGCAGAAACAACAGTGCTAATTGGAAGAATTACAGTAAGTTCATTTAGGAATTTGGCGATGGTGGAGGGGAGAGAGAGAGAGAGAGACTAACATAGTGTGTTTGTTTTGTGACTTGCATCTAACTGTACATAACATCTTGTAATTTATCATATGCATTGTCTATTTGTCTTACTAGATTACAAATAATTAGTACAAATCAAAAGCAATGATTAGGAAAAAAAAAAGATTCTTGTTCTTAATAATAATTGCTGGAAATGTAAAGGTCAATAAAAACTAAGACAATCATTAGGAAATTGAATAGGGGCTCTTTCTGCCAAATGAAAGGCTGGGTGGTTTGTCTCCATTAACAGGGTCATAACAAAAGATCCATATTAGAGAACAGTGAAAAGTTTTTGATTATCTTTATTTGGTTGGTAGGGTACCCTTAAAATCACAAAGCTCATGATGTTCTTATGGACTGTCACAGGAAACAGTACCACGGAAGTGCAACAGTCACACCACCATCAACAGCAGAATCTTTACAGAACTTTTTTTTTTGGTAAGTTTAATTTATAGAGATCTAGATTCCCTTAATACACGTTTTTTCAATTTCTGTTCAATTAGTATATCACCCGTTGTGTTTTATTCAATTCTTTTATATTTTTGTTCCCGCTAATACTTATAACGAACTTTGAATGACTTTTTTTAGGTCCAACTCCATCAATTTTCGTCTAGAAAATTCTTATTTATTCGTCAACAATTGATCTAGCTCTTGAAAGATATAATATTCTTGATTTTTGTAGGTGGTTCACTTGTATAGAGTTAGTTCCATTTGAATTCATAACTCGTAATCTACTATTGGGAGATATTTAGAAGAGTTGTACTCAAAAAGATCCAAATCCACCCAGAAAAACCCCAAAAGACATATATGTAAACGGTGCAATCTAACATGCATCTTATTTTGTACGACATATCGTTTTAATTTAGTAAAATAATCAATGCTCCTAAACATAGGATCTTCTTTCTCAGAAGGATTGTTTGAGAAAGATGTTAAAAAGGAGAGAAAAAGCAAGAGGGCTTTGAATCATATGATGCCTCAATGAGTGGAATGTAGACTCATATTCGACTAAAGTTAGCAAGCCAAGCATGGTCAACCGGGCAAATTTTTGTGGGTTATCAATATGTTATTAAAGGATTATAGTTAAAAGGAAGCAATCAAATTGTTAAATTAAAAGAGAATGCTTTCTGACTCGGCCAATTTGAAGTGAACATCCAATAACCTGCTCTCTTAGTTCAAACTGATTGGTTTTCAAGCTTATTATCTTTGAGATGTCAGGTTCAAATCTCGCAAAAGACGAGTACGTGTATTAAAAAACACATGGTTGGGACGGTCAGTTATCAAAAAAAACAATAGTTACAGGCAATTATACGGTATGTTCTGCTTCCTTTAAACCAGTGTTTTTCACTCCTGAAACCACCGCATTCCTGATATACATTCCAATGTGCTTCGCGGGAATTTGGATAACCTCATACAGAGTATATATTCAGGGTAGAAAGCCTCAAAAGTCCACAATAGAACCACTGAAAAATCAAAATGAAAAGAGAACCCATATTGAGAATGTTCCATTTCAATTTGGCAGCATAGAATTTGAACTTCCTAGCAACAATAATCCAACATCCTTCCAGTTCAATTACTATCTGGTAATTCAAAGCCAAATATATTCGCAAAAAGGACCCGAAAATTGCAGAAACACAGCTGTGGTACAGGACTGAAATGAGACATGGCCTTCCAAGCCATTGAGAGTTTACAGGATAATAATATCATCCATGAGGATAGTGCTGCGCAGGCTGCACTTGAAAAAACAAATTCTGAGGTCTTTCATAAGGTTCATGTAAAGCAACTCTGTGAAGATTTTGACCCTGCATTTTAATCCCACCATGTGAATCAACTCCATAATGTGACATGAACATATTCCCATGTGTTAGGTTAAAACCATTTTGCTGATCCCATTGAAAAGGTATGGTGGGCATGGAAGTAGAATTCGGCTGCTGGGAAAGCACAGAAGATTGCTCCGGTGAAGGAGGTTTTTTACTGTCTAGCAAAGGCGTTTGTTTCTCGTTGAGATTAACAGTTGTTATATCATGTATGCTTGCTCTTCTCTTATCTTTCCCACCCGAAAGCTGCCTGATGAAGTACTTCTGGGCATGGCTAGCAACTTGAGTCGGAGTTCTAGTAATCACATAATTGCGGGAGATATTTCTCCAGTCACCTTTTCCATACTTTTTAAGCCCCAACAAGAACAGTCTGAGATAAAATATCCAAAACCCATGTCAAAAAAATAATGTGAATGCTGATAGTGAACAAGGAAATCAATAGAACAAACCTCCTTAGCAGAATACAAGAAAATCATCTAATAGAGAAAATAACCTAACCAGGAGATATGTTTTTGATATGAAATAAGCACAGTTCTTGCTGTAGGTACACATATTTAGCTTATGATTATTTATCATTTGATGGGAAAAATGCACCCATCTTGTATTTAATTACAGATCATCATGCTTTCTTACAATCGCATATCCATTTAAAGAAATTTTAGTTTCATGCCATACCATAAGGAAATTTCAGGATTGAGAAATTTTGTATAAAGAGACAATAAATGGGTAGATCCATGCCACAAAGGGTACATCTTTTTTCTTATATCTCTTCATGCATAAAGCTCTCAATATTTATAGAGAGTAACAACTAAGCTCTCAATATGTATAGACAGTGACAACTATAAGCTCTCAAAAATCATGCAAATTACAACAATCAAGGAATCACAAAATCTTTCTAATGGAGATTGAGACTGACTTGGTGAACTCATATCTTCAACAAATATCATCATACACTAAAGCACATAAAAGAACATGAATTCAAATTGAAAACTTACTTATGCTCTTCTTCTGTCCATGGAACACCCTTCTTTCTCTCTTGCTCCAAAGACCGATTCGACGAAGATCTCTTCCCCACAGGACCATATGTTTGCTTGAATCCATCAAAACCATGACTGTTTCCCCACTCCAAGGTAAAAGGGGAGGTACCATATCCAGGAATTGGAACTAACCCTGCTTCTATACTACTAACATCATCCTCCAATTCTTTATATTGCTTCATTACATCCCCCACAGTCTTCCCCGGAACCATTGCCGCGATTTTTTGCCATCGATCGGGCGTGTCATTATCAAATAATGCAAGAGCATTTTCAAACTTTTTGTTCTCTTCAGGTGTCCATATTGTGCTCTTGCTGTCTTCAAGCAACCACCTTGAGCTCGAAAGAGAAGAGGCCGGCGACAGAATCTCCATACCCCACCTCATAAAAATTGTACTCCTTCAAAAACCCAGATAGAGTTTATATAATTAGGGTTTCTGCATCAGTGAATTGGCTCAAAGCTCTGGAATTTGATGAAACAGAGGAAAAACAGAGCAAGTGGGAGAGGGAACCCAGAAAAGGATTGAAGAGAGGTAGAAGTTTCACAATACAATGCAAGTGTTAAATCAACAAGCATTTGTGAGGAATCAGAATACCCCCCGAGGAATCTAAAAAAGACCCAACTTTTCAGAACCCAAAAAAATCTCAAACAGTGACAAAACAAAAAAAAGTAAAATTAAAATTTAACCATCTCCCTAAAATAAAACCCTAGAAGCCATCATTAAGATCTGAACCCACTGAACTAACATAAGGACAAAAGAGCCAAAATCCAGGAAAAAAAAAAATCAAAGAAAATGAAACTGATACTGTTGTAGAACTTGAACAGAGGAGAGGTTGCAAGTGAGTGCTAGTACTAGCTTTCTTCAACTTTCGCCTCTTGATGTCTCAATTATGAAAGAGAGAAAGAGAGAGAGAGAAAGAGAAAGGCTGAAAAAAAAGGCGAAAGAAGACACTAAATGAAGAACCTGGAGACACCAAAATCTGGAAAACGGAAACCCAAGCGAAAAAAAACTGTAAGGGATTCTGAATTCTGACGAACTAACTGGGTCTCGGAAAGAAAAAGAGAGAAAGGTTTGTGCTTTTGTGCTTTCTTCCTTTTTTTCCTTGATGTATGAGCAACAAAGAAAAGAGAAGAAAGCAGGAAAAAGATGATGAGAACGGAGGAAAAAGCAAAGTAGCAAGCTTCACGGAATGAATCTAAATTTGCTAAAATCCTTGGAGAGAGAAAGAGAAAGAGATCTACACTACACAGAGCAAAAGCAGAGAGGAGAGAGAGAAGAGCAGAGAGAGAGGCTGAAGGTGGTGGGTTGTGATTGGATGGGATGATGTCTGTGGATACTGCAACTTATAAAAATGTTATTTGTAATTATAATATATATAGATTACTCCGGAAAGTAAAGGTAACATTATTTCTAATAATAATTTTTAGATAATGAAACAAGTTTGGGGAGGCACCTCCTCATGAGAGGACTCGTCGAGACATCTTGAAAAATCACCACGGAAATTTCATAACTGTCTTCTGTTCTACTTTACCCGAATTTCTATTGAAGTTAACCAATAATGAGATTCATAATTAAAAGTAATTTTGATTCTTTAACTGCTTAAACCAAAAAACAGGTTGGGACCAACGGCTAGCCGCCAAACTGACGGTAATGTTACGGGTCAATTACAGGGATATGTTAATGTTACGGGTCCACAACCTCCATTCCAAAAACATCTCATTGGGCAGCTTTCCCACATAATTGTTCTGCTTACAATCCCATGTATTGATCCCTACACACACAGAATGGTCCTACCTCGTGCTACTCATTGAGTTCTGTTCCTTTCACCTATAATCAACACGAATTCTAACCCCTTTTTTTTTTTTTGGTTCATAGTGTTTAGACTCACGTTGGCTATTCTTTTAAACTTAAAAGTTAATAACTGTGAGTTGAACTAGGTTAGAATATATCCCTAAAGATTAGGATGACTAACTTTTAAGAAGTGTTCAAAGAAATTGAACTTGAAACTTCTAAATTACTAAAAATCAAGCTCAATCACTGGATCACTCCTAAAGATTATCCAAATTCAAACTTTTTTGAGCTCGTTTGGTAAGGGAATTAAATATTAAATTGTACTATTTTTTATTTAATCGGACCTAATACTTTATTTGGTAAATAAATTTAATACCATATTAATTTTAAAAACGTACACTAATCATATATTTTTTGTACGATAGACTAGTATTATTGAGGTATTTTAATATCACCAAGAGAAATAGTATTATAATTCAACTTAAATGTATTATTCTATACATTTACTATTATAACCGTCAACTGATAAAATTAAGTTGTCATCAATGTAACAAACATTAATTAAGGATATTTTATTAATTCAATATTAATACGATAAAATAATTCTCTAATCAAACAACCGATTGGATTAAATAACTATTATCCAACATTTATGTTTATATTGTCAAACACTTACGTATTATTCTAATACTCTATTTAATCTTTTTTTTGTCATTCTAATAGTATTAGACTGAATTACTTTATCTCATCTATCCATTTCTAATACGACAATCATGGGTCTCATTGTAGCATTAAATGAATTCATTATGAGTCTTAATAGAATTAAAATGATTGCCAACACTATCAATGCTACTAACCTTTTTTAATGGAACATCTTCCTTAAGGTAGGGAGAAAAAAGGGTTAATTGCATTGGAGATCTCTAAAGTATATAGTTTATCTCATTTTGGTCCCTAATGTTTTCAATTGTATCATTTTGGTCTCTAAAGTATTGAATATGTTTTTATATGGTCCCTCTTGCAGACAGTGTCCAGATTGCTAACGATTTTTTATCATAAATTTGTCACATGATCCTTAAATATGGACAAAAAAATAATTTGAATAACTCTTGACCAAATTTATACTCAAATGTTGGTTAAATATCTACCTAAATTACACAGTTTTGATTATGAGTTATCTAATTTTTGGTCAAAAGATATAATATTACACTTTTTTTTTTGTCAAGAGTGGTGGGTGGTAGTGATGGTGATGAGAGACGGTGGTGGGTGGCGACAACCGTGGTTATAGTGGAAGTCATGGTGACAATGGTGGTGCTGGTGGTGGATTTTTTGTGACGATTGTGATAATGACAGTCATGGGTGACGGCGGTGGGTGGTTGTGGGTGACGGTGATGGTGGTTGGCAGTGGTGGTGGTGGGGCGACGACGGTGGTGGGCGACGACAGGTACTTCTGGACGACAGTGTGATGAGTTGTGGTAAATAGTGGTGATGGTGGTGATAAGTGTGGTGGGGGTGAGTGACATTGGATGGCGACAGTGGTGGGCGATGACGATTGGTGGTGGTTGGTGGTGGTAAGTTTGATGGGGGTGGGTGACAATGACTGGAGGTGATGGTGGGCAATGATGGATGGTGGTGGGTTGTGATAGTGGGCGGCGATGGGTGGTGGTGAGCAACAATGGTAGTGGTGGGTGTTGACGATGGACGGCGGTGATAATGGTAATAAATATAAGAATAAGATGAAAATTATGGTGGGTGGTGGCGGTGAACGACGATAATAGCAATCGGTGGTGGGGCAGTGGAGGCGACGGGGGGTGGTAGTGGAGGTGTTGTTGGTGATGGTGGTGATAAGGTGGCGGTAACGGTGGTGGTGGTGGTGGTGGTGGGGTGGCGGTGGTAGTGGTGGTGGCAACTATAGGTGATGGTGGTAGGGCAGTGGGGGTGATAGTGGTGGAGCAGTTCCAAATACTATTTTTTTTAAAGTATTCATAAGTAGTTATAAGTTCTAAAAGTACTTTTAAAAAGTCACTCCAAACATACTCTTAAATGCTTATTTTCCATATTAAATTTGAGGTGTTAATATTAGCTGTCGGATTAATTTTAGAGTAAAATTTAAAGAGATCTCAACTGCGAAAAACAAATGTCATTTTGTTTATCTTTTGAGATTTAAATTGTATTGTACTTTATTATATAGACTAGTTATTGTCTGTACCTGAAGGCGCAGTGTAATAAAAAATGATAAACAATAAACATATTTTTATTCATATCCAAAATCAAATCACAAACATAGAGAAGAGATAAATGAATTTAAGCATCGGTTGTAATGGGGGTGAGAAGTGGTGGTGGTGGGAGACGGTGATGGTTGTGGTGGGTGGCAATGATCGTGGTGGCGGTGGCGACGGTGGTGGTGGTGGTGATGATGGCAACGGCGGTGTTGGTGGCGGCTGTGGCGGCGACGGCGGTGGTGGTGGCGGCGATGGTGGTGGCGGCAGCGATGGCGATGGCGACAGTGGTGGTGGTGGTGGTGGGGGGTGACGGCGACGGTGGTGGTGGTAGTGGCAATGGTGGTGGTGACGGCGACGACGATGACGGTGGTGGTGGTGGCGATGGCGATGGCAGCGGTGGCGGTGGCGGTGGTGGTGGCGGTGACGGCGATGACGGTAGTGGTGGTGATGGTGGCGGTGGCGGCAGCGGTGGTGGTGGTGGCGGCGACGGTGGCAGTGGTGGTGGTGGTGGCGGTGGCAGTGGTGACAGTGGTGGCGGTGGTAGTGGTGGTAGAGGTAGTGGTGGTGGTAGAGGTAATGGTGATGAGGTGGTTTCAAACACTATTTTTTTTTTTAAAGTACTTATGAGAAATAATTTTTAGAAGTACTTTTAAAAAGTCACTCCAAACACACCTTTAGGAGCCTATTTTTTCTATTAAATTTAGGGTGTTAATATTAGCCGTTAGATTAACTTTAAAATAAAATTTAAAGCAATCTGAACCGCGAAAAGCAAAAGTCATTTTATTTATCTTTTGAAATTTGAATTGTAAGCTACTTTATTATATAGACTAGTTATTGCCAGTGTCTGAAGGCACAATATAATAAAAATGATAAACAATAAATATATTTGTATTCATATCCAAAATCAAAGAGATAAAGGAATTTAAGTATCTGTTTGTAGTGGGGGTGAGAGGTGGTGGTGGTAAGGAGACGGTGATGGTTGTGGTGGGTGACAATGAACGTGGTGGCGGTGATGGCGGCGGCGATGGTGGTGGTGGTGACGGTGGAGACGGTGGTGACGGTGGTGATGGTGGCGACAGTGGTGGTGGTGATGGTGATGGTGACGGTGGTGGCGGCGGCGGTGGTGGCGACGGCGGTGGTAGTGGCGGCGGCGACAGTGGCGGCGACGACGGTGGTAGTGGCGGCGGCGGCGGTGGTGGTGGTGGCGGCGACGGCGGTGGTGGTTGTGGGGGTGGTGGTGGCGGCAACGACGGCTGCAGTGGCGGTGGTGGTGGTGGCGGCGACGGTGGTGGTGGTAGAGGTAGTGGTGTGGCGGTTTCAAACACTATTTTTTTTTTTAAAGTACTTATGAGAAATAATTTCTAGAAGTAATTTTAAAAAATCACTCCAAACATACCTTTTGAGACTATTTTTCCTATTAAATTTAGGGTGTTAATATTAACCGTTAGATTAATTTTAAAGTAAAATTTAAAGCGATCTCAACCGCGAATAGCAAAAGTCATTTTATTTATCTTTTGAGATTTGAATTGTAAGCTACTTTATTATATAGACTAGTTATTGTCTGTGCCTGAAGACACAGAGTAAAAAAAAATAGTAAACAATAAACGTATTTGTATTTATATCCAAAATCAAATCACAAACATAGAGGAGAGATAAATGAATTTAAGTATTGGTTGTAGTGCGGGTGAGAGGTGGTGGTGGTAGGAGACGGTGATGGTTGTGGTGGGTGGCAATGATCTTGGTGGCGGCGATGGTGGTGGTGGCGGCGGGGGTGGTGGCGGTGGTGGTGGTGCTGGCGGTGGCGGCAGCGACGGCGGTGGTGACGGCGATAATGGTGGTGGTGGCTGCGATGGTGGTGGCAGTGGAGGTGGTGGTGGCGACGACGACGGTGGCAACGACGACAGTGGCGGCGGCGGCGGTGGTGATGGTGGCGACGATGGTGGTGAAGGAGGCGGCGATGGTGGTGGTAGAGGTAGTGGTGGGGCGGTTTCAAACACTATTTTTTTTTTTTAAATACTTATGAGAAATAATTTTTAGAAGTACTTTTAAAAAGTCACTCCAAACACACTCTTAGGGATCTATTTTTCCTATTAAATTTAGGGTGTTAATATTAGCCGTTAGATTAACTTTAAAGTAAAATTTAAAGCGATCTGAACCGCGAAAAGCAAAAGTCATTTTGTTTTTCTTTTAAAATTTGAATTGTAAGTTACTTTATTATATAGACTAGTTATTGTCTGTACCTGAAGGCACAGAGTAATAAAAAATAATAAACAATAAACATATTTGTATTCATATCCAAAATCAAATCACAAACATAGAGGAAAAATAAATGAATTTAAGTATTGATTGTAGTAGGGGTGAGAGATGGTGGTGGTAGGAGACGGTGATGGTTGTGGTGGGTGGCAACGGTGGTGATGGTGGTGGCGACGGCGGTGGTGGTGGTGATGGCGACGGTGGTGGTGGCGGTGAGGGTGGCGGCGGTGGTGGTGGTGGCAGTGGCGATGGTGGTGGTAATGGCGATGGCGGCAATGGTGGTGGTGATGGCAGCAGCGGCGGTGGCGAGGGTGGTGGTGGTGGTAGTGGCGGCGACGGCGGTGGTGGTGGCAGTGGTGGCGGAGACAGCGACAACAATGGTGGTGGTGGTAGAGGTAGTGGTGGGGCGGTTTTAAACACTATTTTTTTTTTTTAAAGTACTTATGAAAAATAATTTCTAGAAGTATTTTTAAAAAATCATTTCAAACACACCCTTAAGGGCCTATTTTTCCTATTAAATTTAGGGTGTTAATATTAGCCGTTAGATTAACTTTAAAGTAAAATTTAAAGTGATCTGAACTACGAAAAACAAAAGTCATTTTGTTTATATTTTGAAATTTGAATTGTAAGCTACTTTATTATATAGACTAGTTTTTGTCTGTGCCTAAAAGTACAGAGTAATAAAAAATGATAAACAATAAGTATATTTGTATTCATATTCAAAATCAAATCACAAACATAGATGTGAGATAAATGAATTTAAGCATCGGTTGTAGTGGAGGTGAGAGGTGGTGGTGGTTGAAGACGGTGATGGTTGTGGTGGGTGGCAATGACCGTGGTGGCGGTGGTGGTGGTGGCGACGGCGGTGACGGCGGCGACGGCGGTGGCGGTGGCGACGGTGGTGGCGACGGCGGCAGTGGTGGTGGCGACGGGAGTGGTGGTGGTGGTGGCGGCGGCGGCGGCGGCGGCGGCGGCGGTAGTGGTGGTGGTGGCGGCGGCGGTAGTGGTGGTGGTAGTGGTGGGGTGGTTTCAAACACTATTTTTTTTTTTAAAGTACTTATGATAAATAATTTCTAGAAGTACTTTTAAAAAATCACTTCAAACACACCCTTAGAGGCTTATTTTTCCTATTAAATTTAGGTTTTTAATATTAGCCGTTAGATTAACTTTAAAGTAAAATTTAAAGTGATCTGAACCGCGAAAAGCAAAAGTCATTTTGTTTATCTTTTGAAATTTGAATTGTAAGCTACTTTATTATATTACTAGTTATTGCCTGTGCCTGAAGGCACAGAGTAATAAAAAATGATAAACAATAAACATATTTGTATTCATATCCAAAATCAAATCACAAACATAAAAGAGAGATAAATGAATTTAAGTATCGATTATAGTGGAGTGAGAGGTGGTGGTGGTAGGAGACGGTGATGGTTGTGGTAGGTGGCAATGACCGTGGTGGCGGTGATGGCGGCGAGGGCGACGACGGTGGTGGTGGTGGTGGCAGCGGCGATGGTGGTGGCGGAGGCGATGGTGGTAGAGGTAATGGTGAGACTGTTTCAAACATTATTATTTTTTTTAAAATACTTATGATAAATAATTTCTAGAAGTACTTTTAAAAAATCACTCCAAACACACATTTAAGGGCCTATTTTTTCTATTAAATTTAGGGTGTTAATATTAGCCGTTAGATTTACTTTAAAGTAAAATTTAAAGCGATCTCAACCGCGAATAGCAAAAATCATTTTGTTTATCTTTTGAAATTTGAATTGTAAGCTACTTTATTATATAGATATTGATATTCAATACTTTAGAGATCAAAATAATGTAATTAAAATATTAGAGATTAAAATGAGACAAATCTCATATTTTAGAGACTTCTCCTATAATTTAACCCAAGAAAAAAATCATTTTTTTTTTAAACTTCTATAAGCCGTAAGCCCCAACCCCAATGAATTGGCCAGTACATTTACGCTCATGTCATGGCGAGTGAGAGTTAAAAGTTAAAAACAATTCGCTCTCTAACCTTTCAACCAATGCAAAACAAAGGGGTCGGCAGTTCCCTTCTGATGTGACTAACTACTCTCGCTGCTTTTGTCCTGTCCTTCCCTTTTTGCCCTCTCATTGTATTTTATTTCCCAATAGATATCCCAAGTTTAAGCTAGACTAACTTGGTAAAATATATAAGCCTTTGGGTTGTGTGTGTGTCTATAAGTCTTCACCTGGGTTCCACTTTTAAGTGGAAAACTGGTGTTTGACTTTGCATGTGTGTGGTTATTCAAAAAAAAAAAACTTGGTAAAATATATAAATTAATCTTAAGGGGTAGCTTAGTGGAGATAAAAATGAGTTGTAAATCAAAATTCTTAGTTTCTATAGAAAAAATTTATATTTGATCAAGTCAGAGAAGATTTTAGTCGAAATGCGTATGAATTGACTTAGACACCCTCGACTGTAATATAAAACAAATTCTTAATTAAAGTAGCCTAAATTTTACCAACTCACGTCAATTGTCTGGTTAATAAATTTTATTAAATAAGTTGATTATTGATAATTATTAACATTGTGCAATCTTAATTGGTAGCTGACACCATATTTCATTGATTGCGTGGTGTCATTTTTATATTAAATATTTTATCATTGTAAAAACTTTTTTTTCAAAGAAAAACCGTGGCAAACGTATGGTTACATTGAAAATACAAAATACGCCTAATCATACATAATCAACACATAGAAAATTAGCTAAAATATTTTTCTATAAAAGTTAAATTCAAAATATGAACAAAAGAATCCCTTATATCTTCTTATTCAAACTAGGTTATTTGGGGATTTTGGTCGGGGCCTCCCAACTTTAGTCTTAAAACCAAAGCCTATTAAGTGCAATTTCAAACCATTAGAGGATTCTCTACATAAGTTTATGATATCGAAATTTAATTTTTTTAATATTATCTTAAATAGTATTTTAGATCATAAATTTTACTTTTGAGTTACTTATATTTGAAACCGTATACATAATGAAATAAAATTTTGTAGTGTGGCTTTGTTATTTTCAAAAAATAAATATGATGTTGTGTAGTGTACAATTGGACAGGGCGATGATTATTTAGGGTTAGGAAATCACTAGATGATCTAGGCAGAGCTCTTAGGCTCTTCAAAATTAAACAAATGATAGAGATTGCACACATGGAGTTTATAGTAGTTCATCAGCTCGAGAGTTCGGTTAATCCACTCTTAAGGGAGTCTTTTGCTCCTAGGGAAGATTTTATTGATAACGGGGAGGTTACACAGAATATTTTGCTCAGACTAGTTGCTTGTGTCCCATTGTGAGAGATACGCCTCTTATTTATTGTCTCTTAGGACTTCGTTTGATTTCCCGGCGTAATCCTTGCACCCTATTCGTAACAGTTGCGTTTGTTATGCAGTTGTCGTGGATGGTGCTTTAGCGGTTGCAACTCTCTTGTCGGAATGTGAGACTGTTGCACTTTATGCATAACGTTTTGGTGATTACCAGACGTCATCCTTACTATTTTCTTGGTGGCATTGTCGCTAAAGAAAATTGATTTGAACACCTGTGACAGCTTGCCATGAGTTGCACAATTCGAGCTCAGACTGACCGAGCTGAACGTCTGGACTCAATTTTACCTATATTTTGAGTATCATCAAAATATATTCTAAAAGAATATTTTCTCGAAATTATTATATTATGGGTTCTCTTGTTGAATGACTAGGTAGGGCCATCACCCTTTCTTTATTGGACACCTCGATCCTCGCACCTCATCCCAGAGGACAAGTGTCCATTAATAAGCTGAGATAGTTTGACAAAATGACTCAGCTACCCCCTCCCAGGTCCATGCCGCATGTGTTCTTTCGTGGAAGGAATCGGACACATAAAAAAGACAAAATTTCCACTTGATGGAATTATTGAAGGGCAATTGAGACATTTTAATGAAGGGCCAAGGTGGCAGTGGGGTTAAGCACCATGTGGGGGTTTTTCTCATTTTTCCTTTATTTGTCATGTTATGTTTTTTTTGGGTAGATGCATGTATATAAGAAGGATGTCAATGGTTTCGTGTTATTTTTGAATTGTGTTATGTTGGTGTTAATATTTTTGTTAAATTTTATATTATATTATATTTATATTTATTTATTTATATTATTCGTTAATCATATTATTCGTATTTAATTTAATTTTAACTTATTATTATTTGTACCAATTAATCGTATTATTTTCAAAATTTGTCTCACGTTGAATTCGTGTCAGATTCATACCGATAGGTAAAATTGACACCCCTAATCATAAATGCCTATTATGGTTGGGTTCATTCTTTTCGGCCCAAATGAGGAAACAATTGTAGCACTAAAATTTGGAAATGGGTAAAATATTCCAATCCTAATTTTAACGCAAATAAAAAATATTCGGATTGAAAAATCTAAGACCCAACATGAATCCAATTTGAATTAAGAAATTCAAGTTTAATCCGAATTCTAATTTGACTTGTTCATTTCTGGAAACCAATTTAAATTCATTCTCATCGGAACTAAATTGAAACCCGAGTACTCAACCAACATTGGCATGCGATATCACTGAGCCACAACCACTAACATTAAAGTATTCACGAGGGATAAATCTCTCATAACTTAACCCCTAAAAAATTACCAAAATACAAATTCAAAACGACAGGATTTACAGTTTGTCTCTATTACTATTTAAACTGAGATATAAGTTTTCTTGTACTAATGGATATTCTGAAAGCTTAAGCCGCCATACGTGCCTTCCAATGGCACCTTCCACACAAACTTGACCACTTATTTTTTGACAAGGACATCTTCAAATTATAATTCAAATTCAAATTCAAATTTAAATAAAAAGATATTTAATTTTTATTCAAATTAAGAAATATTTGATTTTTTACTCAAGTTTTCAATGAACATATTTTATTCTCCTTCAAAAATTAAAATAATCATATTTCATTCTCCTTTAAAATTGAGTATATCCTCTTTTAAATTTGAATCCATTGAAAATTTTTGTATCAAATTAAATATTTTACCCAAATTTAAGTGAAAATTTGAGTCACGCTGAAAGATCGGCCAGTATATCTTCTCTACTCTTTTCTTTTGGTTGCATGCAAGATGTGTCTTCATATGATGAACAATGTTCATGTGAAAATGTATTGAGTGCAGCTAGTGGAATCACTTTTCTTTTTTGGTTGTATTGGGTTGTCTTACATATAGAATACTAGTTATTACCTGTGCCTGAAGGCACAAAGTAATAAAAATGGTAAACAATAAACATATTTGTATTCATATCCAAAATCAAATCACAAATATAGAGGAGAGATAAATGAATTTAAGCATCGGTTGTAGTGGGGGTGAGAGGTGGTGGGCGGTAGTGGTGGTGGTAAGAGACGGTGATGGTTGTGGTGGGTGACAATGACCGTGGTGGCGAGGGCAGCGGAGATGGTGGTGGTGGCGGCGAAGGCGGTGGTGGTGGCGGCGAAGGTGGCGACGGCGGCAGCGGCTACGACCATGATGGCCGTGGTGGCGGCGACGGCGGTGGTGGTGGCGGTTGTGGGGGGGTGGGGTGGGGGTTGTGGCGGCGGCGGTGGTGGTGGTGGGGGTGGGGGTGGTTGTGGTGGAGGTAGTGGTGGGGCGGTTTCAAATACTATTATTTTTTTTTAAATATTCTTGAGAAATAATTTGTAAAAGTACTTTTAAAAAATTACTCCAAACACACCCTTAGGGGTCTATTTTTCCTATTAAATTTAGGGTGTTAATATTAGCCGTTAGATTAACTTTAAAGTAAAATTTAAAACGATCTGAACCGCGAATAGCAAAAGTCATTTTGTTTATCTTTTGAGATTTGAATTGTAAGCTACTTTATTATATAGATATAGTTCTAAAAACATAAAATTAAGCTAGTTTACACAATGATATATACTTTCCTTGGGGTCTGCTAATGAGTGTGATACAAGCTTAGGGGACAAAAAAATTTATTAAGTAGTCAGTAATGTCCCAAATTAGAATGTCTCAAGCATAGATTAAAAGCAAATTTGGGTTTGAGAGCTCCAATTATAATGGAAAACAGTTGCTTATAGTTAATTAATTTAAGATGACACAAGGTTCATCATTGTTGTACTTAGTAGGCAGCCATGACATAAAAATGTCCAATGACTTAGGCTGTTATCTATACTACTATAAAATGTCAACAAAAGTGAAAAATTTTTGATTGACCTAAATAGCCTTAAATAAAGAACTAATACCTCTTATATCATACCCTTTCATACTGCTCTGTTTAATTTCCTTCTAATACTAATTTATATTAAATTCATAAATTCATATATATTTGTCTATCTATCTATATCTATATCTATATTACTTCTAAAAGTATCTTACAAAGAAAAAGATTTATTTTCCTCTTCTATCCTTAAACAATTATATAAAGACAATCATATCCTATTTTTTAATTTAACTCTTAGACCATTCATATTTTAGGAATAATTATTCAATTATAAGTGTAATGAATAAATCTATATCTATATCTATACTATTCTAAAATATAACCTTTTTTTTTAACGATGTAAAATATAACTTAATGCTAACCTTATTTAATAGAATAATGAACCTTATCTAATTTGCATCCAACCTTTTTGTTTTCTTATTTTTATTTCTAAACAACAGTTTTAAATAACCTTATCATTTTTCCCACTTCTCATGCACCCCCTTACATGTCTCTTCATCTGCCTTCTTTATTCTACTTAATGTGGGGCTTCTTTTTTTCCTCTCTTTCCAATTGCCTCCCTTTCTACCTTCCGCCCAAAATTCTGTCATCTCATCTTCGGGGAAAGATCTCATAAGATACAGAGCATAAATGATCACATATTATTGGGTATTTGTTTTTTTCGTGTTCTAGATTTGATTTTTGTTTACAATTAGTGGGTTCTCATAAACACGAATTGATTTTCAACCATTATGTTGGATTTCAAAAGATTAGGACATAAGACTTGATTTGGTTTGGTTTATGTTGGATTTCAAAACTTTTTTATATCCAATTTACTCTACCAATCTCACTAATTTACTTGTCCTCCAAAATTGTGTTCATGTTTCCTTTTTTGTCTTGTTTGATTATTTTATTTATAGTTTATCGATTTTTTTTGCTTGGTTATTTTTGTAGCTTCAAGTTTACAATTAGGGGCATTGAAGTTAGACAACCGGTGGTTATGTATGCTTGGGACAAGACATTGATCGTGAGTGCTCACTACACCAACCACTGTCATAGTATTTGATTATGCGTTCAATTACTTGATGTTATTGAGATCTTTTTTGATTATGCAATGAATTTTACCTGTTCAATTACTTAATTTTCTTTAGGATCTCTTTTGATTACGCAATGGATTTTTTGGATTAGATATTGGCTACTGATTTGTCTATAATTAGTTTTCTTATGTGGGTTGAGGTTTAGATTAAACCCTATAGACATTTTAAGGCATGATGCTATTGTGATGGTATTATTTCCAACTTTTTCAGGTTTATACAATCAAGAGTTAAATTGATATTAGATATTGAATACTTTTAATTTCCTAATGATCTTCTTGAAGTCGGTACGAATATAGTATCATTGCAAGCATAATATGGTTGTTGGATATCTCTTTGATGACCTTATTCATGAGAGGGCCAATGCAACCCATGAAACAATATGGTACTTTTTTTTTTATTTTTTAGTTGTTATCGATGGAAATTTTTTAATTTTGTTATCAAGTTTTTGATGTTGTTATTATGTTTTGCGTACCCTTGTTTTATAGTTTGTTTCTGACCCATATTTTTATGTATAATGTCATCTATCACATGATTATGTCATTCTCTAATTTCTTTTGATATGATTCTATTAAACTCGGTCAATCCTAAACCAATGTTAAAGCCATGATTCTATAAATCCAACAATGAATTTCACTTTTTTTTTGGCCACTTATTGATATGAATTATGCAGTAAGAGTTGGGTGGGTCAAATTTCAAGTACCTATCCTTCTCTTTAAACTATTTTTTTCAAGTTTTGCAAGCATATCATTCTCTAATTTGTTCTATCTATTTTTTATTTAACAAATTCTTAAAGTTATTTAAAATTCATTGACAAGGAAACGGAAAAATCGTCCTTCTATCTCCCCCACAAACTTGAATATGATCTCCTTTCGAAATGGGTCCTAAAAAAGCCTAACTAATTATGTTTTCAACTAAGAGCTACTTGTTTGTGGTAAAATGATTGCATTGGTGTGTATTTGTGAGTAATATGTGCAAAATATTGAAAGACAATAATATGAGAAAAATAAACTTTGCGTAACCAAATGAGAGTTATTAGCAATACGAATTTTGTCTATTAATCATATGGAAATATTTTTTAGATCTAAAGGGAAGCAAAAATATTTCAATGTTCAAGAGGTCGAAATTGGTTGGCCCACTAAGGCTGACCACATAACCCATTGTTATTTTTCTTTGCACCCTCTCCACGTTAGTTTTCTTGAGAAATTCAAAATCAGATTTCTTATGTGCTTTAAAACTTGGTTTCACTTTGATGTTCTATTTCTATACACTATTCTAATAAACTTAGATAATATTTCAATTATTTTAATTCTTTATTGCGATAATTTGGTTTGAAGTCAAGTGGATATTATGGTCCGTTTTATTATGATAACACTTTAAACAATATTTCATCAAGACTTTTCATGTTTTATTTTTCTCTTTATTTTTGTAATCTCGCATTTGCTTTTAAAAATTATGTTATCTTTTATCTGTTTTTGGTATAGAAGCTGAAGAGACTTTCTTACAATTACAATTTTTTTTTTTTTTTTGCAGGAATACTTCAAACTAAATAGGCTATGATATTCAATTTATCAATTATTTCTCAAATATACACATTTTCTTTTGTATTCACTTCCAAAGTGTCATGTTCCTAAATAATAAATAGTACAAAAACTACAGCTAAAAACTTTGTTGCATAAATAAACATTGAAAAACATATAAAATAAATAAATTAAAATTATAACTCAAAATTATTCACGTGCAACGCACGTGTGCACCTACTAGTTAAATAAAAAAGAGTAAATTTCAAATGGGTTTGAAGTTAATCTATACTAATAATAAAAGTACTTTAGCATGAAAAATTTCTGATTCACTATTTTGTCCTTATAAATAATTTTAAATACCACAGTATCATTCCCAGGGGCGGAGGCAGAAATTTTTTTTAGGGTGGACATACTAGCATGTTTTAATTTTTTTTAATAGACCGTAAAAGTTCATAAATTTATATTTATTAAAATTATATTTAATACTTTTTAAACATAGAAGATTAAAAATCGATATACTCATAAACAAAAAATAATAATTAAAACTTATTATCGAGAATGCGACTAATTATTATTACTTACAATTGACCCTGATATGTTTTTATTATTTGCAAGAGTTACAAATTAATTTTATCAACAATATTTCTTTTATATATAAAATCGGGGTAACAAACTTCCATTTATGATTCTATAGTTCACTACATAACGACACACATTTTTATACAATAACGAAATAACCCTACAATTTAAAAAAATTATAAAATAACATCAATATATTCAAAACATATTTGGACATGTCTAAAACATGTCTAAAAGTTAACAATTATATTAATTGTACCTAATTTGAGATTTAATTGAGGGAGACCCAATTGTTTGTGACCATTAGATAGATAGTAGAGTTTATTAAATATTAAAACTCACTATTATACTTAATATCGCAATGTATTAGGTCTTTAAATTAGGTTTCAATAACGTTGTTCAAAAAGTTAACAATCATTTAGATAGGGGTCTATTCAAATCAATATCACCAAAACATAATATTAGGGTGAGCACAATTAAATATGTCTAAATTTTATTTCAAAAAATACATACTTAATATGAAACAAAAAAAAATTGAAGGGGGGCATGTGCCCATCCTAGCCCAAGGGTGGCTCCGCCCCTGATCATTCCATCGTTAAGTATTTAAATTACCATCATATCCTTATGTGTTAAAATCTCCAAATTACTCATAACATTTTTTTTTATTCTCTATTTTCTATGTATAAATATTAATATATGAAAATTTTTAATTGACTATATTACCCTTTTAAAATAAGCATTGATTAGAATATTAATAATTATTGTTATTTTATTCAATGAATTCTAAGTTGAAACCTAATCAAATGAATTTCAAAATGAATTATTTTTATCTTTTTTTCTTATAGGTAGACAACAAATCGTTGAGAACGGACAAAATTTTATAATATAATACGAGCAATAAAAACATAATTTTTATAAACATCAGATGATATTTAATTTAAGTATACATATACCTAAAACTTTTTTACTAATATTTTATATATAAAAATTATTTACGTGCAACACACGTGGTGCACAACTAATAACCATAAAAATAGTTTTCATCCAAGATATCTTGCCAATTTAATAAGGGCTATTATTACACTTAATTTGTTGATGTTGTCTACCGAAGTTTGTCCCAATATTAGGTGAAATTCACTGCCAATTCGACACTACTAGATTAGATCGATAAATTGGGTCGAAATAATATTATTGTTGCTAAAAAATACATCTTAAAAAATTCAATAAAACTAGTTTTTATTATTTTTGGTGAGTAATTAAAAAATAATTAGTGTTGCTCACGTGTGAAGCAACATCAGGAATATTGGGTTTGGTGAAGAAGAATATATTATATGTTGCATATGCATGATTTTGTTAGTATAAAACATGTTTTTATGTTGTAGCTGTTGATGTTGTCTTGTACTCCCCCCATGGTTATTAATATATGTCCTTTCAGTTGCTATTATTTTTGTCAATTATCTGACAAAAATTGTTGGTTGGCTCCACCTATCAAGTGCAATGCACCAAAAACTTGTTTGAATAAATTTTAGGGAGGGGTTTGAATTGATTTCTTGAAATATTTTCAAATTCAAATTCCTCTTTATAAAGATGAGATTCAACATTCAATCTGGTTCATACCCATGTTTAGTATGCAACACATACACATGTAGGACTCACGAATATATCATAATTATTAACAACTATTTGTCTTATAAATGACTATTTTACCCTTAATTAATCTAATTCATTTCAATGTTAAGGGGTACAATTATCTTTTGTATCCTTAACCCCTTAACTCATCTTCCCAAACCCACCCCCTCCCCTGAGTTTGACGAAACTTATGATCATGAGCTTAAGTTTCGTGCTAGCTACGGGCCGGATTTGAGAACCCAGAATTGAATTTTCAATCTAAACATGAGATGTGGGGGATCATTTGGACTATTTTTCCCAAACCCATCTTACCAAGTCCTTCATACCCCCTTATCAAACAACTCCAGGTGGTTGGTTCTTTCACTTCAACCCAAAAATACTATATAATAAAACATCAAGTAATTCTTAGTTGCTCTTAAAATGATTAAATCAACTACCGTCACATCATTGTTTTATATATATATATAATTATCGGAGCTTCGCAATCGTTGATTTATATTATTTGTTTATATTATTTGGTGATGGGCTAGTGTCTAAAAAATTTGAAAGGAAAGTGACTCAAGTTGAAAAATAATATTTATATTCCAACTATGATTCATTTTAAGTAAAGTTATAAGCTTAGCAACTTTGCCATTTAGGCTTACAAAGATGAAAGAACATCACTTACAATGATCGTGATAGGTGGTCCATTAATGAATTATGTTTTTGGCCATGATTCAATCCAATCATTTATATTTGAATGCGATTCGTCACATTATACATTTAGCTTCTAATTTGGATGTATAAAATATCTCATTTAACTGTGATTCAATCGTAAATAATTATATGTATAATAAATGGTAAAATTTAAGTGATTATTTGATAAAATTAAGTTTAAAATCCAATGTAACAATTTTTTTTTATATAAAAAAAAAGTCGCTAGCTGAATTATTAGGATTAGACGAAATATTTAATCTTTAATGGATCTAAATATGGGCTGTAAACATAAAGTATATTCATATTTAGTTTGGATTGCAATTCAGATTTGAATTTGGACCGTTGAAAAGTCTAATCGAATATTGTATTGAAGCTTTAAGAAAACTATTCTCTATTTTAAATTTTTGTTAAAGATGTTTTTTATTTTTAGAAAAGTTCAACCATCATCACAAAAATAAAATATTTTTTTTTTCAAAGAAAAGACACTTTCAAATTTATTTCTTAAACCCACGTAGTTTAAGAAAATATCACTTGAAACAATATTTTGTAAGGTTAAAAACATCGTCCTGAATGAGGTTTTATAGAGCAAGGCATCCTCATGTGTGCGTTAAAAAATATCACTTCTTAAAAACTTCATTTTAAATGCCATTTAAAAAAAAAAACTCTGAAAAATAAGTTTAAAGCACCCTTGTTCGTGGGTTGGCAATAAAAACATGTTTCTATTACATATAGTAAAACTAACGATAACTCGTGTTTAAAAATACTGTGCATTTAAAAAAAAAAACATGAACACACTAAACTGACAGCTTAAACTGAATCTTTAACACATCCGAACTTCGCATATATGCTAGACAAAATATTATTTATATGAAGATTCTTGTGGAGATAAATTTTAATAAAGTATTATTTACATGTTCTAACAAAGTATTCGTTTTTATTATATATAGTAAAATTACAAGGAAAAATTTCCCTACCAAAATTTGGGGAGTGACCTCTGGTGCATTGAAGGGGTAGGTTAGGGCTAGTTGTTTTTGGAAATGATGGTGAGTGGATACTCATAAAAAAATAAAATAAAATAAAAATAATATTATAATTAGAGAGTGGGTTGGCACTACCACAGCAAATTTATTTGTTTCTATTAAAGGAAAGATTCTTTTCATATGTTGTTGGTTTTCTTACCAAAAAAGTCAAAAAGTCGGAGCATGTGATTTGGATTTGAGGGCACTCCGGAAAGCGTGTGCATCATAACTCATGTGCCCAAGCGTGCAACTTGCAAAAGCTTGCACTCACGACCACTACGTTACCGTCCTCACCTATTGAGAAATAAATAGTCGAGAGTAGGTCTGACAAAATATAACTTCATATATGATTATTTAACATAAATTACTATAAAATTAATAGATTTGAATTCGATTTTAAGGAGTTTGAGTAATAAACAAATAGACCCGCATGTTGCATCGATTGTGCTCAATTGAAGTATATCAACTCGTTTATCCATTTAAATTTAAATAGGTGTATATAAAATTTGATCTAAAACCTATTCAATTTTAATTTTTTAAGTACATATTCCATTTCTAACCCAGGCCATCAGCAACTCAACATCCTTAGTCCTTATTTGTCCTAGCACTCCATGATCTCCATTTCCATTCTCCCTAGCCTTGACTCTCTCTCTCTCCCTCTCGTTTGTATTGTTGTAGTGCATGAATGATGCACGAGAGGTCTCCGATACTTAAATCAGTCGGTATTGAAGTATGAAAATGTGTATAATGCAAAGCTATTCTTGCTTGCGTACTTGAGTTCTGTTTAAATGGTGTATTTATACCTTGGATTACAATGATGTCTTTCCCATCTGGATTCCAATCTTAAACTTTAGTAGTATGTGCTCATCGCTTAGCGTAATAAGTGCTATTCTATCACACCTCACCAATGCTGGGTGATTGAATGCTCGGGTTTTCATTTTGGAATGGATCATGCATTTTATGACTCCATCCCCGACCATCAACTGCTTTACATAAATGCTTGTAGCCTATTCTCGGGCATTTATGAGCGAAAGCTAGGACCTTCAAGGGATCCCCCGAGGCTACCCTATAGTCATGATGGTCACACCCCCTTAGCTTGATAGTTGTTCTCGAGTTCTACGTGGATTAGACAGTCAATGATAACCTATCACATCACTACGCTGCTCGAGGCTCACACATTGATGTTATTTAATACTCGACATTGGCCATGCCTCTCGGCCCCGAGCGCTCCAATCGCTCAATCTCATCTACCATGGGAATCTCATGCATTTCAACAGTCATGGGTAACCACGTGTCACTTTCTAGTTAGATGGCTGCCAACGTCCCGTCAAATGAGATAATCCGCCATTCTTCATTTTTTCAAAGAAAAGTGATGTAAATTTTGTGATGATTAAAAGGAAGCAAAATATTTTAAAAAAACATTGAATTAGTTTGTTTTGGTTTTGTACTTTGTAATATGTCAGTTGTATTCGCCACATTGTTTTGTTTTTAAGAAAAAAAATGTTTGAATTTAGTGTGTACATAATTTTTTATGATGAACTCGTCCTCTGTAATTGTGGCGAATGGAAGAGTTATTGTGTGAACTGAAAATTGATAAAAATGACCCATTTATTTGACGGGTTATATGGGTCATATTGGGTAACTTGCCAAATATATAGGTCGTATTCATTTTTTTCCCAATTTTCACACGTTTAATAAATAGTTTGTGTACAAATTGAGTGATCTTTGACACGAATTCATTTAACCCGATACAAACCCGCTTAACGTGACATGATAAAATCTTATGGTCCATAGTATTATATATTTTCTCATCAAATGAAACTTTATTATGAAAATATGAATAATTCCCAATTGCATACAATTTTACTCCAGTTTAACAAAATTTGTGCTGGGCCGGAAGATATAACCAACTCTTTGTGGGCTTTGTCTGTAAGACTTTTGAATGGTAGTACCTAAGTTTCATGGTTTTGCTTTTATTTTTTTCAAGGTCTAATAGCAGGCCTACAAATTAGAGACTTGCCCTCCCTATATACATAACCTCCAAAACCATCGTGAAGGTAGGATCCGATTTCAGGCTCTTGTCCAACAATTCATACGCTTTTCTTAGTTAATCTACCTTCCACTTTGTTTTTATTGTTTTATTATTTGGTCAGCTGAAAACCTAATCTTGTGTATATGCGGAGAAGTTACTTCCGCACTGTGATTAATCACTAACATTTGAATGCGTATTTGTACCGATCTTTCGGAACTGTAATTTTCAATATATGCATAATTAAATACATACAAATAAAACCCACCCCAAAATACAAAAGAATCAAGCTCTCTTTATTATAAGATTTGAGCAGCTCATTTTGCTAGCTCAAAAGAAGTCTAGTTATCAGCGTTTGATCTCTTCTTCCTTTACTTCATTTCCCCATCTCTCCGGTGGATGCAAAACCTTTTCATATTTACGTACGAAGACTTAGGAAGAACTACTAACACTTGGGAAGGTCACTCGGAGGTGGCAGAAGAGATTCGTTGGGTCCTTTTCCATTGTCCACAACAAATGCCATCTTAAGTCCCCATGTTGTGTGCACTTCTAAATGGCAATGCATGAACCACACCCCTGCAAACCCAAAGCAAAACCACACAAATAATTTCAGATCTATAGATTTTGCAAAGAAATGTCAAAAAAAAAAAAAAAAAAAACCCAATGGCCCGTCCCATGAAATTGTTGGGACGGTCCGGGTGTTGGGTATGCAGTCATGCGCTACAGTCCAGCCCATGACTGGAACGGTCGGCGGAAGGAGTGGGGGGAGGGCCAGCCCACAAGCTTTCTTTTTAAATGAAACAAATACTTTAAAATTATGACTCATATAACTTATGATTTTTTAATTTTACCTTATTAGTTATATAATTTATGAATCAAAACTTAAAGCTATAGCTAAAGAATTAATTTTTGAGGGGGTAAACATTCCGGGCTGTGGCCAGAGTTTTTGGGCCGCGACAACTAACCCGATCCATGGATAGGTCCTATTTTCTGAAGTAGACCCAAACAGAATGTAAGGTTAAATTTACCTGGATTGTCTGCCCTGAATCTAATAGCAACCCACCCACCAGATGGGACTCCAATTGTGTTCCTCTCAACAGGGTCAACAAGATTGAAATTCTTCGGGTCCTCCTTCGGATTAAAATTGCCCACTCCTCTTCCAACAGCAAAGAAATTGAAGCCATGCAAATGGATTGGATGGTTCTCAGGAGTTATCATCCCAGTGTCTTGTAGGACTAATTGCACAGTAGAGTTGTAAGCAAGTTTATACAGCCTTGTCCCTTTCATTGTCTGCAAGTTTGTTGGCTGTGTGCCTGTGTAGTTATAAGGCATCAATGGATTGCCTGGAAAATCATCGGTGAAGACGCCGCTGATTTTGGAGAAATGTGCTTGAAGAAGAGCCGTGGTTGGCATTACAAAAGAGACATTGTTCAGACTTGCCACCACCCGACTACCATTGACACAAGTACGACAAGGATTGACCCCGAGACTAATGGTGAAAAGAAGGGAATGGCCAATAGTTAATGGAACTTTGGCAGGATATTTTTTTGAATTTAGGCTTCTGAGGGAGTCCATAAATTTTGTTGCCACCGGGGTTGCATTTTTGGGGGGCGGGGCGGTGAGCGTGGTGGAAGTAGTGGAGAGGGTGCCGGAATAGTGTAATGTGGCAGTGGCAGTCATGTTATCAACTGCAATCGGTGAGTCCATGAAGGGTGAGGCTGCAACCAAGTATTTGCCAGTGCCAAGATCAGTAGTTATAAGGACATTTGTAGTTTGGCCTGGTGCAATAAGAATGGTGTCGGTTTTAAAGGGTTTGACATAAGTGGCGTCGACCTCGACGACGGTGAGCTTATGACCAGCAATCTTAAAGAAAAGCTCTTCATTCAGTGCAGCATTGATGATTCGTAGCATGTATGTCTTTCCAGGTTCCACTGGTAGATTGAAGCCCCCTGCACAGTATAGAAAGTGATGATTCAAGAGAATAACTTAAAAAAGACAGTCCAGTGTACGAGATTCTGCCACAACAAGATCGGGAGAGGGTGAGAATCCTACGACAATTGTTTGCATATTTTTTTTTTTGATCTCTAGTCTAGTGAGTTCTTACCCTGTGATAAGCAGCTTGAGACAGGCCCTGGATGGCCATTGATGGTGTGAGCATCAGAAATATTTGGTGCCAAGCCTGATTTCATTGCTTGATTAATCACAGCTTCAACATCTGATTTCCACCATTCACCTACAAGTTGAATGATCAAATCAAAAAAAAGAAGATATCAGTAAGCTCTGTATTCAACTTCAGTTGAATAATCACAAATATTTTGGGAAGGATGTCCAGCAAAATTTGGTACTAGGTTCAGATTGTCAGCACAACATCAATCTATGCATGGGGATAGGATTCGAATCCGAATTCGATTAGGCGATTAGGGATTTTTTTTGAAGGACTATTCATTTCCAAACCTATCTATCATATTTCATGGTTTCAGATTTTGATATATATATTAATTGCAAATTTGATTGTGATTCAATCTGAATTATAGGTGTGATATGATTTAGATTGGTTTACTATTTGATGAATTAGGGCTAAAATTTGTAGGTGATTTGCTAAAAATAAACTCCAATCGAGTTATTTGGATCGGATCAAATTTTCCTTTCTTAATTGACTCGAATATGGAAATTGAAGATGAAACCCATAAGATATTCCAATTTAATTCACATCGAAAGTTTTAAGTTAGATTCAATTAGGTTGAAATTTGATCAAAATCCAATTCATTGACAAAAGTACGTGAGGAATACGAGATAAACTTTTAATAAATGCAAGTCTTTTAAATATGTTTTTACCAAATGATTTCAAAAACAATTATGCATTATAAAGAGAGAAGGAACAACAATTTGATGCTCACCTAGTATGACAACCTCTTCCTTGTGGGGTTTGGGGAATGGATAAGGCACTCCAAGCTTGGGCAAAATAACAATAGCACCATGGACAGTGGCCCTGAGCCATAGGATGTGTGCATGCCAGAGAAGTGTGCCCCTTTGGCCAGTGATGGTGAAGTTGTACACATAGCTTTGCCCTGGTTGAATTGGGCACTGTGTTATGTATGCAGGTCCATCCGCCCAACCTGTCCGAAGTTGTCTAATCCCATGCCTGTCCACAATACAGTATAAAAAACTTCCAAAAAACAGAGTGATATTGCTGATTCACTTCACCTTAATTATGGGTGCAATTTGGGGGGTCAATTCGAACCGAACCCAACCCGAATTTTCAGTATTTAACCAAAAAATTTTAGTACTTAGATTTTGGTTGGTAAAAAAAAAAATCCAACACGATTCAAATTCATGTGGAATTCACGCTAGGGTATTTGGTTCTTGAGACCCACCCAAACTTGATTTGAATTATTTTATTCAAGTTCAACCAGAATTCAATTTGAATCTTAGTCTGAGTTACATAATTTGATAGTCTAACTTATATAAAACTCAATTTTAAGGGTTTTTCTCACTTTGTACCCCCAAAAATATCTCAATTCCCACTTTGCACCCCGAAATATTAGTTTCCCACATTGCACCATGAATTTCATAAATTTTTTAAAATGGCCCTCGGACTAACATCCGTTTCAAATTCTTTTAAAAATTGATGGACATGACACTCAAGTGTGTTACTCTTGGGCAAAAATATAAACTCATAATTCATATCCTTAGTTGGTATGTGCATCAATTTTTAACAAGGGTTATATTAGAACCAATTTATGACATTCAGAATACAATGTGAAAAAAATAATTTTTTAGGGTGCAAAGTAAGAATCGAAACATCTTTCAGAGTGCAAAGGGCAAAACCCCCCAATTTTAATACAAGTTTAACCCAAATTTAGATTCACCAATTGAGCTAGAGGATTAAATATGACTTTCTATTTGAATCTAACCCAATCTAAAAAATTTAAGCATAAGCAATACTTGAGAGTTCGGGTTGAATTTGGGTTCAAGTCAAACTCATGATGGAGATTTTTCTATAAGAATTCAACCTCTAGGTTTGATGTATATTAGTTCTTGCGAGAAGGGGTAAAAACTGAAAAGCCGCGGGAATGAGAGGGTGTTTGAGCAATTTTGGACTAACCAGTGGATGCTGACATTATATTTGACATGGTTGACGACCTTCACGAGCACGTTATCGTCTTCTCTTGCATATATAGTTGGTCCAGGGAAACCGCCGTTAACTGTAACTATGGGTTTACTCGAACATAGTCTTGTGGTGTTCCTCAGGACCACCTGCTCACATACCCACCACAAACCACTATTCAGTAATTAGTACAACACTTGTAAACTATTCGTACATAGGAAACTAACTCCAAATACTTGTAATTACCCGCTAAACACAAGTATCAGTTAAATTTGAGAGTCACTAGCAATGACCATACCTAAGATGCTCGAATATACGAATATACGGTTTGTCTCAAGATCATCTCGCACCACTGGGCTGCCAGTATGGGTGTTATCATGATTTGTTGGGTAACCCTTACCTAACGCCAATATAATATAGACTCAACATATAATTATACACGCAGATGCATGATGTGCAGTGGTCTTGGAGATCAAGACTTTTGGGTTGATGGGTGGTCAATTTTGCTTAAGCTCTCCACTAAAATATGCCTGCACTTTTCGTACATAACAATACATCTTCCATCTGACGCGTTAGAAATGCTTAATAATGTGCATTTAATTTTCTTTTCAAATGATTAAATCAGTATAACTCATTAACTTTGTCTAATAGAACACACTAAAACATTCATATACATTGATTTAGAATGCAAAATTTAAAGGAAAAAAAAATGGTAAGTATAACACTATTGAATTACAAGTATCAAAACCGGCACTATCAAATTACTAGTATTAGAACCGGCACCGCAATAAAATTGGAAGAAGAAGTCGATGAGTATGCAATGGAACATATCTTCACTATTAATATGCAACCTTAACTTAGGCTCTCGCGATTATAGCAAGCACATACCGTAGTACAGGGTATTCTTCGGGCTCAGTTCAGTTCATTTGCATCCCTAAGTAAGCTAATATACAAATAAAATCTCTCTCTACTACATGGGGAAGGACAAAGTTAGTGGTTGGTCTAATAGTCATTGTCCTCGTTGTTGGACTTTAAGATCGTGGGTTCAAATCTCATCGTTCCTTTTATTGTAATAACGCATGACCCGAAAAAAAAAATTCATGTGGAAGGACCACTAGTGTGACCTTGACCGATCAGAAGCCAGTATAAACAAGGACAGACAAAGGTCACTCATGTTCATTCTACGACTCTTTAGCACATATCAAAACCATGAAATTTGACAAGTGTAACTGTGAAAAATGAACTTACATTGAACTTGTAATGACGAATACTGCACTCCACCATTGCCGGCAACAAGCAAGCCACTAGCATCAAGACCCGAATCCATGGCGCCATCTCTTTCTCTCTCTTTCAAACCCCCCCTTTGGTTGTACTTTCCCTGTGTACTTTTTCAAGTGTAAGAGACGACCAACATGGCCTTATAAAAGAGGGTCTCTGCTGCAAGGTCGTTTTAATTAGTTAGGTGGTTAAAAAGAAGCTTGAGAGGCAAGATCTACATATAAAATCACGAAACTCATTTGGTATACATATAAAATTTCTTGTAATCTACACAAAGTAGTTAGTTACCTATCACCTAAGACACTTTTAGAAGCGAAGGTTCAATATTCTTTTATTTTTTAGGCAACTTACATATTCAACCCTTCAAGTATGACTCAAGTTTCTATTTCGCATCAAATCCAATGGTTATTACTAACACTTAGTTATTGTCTACACTAATATGATTTAAAGAAGAGAAGAATAAAAGCTACCGAGACCCAGAAGAAGAAATGGAAATCGAGGATTGGAAATCACCTTCAGGAGAAGACGGGGTAATAACCATTGGACATGATAGTGTTTTGATAGAATAATCATAATCTTAGGTCACGCGTTGGTTATTTCGCTTCATTATGTGGGATCTAGTTAATATATTTGGATGGAAGGGCTAAATTAAAACTCAATTAATACTTTAAGAACTTAATTGTTATAATTGAAACTTTAGGGATCAATTATAAACTTAAAAGGGTGCAAATTGTAAAATGGCCCAAGTCTTCGAAATGGACTAGGTTGCTGGTCAGAAATGGGTTGGTCCAACCATAATGGTTTAATTACAACAAATCCTTAGCTAACATGACCAAAAGCTGTACTTTTTTCCACAAAACGGATGTCAAGCAAGATGACATGTGCAAGAAGTGAAACAGAACCACCTAATTTTCATTCACTTATTTTTCTATTGATAGTTTTAAAATTTCAGTTGCAGTTGGTGATAACAGAAGGCACTTGGTGTACTATAGATAGTAGATCAACATATCCACAACATGATTAGAGTCACAAATCAGATATTTCCACTGATTTTCCAATCTTGGTCTCTTTGGATCCTATTGAATTTTATTTGGGAAAGATGTCCTATAATCATAGTTTGATTTGGATGAGATCGAGAAAATTGTGTCGAGTTTTAACCCAGATAAAAACCCACTCACATGGATTCAATACCACATGGGGTGCTTATATAGGAATCCAAGTCTGGCCCATTATTTATGTTACTATATGTCTATATGTTATTTTTTTTCTGCTTGCGAAAATTGGTAGATGGTGTTATGAATTGACTTCTCTTAATCTAGGATTCGGTATAACATAACAAGAAAACAAAGATACAAAATAATTGAAGACAAAAGCACACATATTTATGTGAAAAACTTGAAGATCAGAAAAAATGACAGAATTACATCAAATTCACTGTGAAACGAGCAAAATATAGAAAGAAACACAGAAAAAGCCGTCCTACGTGTTACAAAAGTTCCCGTTTCTCAACATGGTCTAAATTTGGATTCACAACAAATTAAACTGGATGTTCAATATTATCAAATTCCACACAACCCGATAGAGCATTATTGACAAATTAATAAACAACCATCTAAATCTCCAAAATTACTCAAAATTAGAGGAAGAAAAGCTCATCCTGGTTACAAGCACAGTCAAATGCACACATGATGAACATCATATAAGTCCAGGAGGAGGATTGGTGTAAGGTTATTATTAGTCCACTAAACAAGTAATGAGTACAAGTTAACTATAAAAAAATGAGGCTTAAACAAGGATAAATTGTTTTATTTTATTATTGTTGATCTGAGCTGTATATAGGTAGTCTGTCAAGTGTATCCTTCGAGAAGAGGATGCATAGTTGAGATGTTAAGCCTGTGGGCCCGGGCACATGACGTAGTTGAGATGTTAAGCCTACACAAATTTTGCTGCTGAGATATGGCTTTCATGGATTCTAGAGGTTATTTTTTTCGCTGTATGAAGGCAAAAGATTTTTCAAGTGTGTATAAACAGCTCATTGCTCATTCCTTAAGCCAATTATTTTCTCATGTCACTATTGATAAAATCTTCTCAAATTGATGAAAGCTCCGGCCAAAACAAGTCAGAAAGAAAACAAGGACTACCATCTCAAAACAAAGTCATTATGGCATGGTCATTATCTGATGTTATACCCGCACAGGGTGGTTTAATAGTTGAACAAAGGGTAAGATGTAAATTTGTATATTTTTTTTTTACTACTGGGACTGGTGGTCTAGTGGTAAGACATGTCTGTCTTTGGGTCGTACTTTGACTCTCACGTGGTTAGCAAGTAGGGTTCGATCAACGGGGTCTCCATGTCTTTACTACTTAGGCTCCAGTGGTGGTGTGGTGACGGACTACTCTAAAAGGGTCTGTAGCTATGACTAACCGAACATTCCACATCCGGGGAGACCCTCATGGTCACGCTCAGGGGGGTCACTACCTATTGGTCGCCCCCTCCCCCTTCTTTTCTTATCAAAAAAAAAAAAAATTTGTATATTTTTAGTTCGATTTTCATAAATAGCAGATAGTTTATATGGTTTACGAATAATTATTGTCTGCATTCAAGACTTATGTTGCAAACATGAGCTTGAAAGACCTTATATTTAACTGAAACGTCTATACTATCAATTAAAGAAGAGGCGGGTTGTGGTGTACACCCATGAAATGACTATAATACCCATATACTATCTATAGTAACCACCTTAAACTTCCTCTTCCGTTATTTTTAACTGTCTTCTCATAAAATATATCTTTTACCCATTATCTATATAATAAAATAGAGCACTTATAATTTTTTATTTAACCACTTAAAATTTTTGTCAGGTCATATTTAATAATCTAGATTTATTTATTTTAATATCTTTTCTCTTTCAAGTCTTTTTTTTCTCCTATATGCCGTGGCGGAGTCAGAAATTTTATTCAGGGTGGGCACCTTAACTATAAACTTAATTTTTTTTTACTTGATAAAAGTAACACAACACATTTAAATTTATTATATTATATTTGGTACTTAAACATTTATTAGATACAAAATAATTCAATATGCATAGAATGTACAAAAAAAAAAATTTGAAAAGAGGCTAATTGTACTTATTTACAATTGATTTCGATGAGTTTTCATACTTTAAAGACGTATGATAACCCATTATCCATACTATGGAAAATATATTTCTCTATACAAATAATTAACTTACTCTTTTGATTATGTAACTTATTCCTCAAAATTTTCATAACATAAAAAAATAAATTCGACATATCAAAAACTTGCCTAGATGTGTCCGTAAAGTGTAAAATGTATCAAAAAATTCATAGTTAATTAAGTATTTGTCTATATTACTTGATAGAACAAAAAAATGATAAATTAAATACAAAATATATATGGTGGACATCATGAAATATACCAAAAAGTTTTAAAAATATATAGATAATAATTTTTATAAAAAAAATTCAAAGGGTGGGCCCTTGTCCCCCCCCCCCCTCCAGTCCACTAGTGGCTCTGCCACTGCCTATGTGCATACGGGTATCGTGTGTGCACGACTCCTATATAATAATAATTATATGGCTCCTTTATAACATGTTGGATTGTCCTTGATTGAGTAAAGTCTGCAGATTTGCTATGCATATGTTGTTGATAACCCTCGAGCTGGTTTTCCATGCTTGGAATGGTGAGTTAGTTCTAATCCATAGTACTATAGATGTACGACTGAAACCAACAGAAACTCTGATCGAAGCCCAATTGGATACCAGAAATGTGTAAAAAATTCAGCAAACTTCAACTACCTGAACAAACAAACAAAGCAAATTAATTAGTCTGATGGGGCAGTTAACAATGGGATATCAAGAGTTAGTCAAGCAACTTCGAAGTTGATGGTAGGTGAAGACTGAGCATTTTCAGAGTTCAACCAAAAGAAACTACCACTTTTAAGTCCTCACATAAATAGAGTTGAACCAACTAACATTGCAAATAGATAATTATAGTAGGGTCGGATATCTCCGCCCTCTGCACCGAACGTGAAAGTCTCCTCTCATCCACCTCTTTGAAGGAGAATCTCCTATATACATTAAAAAATTAAAAAATAAAATAATATTTTATTAGTGGGCTCAAATCTAATAAGTTTCTAAATTAAATTGTAATTTAGGTAAAATACCCTTATATAGATAACTACCTCTAGTACTATAAATAGGAGGTATGGGTAGGCCAAAAGGGAGAAGTCAAGGAAGAGAAGCAAAGAAGAAGGGAAGATCAAGAAAGTTTTATACGAGTCCATCTTAAGAGGAGAATAAAAGATCAGCAGCGAAGCTCTGCCGAAGTCTCCCTCCACCTAAAGTCTTGCAATCCATCTCTAAGGAGAAAAACACACCGTCAAGGTTCTTCTTCGAGATATTTAAATCATTTTCAAGCCGATCAACACAAAGAACAATAAGAAGATTCATTAGAGCTCACCAAATCAAAGATTGAGAAACACGCTGATCAAGCTTTCGTCTTCATCAAATTTATCAAAGTCATCATCAAATCGAAGAACGAGAAATACACTGATCCAACTTTCATATTCATCAAAGCCTCACCAAATAAAAACTTGAGAAATATGTCAATCTGGCCCTCGTTATCATCAAATCCATTGAGAATAAGAGGATTTGCACGTGACAAGCACACTAAAAAGAGTCAACACCACTTTTAATTAAGTCAAATAAAGCAAACTATTGTAATTTTGATATTACTTTTGTTGTTACATCTCCACTCACTGCTTCCTCTAATACCCTCCCTTTACCACATCATGGGGTTTATAGGAGATCCCATAGGCTCGCTCGGAAAGGTTGCTATACCATACCATTTGATGTAACTTCCTCTGCTACTAAAAGAGAAGGAAAAAACTGAAATATTATGGGTTTCCTACGTGAGCAATGCTATTGGAACTTAAGTTGAAAATTTAATGTGAGGTCGCTAAATTAGCAATAGGTAGGTCTCCACATTTAGTCCTTAAATTAGGTAAACTAAAAATTATTATTCCTACACGATTATATGCTGATCTCATTACAACAACAGCATTCCTAATTCATCTCCAACTGGTAGATCTATTGACAAATTCATCATGGCCATTCCATCATAACCCACACACTATCGGGGATGCCCATGGGATTGGTAGCCCCGTGCCAGCCATTTGCTCCTGAGTCCTGACCAAGCACCAAAACGGGTCAGCCCGTCCCAAGCCATAGTAGTCGTGATGTGGGGCCATGATGCTACCTCTAGCCCGTGTGCTCGGGCCAATAAACCTGCTCACTTGTCCACTCGATTTCTCAGTTTTTTAATTATAAGTTTCTAAGTTATAACTCAATAATTAGATAAGTAATGAATAATAATTTGGTCCACGTGTCAACACAAACAGATCTCAACCCAACACACTCAATCGAACCAAAGGCTGCACCGCCTTCCCAAAGCGTCTCACGTTATCCATATTCCTTTGATCAGATTATAAAAAGCGACGGTGTTTGCTCTCTACAAAGGCATGGGTGGTAGTGCATACCTCCTACTCGGCCTAGATCCATCAAGGTGTGGACTTGGCCCCTCAATACCTAGCCCGACTTAACAATTTGTTTGCCAGACTCTCTCGTGGAGACCCCCACACGTGATTCTAGCTGTGGAAACTGGACAGAATTCAAACCAGTAGCGAAAAAATTGAATGTACAATGAAATTTAATCCAGAGTTTCTTAAATTACATTTGGTTTCACTTAATTTAATTATATAAATCATTTAATTCCAAAAAATCATATATTTTAATTATTAAAATACGGTTCAAATCATACTTAGATCGAGTACTTATGTATCTAAATAGGAACCATGAATTACAAGATAATGGACTCAAATTCAAATTCAGAATTAAATAATCGATTAAAAGTTTCAATCTGATGGGTTCTCGGAAATTAGGGCCCAAGTCCATTGTGTGAACCTTTTATCTCAGAGTGAATATGTGGGATAGTAAAATGAATAAAACAATGCGAGGAAGACAAGGGCGCAATGTAAGTGGTTCACCTCAGTCGAGAGACTAAAGCTACATCCACTGGAAGGGAGTTCTTTGCTCCTTGGAGGTATATTATCCAAACTTATGGTGGTTACAATGATATAACAGGCTCGAGGCCTTTACAATATTCAAGTGTGTTGAGTGTCTGATAGAGCAAAGGAGAGAGATGATCTTCCCCTAAAACGGAACAGTGTTCTATTTATATGGGTGGTGACCTCTAGGGTTTCCTGCGACTCTTTTCCCCTTTATGTTGATTATGTGGACCCTCTTCTGTCTTGCAGTCGTCCTTGCTAGGCGATGCCACTACCCCCGCCGTCTCTGACCGGTTACGCGCACCAACAAGCCCACTATCAAGGAGTGCGTGTCTGTTATGGGTGCCAGAAGTGGTCCCCTTGTCCTTGGGGCACGTGGCATGGCGAAGAGGCTTTAAGACAGGCATTGGGCTAAACTTCCTTCTTGGGATGACACATGGCTGAGCTAGACTGGGGCTTTTAGGTCCACTGGCATCGCTGGGCCTTTCCCCTTGGGCTCTTTGGTTATGGCGGCCCATACGCAGAATTCCGTCCTTATCACAATACATATATAACTAATTCTATGACCAAAAATAGATTTATAAAATATGCGACAAAACATTTCAAATTTTCCAAAGATATAAAAATAATGTTTGCTTTTCGCAATTCAGATCAATTCTGAAACAATTAGAGGTAATCCTATTGTTAGAAATTACTCCCGAAAAATTGTCTTCCTGCCCAAAACTTGATTCCTAACCCTTCTCTCTCTCTCTCTCTCTTCCTTTACTCTGCTTATGCTATCTCTCTCTCCCCGATTTTAATGCCCTGAATTCTTGCCTTCTTGCATACCATCTTTCACCACCTACCCTCTCTCACTTTCATTCCTCCCCCGCCCCTTTCTATTTTCTCTCCTCCATTCTAGCTCTCTACTACCAATGACTACCAATGGCGTCACCGAGCGACGACGGGCTACATCTCTCAAGTGACTCTCTATCTCTTCCTCTTCCTCGCCAACGACCGTCAACCACCACTCCATAGCCCACAAACAGACTCGCTTCGCCTTTTATCAAACCCCATACCCCACAACCTCCACCATAGGCCCACTTCCCATTGCCAGAGCCACCCCACCGATACCATTCCCTTCATTTTCTCCCCTTTTTATCAAACTCACACCACCCCCATGGCAAAACAACCCACTTCCATAGCCACCCCATCGCCAACATCCCTTCATCCTTTCCTTCTTTCACCACCATAGTCCCACCCCCTTTATCAAACCCACACCACCCCACAGTAAAACTGTTAGTAGTATGCTCTAAGACCAATCATATAGATAATATTTTGGGATTTTACTAATAACATTCATTACTTAATTAAACAAAAAGGGAAAGCTTATTTATCATGACTTTATTTCATTTTAATATACATGATATAGTCTGTAAAGTATAAGTTAAGAAAATAGTTTCTCAAGGAGTTGAGAAGAGGAGACATGCACTTCTTAGTATTTAACTCTTAAATGTTCTTACTCATAGGATTACTATGTGGGAACTATGTAATCTGGATAGACTATCATATACTATGTTTACTTCTATTTAATATGAGGTGATTCGTCCAAGTCACTGGTGTAGGGACACTAAAACATGTGTGTGGGTGCTTGTTAGAGAACAAGTACACTGAACGTGACCACTGACTAACGTAAGATTTTTCATATGGAGTTTTACATATTTGCCAATGTTAAATCCTAAAGTTATACTTATGCAACTGATCCTTAGACTTGAGACATCATAATTATCTTGTGCATGAACTTCTATACTTTAAGTGTACATCATATTCATATACTAACTTTATGTAATTTAGATATATATTGTTGGACATAGATAGATATGCATGGAGACTTATGAATGTACAACATGAAATCTATCACCCTTAGTAAATAAAGGGAGAATTTTCTATGTAATCTTCTGGGATATAACTCAAGGATTCCTTGGTCAAGGTAGAATGACAATTAGAAAAGAGTTTCTAATTGATCATTAAAAGTCATAGTCTTAAGATCGAACATATAAGATTGAGTTAGGGGTTTGACAGTAATTTCTTATCCTAGTAATTCAATTGTAGCATTGTGTGATAGTATGGTTGAGATATGATGGTTGAAGTGGCTTTGAGGTTGAGTTGGTGTTTGAAGAAGCTGAATATGATGAAATGGTAGCCATAGGGATGTGAGTCAAGATAGGCTCTGATACCATAAAAGAACCATATAATTATAAGCAAACTATTTACAAGATAAGAAATATCAATCCTAATCTATATACATAAAAGGAAAGTTCAAATATTTAAAAGTCTTCTTTTTATATCTTGTGATCTATTCAGGTATTGTGGATGAGCTCAATCTTTGATTGTTTATCTTTATCCTTATCGATGGAGTATTCAGTAATTTGAAAATCTAATTGTTTTTTTTTTTACTAAACAGGACGGGCATTAGCTAGTACTAGAGGTGGAAATTTTGATCCGTAACCCGTCAATCCACCCAACCCATCCATGAATTAATGGGTTGGGTTCATGTTTTTATTAATATGGGTTATAAATGGATTGTGTATTATTGATCTGTATAATTATATGCATCCATAATACAGGTCTAACGTATAAAAAATATACGATAAGTATATGATTAGTATACGTTTTTGAAATTAATACGGTATCAAATTTGCTTACCAAACAAAGTATTATGACCGATTAAATAAAAAATAGTACAATCCAATATTTAATTCCCTCATAATACGTCTACCAAACAAGCCCAATGAGTTTCATTCTTAAAAGGAATAGAGAAATAAAACGTCTCAGCTACGTACCAGAAAAAATCCCAACTCTTGTCGCTTCGTCAGTTAGAGCAACTCCAACGGGAGTTGCCATCAGGGGTGGCATCCCCATAACCACTAAAATGACACCCCAACTGCAAAAATTCGTATTCCAACGGAGGTGGCAAAATGGCATCTAGGGTTTTGGGGTGGCATATTTGGCAACTTTGAAGAGAGAATTGAGAGGTTGCAAAATAGCCGTTAGTGGCTACTGTTCCTCTCAACGGCTATATTCCACCCAAAATTTCTATGAAAATACAGAGAGAGGAAAGGGGAAGGAGACTTGCCTGAAAATCGATTTTTGTACTGCTCCCAGAAAATAACTTCCCTGAATCCTTGCCTTTGATATTGAAAACCCTAGCTTCCCTGAACCCTTGCCGTTGGTGTACTGCTCGCATAGCCCCGTTGCCATTGTAAGTTGCAGAGAGGCGCAGGGGAAGGGGAGGAAGGGGAAGGGGAAGAAGACGATCTGGTAAAGGGAAGAGGTAGGAACCGTTTTATTTAGGGGAAGGGGAAGACGTTGTAATTTATAATTACATCTGCCCCCTTGTTCATGTTTTAATTTATAATTTGTAATATAATTTATAATTTATAAATTGTTTATAATTTATGGCAGATTTATTTGTTTTAATTAAGGGTAATTTTATTTATTTTTTAATTGATTATTTTATGCTCATTCTTTAAATTTTTTTTTTTTTGTAGATGTATTCGCAATTTGACGGTTCTTTCATTGATTTGCTTATGAACGATACCAATTTATATGATGATGCTATGCAGATCAATCCCACAGTATTAGCGCCAGTACAAAATGAAGCCGTTCCAAGAGTGAGAAAATCGCAAAGGACAAAGAACTTCTCTCTAGAGAAAGATAAATTAATTGTATCTGCGTGGCTTAACACGAGTAAAGATGCAAACACGAGTAAAGATGCAATTACTGGGAATGAACAATAAGGTGGTGTTTTCTGGCAAAAAATATTGCAATACTTAGAACTTCATGGAGGCAATCAAGAAGAGCGTTCACAATCTTCTATTAAAAGTCGTTGGACTTATATAAATGCAAAATGCAGCAAATTTTTCGATTTTTATAGTCAAATTGAAAGACTGCGACAAAGTGGACACACCGAACAAAATAATGTAATGATTAAGCTTTTAATTTAGACACTACTATGATTTGATATTTGAACTATTGATTGAATAATTTTATATATTTTTCAGGTTGATGACGCAAAAGAAATGTTTGCTAAGATTATTGGAAAACTATTTCAATACGAGCATTGTTGGAATATATTGAAAATGGAGCGGAAATGGACTGATAATCTCACCAGCAATAAAAGAGCAAAAACTCATTCAACTGGTAGTCCTGCTGAATCAACTCATGTTGAATCTTGCTATTCAACTCTATATTTAGGGGATGACACTGAACCCTTGTCCACTCCCAACCTCGATAGGCCATTGGGCAGAAAGGTTTCGAAGAAAAAATTTAAAAACAAAGAGAAGTAAACTGGTGTTGAAGAATCACTAGATCATCACCACTGGAATGAAAGAATGGAAGTGAAACGACAAAAAGTTGAGCGACATGACAAAATTTATGCTCAACAAGAGATAGCATTGGAGCAACACCGTAGACAGTTAGAAATTAAAAAAAGGCAGGTGCAAAAAATTGAAAGGCAGAATGAAATGCAGAATGAAATAAAAATCATGGAAACTGACACTACTGGCATGAACCCAATTTCTGCAACATATTGGAATAACCTGAAGATAGAGATTATGAAAAAGCGGGGTTTTAATTTTTAGTCGTTATTTATTATGTTGCTATTATTTTTTAATTTGTAGTCATTATTTATTATGTTGCTATTATATAGTCAAATTGAAAGTACAACTTCAAATTGAAATTGGAATTGAAAATACAACATGAAATTGAAATTGGAATTGAAAATACAACATGAAATTGAAAATACAACTTGAAATTGAAATTGGAATTGAAAATACAACGTGAAATTGAAATTGAGAAAATTATTAGTCGCCATGTCGTTCCCACAAATGCTCGATAAGATCTGACTGCAGTTGAGAATGAGTAACACTGTCCCTGATCTGACAATGAGTTTGCATGAAGTCTTCTAATTCTGGTGTATACGCATGCGACACTTCTACAGGCGGATTTATATCACTTCCATCAAAGTCATTGTTACCAAGATCTCCTTCATCCTCAATGACCATATTATGCATTATTATGCACGCTTTCATAATATCTGCAAGTGTTTCTTCATCCCAAAAGCGTACTGGTCCATGCACGATTGCAAAACGGGCTTGAAGTACCCCAAATGCCCACTCTACATCTTTTCTTGCCGACTCTTGTGCTTTAGCAAAATATTTTTTTTTCAAACCTTGTGGACAGGGAATTGTTTTTACAAATGTTGACCAGTTTGGATAAATACCATCAGCTAGATAATATCCCATTTTATACTCATGGCCATTAATTATATAGTTGACTGGAGGAGCATGACCATTTGCTAATAATGCAAAAACAGGGGACCTATCGAGAACATTTATGTCATTCAGCGAACTAGGAAGCCCAAAGAATGCATGCCATATCCAAAGATCTTGAGAAACTACAACTTCTAAAATGATTGTTGGTTCATGACAATGACCAGTATACATACCTTGCCACGCGGTAGGACAATTTTTCCACTTCCAATGCATGCAATCAATACTCCCTAACATGCCGGGAAATCCACATTGTTCCCCCGTCTGTAACAATTGAGCAATATCGAGATTTTTTGGTGACCTCAGGTAATGGTAGCCAAACACTGCAATAACAGCTTTCACAAACCTTCTCAGACTCTGTATGACAGTGCTTTCTCCAATTATGATGTATTCATCCACAGAATCTGCCGGTGTTCCGTAAGTAAGAATTCTATAAGCAGCTGTTATCTTTTGAAGGGATGACAAACCGAGAACTCCAACGGCATCTGTTGTTTGGATGAAGTATGATTGTGTTGTTCAACCTTATTTACAATTCGGAGAAAAAGAGGACGACTCATTCGGAACCTCCTTCGGAAAAAACCTTCATATACACAAGGGGTAGCAAAATAGTCACGATAAAGTCTTTCGTGACCTTCAAATTTACCACGATTAACTATTCTGTGGCCTGGAACGGAACCACGATGCCTTCTTATCCGTCCCTGACTAGACCCTTCTGACCTTCTAGTTGCAGCATACAACATATCCAAGTCATCATTATCTTCTTCTTCAATATTGAGGATCTCCCCTAAAATATTAGGATAACGATTTATATAACTTGATGAATGAAAATATGAAAGGATAAATAGTCAAAGACAAAGGAGATATTGAATTTATAGAGAGAATGTAAGATAGATGGATGAAAACATGAGAAAAATGATCATATTTATAGACGAATTATACTTTTTTTAATTTTTATTTTGGCGGTTAAATTTTCAAATTTGAATTTCAACGGTTGAAATTTGAAATTTGAATTTCGGTGGACAAAATTTGAAATTTGAAATTTTTACTATAAAAATATATCCGTTAAATTGCGATCATTATGAAAACTATACCCGTTAAAATATAACCGTTAAGTTTTAATTATATTTTTTAATAAAAAACATTGAAATATTAAAATGGCACCCCATTTTGGCACCTACCATTGGAGCAGAAACACTATTCAGGGGTGCCAAAACATTGTTCAATGTTGCAAAATGACATTTGGCACCCCATTTTTTGCAACTCCCCTTGGAGTTGCTCTTATGAAAGAGAGGGAAAACAAGTTTCTCTCTCTCACTCCATTCCACGTCTCTTCTCTTGCTGTTCTGGTTGGATTTCAATGGCATCTCCAAGCTGAATTTTCACATTGTATCTCTCATCTCCGCATCATTCACTCTTCCACAACCACAAGTGAGTCCCCTTCGACTATTGATTAAAAATTCCAAAAACATAGTCTCGGAACATCGTATTCCCTCACTTTTTTTTTTCTCGCTCTTATCTTAGCATTAACTTTGTTTTTCTTTTGAACTGGAGCTTGTGTTAGTTGATTTACATTAGTTTGGGTAAAATACCAGTTTTGACACATTGCCTACAAGATGTTTGATGAAATGCCCAAAAGCTATAATCAAAATTTTATTTGTTGAATCTAATGCAATAATCTAGTTTTTCAAGTATTTATTTGTTATATTTGATTATTTAGAAGTCTGTGTTACATGAGAGTTAAGTTACATGTAGTTACTTGTGGACTTTTTTGGTAGTCCAAACCATCCTACTCATGGAATTAGTTTTTAGATTAGCATTTAATAGTTGTTAGTTATTACCATTTTTTTGCATGAAGGTATTTTTTTGGAATTAGCATCCTCTAGTTATTCTAAATACTTAGTGACCTGTACTATGATAGTTGACTAATGGTTCAAAACTATCAGTTTAGAATGCTTTATTATATATTGTTTTATGCTTATTTTTTGTGGTTGTAGATTCATATTTTGGTCCAATTGAAATCTATTATTGAGGATGTCTTCAAGGGATAATATAGGGGAAGATAATATTGAGTGTGGTGAAGAAAGTTCTTCCGAACTGGAAAACGAGGTAGAAAACCTCACTCTATAGTTTGAGATATTTTTAAGAAGTTACATGTTAATAGTGAGGGGAGACAAAATGCTAGGTGTACAAAGTGTGACCAAGTGTATATGGCAGACTTGAAGTTTAGAACATCTAATTTGAAGCGACACCTCAAAACTTGTTGTCCTGAACATGACACAATTGAGTTGACACCATAACTACCTTTTGATCAAGATGCTTATCGAAAGAAGCTTTTTGATGTCATAATCAAACATAATTACCCTTTTAACTTTGTGAAACATGAAGGAATCAGAGAGTTGCATAATTTCTTGAATCCAGATGTGAAATCAATCTCAAGAAACACCGCAAAATTGGACATTTTGAAAGCTTATAAAAGGGAGAAAGAACAACTTAAACATGCATTGGAATTAATTCCAAGTAGGATTTGTTTGACTTCAAATTTATAGACTTCTCTCACCACAGACGGTTATATGACTTTGACTACCCATTATGTGGATGAACATTGGGTACTGCAGAAATAGATATTAATCTTTCGTCATATACCCTCTCCTCATAATAGACCATTTTTAGCAGAAAAAAGTGATTACTTTTCTAAAAGAATGGGGAATTGAGAAAAAAAATTTCACTATTACTTTGGATAATGCAAAGTATAATGTTGGTTTGGTTGATTTGTTGAAGAATCATATTTTTTTAACAAATGTTTTGATATGTGATGGTGAATTTCTTCATGTTCGTTGTGGTGCACACATCTTGAATCTTATTGTTCAAGCAGGGTTGAAAATGATTGATAGATCTGTGTATAAGTTTCGAGAAAGTGTGAAATATGTTAGAGGCACAGAGGGAATGATGATCAAGTTTGCAGAATGCATTGCATAATTGTCCATAAAAAAGTGGTAAGAAAGTATGCCAAGATGTGCCAACAAGATGGAATTCATCATATCTTATGCTTGAATGTGCTTTATTATATTGTTGGGCATTCTGCCAATTGCAATTGATTGATACTAACTTCAAAACATGTCCATCACAAGAGGAATGAAACATGGTTGAAAAGATAACAAAGTTTCTCAAACCTTTGTATGACATTACAACGTTATTTTCAGGAAGACAATATCCCACTTCAAATTTGTATTTTTGTAGCGTATGGAAGATTCAAACACTCATACTAGAGGAAATGAATAGTCCAAATAAAGTTATAAGTTCCATGACACAACAAATGAAGGGGAAATTTGACAAGAATGAGATTGTTATAGCATAGTGCTATCTTTTGCCATAGTTCTTGATCCAAGTTAAAAGTTAAAGTTTGTTGAATTTGCATTTGCAAAAATTGATCCTGAAACATGTGAAGAAAAGATAAAGAATGTTTGGATAAATTTTATTCACTCTTTCAAAAGTATAAGTATTTCTCCCTGTCTGCTTTTGCAACTAATCCATCGACAATGAAAAATGCTACTAGTGGAGTAGATGATGGTGTTGGAGATGAAATGGAAGTTCGTAACATTTATAATTAGTTTTTCTTATATTTATTGTCATGTTTATACTTCCATATATTTATTAGTAATTTTCTTATATATCGTGTTTATATTAATGTAAGAGTTTGAGTTATTTGAGAGAGAACTTCTATATTGAATAGAAACAAATCATAGTTGGATCTATACTTAGACGAATCTTTACTTGATTGGAGACAAAATACACAGTTGGATGTTCTAAGTTTTTGGAAAGCAAATAGGACCTGGTATCCAGAAATTTCATTGATGGCTCGTGATGTGTTGAGCATTCCCATTACTAGAGCTGCCTTAGAGTCCTCTTTTAGTATTGAGGCCATATCATTGGAAAATATCGTAGTTCAATTTTGCCGAATAATGTAGAGACAGTGTCGAAACTCGTCTTAATCATCATTTGTCAGGACTCTTCGGCGTAAGTTCCCTGGCATAGACAGGGCATTTGGTGCATGTTGCTATTCCTGGCTCCAGAAGGGAGTACGTTCGATGGAATAATTTCTTAGATGTATTACTGCATCCCCAAGGGTTAGGCCCACTTTTTAGCCCCTTATCGACACAATAAGTTCACTTTAAGCAAGTGGACAAATTCATGCCTTAAAAGTAAGCAAGAGCAAGTAATCCCGTCATCTTGTGCAAATGAGGGGCAGAAAAGAGAGCATATTTTCTACACTTATTAAAGGAAGTACTATCCTAATGAGGATAGAGAAAGTAGCGTTCAAAGCCTTAACAGAGGCCTCAAAAGAAAAAAAGAAGAGAAAACAGAAACTCGTAAAGTGATGATCGCACACTGATGTGGTTTCATTATGCACTCGAGATTAGTTACATGGTTTAGAAAATAAAATTAACTCTTGCAATTTCATGCTAATATTATAATTAATTGTTGAGATTTACAACATTAGAATTTCATGTTATGCACTTGCTTTAAGCAGTTCAAGAAGATTCAGATGAGGAGGAGGAACTTGCAATTGACATTGAGAAATTAATTTTTGGATTTGGTGCCTCTTCAAATGATGTGGAATGAATCTTGGGAAGTTGGTGTGGAGTCTAATAATGATGTTAAAAATGGACATGAAAGGGTTTTTTATTATTATTGTGAAGTTGGTTCAACTTTTCGTTTAGTTTTTCCTTTTGGGTCTTATAGTATAATTCAAATTTTTTGTTTTGGTTTAGGATGAAGAAGGTTTGTCAAAGAAAGAAGTGAAGTTTGGCACAATATTTGACAATGAATAACATTGTTTGCTTTTAGATTCCGCAATGTTCTTTTGAGACTTGTCCTAATGTTTGGTTGAACATGGTGCGCGCGTGTGGCACAATGCGTGCAACACTGTGTGTGTGTGTGCATCATTATGTGTGTGTCAAAGTGTGGGTGTGTATGTTTGATTACTTAGAGTATATATTTTTTTTGTTGATTAGTGTGTGTGTATTTTGGTGTAATAGTGCGTGTTTATGTGTGTTTATTTTGGTATAATAGTGTGTATGCGTTTATTTTTGTGTAATAGTGTATGTGTTTGTGTTTATTTTGGTGTAATAATGTGTGTTTTTATTTTGGTGTAATAGTGTGTATGTGTTTATTTTGGTGTAATAGTGTGCATGTGTTTATTTTGGTGTAAGTGTGTGTGTGTGTGTGTTTTTTTTTATTTTGGTGTAAGTGTGTGTATTTTGGTGTAATAGTGTGTGTGGGGGGAAGATGTGTTTATTTTGGTGTAACTAGTTATTGCACACGTACATTACACGTGGATCATTCTGAATTATATATATGTAATTTTTTAACCAAAATATATGATGACAAATGATGTCCCTGTGTTTGTTTATCTTCACTAAATCAACAACCATATCTACCAAATTATATTTACCTTGTGTAAAATGCGAAGAAATAATCTTCTTCTTATGATATGTTATACGTGATACATTTTGAGCATTTCACAAATTATCTGACACGCCTCATTGCATTTGTGGTTGCACATCTTCAAACTCACCATTATTCTACTGAATATTTTTGCATGCAGTAAGTAATAACTCAGAAGATAATGAATATAACTATGTTCACTGAATTAATAATCAATTGTGATATATTCATTATGAGCATAATATGCACAAAAGAGATGTTCCTAAACTCCATCCATTTCAAAATTATTGGTTTGTCATCCTTAATTACTAACAGACTTGAAGCGTGCCACTAATTTAGGACATACATTTAGTTATTCAACCTAGCATTACAATCAATCATTTTCTAGCAGAAAAAAAATATTCATAGTATTTTCATGAGCACTAAAAACATTCTATATGTCCAATATCAAGAAAGAATTATGTTGGATGAAAATAAACTGTAGCTTATTATCACACAAATAATAGCCCATTTTCTTTGAGCCGTTTCTCTATATATTCAAAAAGTCCACTTGCTCCTTCAAGATAAAAGGGTGACTTCGGAATCAAGCAACAGTCAACATCTCGGCTGGCAAGCATATGCATAGAGAAATTCATGGACCCATAGGAAGAGCAGAAACACACATGATGATTCCATGCAGCCGTATCCTAGTATACAACAAAACAATGACATGCAAGTGAGTAAGACAAAGAATACTCGACTAATTCCTCAAATACATAGGATCAGAGTACCAGGTGGTGGAGTGAAGCCTACCACTGTATCAGCCCATTAACTTCACAAGGCCAATATCATTTTCAGAACTTGTAGCTTCAACATGAGCTGCATTAATAGCTCGTTGAGCTTCCTCAACGGCAGTATCAAAGCCAAAAGATTCGTCAATTACCTGCAGAATATTTGGTGGTGCACACAAGCTCATACATAAAGTTATTAAAAAAGAAAGGGAATATGCATAGATCTAGCTTTTATGACATGATAGGTTATACGATCTTTACCGACCTCAAACTGAAAGAGATACAGGTGAACCAAGACCTAGATTGGTTCGGTTCAATAAAAAGACCACCTGTGGAATCAAACAGGTGGAAAACCGCGAAACTAGCCAGTTTTGGCCAAAACCAGTGAACCGGACGATTTCTCAAACTGGCCGGTTCACAACTTAATACCAGCCAGCCGTTTCGTCTTCTATCTTCTCCGGCACCGTTTCTCCCAGATCCAGCTCTCGTACTCATCCTCAGTTATGTAAGTCGTCTTCTCCTCTGTCTTTCTCTCTCTTGGGTTCATTTTGAAATCATCGGCGAGATGACAGAGAGGTTGCTGGGTCTTCTCCTCTTTTCTCTCTCTCTCTCTCTCTCTCGCTGTATATATATATATTTACACGCACACACATAGAGTACACTAAACACTATACACACGCACACACAGCAAATTGAAATCAAGCACCTTACAAGCAGTAAATTATGCTCTGTGTTGTGATTTGTATTTATAATCTCATTGTAATTTTTATTTTGATTGTGGATTTTTAGCTAAATTATTGTGCTTTAAATTTTTTTTTTATTTTTTTATTATACGATTGGTCCAATCAGTTAATCTAACGGTTGAACCAGTGAAACATTGACCCAGTCTTTATGCTGATTCAATGTCAACACTGTCCATAACTATATACATCTCCGTGAGTTTTCACCTGACCACCCTTGCCGTACTCTTTGGCATTTTGAAGCATTAACATTCATGGACTGCTTGTGCAACAGAGTCTATACGTTTTACCAAACTTTTTGTTACCTTGCAGCATTAAAATAATTATCTAGTAGCTAATCATAAGAATCTAATTATTTTGTTTATTGATAGACTATGGTGAGGGAATTCAAACCCTGGAGTGTGCTTCGAAGTGTCTGTGTGTGTGTGTGTGGATAGGCATTCTAGCTGGGCCAGTTCAAGGGAAGTACACAAATTGCTTATTGGTGTGTAAAGAGTTGATTATCAGGTATGTGTCTCTCTTCATTAGTAATTTATGCAAGTACACCCCACTTCACGAGGTCGAGAGATTTCACCTGTTTAGAGCTATTAATCATGCCTTCTTGGTCCAATGAATTTGTCTCTGATTGAAAGTAGACGATTCTCAACGTCTTTGATGTCAATTCTGTCGCTTGGGGATTCTGCTGAACATGCAATTCCAATTTCTAGTACAGATATCAAGCATTCAATGCATTCATTTCTATGGTTACTGGAACTTCCAATCCTTCTTTGAGCTTCTTGCATCCCTTCGGTTAGTAAAAATTGGTCCACCATATCTGTTACCAACTCCGGCAATTCCATCTTAACTAAATTACGAAGGTTTAAATCATCACTGAATGATTCGTCAGTTGGTCTTTTTCCTGTGAACATCTCCAACAACAGAATCCCATAACTATATACATCTCCATGAGTTGACATCCTAGCACCCATCCCATACTCTGCCAAGTTGATGAATCACTATTAGTACTAATGTGAAGCAAATACAAGAGAGACACTAGAGTTTTCTTTCAACGAGTCTTTCAAAACTAAACCAATAATATAAATTTCCATGTAGTACATTATAACAAATTATGAAATGTTGGAGTTAATTGCCTTAAAATAAACAAACAGGACACAACGGTTTTTTGGAAGAAGTAGAACTTATTGCTATTTTCAAATTTGAATGCATCAAAAAAGGATCATGAGAATACAGAAATGCAACGCAATTGCAATTGCAGCGTAAACAAGAAACTTGACGTTGACTTGGTATAAGCATAACTTTAAACTATTGAAGCATCGACTTAATCTACTACAATTGGACCAATATTGGTTTCCTAATCTTTTCTACATCTTCAACCATTTGATGCTTATTAGGCATATCCAGAGAGTATAAATCAAGACCTGTCAAGAAGAAAAACAAAAATTTATATGGTTGAACCTGCTAAATTAGTTGTTCCAATAATTTTATCATTTTAGTGATTTGATTCTTATTGCTGCAGTTTTTCTAACAGAATGGACCTCTTCATTCAGAAACAAAAATATGAAACCGTACCTGGAGCTGCGTATCCAGTGGTTCCCTTGAAACTAGCGGAGGTAAATTGACTTGAAACAGCATCTATGCCCGATTTTGAAAGGAGCCTCGCCAAACCAAAATCACTTAGGTGAGCAGTAAAGTCATTGTCAAGTAGGACATTGCTTGGCTTTACATCACAATGAATGACTGGTGTTTCACATTGTTTATGAAGATAATGCAATGCGGAAGTCACATCTATCGCAATGTTTATTCTTTGGAGAAGATCCAAATTTCTCAATTGTATGTGACCATCTTCTGGATGAAGCCATCTTTCCAAGCTCCCGTTTGGCATGAACTCGTAAACCAGAGCTTTGAAATCGTTGCGCTCAAAATCAATGCTAGAGCAAGCAGTTAGGATCCTGACAAGATTGCGATGTTGAATGTTGCTTAGGGCTCTACATTCAGCCATGAAACTCTTGGAAGCTCCAGGTTGGCCGAGTTTGAGTACCTTAACTGCAACACTTGTTCCCTCTGGACTTAAAGTTCCACTATATACCATTCCAAAACTACCTGAGCCAATCAAATTGCTTGACGAAAACCCACCAGTGGCATTGAGGAGTTCTTGGTAGGATATTTTTGGATGAAATCGTCCAAAAGAAGGTGAGGAAAGAGGTTTTTTCTTCGTTTTTCTTGTCAGGTATAGTGAAAGAAAAACCAATGCCAGAGCAAGAAATGAAGCAGGAAGGGCAATTTCTATAGTTAACATTGGATTAGTACGTTTTTTGTGTTTTTGAAGGGGGCACGGTTGTAAGTGTAGCTGTGGGCCCCCTCCACAAAGCTTAATGTTGCCAAGTACTCCAACAGCAGTTGCATTTTTGAAAATTCCTTGACTGGGTACCTCGCCAGAAAGATTGTTAAACGACAAATTCAGATATATTAAGGTGGAAAGAGTCTCAAAATATTGTGGAACTTGGCCTGATAAATTATTGCGCGAAAGATCTAGATATTGAAGACCCATTAATTGATTCAATGGAGGAATAGGTCCTTGGAATAAGTTTTCCTGCATCTCAAGATGTTCTAAGGAAAACAATTTTCCTATTGTGCTAGGAATCTCACCAAATAGTTTGTTGTTTGAAACCCTAAGGTAAAGAATATTTTTGAGTTCACCAAGTTCTGTAGGCAAGGAACCAGTCAAGGAATTGAAAGACAAGTCTATTTTAAAAGAGGTTGGGAGATTCATGAGTTGTTGGGGAATGGTGCCATTAAGTTTATTTCCATAAAGCACGAGGAGTAGGAGGTACTTTAAGTTCACCAAGCTAGACGGTATGCTTCCTTCAAAGTTGTTTACACTCAAATCTAGATTCAAAAGTCCAGTGATATTGCCAAGGGAAGAGGGTATCTCACCTATGAATTGGTTGTGATCCAGATATAGGGTCTGCAGGTTTGAAAGCTTTCCAATTGAAGATGGAACACTACCATTTAACAAGTTCCTATCCATGTCGAGGACATTCAAGTTGAAGAGGTTTGATATCTCTGAGGGAATGCTTCCACTAATATTGTTGCCTCCAAAAGTTAGCCATGTAAGTTGTGATGACAAATTGTTTATAGAGCTGGCCAATATACCTTGGAACTGGTTGAAACTCATATCCAAAAGTTGGAGCTTGCTGCAATTTGCCAGTGACGTGAGAAATTCCAAGTCATCATGAAGAAGATTACCATAAAGGTTGAGCCATTGTAAATTCTGTAGATTTCCAAAACCTTTTGGTACGTCCCCAGTGAATTGGCTTTGACCGATATCAAAAAAATAAAATTCTGAAGCATTTGACAATGAAGCTGGAATGGGTCCACTAACTTGAGTCAGTGGCAAAGAAAGCTTCTGGAGGTTTGGAAGCACAAGGCCTATGTCAGGCCTGACAATACCGTGGAAATTATTTACACCCAGACTAACAACTCTGAGTGATGAAAGATTGTAAAGAACAGGGGGAAGCACACCACTGTAATTGTTCTCTCCAATTAGACGCTCAAAGAAGGAAGTGTTTGATTTCTGGATTGAGAGGGTTGCTAAGAAACTTCAAGGATGGAAAAGTTCATGCCTCTATCAAGCAGGTAAAGAGGTTCTGATTAAGGCTGTCATTCAAGCCATTCCCAATTATGCCATGTCTGTGGTGGCATTCCCCAAGAATTTCAGTGAGAAGCTGGATAGCTATGTGAGGAATTTTTGGTGGAGAGGGCATGATAAGGAGAGGGGTATTTGCTGGAGGAAATGGAACAAAATGATTGACTCAAAGGCTGATGGTGGGATGGGTTTTAAGGATTTCAGACTGCTTAACCAGTCTTTGTTGGCTAAACAAGGCTGGAGGTTAATTTCACAGCCGGATTCCTTTTGGGCTAAGTTCATGAAGGCGATTTATTTCCCTGAGGAGGATTTCATGAAGGCTAAATGTGGAACTAGACCTTCTTGGGTTTGGAGGGGTTTACTTTATGGCAGAGATTTGCTTAATCAAGGAATCATGTGGCAGATTGGGGACGGTAACAGTGCCTTGTTCTGGAAGGATAAATGGATCCATCGGCTCCCAAATATGTCTATTCAAACTGTGATGCCCCAAGATGGTGCATCTTTGAAGGTGGCTGACTTCATTTGGGAGAACCCCAAGAGATGGAACACCCCCAGCCTTTCTTCGGTTATTTCCAGGGACGAAACGATTGCTATCCAGGCTATCCCTCTTCCATTGAATGGGGGTGTTGATAGAAGAATTTGGTGGCCAAACAAGAAGGGGTCCTTTACAGTGAAGTCTGGTTATCGAATGGGAAACAATCGAGCCGTTGATACTCTGACGGCTAGCTCCTCTGCCTCTGACTCTGCTACACTCTGGAAAAGCATTTGGTGTATGAAAGCTGTTCCGAAGGTAAATCATTTCTGGTGGAAAGCATGCCATAATTCCTTAGCCACTCACGAAAATCTTTTCAAGAGAAAGTGTGCAACTTCCCCTCTCTGTCAGATCTGTTCCTCGGCCCCTGAATCCATTGAACACCTTTTGTTTGAATGGGAATGGACTTGTAAAGTTTGGTTTGGTATGGACCTTACTTTCCATCGGAATTCGTCTTCTTTTTTTTCGGTGGCTAGCAGGTCCTCCCTGTTATTGCAGTTTGCTAGGAATGGCCAAGGTGGCCTTGATGCCCTAGGGAGGTTTGCAACGGTGGGATGACTTATCTGGAAGATGAGGTGATGATACCCAGAATAAAACTGGCACGTGCTCAGTAAGAGAGCTCAGCTCGGGAGCTCAGGCAAAATAAGCTGAGCTCCCCTAGCCATGAGCAGAGCTCATCCAGTCAGCACTAAGAGCTCCTAGTCGAAGGCGCGAGAGGAGAAATGCTGAGGGAACAACAAAATGACTCGGATACCCTTATTAAGGAGGTAGAATCCAATCCGAGGCAGAAAACCCGTATTTAACCATGATCTCCTCCTAAAACTAAGGAGGATCCCACAGAAGAAGGCAAAGATCTCTCCGTTTAAAGCCAGCCATAAGGAATTTAGGTAACTCCGGAATTGTGGATGAAGATAGGGCACGATCCCTTCAATGTAGGATAGTCCCGTATTAGAGGTAAATATGAGGCTATAAAAAGAAAGAGATATCCCCCATTAGAGGAGGGAGATTTTTTGAAACCCTAGTTCCCTGAGTATTCGACTGTAACACCTTCAATTCATCAATAAAGAAGAAGGAGCAAGAGTCTCCATTAGAGAGTGGACTAGCCGAGCTCACTGGCCGGTGAACCACTATATTTCCACCGTATTTCACACATTATACACGACTAATTAGAGCTTTCATTCTCCACTTCATGAGCCTTGTAGCTCAGATGCCATATTAGTCCCCATGCAAACTGTTCACGCCAATTAATCTGGTTCCTTAGCTCGTATCCGGAGGTTTACACCATCAGTTTGGCGCCGTCTGTGGGAACGACTGTTCCTGTTACAAGTAAGCTGATTCCTCAGTGACTGATGGTAATAACTCGAAATATGAGCAGAAGTCAAACGAACCTACCCCGAATGCAAGATCAGCCGGAAACTGCCCACGGCAGACAACCCGGGAACATCCAGGAGGCGAATTCCCCCATTAATAACGAGTTGGAGGCCCTTCGTCTCGTCAACCAACGCTTGCTAAAGGAAAACGAAGAGCTGTCAAAACTCGTACAACGCCCACGGGAGGCAGCACCGGCCCAAGAAGGCCAGAATAATCCCCCTCATAGGGAACCTCGATACTGGGACCCCCTTAGAGAGGTCAGCGAGGGGGGAGAAGGCAGCCAGGCCAGGGGATACGTCCCTTACGTACCCCCTGGTAATGGCCATAACGACGAAGTGCAAAGTCGGAACGATCGGGGTGAGAGAGGTGATTTTCTCCCTTATCCGCAAGACAGGAGAGAGCAGCACTGGGAGCAACGCTTCAAAGACTTCCAGCAAGAGCTCAGTCATATGAAAGAGGCCGTAAAGAGTAAGGCCCCGGTTACAATGGATGTTTTGGTTCAGCAAACCGAATCCCCATTCACCACGGGGGTGCTACACTTCCCTCTCCCATCAAAGTTCAGGATGCCCCAAATGGAGGTCTTTGACGGATCGAAAGATCCCGTGGATCATCTCAACACTTACAAGAACCAGATGGAGTTACATGGGTACCAGGATCCTATACGCTGCAGAGCTTTTGCCATCACGCTGAAAGGCTCCGCCTTAAACTGGTTTCATAGGCTCCCACCAGCCTCGATCTCATCCTTTAAAGAACTCTCCATTGCTTTTGTATCTCACTTTATAGGAGCCCGGATACACAGAAAGCCGAGCTACCACCTGCTGAATGTGAAGCAAGGTCCCCAGGAAAACCTGAGGACTTATGTCCAAAGATTTAACTCGGAGACATTGAAAGTAGACGTCCCGGATGAAAAATTCGCCATAACTGCTTTCATTGCAGGATTGGGAGTGCAATCAAAGGATTTGATGTTCTCCATATCAAAAAACCCTCAGGAAAGTATGGCTAAGGTGTTAGCCAAGGCAGAGAAATATATAAACGGTGAAGAGGCACTCCTTTCTAAGGTGGTCGGTACGACTTCACGAAAGGAAAAGGAAAAAGAAGAAAAGAAAAGGGACAGAAGCCCTAGGAAGGAAAAAGGACGAGAGAGGTCCCCAAGGAGAGACAGAGACCGCTCGCCAAAAAGGAGAGGAAATGTCAAAGATCGGCTGGGTCCCATGCAACCTGAACTACAACCCAGGTATGGGCCTCAGCAGTTTACCCCACTCACCGCTGCTGTGTCAGAAGTACTGTATGAGGTCCAGAACGAGAAATTTTTAAAATGGCCACCTAGGATGAAGGCAGACCCGGCAAAGAGAGACCCTACGAAGTACTGTGATTATCACCGGGATCATGGGCACCACATTGATGACTGCATTCAATTAAAGAAGGAAATCGAGTTCTTGATCCAGCGAGGTCAGCTGCGTCGTTTTATAGCCAACGATGACCAGAACCGAGCTCTTCCGCCTCCGCCACCCCGGCAGCAGGCACCAGCACCACACCAGCAGCCTCTAGGGGAAATCAGAGTGATATCTGGAGGGTTCGCCGGAGGTGGAGAGTCTAGCTCAGCTCGGAAGGCGCACCTCCGACGGATCAGAGCCGAAGAAGCTCTCGAAGTGCATGCTGTATCCAAAGCACCACGTTTGGATACAGCTATCACTTTTTCAGATGCTGATTTAGAAGGGTGCCAATACCCCCATGATGATCCATTGGTGGTACGAGCAGTGGTGGCAAATAGAACCGTTCATCGGGTTCTAATTGATAACGGGAGCTCGGCAGATATTATTTTCGCACCTGCGTTCGACAAGATGGACATAGGAAGGCAGAAGCTTGAACCAGTAAGCACTCACTTACTAGGATTCTCCGGGGAAAGGGTGCTCCCCCTGGGTTCAATCCAGCTCGTGCTCACCCTGGGGGACCCACCTTGCCAAGCCACTACCACTGTCAAATTCCTAGTAGTCGATGCACCATCTGCGTACAACATCTTGCTTGGAAGGCCATCCTTAAATTCTATGAAGGCAATCCCTTCTGCCTATCATTTAGTCGTGAAGTTCCCCACAGAGAATGGAATCGGAGTGGTCCGAGGAGACCAGCGCGTAGCACGGGAATGCTACATGGCTTCTATAAAAAGGAAGGAGGTTGAGAACATCCAACTGGATGAGCTCGACATGAGAGATGAAATGGAGACAAGACCAATGCCATCGGAAGAGCTGGAACCAGTTCAGCTTGATGAGAAGCCAGAACACCTCGTTTATGTGGGTTCCAAACTGAACGCTGAGCTCAAAGGACTCCTCATTCAATTCCTAAAAGAGAATATAGGAGTGTTCGCTTGGAAGCAAGAAGACATGGAAGGGATTGACCCATCGGTTATTACCCACAAGCTATGCGTTAACCCAACTTGCAAACCCATCAAACAGAAGAGGAGGAGCTTTGCTTCTGAAAGGCAAAAGGCAATCAATGAGGAGGTCAGCAAACTCCTCCATGCCAAGGCTATCAGGGAGGTTCATTACCCCACTTGGTTAGCAAATGTAGTTCTTGTAAAGAAAACCAATGGGAAGTGGCGATTGTGCATCGACTTCACTGATCTCAACCGAGCATGCCCCAAGGACAGTTTTCCTTTACCTCGGATTGACCTAATAGTGGATGCCACTGCAGGGCACGAGCTCCTCAGCTTCATGGACGCCTTCTCAGGCTACAACCAGATCAGGATGGATCCCAGCGATCAGGAGAAGACCTCCTTTGTGACTGAACAGGGAACATATTGTTATCAGGTCATGCCCTTCGGATTGAAGAACGCTGGAGCCACTTACCAGCGGTTAGTAAATAAAATGTTCCAGAAGCAAATAGGAGCATCCATGGAAGTTTACATTGATGACATGCTAGTGAAGTCACTGAAAGCAGAGCTCCACATCGAGCACTTAGCTGAGTCATTCCGAATTCTAAGGGAATACAAAATGAAGTTAAGCCCTGCGAAATGCGCATTTGGGGTCTCGGCAGGAAAATTTCTGGGCTTTATAGTCAACAGCAGAGGGATTGAAGCCAATCCAGAAAAGGTTAGAGCAATGATGGAAATGCAATCACCATCCAACACGAAAGAGGTGCAACGTTTGACAGGCAGGATAGCTGCACTGAGCCGTTTTGTGTCTAGGGCTAGCGATAAATGCCAGCCATTTTTTCAAATCTTGAAGAAGGCATTCCACTGGGATGCCAAGTGTGAAGAAGCATTCGAAGACCTAAAGAGATATATGAGCTCTCCCCCTGTTCTGGTGAGCCCTCTAGAAGGGGAAATTCTCACCCTCTACCTAGCAGTTTCAGATTTTTCAACAAGTGCAGCGCTAGTTAGGGAGCGAGACAGAGCTCAGCAACCAGTCTACTACTGTAGCAGAGCTCTGAGGGGGGCAGAGGAGAGATATCCAAGGATGGAAAAACTCGTTCTAGCTCTGGTTACAACAGCTAGGAGACTTAGACCTTATTTCCAGGCTCATACTGTTGAGGTTCCAACAGATCAGCCAATGAAGCAAGTACTACACAAGCCAGAATCCTCAGGGAGGTTGGTTAAATGGGCCGTAGAGCTCAGCGAGTTTGATATCAGGTACAAGCCAAGAGCTGCCATCAAAGGGCAAATTTTGGCAGATTTTATTGCAGAATTCACAGCAGCAGCGCCTATGGAAACCACGGATTTAGTACCGGACCTTCCCATATGGAAGCTTTCAGTGGATGGAGCTGCCAATGCTCAGGGAAGCGGTGCAGGAATGATCCTGACCTCCCCAGAAGGAATAGACGTCGAATATGCCCTCAGATTTGGGTTCAAAGCTTCAAATAATGAGGCAGAATATGAAGCCGTCATCGCTGGGCTTAATCTTGCCTATTCTATGGAAGCAGAGCAGCTGGAGATCTGCAGTGATTCTCAACTGGTGGTGAAGCAGATAGAAGAGTGTTACGAGGCAAGAGGCGAGAAGATGGTCCTGTACCTCAAAAAGGTACGAGAACTAATGAAACAGTTCGTGCAGGTTAAGGTCAGACACGTGCCTAGAGTGGAGAACTCACGAGCAGATGCTCTGGCAAGGTTAGCAACTGCCTCGCAGGAGGATTTGGATAGGCTAATTCCAGTAGAGCACCTTCCAAAGCCCTCGGTAAGCATCGAAGAAGAGGAAATTCTATCAATTGAAGCTCAGCCGAGCTGGATGGATCCCATCGTAGAGTACCTTCAGAATGGAACTTTGCCAAATAATGCCAAGGAGGCATCCAAGCTAAGGGCCAGGTCAGCCAGATTTTCCCTGATGCAAGGGAAACTGTACAAGCATGGATTTTCAATGCCTCTCCTTAAGTGCGTAGGAGACGAAGATGCTAACTACATACTCAGAGAAGTACATGAGGGGATATGTGGCAACCACATAGGAGCTCGGGCCTTGGCAGGAAAAGTACTGAGGCAAGGATATTATTGGCCCACCATGCTCACAAGCGCCACCGACTTAGTAAGAAAATGCAAAACTTGCCAAGAGCATGCTAATATGTCCCTCTGTCCTCCCGAGCTCCTAACCTCGGTGGTAAGCCCATGGCCTTTTCAGCAGTGGGGGTTGGACATTCTGGGACCCCTTCCCACCGGTGTGGGGCAGTGCAAGTTTGCCATCATAGGAGTGGATTACTTTACTAAATGGGCGGAGGTTGAACCTTTGGCAACGATCACAGAGCAAAAAGTTCAAAACTTCGTTTGGAAGTCGATAGTTTGCAGGTTTGGAGTTCCCAGAGCATTCGTGTCTGACAATGGAAAGCAGTTTGATAATTCAAAGTTCAAAAGTTTTTGTGCCGAGCTCGGAATCAAGAACTATTTCTCAGCTCCTGCCCATCCCCAGTCTAATGGGCAGGCAGAGGTCACAATAAGAACCATAAAGTCAGCTTTGAAGACCAAGCTAGAAAACCTGAAAGGCAAGTGGGTGGAGTACATTCCGGAGGTGTTGTGGGCCTACAGGACCACCGCCAGATCTGCGACTCAGGAAACCCCCTTTGCTTTGGCCTTTGGGACCGAGGCAGTGGCCCCAGTGGAGATAGGGCTCCAATCACCAAGGGTGGAGTTTGCGGATTCCGAGCACAATGATGAGTCTCTCTTGCTAAACCTCGATCTCTTGGATGAAAAGAGGGACAGAGCTCTGCACCGTGTCCGTACATACCAAAGGAAAACTGCAAGGTACTATGACAGGAGGGTAAGACACAGAAGTTTCAAGGTTGGAGATTTGGTACTTAGGAGGCTTATGCTTGCGAGAAAGGATCCCACGCATGGGAAATTGGGACCCAATTGGGAGGGGCCCTATATCGTGTCAAGGATAATCAGACCAGGGAATTACGAGTTGCAAACAGAGGAAGGAAAGGTTCTACCTCACTCGTGGAATGCCGAGCACCTTAAGAAGTTTTTTCAGTAAGTGTTACTTGTAATAGAACTACTTTTAAATAAGAAAGAGCAAGCCTTTTATTCACTCTCCAATGGTCTCCAAAGTAGCAAGATGAGCTCTTCAGCTCATAAACAAAAGATAAGCTTCAAAGCTTATAAATGCAAGATGAGCTCTTCAGCTCATAAACAAACGATAAGCTTCAAAGCTTATAAATGCAAGATGAGCTTTTCAGCTCATAAACAAACGATAAGCTTCAAAGCTTATAAATGCAAGATGAGCTCTTCAGCTCATTAACAAACGATAAGCTTCAAAGCTTATAAATGCAAGATGAGCTCTTCAGCTCATAAACAAACGATAAGCTTCAAAGCTTATAAATGCAAGATGAGCTCTTCAGCTCATAAACAAAAGATAAGCTTCAAAGCTTATAAATGCAAGATGAGCTCTTCAGCTCATAAACAAACGATAAGCTTCAAAGCTTATAAATGCAAGATGAGCTCTTCAGCTCATAAACAAACGATAAGCTTCAAAGCTTATAAATGCAAGATGAGCTCTTCAGCTCATAAACAAAAGATAAGCTTCAAAGCTTATAAATGCAAGATGAGCTCTTCAGCTCATAAACAAACGATGAGCTCTTCAGCCCATAAATTTAAGATGAGCTCTTCAGCTCATAGAAACCCGATAAGCTTCAAAGCTTATAAATCAAAGATGAGCTCTTCAGCTCATAAAAACACGATAAGCTTCAAAGTTTATAAATTAAAGACGAGCTCTTCAGCTCGTACAAAATTCAAGGCTGAACGCTTCTTGGAGACACCAACAGCCAAATTCAAGGCTGAACGCTTCTTGGAGACACCAACAGTCAAATTCAAGGCTGAATGCTTCTTGGAGACACCAACAGTCAAATTCAAGGCTGAACGCTCCGTGGAGACACCAATGGTCCACCTCCCAGGACCGGATACCCTTGTGCACTGCCTACACACCCAAAGACCTCGAAAGGTCCAGAACAACAGAGAACACCTATGAGGTCAGATGAGAAGTAAGGTCGGAGCAGACATGATCTTCTGTTCTCCATCGATCTCCGTGGTTCGACCTAGGGGGTCAGTGAAAGACCAAGGTCAGAGCAGACATGATCTTCTGTTTTCCATCTACGTTCGTGTTTCGAACTTTTTGCGTAAGCTGAAATAACCTAACAGAATTCGAGATGAATGAAAAGTCTGGCATTCGAAATATCCGAGAGTGCAAATATTCAGAAAAATACAAGAAGAGTCATAGTCTGATATCGCTTAAGAAAAGAAAGAACGATACAAGGAAATAAAGATCCTAGTCTTTCTTAAGCTCAGATTTCAGCTCAGCAACCTCTCCCTTCAGGCTAGCATTCTCTTTCTTCAGCTCATCCCTTTCCTGCTCAGCCTTTTGAAGCGAGTTAAGGAGCTTCTGACCAATAGAGGTAAGGAAGATGGTGGACAGAGAGTCAGGAGAAGGGGAATCGTCCCTCTTACGCTTCCTCGAACTCGTGACGGTGTTTCCGTCCTTGTCAGAATCCCCATCCTCATCAGAATCAGAAAAAGAGGTCCAGGAAGAGTAAGGAATAGTGGAAAACTCAAACTCAGTAGCCTCAGCCCCAAGCAAATAGAGGTTTGCGCTCGTCATCAGCTCGGAATAAGTCTTAGACTCCACAAGCAACAGCTCGTTGATATTCACCATCCCTGGTAAATCCAGATCAGGTGGATCTACACAGCAAGGACATAATCAGAGCATATTTTTAAAAGGAAAGTACTCAAAAGAGCCATGATCGAGCTTACCAATACGAGAGAAGCTCTTCCAGGACCGAGGAATCCTGGCTTTACGACAGCGATCCTCAGGAGACCTCCAAGCCTCTCCAGAAGCGAAGAAGAAACGCTCAGACCACCCTTCAGGGTTGGAGGGAAGATCTAGAACCAGAGGGCGTAAATTGAAATCCCTCCAACGGAAAAAACTGAAGCAGGGGGCATTATCTTCCTCAATCTCAAAGAAGTATAGAAACTCAGAGACAAAGGGGAACCTGCCAAGAGCATGCAGGCGGCAGAACAAGAAAAAGCTTACCATAGCACCCCATCCTCGTGGAGAAAGGCGAGAAGGACACAGGCCATAATAGGCAAAAACTCGCCCAATGGCCGGATGAATGGGAAGGCGAAGTCCCATGTCCATAGCACCTTCAAAGAAACAGACTTCCCCTCGGGGAAGGTAGTTACAAGGCTCGTCGGAGGAAGAGACTCGCATAGGCAAGTCAAGATCAGGGAAAAACCGTTTCTTGATGCCCGCCAAGTCAGAAGATTCAAGTATTGAAGGGGACAGATAGCGACAATGCCACTCCCGTTCGATTCCAAAGGAGGATCGTTCCTGGAACAAGGAAGAAGCGGAGGCAGCCATCGAAAATGCTGGTAAGGAAAAAGATGCAAGAAATCAGGAAGAAAGTCAAGAATAGGTCATGCACTTGGGAGCTTTTCAGGAAACTAAGAGCCAAGAAAGAGGGAATCAAGTGGCCTGTTCAGTTTCTTAATTAATAAAGGTAGCAGCAGTTATGGAAAGTGGCTACGGTTATGGAAAGTGGTTGCGGTTATGGAAAAGGGAAAGATGTGGCGGTTATGGGAAGCGGTTGAGAGAAAAACGCGGGAAAAGAAACCAGATACTACCCCTCCTATTTGCACTCAAAACGACCAACGAAAATTCTGACCCCACCAAGCAATATACCCTCCATATTTGAGCTCAGCCCAGTAAAAAACAGAGCACTTGTATACCAAATCTTTGAGGTGTGAAAGCTCAAAACCTCGCTTAAGGAAGGCCTAAAGCACTCCGCAAAGCAAGATGTGGGGAAAAGAGAGGTGAAACGTAGAAGAAGGTCTTCTACTCTTAGAGAAATGGAGCAACGAAATTTATTATCTGATCTAGAGAAGGGTTCGTTTAAAGAATCATGAAGCTCAGACAGAACCCGTAAATTCAGACAAAAGAACCACGAAGCTCAGAAATAAACTTTAAGATCAGACAACAGAGCCAAATAGCTCAGAAAGCGCTCTTCAGTTCATACAGAAAAGACAAAGAGCTCAGAGCTCTCAAGTTCGAAAAAAGAACCGTCTTAGCTCAGCAAGAATTTATAAGCTCACAAGCACGAGCTATGCAACTCTGAAGGAGCACGCCAGTTCAGAATATAGAGTTGAGCAGCTTAGGACGAAGAAGAATAAGGAGTGGACCCCTAGGGTACCAACTACCGAGCTTAAAAGGCTCGGGAAAAGCAGTCGAACATAACACCAAGTCCCCTGTACTCTTCAAACCTAGTAATTTTGCTTCAAGAAGTGCACAGCACCCCTCAAAGCAAAAGGGGGCAAGGGGAGTATACAAAGTTGAGTGCATGCAAAGCCAGACAAATAAGTGCACCGTTGCGGTTCGAGTCGAAGTCGAATCAAAATCCAAAAATACATATATGCTGAAATTAAAAGATATGTATATATATACTAAGCCAGCAAAAGAGCAATAAATGAAGTCAAAGACTACATCACGAAAAATTCTTTAAAGAGAAATTACAACTAAAAAGACCTAGGATTCTGGAAGAAGAGGGATTGAAGGATCTCGCAGCTCAGTAGAGGAGTCCCTTGCTTCTGTTGCTGAGGGCTCACCTTGAACAAGGGCTTCAGACACCACGACAGCTGAAAAGGATGCAGAAACAGGAACAGCAGGAGCTGCAGCAGAAAGCTCAGGAATCGTTGTTGAAGGCTCAGGGAGCGCGATAATAGCTTCTGAGGTCCCAGGGGCGGGTGTGTCTTGACTTAAGGCAGCAGCTGGGGAGTCTGAGATATCCCCCTCATTGTCAGTGCCAGATTCTTCCATTTCCTCCTCAGTGGGGATAGGGAGATTGAAATCAAGGTCTGGATATGCTTTGGTAGCCTTACGCCTAAAAGCAAGCCATCCAGTAGCCCATGAAGTGGTGGCCTCATCCTTAAGCTCGGCAAACTCTTTGTCTCTCTCTTGAACCAAATATTTCTGCTCCTCGAGCTCCTCACAGAGTTTGCCGTTAGCCTCACTGAGGGCAAGATAATCTTGATTAACCTGGATGAGCTCCCTCTTAGCGTCAAAGGCCTCCTGGTTAGCCTTGGACCACGCCTCAACCTTAGCCTGCAGGTCTTCCTTAACCGCCTTCAGCTCATCCCGAGTCTTCTTTTCCCCTTCCTCAGCTCTGGCCTTGACTGTCAGTGTATGTTTGAGATCGGAGGCTTGCTTCACCATCTGTTCGTTGAGACCCTCCATCTGCACTTTAAGGCTCTCCACCTGAGCTCTGAGGTCTTCATTCTCAAGAGACAATTCTGAAACCTTGGTCTTGTATTTCTTTAAGACCTGGAAAGAGCTCTCTTGAGAGCGAACTCGGTGCAGCAGACCTTTCGTATGAAGGGAAGCCTGAGAATATAAGGAAAGTACAGCAAATAATGTCAGACCACGAAATACAAACAAGCAAAGAGAGACAGGGGGTTAACACTCACAGTAGCAGCTCCCTGAAGGGCCAAAGAGATGGATTCCTCCAGGGGCATGGAAGCGGCCTTCAGGACATCAGATTCAGAAAAGATAGAGGAAAGAGCTCCAGCAGCAAGGTCTATATTGTCAAAAAAGGAGTCCTCATCTTCCTCCTCAGACTTTCTCTCTTTTTCAGTCACCTTCCCAGAAGCACTGTATTCGAACTTCCCGGGTTGAAGGTCGGGAACCAATTCCAAAGCCTCCTTGACCTCAGAAGAAGAAGGGGAAGCCTGATCCCTCTCCTGAGCAGACGCCAACTTAGAAGGGGCCACTGGAGGGGAAGAAGAGGTGGTTGCAGCTTGTGGAGTTCCAGAGGAGGAGGGCGGAGCCTTGCTTGGAACCTGTCCTTCAGCTGCAGAGGGGGGAGAAGATGCTTCCAGCCTGGGGATCTTAGCTCGAGTGTTTGGCCCGCTCCCAGAGCCTACCCGAGCTTTGCGTTTCCTAGACCTGCCACCCTCCATCAGCTCTGCAATTTTGGCCTGAAGCTCTTCTGGAATAACCTTCATGGTAGAAGGACCTGGAAGATCTGGAAGAAGTAGGAAAATGTAAAGAAAAAGAGAAAGGAAGGAAAGATAATGAAGAAAGGAAAAAGAATGGCGTTGAAATCACCTTCGTTAGCCCCTAAAACAGACAAGGGGATCGCTAAAGTCGCCACAGGAAGACTCAGACCTAGCTGTACCAGGTTCCTTGACTCAATCAAGTCGGCGTACTTCTCTGGCTTGATCTTCTCCAACTTTGCTAGCAACTTTTTGTCCTCAGGGCTGAGCTCGTAGCGTTCACCTAAGAGGAAGAAAGTATGCAAATAAGAAAAAGATAAGAGGCCGGCAGGTTCCAGATCAGAGCTCGAACTCAAGTAAGGACTCACGTAAATTATCTGGTTCAGCCCAGGCCGTAGGGATACCGAGTGTGTCTGTCTTATCAGCAGGGTTGTACTCCCAATTGGTGCCCCCGACAAAGAAGAAATGTTCCTTCCAGTGTTTATGGGAGGTCGGAATGTCAGAGATGAGCTGCCTAACGCTGGCACGCTTGGAGGCATACAAGAAGCCTCCGGAGGTCGGTTTTACATTGAAGAGCTCTAAGAACAAAGGAATGCTAGGAATCCCAAGTTTATGCTTCTTAAACAGGACTAACAGACCAACCATGACGCCATAGAAGTTGGGGGAGATCTGGGAAGGGCACACATGAAAATGTTGCAGAACAGCCTTGATGAAGGGATGCAAAGGAAAGCGAAGGCCGTTGTCAAAAGCAGCAAGAAAGAAGCAGACTCTGTTATGAACTTTTTCTACATAACAAACGGATCGATCTGGGCACCAGGGTTCGACCCCAGGGGGAAAACCATACCGAACTTTATAAGACTTCATTAGCCTAGGGGCCTCTTTACTGCAGCCCACAGATTCGGCATGCCTAAAGGCAAGCCCTAGATACGAGGTTTTTTCCTCCACCCCGACTCCACTTATCTTAGCTTTGCCTTTGTCAGGTCTGGGGGGCAGGGAAGATGAGGTGGAGGGAGGCTCCTCGGCGTAGACCTCAGCCTCTACAGCCTCTACACCCGGAAAATTATCAATCTCATCACCAACTTCCCCTAAATCCGTATCTTCCCCGGCTGACCTAGATCCTAGAAGTGAAACAGAGGAGCGAGTGGCTTCAGAAGAAGCAGACATGATAGGGAGAGAAAAAGGAAGATGGAAAGAGCGATAGAGCAAAGGGGGATTAGTCAGGCACTCTCTAATGACCCGGGAATCAACACAGTGGCTCCCAACAGCAAGGATATGAACTACAGAACCCCAATCCACGAAGTGGTGAAGTGGGGCTAGACAATGGTCACGATTCCAAAAATAAAAGAACCGAAAAGCCCAAAAATGCAATAACCACCTCGAACTCGAGGGATCCAGAGCAAAAAAGGAAGAAATAAGGGCAAAGGACGTACCTAACCCAGGGATAGTGGCAAACAGGAACTTGGAACGAAATCGGAAAAGGAGGCGTCGCAAGTCTTCGAAACGAGGTCCGGAAATTCGATTTCAGGCAAGAAAATAGAAAAACCAAGGCAAGAAGGACTGGAATCACAGAGAGAGCGGAGACGAAGGGCAGTAAAGAAGATGAATAGTGCGAAGAAGCAGTTTAGATAGCCGTTTTAAGCATTTAAAGCCTGGGAGACATGGGCTGAGACGTGCGCGGGAATCGAGGAAAGTCATGATGGCTATAAAACCGTCAGAAATCCTACAGCCACGTGCCAGCCACACGCACGTCTAACTCGTCTTGTACAAGTCATCCCCTGCCTGAGCTAACTCAAGGCAAGGGCTGGGGGGCAACTGATGATACCCAGAATAAAACTGGCACGTGCTCAGTAAGAGAGCTCAGCTCGGGAGCTCAGGCAAAATAAGCTGAGCTCCCCTAGCCATGAGCAGAGCTCATCCAGTCAGCACTAAGAGCTCCTAGTCGAAGGCGCGAGAGGAGAAATGCTGAGGGAACAACAAAATGACTCGGATACCCTTATTAAGGAGGTAGAATCCAATCCGAGGCAGAAAACCCGTATTTAACCATGATCTCCTCCTAAAACTAAGGAGGATCCCACAGAAGAAGGCAAAGATCTCTCCATTTAAAGCCAGCCATAAGGAATTTAGGTAACTCCGGAATTGTGGATGAAGATAGGGCACGATCCCTTCAATGTAGGATAGTCCCGTATTAGAGGTAAATATGAGGCTATAAAAAGAAAGAGATATCCCCCATTAGAGGAGGGAGATTTTTTGAAACCCTAGTTCCCTGAGTATTCGACTGTAACACCTTCAATTCATCAATAAAGAAGAAGGAGCAAGAGCCTCCATTAGAGAGTGGACTAGCCGAGCTCACTGGCCGGTGAACCACTATATTTCCACCGTATTTCACACATTATACACGACTAATTAGAGCTTTCATTCTCCACTTCATGAGCCTTGTAGCTCAGATGCCATATTAGTCCCCATGCAAACTGTTCACGCCAATTAATCTGGTTCCTTAGCTCGTATCCGGAGGTTTACACCATCATGAGGAATGATTTTATCTTTAATGGTGACGTGATCGATGCCTTTGCCATGGTTATTAAAGCCCAGGGGATGTGGAGGGATTTGTTCTTATCTGTGAATGTGGAGGGATCGAAGGAACATATAGGCTCAAGGGCAGGAGATGTTGGGGGGCTTGACGTTGAGGCTGATACCCTGATTTGTTGCGATGGAGCTTTCTTACCGAAGTCTGAAAAGGCTGCTTGTGGGGTGGTTGTTTGGAACGACAGAAGCTCTTTTTCTTTTGGAAATGCCAAGTCCTTCCCTGCAAGGTCAAGTTCCCTGAGGCTCAACTGTGCACAAATGCAACAATTCTGAATGACTGTCTGAGCATCATTAAGCTTAGCTCAAACGAAGACGACCCGCCATGGGAAATCAGTGCTATTATTACTGACATTAGACATTTTGCTAGGGTACATAATCTTAGCTATTTGCACAAGCCTAGGGCCTATAACAAGGCTGTTCATTGGGTGGCAGCCGCAAAATCAAACAATTCTCTCCTGTTGGATTGGATTGGCTCCCCCCCCCAAATTGTTGTACTTTGCCCAAAATATTTGGAGAGAGGATAGATTTCCAATTGAAGCTGGTATGGTTCCGGAAAGATTGTTGTTTTCGAGATAGAGCACTGCAAGCTCTGATAATGACCCAAGCTCAAAAGGAACTCTACCTATGAGATGGTTGTGATCCAGTGTGACATTTATTAGTTTGGAACAACCCGACAGATTGACAGGAATATCCCCCTGTAGAAGATTATTGCCTAGGTTTAAGTGGCGCAGCCTGAGCAAGCGACCAATTTCTGGTGGGATTTCACTACGAAAGGAGTTGTTTCCCAAGTTGAAGGATCAGAGGAAAGAAAGATTTGTGATGTGGGGCGATATTGTTCCAACCAATTCTTGATTATATAGGCTCAAGCTGATGACTCTTTGATGTTTGAGATCACATGTGACTCCCACCCACTGGCAGAATGGTGAGGACTCGTTCCAAGACGCCAACACTCCATTTGGATCATCACTTATTTTGGACTTAAACTGAAGCAATGCTAGCTTATCAGTTTCATTTCCAACAATGGGTATTGCTGAGATGGACTTGGGAACAAACAAGTCGAGGGACAGAAGTAGCGGGAAAATCAGCACCAAATTCTCAAGAGTAAGCGCCATAGGAGAGGGAGAAAGTAGCTAAAGCGAGTCAGGGTTTTGGAATTGTAATCTGTATACGTTTGTTCATAATTATATACAGGCTGCAAAATCACTGATGAGGTCTTCAAATGGATACTTTTTTCTATCTCTTTTGAGTTGATAAAACATTGTAACTTATCTTTTAATTAATAAAATTGACCCAGTACACTCAATACATAAACATATACTGAAAACAACTCGATGGTATATTCAAATCTGGTTAGTTGCAACACAGAGGAATACCCACTTTGACTACGAAATTGTTTCTTTGTATTTTTAAGTTCTTCCAATATTTGTTCATTGAGGATGTTGTCATTTCTTCTTTATCAACTCCAAAGAAAAGTTAACTCAACTCAACTCAATAAAATCTCGTCCCACGTGAGAATCCCACAAGAAAAGGGAAGGACTACATGCCAATAAATAGAGGACTTAATCAACAGCTTTGACTGGATCATGTTTATGGCTTTTGTTAAAGTAAATTTAATAAGATGAGTACTTTATGGTGCAACTCAATTCCGCATCAACTAATTTTCTAAAAGAATTTTGGTTTATATATAATACTAATCTTCTACATTCTTTTTTATTGCATTAGTTTTATGGGCAATATAAAAAGATGTCGTGTGGAACTTCTAATTCATTTGATTGTGTAAATTTGAATAAAACAATAGTCAACTAGGTTGAGTTGTTATATCATGGGGATGACACACTGCTACATTCTGCATTGTGTTTCTTCCATAAAGGGGAACGAATTGTCTTAAGAGAGTGGCTTAATCTGCGCTTCACTTTGCCATTCACATTATCTTTCGGATTCATTTCTACAACAACTTTGAAGTCTAGCATGAAACGGCTCAAATGAGACTTTAATATTTTATTTTTAAGGTCAAAAAAAGAGTTTTATATGTACAAAATGATAGTTTGGATTAAGAGGGATGATTTGTGCTGGGTTTTATAAAATGATTGTCTTAAGTCAATGGTTAGATTGAGTTAAGTACTAATAATAGGTTTCTAAATTAGGTTCAAATAATAATTTTTTTATTATGAAGAAAAATACTATTTGGACATAAGGAGCATAAGGAAAATACTATTTGAACCTAATTTGATGATCTAATTCGGTCTAACTATTGGATTAACAATGAGCTCAACTAAACATGAGAACTTACAACTAATTTAATGAATGCATTGAATTAAGTCCTCAAATTAAGTTCTATAACTTTGCATTAGTGAATAAAAATTGTCTGTCTTTGACTGATTTGAACAGATCTCTGATGGGTGAAGTTTTCAAACGATCCATTTTAGAAATTGACCTGATTAAGGTACCGATTGATGGGGTCCGTTGAGTCGGCCCGATTTTAATAACAGGGAATTAGTGAGGATTATTGTAGAAAAAACTCAAAAATAATAGGTTGCATAGAGAAAAATGCCTCTCTATATTCAATCAAATCAATCAATTTGGTGAGCAAAATCCCCCACAAAATACCATAAAATCAATGAAGTTCACTGATCAACAATAGTACCACTCTCGCTCTCTTCGATAGCAGCACTAATCTCTCTTGCCGGCAGCCACTTCAATGCCTCATTTTCTTCTTCAACAAAAATTGCAGACGGAGTCTCTTCGCCATGGGCACCGGAAAATTGGCCACGAAAACCCCATTATTTTATACAATGATGAGAAAATTTTTCACACACTTTCATCTTCCCTCTATTTGATCTGCTTAAGTTTTTTTTGGTGAATAATAGGTAGATGAGAAAAGAGTAAGGATAAAAAAAAAATCTCGTCCCTAGTGAGAATCCCACAAGAAAAGGGAAGGACTACGTGCCTATAAGTGGAGGACTTAATCAACAGCTTTGACTGGATCATGTTTATGGCTTTAGTTAGAGTAAATTTAATAAGATGAGCACTTTAAGGTGCAACTCAATTCCACATCGACCAATTTTCTAAAAGAATTTCGGTTTATATATAATACTAATATTCTATATTCTTTTTCACTGCATTAGTTTTCTGGGCAATATAAACAGATTTGGTGTGGAACTTCTATTTCATTTGATTGTGTAAATCTGAATAAAACAATAGTTAACTAGGCTGGGTTGTTAAATCATGGAGATGGCACACTGCTACATTATGTATTGTGTTTCTTCCATAAAAGGGCAGAAATTGTCTTAAGAGAGTGGCTTAATTTGCGCTTCACTTTGCCATTCACTTTATCTTTCGGATTCATTTTTACAACAACTTTGAAGTCTAGCATGGAACGACTCAAATGAGACTTTAATATTTTATTATTAAGCTCAAAAAAAGAGTCTTATATGTACAAAAGGATAGTTTGGATATTCATAAGGCGGCTGATTTGTAGTGGGTTTTATATAAAGATTGTCTTAAGTCAATTGTTAGATTGAATTAAGTACTAATAATAGGTTTCTAAATTAGGTTCAAATAACATTTTTTTCATTATTAAGAAAAATACTATTTAGACATAGGTAACATAAGGAAAATACAATTTGGACCTAATTTCATGATCTAATTCAATCAAACTATTGGATTAACAATGAGCTCCAACACCTTCCAAAAAAAACAATGAGCTCCACTAAACATTGGAACTTACAACTGATTTAATGAATGCATTTAATTAAATCCTCAAATTAAGTTCTACAACTTTGCATTAGCGAATAAAAATTGTCTGTCTTTGACTGGTTTGAACGGATCTCTGATGGGTGAACTTATCAAACAATCCATTTTAGAAATTGACCCGATTAAGGTACCGATTGACCGGGTCCGTTGAATCGGCCCGATTTTAATAACAGGAAATTAGTGATGATTATTGCAGAAAAAACTCAAAAATAACAGGTTGCATAGAGAAAATGGTCTCTCTATATTCAATCAAATCAACGAATTTGGTAAGGACTACGTGCTTATAAGTGAAGGACTTAATCAATAGCTTTGAGTGGATCATGTTTATGGCTTTTGTTAAAGTAAATTTAATACGATGAGCACTTTATGGTGCAACTCAATTACACATTGACTAATTTTCTAAAAGAATTTGTGTTTATATATAATACTAATCTTCTATATTCTTTTTTACTGCATTAGTTTTCTAGGCAATATAAAAAAATGTCGTGTGAAACTTCTATTTCATTTGATTGTGTAAATCTGAATAAAATAATAGTCAACTAGCTGGATTGTTATATCATGGGGACGACACACTGCTACATTCTTCATTGTGTTTCTTCCATAAAGGAGCACGATTGTCTTACGAGAGTGACTTAATCTGCGCTTCACTTTGTCATTCACTTTATCTTTCAAATTCATTTTTACAACAACTTTGAAGTCTGGCATGGAACGGGTCAAATGAGACTTTTATGTTTTATTATTAAGGTCGAATAAAGAGTCTTATCTATACTACTAATAAAAGTACCTTAAGATGAAAAACTTTTGAATCTCTATTTTACCCTTATGTAGGATTGTAAAGACTAGTTGATATGCTCCAATGTTTTTGGGTGAATAATTGGTAGATGAGAAGAGAGTAAGGATCAAAATAAAGTCTCTTCCCACGTGAGAATCCCACAAGAAAAGGGAAGGACTACGTGCCTATAAATGGAGGACTTAATCAACAGGTTTGACTGGATCATGTTTATGGCTTTTGTTAAAGTAAATTTAGTAAGATGAGAACTTTATGGTGTAACTCAATTCCACATCGACCAATTTTCTAAAAGAATTTGGGTTTATATATAATACTAATTTTCTATATTCTTTTTTACTGCATCAGTTTTCTGTGCAATATAAAAAGATGTTGTGTGGAACTTCTATTTCATTTGATTGTGTAACTTTGAATAAAACAATAGTCAACTAGGCTGGGTTGTTATATCATGGGAATGGCACACTGCTACTTTCTGCATTGTGTTTCTTCCATGAAGGGGCATGAATTGTCTTAAGAGAGTGGCTTAATTTGCGCTTCACTTTGCCATTCATTTTATCTTCCGGATTCATTTCTACAACAACTTTGAAGTCTAGCATTAAATGACTAAAATAAGAATATAATATTTTATTATTATGGTCAACAAAAGAGTTTTATATGTACAAAAGGATAGTTTGGAAATTCATAAGGCGACTGATTTGTACTGGGTTTTATGTAAAGATTGTCTTAAGTCAATGGTCATATTGAGTTAAGTACTAATAATAGGTTTCTAAATTAGGTTCAAATAATTTTTTTATTATTATTAAGAAAAATACTATTTGGAAATAAGGAACAGAAGGAAAATACTATTTGGACGTAATTTGGTGATCTAATTCAATCTAACTATTGGATTAGCAATGAGCTCCACTAAATATTGGAACTAACAACTGATTTAATGAATGCATTGAATTAAGTCCTCAAATTAAGTTCTATAACTTTGCATTAGCGAATAAAAATTGTCTGTCTTTGACTGGTTTGAACGGATCTCTGATGGGTGAACTTTTCAAACGATCCATTTTAGAAATTGACCTGATTAAGGTACTAATTGACCGGGTCCGTTGAGGTGGCCCGATTTTAATAACAGGGAATTAGTGAGGATTATTGCAGAAAAAACTCAAGAATAACAGGTTGCATAGAAAAAAAGACCTCTCCATTTTCAATCAAATCAATCAATTTGGTAAGCAAAATCCCCCACAAAATACCATAAAATCAATGAAGCTCACCGATCAACACTAGTACCACTCTCTATCTCTTCGACAGTGGCTCTAATCTCTCTTGTCGGCACCCACTTCAAGGTCTCATTTTCTTCTTCAAAAAAATTCACAGACGAAGTCTCTTTGCCATGGGCACCAAAAAATTGGCCACGAAAACCCCATTATTTTATACTAAGATGAGGAAAATTTTCACACACTTTCTTCTTCCCTTTAGTTGATCTGCTCCAGTTTTGGGTGAATAATTTTTAGATGAGAATAGAGTAAGCATCAAAATAAAGTCTCGTCTCATGTGAGATTCCCACCAAAAAAGGGGAAGGACTACGTGCCCATAAGTGGAGGACTTGATCATCAGCTTTGACTGGATCATGTTTATGGCTTTTGTTAAAGTAAATTTAATAAGATAAACACTTTATGGTGCAACTCAATTCGACATCGACTAATTTTCTTCAAGAATTTGGGTTTACATATAATTCTAATCTTCTATATTCTTTTTTACTGCATTAGTTTTCTGGGCAATATAAAAAGATGTCGTGTGGAACTTCTATTTTGGAAATAAGGAACAGAAGGAAAATACTATTTGGACCTAATTTGGTGATCTAATTCAATCTAACTATTGGATTAACAATGAGCTCCACTAAATATTGGAACTTACAACTGATTTAGTGAATGCATTGAATTAAGTCATCAAATTAAGTTCTATAACTTTGTATTAGCGAATAAAAATTGTCTGTCTTTGATTGGTTTGAACAGATCTCTGATGGGTGAAATTTTCAAATGATGCATTTTAGAAATTGACCTGATTAAGGTACCGATTGACCGGGTTCATTGAGTCGGCCCGATCTAATAACAAGGAATTAGTGACAATTATTGCAGAAAAAACTCAAAAATAACAAGTTGGATAGAGAAAAAGGTCTCTCTATATTCAATCAAATCAATCAATTTGGTTAGCAAAATTCCCCACAAAATACCATAAAATCAATGAAGCTGACCGATCAATACTAGTTCCACTCTCTCTCTTCGACAGCGGCGCTAATCTCTCTTGTCGGGAGCCACTTCAAGGCCTCATTTTCTTCTTCAACAAAATTTGCAGACGAAGTCTCTTCGCCATGTGCACAGGAAAATTGGCCACAAAAACTCCATTATTTTATACAATGATGAGGTAAATTTTCACACACTTTCTTCTTCCCTTTAGTTGATCTTCACCAGTTTTTTTTGGGTGAATAATTGATAGATGAGAAGAGAGTAAGGATCATAATAAAGTCTCGTCCCAAATTAGAATCCCACAATTCATAAATGAGACTTTGAGATTTTATTATTAAGGTCAACAAAAAAGTTTTATATGCACAAAATGATAGTTTGGATATTCATAAGGGGGTTGATTTGTACTGGATTTTATATAAAGATTATCTCAAGTGAATTGTTAGATTGAGTTAAGTACTAATACCAGGTTTCTAAATTAGGTTCAAATAATTTTTTTTTGTTATTAAGAAAAATACTATTTGGAAATAAGGAACATAAGTAAAAATACTATTTGTACCTAATTTGGTGATCTAATTCAATCTAACTATTGGATTAGCAATGAGCTCCACTAAATATTGGAACTTACAACTGATTTAATGAATGCATTGAATTAAGTCCTCAAATTAAGTTCTATAACTTTGCATTAGAGAATAAAAATTGTCTGTTTTTGACTGGTTTGAACGGATCTCTGATGGGTGAACCTTTCAAATGATCTATTTTAGAAATTAACCTGATTAAGGTACCGATAGACCGGGTTCGTTGAGTTGGCTATATTTTAATAACAGGGAATTAGAGACGATTATTGCAGAAAAAACTCAAAAATAACAAGTTGGATAGAGAAAAAAGCCTCTCTATATTCAATCAAATCAATCAATTTTGTAAGCAAAATCTCCCAGAAAATACCATAAAATCAATGAAGCTGACCGTTCAATACTAGTTCCACTCACTCTCTTCGACAGCGACACTAATCTCTCTTGCCGGCAGCCACTTCAAGGCCTCATTTTCTTCTTCAACAATATTTGCAGACGAAGTCTCTTCGCCATTGGCACTAGAAAATTGGCCACAAAAACTCCATTATTTTATGCAATGTTGAGGAAAATTTTCACACACTTTCTTCTTCCCTTTAGTTGATCTGCTACAGTTTTTTTTTTGGTGAATAATTGGCAGATGAGAAGAGAGGAAGGATCATAATAAAGTCTCGTCCCACAAGAGAATCCCGCAATTCATAAAGGAAACTTTAATATTTTATTATTAAGGTCAACAAAAGAGTTTTATACGTACAAAAGGATAGTTTGGATATTCATAAGGCAGCTGATTTATACTGGATTTTATATAAAGATTGTCTAAAGTCAATGGTTAGATTGAGTGAAGTACTACTAATAGGTTTCTAAATTAGGTTCAAATAATTTTTTTTACTATTAAGAAAAATACTATTTGGAAATAAGGAACATAAGTAAAAATACTATTTGTACCTAATTTGGTGATCTAATTCAATCTAACTATTGGATTAGCAATGAGCTCCACTAAATATTGGAACTTACAACTGATTTAATGAATGCATTGAATTAAGTCCTCAAATTAAGTTCTATAACTTTGCATTAGAGAATAAAAATTGTCTGTTTTTGACTGGTTTGAACGGATCTCTGATGGGTGAACCTTTCAAATGATCTATTTTAGAAATTAACCTGATTAAGGTACCGATAGACCGGGTTCGTTGAGTTGGCTATATTTTAATAACAGGGAATTAGAGACGATTATTGCAGAAAAAACTCAAAAATAACAAGTTGGATAGAGAAAAAAGCCTCTCTATATTCAATCAAATCAATCAATTTTGTAAGCAAAATCTCCCAGAAAATACCATAAAATCAATGAAGCTGACCGTTCAATACTAGTTCCACTCACTCTCTTCGACAGCGACACTAATCTCTCTTGCCGGCAGCCACTTCAAGGCCTCATTTTCTTCTTCAACAATATTTGCAGACGAAGTCTCTTCGCCATTGGCACTAGAAAATTGGCCACAAAAACTCCATTATTTTATTCAATGTTGAGGAAAATTTTCACACACTTTCTTCTTCCCTTTAGTTGATCTGCTACAGTTTTTTTTTTGGTGAATAATTGGCAGATGAGAAGAGAGGAAGGATCATAATAAAGTCTCGTCCCACAAGAGAATCCCGCAATTCATAAAGGAAACTTTAATATTTTATTATTAAGGTCAACAAAAGAGTTTTATACGTACAAAAGGATAGTTTGGATATTCATAAGGCAGCTGATTTATACTGGATTTTATATAAAGATTGTCTAAAGTCAATGGTTAGATTGAGTGAAGTACTACTAATAGGTTTCTAAATTAGGTTCAAATAATTTTTTTTACTATTAAGAAAAATACTATTTGGAAATAAGGAACATAAGGAAAATACTATTTGGACGTAATTTGGTGATCTAATTCAATCTAATTGTTGGATTAGCAATGAGCTCCACTAAATATTGGAATTTACAACTGATTTAATGAATGCATTGAATTAAGTCCTCAAATTAAGTTTTATAACTTTGCATTAGCGAATAAAAATTGTCTGACTTTGACTGGTTTGAATGGATCTCTGATAGGTGAACTTTTTAAATGATCCATTTTAGAAATTGACCTGATTAAGGTACCGATTGACCGGGTTCGTTGTGTTGGCCCGATTTTAATAACAGGGTATTAGTGACGATTATTGCAGAAAAAACTCAAAAATAACAAGTTGCATAGGTTAAAAGGTCTCTCTATATTCAATCAAATCAATCAATTTGGTAAGCAAAATCCCCCACAAAATACCATAAAATCAATAAAGCTGACCGATCAATACTAGTTCCACTCTCTCTCTACTCGACAGCGGCACTAATCTCTGTTGTCGGCACCCACTTCAAGACCTCATTTTCTTCTTCAACAAAATTTGCAGACGAAGTCTCTTCGCCATGGGCACTGGAAAATTGGCCACAAAAACTCCATTGTTTTATACAATGATGAGGAAAATTTTCACACACTTTCTTCTTCCCTTTAGTTGATCTGCTCTAGTTTTTTTTGGGTGAATAATTGGTAGAATAGAAGAGAGTAAGGATCATAATAAAGTTTCATCCCAAATGAGAATCCCACAATTCATAAATGAGACTGTTATATTTTATTATTAAGGTCAACAAAAGAGTTTTATATGCACAAAAGGATAGTTTGGATATTTATAAGGCGGCTGATTTGTACTGGATTTTATATAAAGATTGTCTCAAGTCAATGGTTAGATTGAGTTAAGTACTAATAATAGGTTTCTAAATTAGGTTCTAATAATTTTTTTTTTGTTACTAAGAAAAATACTATTTGGAAATAAGGAACATAAGGAAAATACTATTTGAACCTAATTTGGTGATCTAATTCAATCTAACTATTGGATTGACAATGAGCTCCACTAAATATTGGAACTTACAACTGATTTAATGAAAGCATCGAATTAAGTCCTCAAATTAAGTTCTATAACTTTGCATTAGCGAATAAAAATTGTCTATCTTTGACTGGTTTGAACGGATCTCTGATGGGTGAACCTTTCAAATGATCCATTTTAGAAATTGACCTGATTAAGGTACCGATTGACCGGGTTCGTTGAGTTGGCCCGATTTTAATAACAAGGAATTAGTGACGATTAATGCAGAAAAAACTCCGGAATAACAAGTTGCATAGAGAAAAATGCCTCTCTATATATTCAATCAAATCAATCAATTTGGTAAGAAAAATCCCCCACAAAATACCTTAAAATCAATGAAGCTGACCGATCAATACTAGTTCCACTCTTTCTCTTTGACAGCGGCATTAATCTCTCTTGCTGGCAGCCACTTCAAGGCCTCATTTTCTTCTTCAACAAAATTTGCAGACAAAGTCTCTTCGCCATGGGCACTGGAAAATTGGCCACAAAAACTCCATTATTTTATACAATGATGAGGAAAATTTTCACACTTTTTTTTTCCCTTTTGTTGATGTGCTCCAGGTTTTTTTTGGGTGAATAATTGGTAAATGAGAAGAGAATAAGGATCATAATAAAGTCTCGTCCCAAATGAGAATCCCACAATTCATAAATGAGACTTTAATATTTTATTATTAAGGTCAACAAAAGAGTTGTATATGTACAAAAGGATAGTTTGGATATTCATAAGGCGACTGATTTGTACTGGATTTTATATAAAGACTGTTTGAATTCAATGGTTATACTAAGTTTAGTTCTAATAATAGGTTTCTAAATTAGGTTCAAATAATTTTTTGTATTATTAAGAAAAATACTATTTGGATATATGGAACATAAGGAAACATACTATTTGGACCTAATTTGGTGATCTAATTCAATCTAACTATTGGATTAACAATGAGCTCCACTAAATATTGGAACTTACAACTGATTTAATGAATGCATTGAATTAAGTCAAATTAAGTTCTAAACTTTGCGTTAGCGAATAAAAATTGTCTGTCTGTGATTGGTTTGAACGGATCTCTGATGGGTGAACTTTTCAAATGATCCATTTTAGAAATTGACCTGATTAAGGTACCGATTGACCAGATTCATTGAGTCGGCCCGATTTTAATAACAGGGAATTAGTGACGATTATTGCAGAAAAAACTCAGAAATAAAAAGTTGCATAGAGAAAAAGGCCTCTCTATATTCAATCAAATCAATCAATTTGGTAAGCAAAATCACCCACAAAATACCATAAAATCAATGAAGCTGATCGATCAATACTAGTTCCATTCTCTCTCTTTGACAGCGACACTAATCTCTCTTGCCGGCATCCACTTCAAGGCCTCATTTTCTTCTTCAACAAAATTTGCAGACGAAGTCTCTTCGCCATGGGCACTGGAAATTGGCCACAAAAACTCCATTATTTTATACAATGATGAGGAAAATTTTCACACACTTTCTTCTTCCCTTTAGTTGATCTGCTCCAGTTTTTTTTGGTGAATAATTGGTAGATGAGAAGAGAGTAAGGATCATAATAAAGTCCCCTCCCACATAGGAATCCCACAATTCATAAATGAGACTTTTATATTTTACTAGTTGATACACACGTGCGTTGCAAGTAAACTATTTTAAGTATGATATGAATTTTATACATGACATTTTAAAAGGAACAAAACCATTTTAAAATTTGAAGATGAGAAAAGAGATACAAATGCCTATGAAGTTACATCACAAGACATGATTAGAGGAGCTTTGTTTGCCAATATATATACATAAATATGCTGCAACTTAGTTGCCAAAGGAAATGCACCTAGCTAATCATGCTTTACTTTAGGTCTTGCTTCAAAACGTTTAAAGTTTGCACTTGTGCACAAACTATCTCATTCATGACACTAAAAACATTAAAAGAGCACAACAAAACGGGGACTCGTTAAATCTTCTATATTTTGTTATAGAAACCTATTCAATGGTAGTGATTCATCATGTCAATTTTTTAAATCAATTTTTGAAATCTATTTAGCATTTTCCTTAAGAGATACTTCAACAATAACATTGGCCCTCTTTTTTTTTCCTACTTATGTCATAGTTATTTTCTTGTATGAGTAAATAGAAGAATACTCCATGCCTGCAAGTGAAATCACCATATGTTTTGATTAGAACCTTTGTATCTAGGACTTTAGACCATGAAAATTCTTTCTGGTGCTATAACAGTCACGACCTTGAGTGGAGGTGCCTTATAAAGTAATAGATCAAGTAACAACATTGATCCTCTTCACTTGTAAAATCAGATAGCATAACAATGTTTAGAAGTTTGGATTAAGAAGCATTACCTCTTCACATTGGTTTGGACTATATTTTTTTTTTTCGTGATATTGAAAATTAAAAAATTAAAAAAAGTTATGCACCAATTAAAAGTGCTGCTAGTTGTGGAAGTTTTGGAGAAAAAACTAAGGTTGACAAACAACATCTACATGTTTGAGAAGTTCCCAAGTGAATCATGCATCGCCTATCAATCACCATCCATGTGCAACCTAATTTCTTCAATTGATTGAATTGAAATGCTAGTCATCCAAAGATCACACATCTTGTACACAACTACCTAGATCAACAAATAGTAGCCCACAAGTAAATTCTTGAGAACTGATTGGATCGGAAATGAAAATTGGAAAAAAACAGGAGTTTCAGAGATCAAAAAAATACATCAAGAAGCCAGCCGCTTTGGGTGAGATCTCAATGTCCCTAAGAGAGGGTATAAAAGTAGAAAATTTTTTCAGACAAATTTGTTTTTGCCTAAACCATCTTACAAATTGTGGATTATATTTGTAGGATCTCAAAAAAAAAAAAAAATTTAATCAAAGTAAATATCTCACACAAGAAATAAATCAAGAAAGCAAAATCAAGAGCTCCAAGTCTCCAACCAAACGAAACATAAAGTTGAATAGAATAATAAGGCTATGGCATCCAATAATCAAAGAAAACCCAAGATTGGTTCAACTGTTATACAAAGAACTCCTGCAAGAAAGGCTTTTTAAAGCAATTAAAAAACTAATACGAATTCTATAACAAGATTGCATACCTACTGTAGCAATACCAAGACTTCTAGAATCCTATGGGGCTAGCATTACAAAACATATATAATTTTAATTAAAAACTAAAAACTATTTTCCAAGAGACAAACTATGACAAACGTGAGAATAAGAAATGATTGAAGTTGCAATAAGTTACTAATATTATTGATTATTTATTTTAAGAATATGTAGAGTCTAAATGTTTAGTGACTTTCATTGTATACTATTAAGCACATAAATAGGAGACCGCTCCAATTTTGGCAAGTAATACACTCAATTAATGCACATTCGCTATTCATTCCAAAATTACCTGCTCCTAAAACCAACTATGGTATCGATAATATTTTTTTAGTATCATAGCTTTCCACTACCATGGTTGGACCCCCAAACTCAAATTATATATTGTAGTTATTAGTTCAGGATAAAATTGACTTTAGAATATCAATCAACGATAAAGCTGAAAATCCAAGATTTTTCAATTAGATGTCTTATGTATGCAATATATACATATACACACAGTATTATACATATATTCATATGAAAATGTGTATATGTGTGTGTGAGTATCGACATTTGATGAGATGTGAAATCGATTGTTATAGTCTTCCCTGGTCCATCACTATAAAATCATAGTCGGAGTAGTTGAAAAGTTGATCATCTTTTTTGAAGGGTGTCTTGTGGAGATAAATAATAGTGGCCTTTTATATATTTCATTAATTGTATAGTAAAAAATGATCATGTATGATTATAGTTTCTAGCATCAAAGGATAAAGTTGACATTAAATGATTAATTAGGGGTGGAATAGGAAAATAAAAGTTTTTCATGTTAAGAGACTTTTATTAGTAGTATAGATTATTAAAGTCAGCAAAAGAGTTTTATATGTACAAAATGATAGTTTGGATATTCATAAGGCGGCTGATTTGTACATGATTTTATATAAAGATTGTCTTAAGTCAATGGTTAGATTGAGTTAAGTACTAATAATAGGTTTCTAAATAGGTTCAAATACTTTTTTGTATTATTAAGAAAAATACTATTTGGAAATAAGGAACGTAAGGAAAATACTATTTAGACCAAATTTGGTGATCTAATTCAATCTAACTATTGGATTAACAATGAGCTCCACTAAATATAGGAACTCACAACTGATTTAATGAATGCATTGAATTAAGTCCTCAAATTAAATTCTATAACTTTGCATTAGCGAATAAAAATTGTCCGTCTTTGACTGGTTTGAACGAATCTCTGATGGGTGAACCTTTCAAATGATCCATTTTAGAAATTGACCTGATTAAGGTACCAATTGACCGGGTTCGTTGAGTCGGCCCGATTTTAATAACAGGGAATTAGCGATGATTATTGTAGTCAAAACTCAAAAATAACAAGTTGCATAGATAAAAATACCTCTCTATATTCAATCAAATCAATAAATTTGGAAAGCCAAATCCCCCACAAAATACCATAAAAGCAATGTAGCTGACCGATCAATACTAGTTCCACTCTCTTTCTTCGACAGCGGCACAAATCTCTCTTGCCGGCAGCCACTTCAAGGCCTCATTTTCTTCTTCAACAAAATTTGTAGACGAAGTCTCTTCGCCATGGGCACTGAAAAAGTGGCCACAAAAACTCCATTATTTTATACATTGATGAGGAAAATTTTCACACTTTCTCCTTCCCTTTAGTTGATCAACTCCAATTTTTTTTGGGTGAATAATTGGTAGATGAGAAGAGAGTAAGGATCATAATAAAGTCTCATCCCACATGAGAATCCCACAAGAAACGGGAAGGACTATGTGCCTATAAGTGGAGGACATAATCAACAGCTTTGACTGAATGTTTATGGCTTTTGTTAAAGTAAATTTAATAAGATGAGCACTTTATGGTGCAACTCAATTCCACATCGACTAATTTTCTAAAAGAATTTGGGTTTATATATAATACTAATCTTCAATATTTTCTTTACTGCATTAGTTTTCTGGGCAACATAAAAAGATGTCATGTGGAACTTCTATTTCATTTGATGGTGTAAATCTAAATAAAACAATTGTCAATTAGGTTGGGTTGTTATATCATGGGGATGGTACACTGCTACATTCCGCATTGTGTTTCTTCCATAAAGGGGCACAAATTGTCTTAAGAGAGTGGCTTAATCCGCGATTCACTTTGCCATTCACTTTATCTTCCAAATTCATTTTTACAACAACTTTGAAGTGTAGCATGGAGCAGCTCAAATGAGACTTTAATATTTTATTATTAAGTTCAAAAAAAGAGTTTTATATGTATAAAAGGATAGTTTGGATATTCATAAGGCGGCTGATTTGTACTTGGCTTTATATAAAGATTGTCATAAGTCAATGGTTAGATTGAGTTAACTACTAATAATAGGTTTCTAAATTATGTTCAGATAACATTTTTTTTATTATTAAGAAAATACTATTTGGAAATAAGGAGCATAAGGAAAATACTAATTGGATCTAATTTGATGATATAATTCAATCTAACTATTGGATTAACAATCAGCTCCCCTAAATATTGGAACTTACAACGGATTGAATGTATGCATTGAATTTAGACCTCAAATTATGTTCTATAATTTTGCATTAGCGAATAAAAATTGTCTATCTTTGACTGGTTTGAACGGATCTCTGATGGGTGAACTTTTCTAACGATCCATTTTAGAAATTGACCTGATTAAGGTACCTATTGATCGGGTCCGTTGAGTCGGCCCGATTTTAAAAATAGGGAATTAGTGAGGAGTATTGCAGAAAAAACTCAAAAATAACAGGTTGCATAGAGAAAAAGGGCTCTCTATATTCAATCAAATCAATCAATTTGGTAGGCAAATCCCCCAAAAAATACCATAAAATCAATGAAGCTCACCGATCAACACTAGTAACACTCTCGCTCTCTTCAACCGCAACACTAATTTCTCTTGCCGGCAACCACTTCAAGGCCTCATTTTATTTTTCAACAAAAATTGCAGACGAAGTCTCTTCCCCTTGGACACCGAAAATTTGGCCACGAAAACCCCGTTATTTTAAACAATGATGAGAAAAATTTTCACACACTTTCATCTTCCCTCTATTTGATCTGCTCAAGTTTTTTTGGGTGAATAATAGGTAGATGAGAAGAGAGTAAGGATCAAAATGAAGTCTCGTCTCACGTGAGAATCCCACAAGAAAAGGGAAGGACTACGTGCCTATAAGTGGAGGACTTAATCAACAGCTTTGACCGAATCATGTTAATGCTTTTGCTAAAGTAAATTTAATAAGATGAGCACTTTATGGTGCAACTCAATTCCACATCGACCAATTTTATAAAAGAATTTTGGTTTATATATAATACTAATATTCTATATTTTTTTTACTGCATTAGTTTTCTGGGCAATATAAAAAGATGTGGAACTTCTATTTCATTTGATTGTGTAAATCTGAATAAAACAATAGTCAACTAGGCTGGGTTGTTATATCACGGGATGACACACTACTAGATTCTGCATTGTGTTTCTTCCATGATGGGGCACAAATTGTATTCAGAGAGTGTGTAAAACCCGGGAAAATTTGAACTTTTTCTGAAAAAGGGCAAAATGGTAATTCTCCACCCTTATGCGTATTTGAAATAATCATGTTCTAGACCTCGGATGAGGAAACGGAGTGCGCCATTGGATTCGCAACGCGAAATCTAGTAATCACTAGAAATTTCGTCGAATTCCGAGATAGTCGGATTTTTGCACGTTGTTCGAGACGACTGCGTGGCGAATGTAATTTTAAAGGTCTCCAATAATGGATTTTATAAAATTTCCTTATAATTGGATTAAAGTTCCAATAAAATTAATTTGGACTTAATCCGGGACTTAATGAATCGTTTCGGGACGAAAAACGGACCCGAAAGTCGAAAATATGCGGTGCGATTTGGACCGCTCATTTGCGACTATAAATATCGGCAAATATCGGATTTTTTAGCAAAAAAATCACTCAAAATCAGTGTGTCTTCAGTGCTGGACGTTGGGGAGAAAAGAGAAAGAAAAATTTTGATCTCCAAGTTTCCCACTCCGATTCCGGGAGTTCTGTCCGTCGGAATTCGTCGATTCAAAAGACAAAGTTCATCTACGCGACGAGGGCTACGCGTGGGTACAAAAAACAACAAGTTTCACCGAAGGTGAACGGGTGGGGGTGTACGAAAATCAAGATTCGAGTTGTATTTCTTTGCTCGGATTCCGTCGAGCTAGAAGGGAGAAGTGATCACGTCGACGAGGGCTACGCGTGGGTACCAAAAATGAAGATTTTCACCGAAGGTGAAAAATCGGGATTTGGAAAAATCAAGCTTCGAGTTGGGTTTTCGGGTCTTTGGAGCTTCCTACGGGATTCTCACGCTACAAGAGGTAGGGGTTCTCCTACTTGGGTTGATTTCTTACCTAGAAATGCCTATGATAAATGGGCTGTATATATATATATTGCCCTATGTATACATATATTTATATGTATATGGTTATGGAATAATGAGATAAATGGGTAGTTTGTTAGAAAATTTCACTTGCCCATTGGTGGAATTTAGGTAAAATGATTTTATCCTAAATGAGTATGTAGAAATTGCCTATTGGGATTTCTTGAATTATGTGAAAGCTACGTGAAAATTGGGCATAATATGTGTTACCATGTTGTTTGCCTTGAAGGTGTTTGATTAAATGTCTTGGTTGATGTAAATGTTGTTATTCGATGAAATTGAGATAACATGTTTAAGTGTGTTGAGGTACGTGAACTTATGCACTATGATATGCCAATATATGCTCTTTGATGTATTGACATAGTTAAGAAATATGGTAGTTATATGCTATTGATATAATTGCCATGAATTTGAACATGTGAAGTTGTAAATTAAATTGTCCATATGACATTCACTCCATATGGGACATGACATGGATATGCAATGGTGCATCACATTGCATTTGCACGACATCATTCATTTCATGGGTGAGTGCATGGTTGACGTCGACACCAGGCTTGGTGATTGACGCGAGGAGTAGTCCAAATTGCATACATTGCATATGGGACATGGTGAGGCATCACATTCATGGGATGTTAGCATGGGTGTGGGTGTGATTGTGCATGGATGATTGTACCACAATCTATGTTGTATTAAATGCATTTGGTTACGGGAATTGCTCATTGGCATTATCGCATATAGAGCATGACAGTGGTAACTCCATTCATGAATATTAGACGTGAGTGGAAGCATGTGTGGTTGGTGCATGGTTAAATCAACACCTTGTTTGGTGCTTGATATGTGGACTAGGGAGAAAAGTGGATCGATGATCCTTTTTGAGTCGCATGGTTGCATTGCATAAGTAAAAACTTGTGTCTGGGTATAGCAAGAAGGGGCATGGCGACTTCCTCGGGTGAAAGACCCGGAATCACTTGGTTCAGTCACTCCCCTGAGGTGAAATTCCAGAAAAGTGACATGGTGTACGAAACCAGCGGTGTGGCTCCGAGAATCCGTTGTCCAACAAAGACACAAGAGTTTTGATTTATAAATGGTCGTTGAATGTATAACATCAACGGCGGATTTTACAACACACTGACATCTCATTGTGTGTGTGGGAGCCGGGAGGGCTCGGGTTGTGTTATATGATTGAGTCTCATCTCACTCATGGCATGTTATACACATTGACATTACATTGTGTTGTCGAGCCGGGAAGGGCTCGGGGTGAGTGCATAAATGAGTCACATCTCATTTCATGATACATCAAACACGTTGGCATTAGCATTGTGTTGAGGAGCCAGGGAGGGCTCGGGTTGAGTACATGAGTCTCATCTCATTTCATGGGGCTTAGGTAGCCCGGTTTAACATACATGGCATTGACATGTAAAGGGAGTCAGCGTGGACTCGGGTTGAGTGCACATGGGTGGGTCTCACCTCATTCATGGCATGACATTATAGCATTACATCATTTAATTGTATATTATTTGATGGAATGGTTACGGATTTATGGATGTTGCATGTGAACATTTCATATGCATATAGGTTGAGGAGTAGCCTCTGTAGGAAATACTCTACTGGGCGTTGGCTCACCCTATACGGGAACACATTTCAGGTGGGAGAGATACACCGGCGGATGGCTCCATTTTGGACCCTCATGCTTGAAGAAAGCCGCATGTGGCTTTACTTAATGTTTTGTGTAATTACATGTTAGAAACTATATTTTGGGGCATGTAATGCGTAAAATAATTGTAATAGAACTTATAAAGACTATTGTTAGATTAGCCTTTCGTGTTTTGATTTAAGTATGGTTAATTGGACTCAGTGTGGCCAATGTTTACTTATACATGGACCGGTGCGGCCATTGCTTTATATTTGACCTCGGATGGGTCTGGTAATTGTGTATTGCACAGGTTGGGTATTGGGTAGAGCTCCCCATACAAAGGAGACTCTGCCCAGATTTCGTTAAGTTATGGACCCCGGTAAATGAGGCATAACAGTGTGATATCGAGATACTAGGTATCTACAGGTATTCCGCGGGTTGATGGGTAATCAAGGGACCCCCGGATTTTGGGGTGTCACAGAGTGGCTTAATCTGCACTTCACTTTGCCATTCACTTTATCTTCCGGATTCATTTTTACTGCAACTTTGAAGTCTAGCATGGAACTGCTCAAATGAGACTTTAATATTTTATTATTACGGTCAACAAAAGAGTTTTATATGTACAAAAGGATAGTTTGAATATTCATAAGGCGGCTGATTTGTATAGGGTTTTATATAAAGATTGTCTTAAGTCAATGGTTAGAGTGAGTTAAGTACTAATAATAGGTTTCTAAATTAGGTTCAAATAATTTTTTTTTTATTATTAAGAAAAATACTATTTGGAAATGAGGAACATAAGGAAAAAACTATTTGGACCTAATTTGGTGATCTAATTCAATCTAAATATTGGATTAGCAATGAGCTCCACTAAATATTAGAACTTACAACTGATTTAATGAATGCATTGAATTAAGTCCTAAAATTAAGTTCTATAACATTGCATTAACGAATACAAATTGTCTGTCTTTGAATGGTTTTGAATGGATCTTTGGTAGGTGAACTTTTCAAATGATCCATTCTAGAAATTGACCTGATTAAGGTACCGATTGACCGGGTTCGTTGTGTCGGTCCGATTTTAATAACAGGGAATTAGTGACGATTATTGCAGAAAAAACTCGGAAATAACAAGTTGCATAGAGAAAAAGGCCTCTCTATATTCAGTCAAATCAATCAATTTGGTAAGCAAAATCACCCACAAAATACCATAAAATCAATGAAGCTGACCGATCAATACTTGTTCCATTCTCTCTCTTCGACAGCGGCACTAATCTCTCTTGCCGACAACCACTTCAAGGCCTCATTTTCTTATTCAACAAAATTTGCAGACGAAGTCTTTTCGTCATGGGCACTGGAAAATTTGCCACAAAAACTCCAATATTTAATACAATGATGAGGAGAATTTTCACACACTTTCTTCTTCCCTCTAGTTGATCTGCTCCAGTTTTTTTTGGGTAAATCATTGGTAGAGGAGAAGAGAGTAAGGATCAAAATAAAGGCTCGTCTCACGTGAGAATCCCACAAGAAAAGGGAAGGACTACGTGCCTATAAGTGGAGGACTTAATCAACATTTTTGACTGAATCATGTTAATGCTTTTGTTAAAGTAAATTTAATAAGATGTGCACTTTATGGTGCAACTCAATTCCACATCGACCAATTTTCTAAAAGAATTTCGGTTTATATATAATACTAATCTTCTATATTCTTTTTTATTGCATTAATTTTCTGGTCAATTTAAAAAGATGTCGTGTGGAACTTCTATTTCATTTGATTGTGTAAATCTGAATAAAACAATAGTTAACTAGGCTGGGTTGTATATCATGGGGATGACACACTATTATATTTTGCATTGTGTTTCTTCCATGAAGGTGCACAAATTGTCTTTAGAGAGTGGCTTGATCTGCACTTCACTCTGCCATTCACTTTATCTTCCGGATTCTTTTTTTACAACAACTTTGAAGTCTAGCATGGAACTGCTCAAATAAGACTTTAATATTTTATTATTAAGGTCAACAAAAGAGTTTTATATGTACAAAATGATAGTTTGGATATTCATAAGGCGGCTGATTTGTACAGGATTTTATATAAAGATTGTCTTAAGTCAATGGTTAGAGTGAGTTAAGTACTAATAATAGGTTTCTAAATTAGGTTCAAATAATTTGTTTTTTATTATTAATAAAAATTATATTTGGAAATAAAGAACATAAGGAAAACAATATTTGGACCTAATTTGGAGATCTAATTCAATCTAACTATTGGATTAGCAATGAGCTCTACTAAATATTGGAACTTACAATTGATTTAATGAATGCATTGAATTAAGTCCTCAAATTAAGTTCTATAACTTTGCATTAGCAAATAAAAATTGTTTGTCTTTGATTGGTTTGAACGGATCTCTGATGGGTGAACTTTTCAAATGATCCATTTTAGAAATTGACCTGATAAAGGCACCGATTGACCGGGTTCGTTGAGTCGGCCCGATTTTAATAATAGGGAATTAGTGACGATTATTGCGGAAAAAAATCAAAAATAAGAAGTTGCAAAGAGAAAAAGGCTTCTCTATATTCAATCAAATCAATCAATTTGGTTAGCAAAATCACCCACAAAATACCATAAAATCAATGAAGTTGACCGATCAATACTAGTGCCACTCTCTCTCTTCGACAGCGGCACTAATCTCTCTTGCCCGCAGCCACTTCAAGGCCTCATTTTCTTCTTCAACGAAATTTGCAGTTCGCCATGGACACTGGAAAATTGGCCACAAAAAGTCCATTATTTTATACAATGATGAGGAAAATTTTCACACGCTTTCTTCTCCCCTTTAGTTGATCTGCTCCAGTGTTTTTTTGGTGAATAATTGGTAGATGAGAAGTGAGTAAAGGTCATAATAAAGTCTCGTCCCACGTGAGAATCCCACAAGAAAAGGGAAGGACTACTTGCCTATAAGTGGAGGACTTAATCAACAACTTTGACTGAATGTTTATGGCTTTTGTTAAAGTAAATTTAATAAGATGAGCACTTTATGGTGCAACTCAATTCCACATCGACTAATTTTCTAAAAGAATTTGGGTTTATATATAATACTAATCTTCTATATTCTTTTTTACTGCATTAGTTTTCTAGGCAATATTAAAAGATGTCATGTGGAACTTCTATTTTATTTGATTGTGTAATTCTAAATAAAACAATAGTCAACTAGCTTGAGTTGTTATATCATGGGGATGGCACATTGCTACATTCTGCATTGTGTTTCTTCCATAAAGGGGCACGAATTGTCTTAAGAAAGTGGCTTAATCTGCGCTTCACTTTGCCATTCACTTTATCTTCCAAATTCATTTTTACAACAACTTTGAAGTCTAGCATGGAGCAGCTAAAATGAGACTTTAATATTTTATTATTAAGTTCAAAAAAAGAGTTTTATATGTACAAAAAGATAGTTTGGATATTCATTAGGTGGCAGATTTGTACTGAGCTTTATATAAAGATTGTCTGAAGTCAATGGTTAGATTGATTTAACTACTAATAATAGGTTTCTAAATTATGTTCAGATTACATTTTTTTATTATTAAGAAAAATGCTATTTGGAAATAAGGAACATAAAGAAAATACTATTTGGATCTAATTTGATGATCTAATTCAATCTAACTATTGGATTAACAATGAGCTCCACTAAATATTGGAACTTACAACTGATTTAATGAATCCATTGAATTAAGTCCTCAAATTAAGTTCTATAAATTTGCATTAGCGAATAAAAATTGTTTGTCTTTGACAGGTTTGAACGAATCTATGATGGGTGAACTTTTCAAACGATCCATTTTAGAAATTGACCTAATTAAGGTACCGATTGACCAGGTTCGTTGTGTTGGCCCGATTTTAGAAACAGGGAATTAGTGAGGAGTATTATAGAAAAAACTCAAAAATAACATGTTGCATAGAGAAAAAGGCCTCTCTATATTCAATCAAATCAATCAATTTCGTAAGCAAAATCCCCCAAAAAATACCACAAAATCAATGAAGCTCACTGATCAACACTAGTAACATTGTCACTCTTTTCGACAACGACACAAATCTCTCTTGCCGGCAGCCACTTCAAGTCCTCATTTTCTTCTTCAACAAAAATTGGAGATGAAGTCTCTTCCCCTTGGACACCAAAAATTTGGCCATGAAAACCCCATTATTTTAAACAATGATGAGAAAATTTTTCACACACTTTCATCTTCCCTCTAATTGATCTACTCAAGTTTTTTTGGGTGAATAATAGGTAGATGAGAAGAGAGTAAGGATCAAAATAAAGTCTCGTCCCACGTGAGAATCCCACAAGAAAAGGGAAGGACTACGTGCTTGTAAGTGGAGGACTTAATTAACAGCTTTGACTGGATCATGTTTATGGCTTTTCTTAAAGTAAATTTAATAAGATGAGCACTTTATGGTGCAACTCAATTCTACATCGACCAATTTCCTAAAAGAATTTCAGTTTATATATAATACTAATCTTCTATATTCTTTTTTAATGCATTAGTTTTCTGGGCAATATAAAAAAATGTCGTGTGGAACTTCTATTTCATTTGATTGTGTAAATTTGAATAAAACAATAGTCAACTAGGCTGGGTTGTTATATTATGGGGATGACACACTGCTACATTATGCACTGTGTTTCTTCCATGAAGGGGCACGAATTCTCTTAAGAGAGTGGCTTAATCTGCGCTTCACTTTGCCATTCACTTTATCTTCTGGATTCATTTTTACAACAACTTTGAAGTCTAGCATGGAACTGCTAAAATGAGACTTTAATATTTTATTATTAAGGTCAACAAAAGAGTTTTATATGCACAAAAGGATAGTAATAGGTTAGATTGAGTTAAGTACTAATAATAGGTTTCTAAATTAGGATCAAATAACATTTTTTTTATTATTAAGATAAATATTATTTGGAAATAAGGAACATAAGAAAAATACTATTTGGACCTAATTTGATGTCTAATTCAATCTAACAATTGGATTAATAATGAGCTCCACTAAATATTGGAACTTACAACTGATTTAATGAATCCATTGAATTAAGTCCTCAAATTAAGTTCTATAACTTTGCATTAGTGAATAAAAATTGTTTGTCTTTGACAGGTTTGAACGAATCTATGATGGGTGAACTTTACAAATGATCCATTTTAGAAATTGACCTGACTAAGGTACCGATTGACCGGGTTTGTTGAGTCGGCCCAATTTTAATAACAGGGAATTAGTGACTATTATTGTAGAAAAAACTCAAAAATAACAAGTTGCATAGAGAAAAATGCCTCTCTATATTCAATCTAATCAATCAATTTGGTAAGCAAAATCACCCACAAAATACCACAAAATCAATGAAGCTCACCGATCAACACTAGTACCACTCTCTCTCTCTCTCTCTCTCTCTCTTCGACAGCGACACTAATCTCTCTTGCCGACAGACGCTTCAAGCCCTCTTTTTCTTCTTCAACAAAATTTGCAAACGAAGTCTCTCCGTCATGGGATTCGGCATTGTGTTTCTTCCATGTAGGGGCACGAATTGTCTTAAGAGAGTGGTTTAATCTGCACTTCACTTTATCTTCCGAATTCATTTCAACAACAACTTTGAAGTCTAGCATGGAACGACTCAAATAAGAATATAATATTTTATTATTAAGGTCAAAAAAAGAGTTTTATATGTACAATAGGATAGTCTGGATATTCATAAGGCGGCTGATTAGTACTGGGTTTTATATAAAGATTGTCTTATGTCAATGGTTAGATTGAGTTAAGTACTAATAATAGGTTTCTAAATTAGGTTCAAATAACATTTTTTATTATTATTAAAAAAAAAAAACTCTTTGGACATTAGGAACATAAAGAGAATACTATTTGGACCTTATTTGATGATCTAATTCAATCTAACTATGGAATTAACAATGAGCTCTACTAAACATTGGAACTTACAACTGATTTAATGAATGCATTGAATTAAGTCCTCAAATTAAGTTCTATAACTTTGCTTTAGCAAATAAAAATTGCTAGTCTTTGATAGGTTTGAACGGATCTCTGATTGGTGAATTTTTCAAACGATCCATTTTAGAAATTGACCTGATCAAGGTACCGATTAACCGGGTCTGTTGAGTCAGCCCGATTTTAATAACAGGTAATTAGTGAGGATTATTGCAGAAAAAACTCAAAATTAACAGGTTGCATAGAGAAAAATACCTCTCTATATTCAATCAAATCAATTAATTTGATAAGCAAAATCCCCCACAAAATACCATAAAATCAATGAAGCTCACCGATCAACACTAGTACCACTCTCTCTCTCTCTCTTCGACAGTGGCACTAATCTCTCTTGCCGGCAGCCACTTCAAGGCCTCTTTTTCTTCTTCAACAAAATTTGCAGACGAAGTCTCTTAGCCATGGGCACCGGAAAATTGGCCAGAAAAACCCCATTATTTTGTACAATGATGAGGAAAATTTTCACACACTTTCTTCTTCCCTTTAGTTGATCTACTCCAGTTTTTTTGGGTGAATAATTTGTAGATGAGAAGAGAGTAAGGATCAAAATAAAGTCTCGTCCCACGTGAGAATCCCACAAGAAAAGGGAAGTGTGAGATCCCAAATTTTTAAAAGTAGTTTAAGCATAATTATGTGGACTAATTGCAATTATGTGAAATTATTTATTAGATGGAATTTTGTGTATGAAAATAGTATTGGGTTGATTTTGAAATCACTTAAGAATTTGGGGGGAGGCAAGCATAATTATTAAATTTGCATGGAACACCTTTACATGTGTTAAGACATAAGGTGGGTGGGTCATTTTTAAAAGTCAAGTGCATGTGTGTGCATGCCGGGTGTGTGTGTGTGTGTTTTAAAGTGTAGAAAATGTGTGTGTGTGTACTTTAAGGTGTAGTAAAGTGTGTGTATTTAAAACACAAATCAGTGTGTGTGTGTTCTGGTTTGTTGAAACCGTGAGTGAGGGAGAATAAAATAGAGGGGAGAAAAATATATATGTGTTTGTGTGTGTTAAGCCAAGAGCAAAGGAGGAAGTGAGGGAGAGAGAAAACAAATCTTGGTGGCTGTTTTTAGTTCAAACCGAGAGGAAGAAGAAGAATGAAACGGAAATCAGAGTTATCGAATAATGATTCTAAGGTACGGGGTGGTATGCAATATGCTCTCCTTAAATCTCTTTGCAAAGAGTGTTTCTTTGATTATCCTCTGATTTGTATTCCAACTTGTGCTATCGTTATTTTAAAATTTCGATTGAATATCGTTGAATATTTTGATCTCATTGATCATGTTCTTGATCTCATTGATTGTGTTCTACGGATATTGAGACGGGATCGTGGCAGCCAATGGCTGATGCATCGTCAACCAAGAGACCCGTGAGATCGAGTTGAGGTGAGATGATTGGTGAGGTGTCAGATCTGTGTTAAGATTCTGCATGACGTGTGATATGCAAATATGATATTTGTATCTGTTGATTGAGATATTTGTGACACTCGATTATTTGGTATTTAACGTCCTTGAACATATTTTTCCTCGTCATATTGTATACTTCCCCACTTTATATAATATTTTCAGGTTGATTTTAGAGAAAAGATCGGAACGAGATATCAGAGTATTAAAAACGAGAAGATGTCAATGTAATTGATGTTTTAATTGTATTGAGAGATTTATTTATATTGACCGATTTATTTGTATTGGGAGATGATTTTGATAAATGAAATTTTATTGGAACAATTAGCGCTCTGTTATTTTTTATTTGGGTATTTTTATATCAATTAACGTCTCCGAAGAGAAAAAAAAAATCGGGGCGTTACAAATGGTATCAGAGCCTAGGCTTCAGATCTTATATGAGATTTGTCAGAAGTGAGTTCACTGTGTTTTCGTTGTGAGATCAAACAACTAGGAAAAAAATAAAGAAAGGTTGGTGGTGCAAGTTCTGAACGCTTGGAAAAGATGAAAAGATAGTGAAATTGGTGTGGCATATAGCAGAGACTTTGGTTTAGTGAATGGAGAGAAAGTTAGTGTAATTATACCTTTATTGAAAATAAAATTCAATAACACCCCTTTCTTTTGAACAATAAACACTTTATATTCTTTTTCTTTCTCGTGTTACACTTCGTACCCCAACAAATTTTGGGATTCTCGGAGAATTAAGGAATTTCGGGGACAAAATTCTTTTAAGGAGGGTAGATTGTGTGTGACACCCCAAAAACCGGGTGTCTGTAATTAATCTATGATCACCCATCAACCCGCGAAAATACCCGTAGATACCGGCTAACCCAACACCGCGGCACCACATCCCCTTTACCGGGATTTAAAAAAAAAAATACAAGTCTATATATTTTTTGATTGATTGACCCATCCGAGGTCCAATATACCACCATTGATACTCTATTATTGTCCATTTATAACATTTGGAGGAAGGAATACATAGCCCAAAAGGTTGGCAAAACAGTTTGAAAATTTCTGATTTTTGGAAAGCGTACCGGTATGGCGTACCGGTACACTGTGCCCACTGGACCACGCCGTACCGGTACGTTGTACCGGCGTACCGATACGCTGGGCCTACTGGACCACGTTGTACCGGTACACTTTACTCAATTTTGACTGTTTCACTTGTTTTTCATTTCCAATCCATTCCAAACTTTTCCACAATCATCCAAAACTTATACAACATGTATTTATACATCAAACTTAGTTGGTACAAGTTCTATTATAATCATTTACATTTATTTACATGTCAAAAACTAAGTTTTCATAATTAGTTTACAAAAACCCAAAGTAAAGCCACATATCGGCCTCTCTTCATCCTTGGGGCCCCGAGTAAGCGTCATCCACCGGTGTGTACCTCGCACCTGAAATTTTTTCCCGTATGGGGTGAGCTACGCTCAATAGAGTATCTCCTACAGAGGCTACTCTTCAACCTAGATGCATATGAAATGTTCACATACAATAATTTACGAGCAAAATTATTTTCAATCAAGAAAATGTAATCCCATGATAGGAATTTCCATGTCATGCTATGAATTTAGATGAAACTCACTCATGCAACTTCAAACCCGAGTCCTCACCGACTCCCACAACACAATGCAATGCAATTGTGAAGTAAATCCATCATTGACGAAAATCCATCCAATGATCGTTTTAAATAAAAACCATGTGTTAATAAACCAAATCATTGTTGGATGATTCCCATTGAATGAGTACTTTATAAAATAAAATCAAGTGTCTTTGTTGGGTATCGGATTCTCGGAGTCTCACCGCCGGTTCCGTACAACGTTACACTTTTCTGGAATTTCACCGCCGGTAAGTGTATGAACCATGTAGCCGGGTTTTGCACCCGAGAGAGAATCTAGCCCTTCTTGCTATACTCGACACAAGTTTTTCATGCAACCATGTGACTTAGTCGGATTTTCAACCCAACTTTCCCGAGCCCACCCATCAATCACCAAGTGTGGTGTTTGATCACACCATGCACACACACCCACCTAATGCGATGTCTTCGTGCAAATGCAATGTAATGAACCATTGCATGTCAATGTCACGTCTCATATGTAATGAATGCCATATGGATCAATTTAACCACATACTTCAACATATGCCATGGTAATTTATATCTAATGCACATAATTACCACAAATTCATCATGATGCTAACATATTAACAACATATGTCAATTACCTTTTTCTCAAGTATGTCACACATAAATTATGTCATAACAAGCTTAATTCTCACATAGACATTTAGCAAAATAGCTTCAAGGCACCAATCATGTTATCACATAATCTAAGTAAATAACTCACTTCTTTCACAAGGCACAATATAACACATAGCATGCCCACATAATACCAAGCTCCAAGGATTTCCACATGGAACTTCACATATCAATTTCAACTAAAATTTGATTATATCATTTCTACACCTATTTCTTTATTTCCATAACAATAGACACTCAGTCAGCTCATGGCAATACCTTGACTTCCCCATCTCAATGCTGCATATCAGATCCTCAAATATATCAAGAAGTCTCCAGCATAAGGGCTTTTATTCCCCTCTTCTTCATCTTTCCAACTCACAGCATATTGTGATTCTGATTGGGCCTCATGCCTTGATACACGAAGGTCAACTACTTGTTATTGTGATTTCCTTGGACATTCTCTAATTTCTTGGAAATCAAAGAAACAAAAGCTCTACTGAAGCAGAATATCGCTCTATGGCTACAGCTTGTTGTGAGCTCACTTAGTTAAAGTTTTTACTTTCTGATTTCTCCATTGAACCAAGTAGCCCTCCACTTTGTAGCCAACCCAATCTTTCATGAACGCACGAAGTACATTGAATTAGATTGCATCTAATTTGTGATAAAATTCAGGAAGGAATCATCTCCACATCCTATATCCCTTCACAATCTCAAATAGCAAACATCCTCACCAAAGCTCTACCATCTCCCCTATTTTCTTCTCTTTTTCTCAAGCCAGGAGTACCCAATATATACTCTCCAACTTGCAGGGGGATATTGAAATATTCAGCTGATGTGCAGCCTACTCAGCAGTCTAGTGAAGATCCAAGCATACCAAAGAAATATACAGATGGAAGTATGGAGAATGTTCAAGCACATGACTGAGTTGGAAGTTTGTTAGAATAACTTTCATTGTGTATATAGCATTTAGATACTTAGTACTTTGTTTTCTTTTCTTGGGCGTCATTCTTTTGAATTGTATATATATTGGTGCGTAGGAGTTTCTATAGTAGTAGTAGAATTTCTAAATTAATGAAATGAAGCTAAGCTTTCCTCTCTTCTGCTCTATTTCTTCTCTGTTCATCCTGCATCACAGTATAAGAATTTCAAGAGGACTAAATCTAGAAACTTAATATCAGGTCGTTAAATTAGCAATGGGCAGGTCTCCAAATTAAGTACACTTAATATTATTATTCTTAGACGATTATATATATACTCAGCTTGTTGCAACAACACCATGCCTCTAGCCCGTTTGCTCAGCCCAATAAATTTGCACCGTCTTCCCAAAGTGCATCACGGTGAGACCCTCATCGTACCACTATTCCTTTGATCAGGTTATAAGAGTGACGGTGTTTGCTCTCTACAAAGGCATGGGCGGTAGTGCATACTCCTACTGGATGGCTTGTCTGACTCAGCCTAGATCAATCAAGGCGTGGGCTTGGGCCCTCAATACCTCGCCCAACTTGACAATTTATTTGCCCGACTTTGCCGCGGACACTCCTACACATGATTCTAGCTGTGAAAACTGGGTGGAATTCGAAGCCGCAACGGGGAAATTGAATGTAGTGTTGCGCCCATATTAAATAATTGCCACCCATATTATTAAGGGTGTGTTTGATAACATTTTCGTTTTTATGTTTTTTTTATAAAAAAAAAAAAAACAGAACCAATTTTTTATTTTTTCTATGATAAAAATAAAAAATAAAAAATATGTTTGATAGTCATTTATATTTAAAAAATGGTGAAAATAAAAATAAAAACTTGTTTGGTATTATACCAAAAATTCACCACCCAAACCTCACTAACCACCCAACCCCACCACCGAAACCCACCCCCAACCCCACCACCGAAACCCATAGCCCACCCCCATCTCCGAAACCCACCACCGAAACCCACAGCCCACCCCCACCACTGAAACCCATCACCACAACCACCAAAACCCACCCCCAACCCCACCACCGAAAACCACCCCTAACCCCACCACAGAAACCCACAACCCATCGAAACCCACCACCACAACCACCAAAACCCACTACCCACCCCAGAAACCCTCCCCTGAAATTCTCCAGCAAAACCCACTACCTATCCCTGAAACCCATCACCACCCCACCCCACCACCACCCACTATCCACCCCCAAAATCCACCACCACCCAACCCCACCACCACCCCCGAAACCTAACCCTGCAACTCCCCAACAAAACCCATCAGATAAAGGAGAGAGAGAGAGAGTGGAGATATCTGAAAAAAAAAAAAGTGAAGAGAAAGGGGCTTTTTATATTAAAACAAGAAAATCCATTTTTTGTTGCTAAGGAGGATCGAAGTCAGGATCTCATTAAATGAGACATTTTGAATCACACGTTTGTTTTTTTGTTTTTTTGATGTTTTTGTAACGCCCCAAGATCCCCCTTGGTCGGCATTACTATTTAAACCCATTCACATCATGAGAGCAACTAATAAATTCCAGCCATAAAAAAATTTCATTCATCATACATGATATCTACATCGTCATCCCAAAAGAATAAGTCAAACCATGGTCATTACATCTAAAAGAATATGCCCAAATAGGACAATTACATCCCAAAAATCAACTATGAGTTTGCAGCGAAATAACCAAAATATTAGACATTACATTGTCTCAAAATAAATTTTCTAAGGTAGAATCTAAGAGCATGTAGATCTAGGCATCAATCTCGGGATCCATGTTCTCGTCTATCGGAGCTTCCCATTGTGCCGGCTCATCAACTCTTAGCTCTTCCTCCAAACTATAATCTGAAAATATATTATTTGTAGGGGGTGAGCACTAAGCTCTGTAGCAGCATTCTTCCAAACTCGAACAAGGTTTAGAAAACATATAAAACAAGCCGGTCTCATTTTACAAATATCATATATAACTTTTGAAGGAAAACATGGACATTTTAATAGATCTCTAGTTTACGAACAACAATAAAGTTAAACGGAGAGGTGAAATCAATTACCAACATGGAGCCATACAATTTTTCCAAAAGTAAACCCATAACCCACACATGATATAATATTGTTCTCTTTGGCATGAGTATCCTTACAAGGAACCTCTCACCCTCAAGGTATTGTTTCTTTGACATAAGCATCCTTACCAGGAACCTCTCACCCTTACGGTCTTGTTTCTTTGGCATGAGCATCCTTACAAGGAACCTCTCACCCTCACGTTCATCCAAACAACCATACAAGAAATACAATGTCCACAATTTCTCAAAAACAACAAGTCATTCCCCAAAATTCCCCAAATTTCTCATAAAATAGCACAGTAGAGACAATGTGAGGAAATATACAAGAGATCCTCATAAAGATCATTTTGTGGTTCAATTTCAAGCACTAAAGTTTTTGAATTCAAGCATCAATGAAAAATCAAGAGGAAAAACCCTTTTTTTTTGGGAATTAGGGTTTGAGACCAAGAAAAGAGTTTTAATGGTGATTCAACCATAGCATTGTTTAAAACATGATCACATTTACATAAATATCAAGAATCAACAATTTCATAGCAAGTATATAAGATTTAGAGTCAAAGAATGTATATATAAATGGAAGAAAACCCTACCTTGAATCAAGATTTTCAAACTAACCCAAGCTTTATAGTCCTCCTTCCTCCCTTTTCTTTCTCCCTTAATCTTCCTTTAGGGTTCTAAGAGGTGTGGGTTGAGAGTGGTGTGAAAGAATGAGAGAAAAATGGAAGGAAATGGTGTTATAAGGCTGCCCAATCCCGATTTTTACTGTTCACAGGGCAAAAAATTACATTTTTCCTTGAAATTACAATTTTGTCACTAACTATCTCCATTTTGATCTCTATGACCACCCTAAGGTTTTTAGACGTTCCGAATTCATTTTTAATGTTGTTTTATCCTAAAAACATTTAGTTTATGATTTATCATACTACTAAAGTAAATTTACCGAAAGTTTAAAATACACGGCCTATGTATATTTATAATCGATTGACCCCATCATAGACCCAACATACCACAATCCATAGTATCTATAACATCATCCCAAACTATTTGAGACAAATAAGGATGGAAAGGTAGCTTGGGGATAGCTCAGGAGAGGAAGAAATCAAAAATTCAGGAAGTCAGTCAAATCGTACCGGTACGCATACCGGTACGCTAAGATTACTGGAGTTCGGCGTACCGGTACGCTTTACCTGATCTGCCCCAAATGCCCTGTGCATTCACATTTCACATTTCCACTCCATTCCAAACCCTTCCAAAACCATCCCAAACATATACAACATACATTTGTATATCAACATAGTTGGTACAAGTTCTATTACATGTGGGGGTTTACAGTTTTCAAAAACTTCCTTTTGAATGTTTCCATATTTTAGTCTTGTTTTCAAAACAGAGCAGTTAAAAAAAAAACAAAAATGAAAAAAATAAAATAAAAACACAAGGTTACCAAACGACACCTAAATAAGTGAAGACATCTGATTTGCAATTTTAATATACAATGAATATTATTTTCAAAATGAAAAATTAGACGTTATTGACTAATTCAATTTAAGCCAGAGTTTATTAAAGAGTAAAAATAAAAAAAATATCCTGAACTAAGCTTCAATCTTACTTCACCCTTTATATTTTTACGGGTTTCACTTAACCCCCTCCAACTTGTGAACAAATTGTAAATGATGTAATAGTTTATACAAAAATACTAAACTTTTCCCTGATTGCAATCTAATTTTCTTTGTGATGCCATCATTGTAGAACCTTTATCTTTTTTTAAAAAAAAAAGGCTACAACTAGCAAATAATCTGGTCAGACTTATTTTTCCATGAGGATTTCATTGGTGTGATTAGATTTAATTTTCATGATTTGTGTGTGCTCGAATTTGTGTTTGAAACTTAAAGTGAATTGAATTTTCAAATGAATTACATAGCAAACAAACTTTTTCTTCCTCAATTGAGGCTTAGGTTGTGTTATGGGGATGTAATACAGTGAATTGGACTGTTTGGAAGCCATGACCGAGGGGTGTGTGTGTGGTGAAGAAACCCACCAAGGTCTGGAAACTTGAAAATTAAATTTTGAAAAACTTGTTAAAGCTTCAAAAGGGGTGTTGGGTCTAGATAATTTGGGGTTAAGGAGTTAAAAAATGACATTAGATTTGCGAAATGAAGTCGTTTGATGGGTCAAAAATAAATTTGCATGTCTGGAGAGAGAGAGAGAGAGAGAGAGAGAGGAAGATGAAAGGTAAAATTGATAATTTAATTTTTTAAGAAAAAAAAATTCACGCGCTTAATTAGCGTGTGCAATTATCACATCGTTACAATAACATATTCTATTAGATTTGCAGTTTGTTCACAAGTTAGAGGGGGTAAAGTGAGATCAAGGCTTAGTACATGGGGTTTTTTGTTTTTTTTAACATATATTAAATTATATTTGGTTTTCACTTAATTTAATTAAATAAATCATTTAGTTCCAAAATTTTATATATTTTAATTTATAAAAACACACTTCTAATCATACTTAGATCGAATATTTATGTATTTAAATAAAAACCAATGAAATACAATATAATGGACTCAAATTCAAATTTAAAATTAGATAATGTGCGATACTATTTAGACTTAAAAATCTGACCTAATAATGTGATTGCATTGTAAATGTTGGATCGACACCAAATTCCAATATTTAATGGGGATCACAGTCAATCCAAAAGTCATGGTAAATTAGGTCGGTAAATTAAATCTCAATAATATTCCTCTTTGATAATTTATATTTGTATTTATATTTACTAGTTGATGTACACGTGTATTGCACGTGGCTATTTTGAGAATTAGATAATGCATGTTATCAAATACTTCATTGTTCAAATGTTCTCAAAATTAGTGGCCCTCTACCATATATACCTGAGAAGATAAAAAAAAAAAAAAGGAAAAAGATCACTATTTCTTTTATGTTGTGATCAACTACAATCATTGGTATCTATCATTAGTTGGATACTTTTTCAATTATTCAGGTTATTTACCATGTGTATCTACATGACTAAACCATGTCCACTCTTCGCAAGGAGAAAGTTTGAAGAAAGAGAGAGGCATGTAACACAGAGAATAAGAAATATTATATAGTTTCACTATCTCATTCTCATGGGAAAGCTCATGACAACCAAAGTATTTTAATGCAATATGAAACCCCCTTTAAGGTTAGCCGGAGGAACTGCTACAAAACTAATGGTCACTGATTATTGAATGGATTATCTATCAATAGTAACGTAATGGTATATAGTAAATTCCCAAATATGAACAATTTCAAACCAACATTTTCCAACTAATGCCTTCCTCAAAATTTGAAAACCAAACTTGCCTACTAAGTTGTTTCCTATGCAGCAGCACATTCTTTTATCTATATGAAGTCTTCTATCTTCACTTGTTTTCTTTTGATCTGAAATTATTCTTATTTCACATTTTTTTTTCTTTTCCTTTTCTAAAATGGCTAAAAATTATCTGTAAGCCTGGTTGCAGACTTCCTAAATGTTGTTTGTATTACCTAATCTTCATAATGGAAACTCCCTTTAACATGATACAGTCTTAAAGTAGGAAACCTAGACAACTTTTTTGTGTTATATTTCACTCATTGATTGATGTATCATATTTGGCACATAAAAGGATGCCTAGGTTTTGGACTAAAAAAAATGTAGACCATAATAAGATGCTACAGATTAATGTAAAAAGTCCATTCAATGAATAAACATGATCAACTATTCAATGGTTACCCAAAAAAAAAGGTAAACTATTCAATGGGTAGCATAAAAGATAATTTTCCATGATAGACGCTGCACCCGATAGGAGATTGAATTTAGATGTCAAATTCCAAAAGCAACTGATAAGGAACATGAATCACATATATAAGTTCCCTTGGTCATGAAACTTTGAGGCGTTCTTTCATCATTCAATTAAAAAAAAGTATTTTCCCTGCAGAACAGCAACGACTAAGGATCGTCAAAAATTAATAAAAAAAATTATGAAAACTCAAAAATATCATTTAGGCATAATAACATGATTTTTTGGGGCAGAAATTTCAATTGAGCTTTATCAAAACAAGAGATAATGGAAACCATTCAAATGTCAACTGTCCTTTCATCCGCTTGTCAAAAAATGGGAGAAACAGGCACACAAAATCGTTAACAATTAGTAGTATTACACTTTAAAAGGTAACTTTAGATTAAAGTGACCTCAAACGATGCCTTTCTACCAGCACCACCTTCCATATTTTACCCTTGTAAAAAAATTACAAAGAACACTCACACTCAGCACCACCTTCCATAATTAAATATTGAAATTATCATCATATTTTTATGCATTTAAATATCAAAAATTACCTCTAACATCTCTTTTAGTCATCTATTCTCCAGTATAAATACCAGTTTCTATAAAATGTGTCGATTGACTATATTACCCTTAACAAATATATGCATTATTAAAATTTTAAATGTGTCCAAAACCCCTTCAAAAACACCATCAATCTTACATTACTCATTTCATATACAAAGATAATATTATACACACACACATACAATTTTCACCGAAAATTTTAACCCTTTCATTTTTAGGGCAAAAAATAATCATATATATATAATTTTTTAAAATCAATTTATGTTATATTAGCTTAATTTTTCAGTTATAGTAAACTTTCTAAATTGTATTAAAACTTTGTGTGAAAATAGATTGTAATGTATTTGAAAATAGATCAACATAATTCTACATCAGCCCCCACCGTTAAGCATAGCACTTGACGAAATGCCAATAAGGTGTTTGATGATGAGGCAAGCACGTAGTATCTATTTATTTATTTTAGTTTCCCTTTTTTCTTAAGTTGCAGAAACTGAAGATGATGTCAAAAAAAGAGTTCTCAATTGATGAAATTAAAATTTAGATTATTATGTTTGTGAATTTGTAGATTTTTTGCCCCAATGCCAAAAGGTCGAGGTCTCGATAATCGGTCTCTCGGCTCAGGCATTTTTTTCAAATCTCTCTCACTCGCCCATTCTCCACCACTGAACCAATCCCACACCCTGTCATTCAAGCGGCATTCAAGTGGGTAATGAAGTTTTGATGTTTTGCATATATTCACTGTAATGTTAGTCATTTTAGGTTTTATGCATAGGAACATAAATTTATGAATTTTTGCCTTGCTTAGATGCTTAGGGTTTAAGTTCTATATATTCAATTCAATCTTGAAGATATGAATTCTATTATTTTATCTCCTACCAAATTTTGAAGTAATTGTGCACAATTTTAATACTTCATTTGGTTAATGCTTGAAGTAATTGTGTTTGGCAATATGTATAGGAAACCAATCTAAGTAATTTCTTATCAATTTATACAGTTGATATAGTCGTAACTTTGATAAGTTTGGTATAAATTTATGTCACGCCCCAAATTTCATAAAAACGTGATTAAAAAAAATACTTTGTTTATTCCAAAAACACATGTCGGTTTGTCGTAAAAAAAAACATCTAGAAAAATATGTCTTTAGTTTAAATAAATCATTTTTTAAAAAAAAAAAATTAGACAAATTTTTCTTTGAAAATTGGGCATCTAGATAATTGGTGAGAGCTACCTGTGAGAGTATTAAACATAATAATTATACCCGACTAGTCATTCATATCATATCAACCATAAACATCCCTTCTGATGACATCCACAAATAAATCATTACTGTTCAAAATCAGGGTAAAAATGGAGACCCACACAGTTCTCCCAAACTCGGGTTATAATCTAATTATCCAAAATTATTTGTCATGAACATAATATACATAATATTTAAAATCTTTATAAGTAAACCATTTAAAAGGTCCCAATCCATACATATTTTCTCAAATTAACCAAGATATAAATCACTTACAAATCCTTAATAATATACATCATCGTACATTGTTCTTTACATACTCTAACTAAATATATAAAGCCATAACAACTATCTTTTGTCTCGATACTCCCACTATGCAGTCCACCAACATATGCCCATAACTGAAAATGTTAAATGATAGGGGTGAGCAACCACACGCTCAGTAGGATAATCATTTTCTCAAGCATATACAAAGTTTTAAATACCAACAGTTCACAATCATAATGATAGATAATGAAATAATTTATCAATAAGTCTAGGTACACGATAAGTAGTAAGCATTTTTGAAAGTACACTACGTACTATCATTTGAAATACATAAGTGAAATATCAAGGAATTTACCACATCAAAATTAAATCTCAAGGTAACCCTATAAAACCTTTCTTCTTAAAATATAATGCAACACCATTGATTTTATAAAGTACGAAGTGAGAAATCTTTATACAAATATATGTATAATTAATCTAGTAAAGTAATCATTTCTTATTTTGAACATAATTCCATAAACTTGTTCTTTCTAAGGTGTAACACCCCGCATTTTCTTTTATATATGTATATAGATATATAGTAAATAATTGTTGTAAAAATGTGGATATGTGTAGTGATGTGTGTTTGAATTTGGTAGATTGGAAAAGTAGAGATTTAAAATGTTAGTGGAAATAATAGTTGAAATTTAGTTTTAATAAGTGAAAATATGAAATTTTAGGTCCTAGAACTTGTATTAAATAGGTTTGGTGTAGAAATATGTGTTTGAGAGGTTTGGGATGGATTTGGTTGGCTTAGGAATGGATTAGAAATGGAAAAGGGATGAAACAGAACGTGAACAGTGCACTGACTGCAACTTCAAGCGCGATTTCGACCTTGATGCAGTCAATATCTCTCACAACACAAAACATGAAAGTTGTAGAGCTCTTTCTTATCATTCCATAGCATCTTGAATCATCTCAATCGGAGCTCGGATGAGAGAGTTGTGCCCAGATAACGAAGCAATGTCAAAACAGTCCAATTAGCTTGAACAGTGCACGTAAACAGTGCACTGACCGCAACTTCAAGCCCAATTTAGACCTTGATTCAGTCAATATCTCTCAAACCTCAAAACATGAAAGTTATAGAGATCTTTCTTAGCATTCCATATCATCTTGAATCATCTCAATCGGAGCTCGGATGAGAGAGTTATACACAGATAACGGAGCGATGTCGAAATAGTCCAATTAGCTTCGTTTTGCATTTAACGTCTCCATTTGCATCCTAAATCAAAATATAAGAATAATGAGTACTTTTAGAATTCAAATAAGTATAAAAGGCTTTAAGAAGCACCCTTCATCACCTTTTATTTACAAACATCGCAAAACTTTATTAATAGCCGGTTCGGATGGATAAAAATAGAAACTTTAGTGTTTCGGGTGTACTTTGACTTTGGTTTTGAGATAAATCATAAAAATAAATTTTTTTAGGTTAAAATAACATTAAAAATGAATCCGGAACGTCGAAAAACCTTAGGGTAGTCATATGGATCAAATTGGAGATTCTTAGTGGCAAAACCGTAAATTTGGAGAAACCCAAAACAGCATGTGAACAGTATTTTTCGGGGCTGCTATGTTTAAACTCATTTTCATCTCATTTGCCCTCATTTCTTTCACTCCCCTCACACCCCCACACCTTTTGGAACCCTAGAGAGTATTAGAGAGGAAGAAAGGAAGGGAAAAAACAAGAGATTCAAGGGTGATTCAAGATCAAATATTCTTGTTCTTCACACCAAAGCTAAGGATTCAAGGTAGGGGTTTTCTCTCATTCACTTACATTGAGGCTAGGATATTTATATATGTATGCTTTGGCTATCAATGGTATATATATATGCTATGAAATCATAATCTCTTAGGCTTTTTGCAAGGATTACATGTTTTGAACAAAGTTAGGGTTTAATACCCATGAAATCTCCTTTCTAGTTGTAAAACCCTAATTTTTGGAGAGTGATGTATTTCCTTCCTAAATGCTTTCTTTATTATGGATTTCGAAACCTTAGTGCTTTGTGTTGGGTAGAAAAATGATGTTATTGTGATCTCATGTATTTTCTTAGTTGGTTGTAGAATGGTACATGATATATTTTGGGGATTTTGGATAGATGCTTGTAAATTGAGATAAATGTTGGAATTGTATGCTTGGGTTGGGTTGTTTGTGATGCACATGAGTGAGAGGTTCCTTGTAAGGATGTTCACCTCTTCCCAAGAGGTTCCCGGTAAGGATGCTTGGGAAATAATGTAGTGATTGGTGAGAGGTTCCATGTAAGGATGCTCACCCCTTCCCAAGAGGTTCCCGGTAAGGATGCTTGGAAAACAATGTAGTGATTGGTGAGAGGTTCCATGTAAGGATGCTCATCAATTCTCAAGAGGTTCCCGGTAAGGATGCTTGAGAATCAAAGATGACCGAAATGGGGGTGGAGGTTACCACCAAGTATGCCACCTACCGGAAGAACTGTTGGGAATTGGTTATGGAAATTAATGGTTATTATTTGTATGTGATGCCCGTTTATTCATTTAAGGAATGTTTTTAAATAAACTTGAGATCATTTTTAAATGTCACGGCTTTATTTCAAATTATGTATCTATGTTATGTTAAAAATTGAGACCGACCGTTTTAAATGTTTTGCTAAACTTTGTATGGGTTTGGGAGAATTTTTCTACAGAGCTTCATGCTCACCCCCTATCGCTAACATTTTTCAGATTACCCGCTTGAGGAGGAGGACGTAAGGGTCGAGGAGCCCGCTACTTGGGAGACTCCACTGGACGGGACTGTGGATCCTGAGGTGGACGCATAGAGCGACCTCCTTTCCTTTTGTACTAGACTAGGACATTTTTTTGGAGCATTGTGTATTCTAGCTTCTTTTGTTTATTCCGCTGCGTACTTTAATTAATTTTTGAGATGTAATAGCCATGACTTGGGCTTATTCTTTTGGATAATGTTGTAAATAATCGTGGATGACAAATGAAGTCTTGTTTCTTAAGGGATTATATTAGTACTCTCATGATATGATTGGTTTTAGAATGTAATGCCGTCCATGGTGTGTTTTGGGGTGTTACAAAGTTGGTATCAGAGCCTAGGCTTTAGGTCTTACATGGGAACTGTAGGTTATGGATCACCACTAGAGCCTTAGGACTAGGTTGGATAAAAATTCTTGAGTTAGATTTTCACACGTCCTATGTTTTAGATTAAAGTGATAGTGGGATGTCCTGTACATCAATGAACTAAGTTGTATATTGATGTGCAAAATGGACGGTGAATGAGGACGAAGACGTGGACGTGAACGAGGACGAGGACGAGGACGTGGACGTGAACGTGGATGTGTACGTGAACGTGGAAGTGTACGTGAACGTGGATGTGGGCGTGGTCGTGGAGGTCAAGTCAATCCACCACCACCGCCACCTCCCGATGCCTTGAATGTCATATATCAATGCTTGAGGGAGCTCACCACTTTGGTACAAAACCAAAATGGGAACAATAACCATAATGGTGGAGCTCATCCACTCGCTCAAGTACCAGGCAATGGGAACGGAGACCGAAGGATGATAGCTCTTCAGGAATTCTTGAGGTAACATACACCCAATTTCCAAGGGAGCTCCAATTCTTTGGATGCGGATAGGTGGATACGGCGGGTGAAGAAAGTGTGTGACGACATGGGAGTTGCCGAAGACTTGAGGGTTGGCTTGGCAACCTACTTGTTAGAGGGGGAGGCTGACTATTGGTGGGATTCGGTTAAGAGACGAAGGGACACCGATGCACTCACTTGGGAAGAGTTCGATTAACTTTTCCAAGATAAGTACTTTTCTGAATCGGTCAGAGACCGAATGAAGGTTGATTCTTGCACTACGACAGGGCAGTATGACGGTGGCCGAGTACGAGATGAGGTTTGACGAGCTCTCCCGTTATGCTACGGGATTTATATCTACTGAGACCGACAGGGCCAAACGCTTTGAGCAGGGATTGAGGCCTGTCATCCGGGAGAAGTCGGTGGCCCTCAAGATCCGGGAGTATGGGGACCTGGTTGACCGACCTGCATTGGTGGAGAGAGATATAGAGGACAGCCAGTAGCGACAGAGCTTCACGAGAGGAGGTCCGATCAGGACGGACCCTAGCACCAGTGGAGTGCAGCGAGCAGCACCATACTGAAGTCCAGACCAGGCAGGTGGACAGAGACTTCTGACAGCTCGAGGAGATGAAGTGACTCAGACTAGAACAAGCACTGACTCGCGCCAATGCTTTGCATGCGGAGAGTATGGACACTTCAAACATAGATGCCACTCGTTTCCCCCAAGGACCAAACAAGCAACCGAGCAAGTACCAGCAAACAAGCCACCTCTACAAAGGCCAGCACAGTAGAGACCTCAGATAGCTCGAGGAGCGGGAGGCGTACCAGAGAGAGTAGGCACGGATGCACGCCGATGCTTTGCCTGTGGAGGTGTTGGGCACTTCAAAGATAATTGTCCATTGCTTTCCACCAAGACCAATCAAGCAACTGGGCGAGTGAATGCAAACAGGCCACCGCTACGACATCCATTACCACCACAGAGACCGATACAAGCTCATGCCCCCGGCGGCGCCAATCAAGGAAGGGTTTTTGCTTTGACTCAACCGGAGGAAGATGCCTCCAACGCCGTTGTGGAAGGTATTGTTCTTCTCTACCATTCTTGGGCCCGAATTTTATTGGATTCCTATGCGACTCATTCTTTTATACGTACTGCGGACGCTGTGGAATTGGGATTGGGTTCCGAGGAGCTAGAACATGCTTTATATGTTGACTTGCCTACGGGAGAACAGTGGGATACCAAGCTGGTCTGTAAGGGTTACGTGCAAGCGAATTACATTTCAGTTACCAGTAGGTTTACTTATATGTATTTCTTTGACTCTAAATGTTATATGTATGCTATCCAATCCTTGATTCTTACTATTGTTGAAATTAATGCCATGTGGAAAATAATGTGATGGTTGGGTAACCCTTAAGTCGCCTTGCTTGCTACCAAACCCTAGTTTTCAAGAGAAATGTGTTTTTCTCTTGATTTCTCCTTTGTTCTTGATTTCCACCCTTGATATTTGTTTGTTATTGATTTCAATACCTGATTGTTCCTTATTTTTAATTCTAAGCTTGATATTCGTTGTTATGGATTTCAAGAAGTGATTGTTCCTTTGTTCTTGATTTCCAAGCTTAATATTCATTTGTTCTTGATATCCAAATTTGATATGCACTTGGTAGTGACTATAACCCTTGTGATTCAATTATTCTCAATATTCAATACTTGATATTCTTTATTCTTGGTTCCAAGACTTGAGTGTTCTTTTGGTCTTGATTTCTAAGCTTCATAATCCTTTGTTCTTGATTTCACACCTTGATAGTCGTTTGTTATTGATTTCCATACATGATTGTTCCGTTAAATCTTAATTTCTCATTTGTTCATGACTTTCAAGCTTGATACGCCTTTATTCTTGATTTCCAAGCTTAATATTCATTTGCTCTTGATAGCCAATTTTGATATTCATTTGATTGATTCTAACTATTGTAATTCATGTATTCTTGATATTCAATACTTGACATCCTTTGGTTCTTGATTTCAAGACTTGGTTGTTCCTTTGTTTTTAATTTCCCCAGGCTTGATGATCCATTGGTTCTTGATAGCCAAATTTAATATTCATTTGTTATTGATTCTAACCCTTGTGATTCATTTATTCTTGATATTCAATACTTGATATTCATTGGTTCTTGATTTCAAGACTTGACATTCAATTGCTCTTGATTTCAATACTTGATTTCTCCTTATCCTTTGTTCTTGATTTCCAAACTTAATATTCATTTGTTCTTGATATCCAAATTTGATATGCACTTGGTAGTGACTATAACCCTTGTGATTCAATTATTCTCAATATTCAATACTTGATATTCTTTATTCTTGGTTCCAAGACTTGAGTGTTCTTTTGGTCTTGATTTCTAAGCTTCATAATCCTTTGTTCTTGATTTCACACCTTGATAGTCGTTTGTTATTGATTTCCATACATGATTGTTCCGTTAAATCTTAATTTCTCATTTGTTCATGACTTTCAAGCTTGATACGCCTTTATTCTTGATTTCCAAGCTTAATATTCATTTGCTCTTGATAGCCAATTTTGATATTCATTTGATTGATTCTAACTATTGTAATTCATGTATTCTTGATATTCAATACTTGACATCCTTTGGTTCTTGATTTCAAGACTTGGTTGTTCCTTTGTTTTTAATTTCCCCAGGCTTGATGATCCATTGGTTCTTGATAGCCAAATTTAATATTCATTTGTTATTGATTCTAACCCTTGTGATTCATTTATTCTTGATATTCAATACTTGATATTCATTGGTTCTTGATTTCAAGACTTGACATTCAATTGCTCTTGATTTCAATACTTGATTTCTCCTTATCCTTTGTTCTTGATTTCCAAACTTAATATTCATTTGTTCTTGATATCCAAATTTGATATGCACTTGGTAGTGACTATAACCCTTGTGATTCAATTATTCTCAATATTCAATACTTGATATTCTTTATTCTTGGTTCCAAGACTTGAGTGTTCTTTTGGTCTTGATTTCTAAGCTTCATAATCCTTTGTTCTTGATTTCACACCTTGATAGTCGTTTGTTATTGATTTCCATACATGATTGTTCCGTTAAATCTTAATTTCTCATTTGTTCATGACTTTCAAGCTTGATACGCCTTTATTCTTGATTTCCAAGCTTAATATTCATTTGCTCTTGATAGCCAATTTTGATATTCATTTGATTGATTCTAACTATTGTAATTCATGTATTCTTGATATTCAATACTTGACATCCTTTGGTTCTTGATTTCAAGACTTGGTTGTTCCTTTGTTTTTAATTTCCCCAGGCTTGATGATCCATTGGTTCTTGATAGCCAAATTTAATATTCATTTGTTATTGATTCTAACCCTTGTGATTCATTTATTCTTGATATTCAATACTTGATATTCATTGGTTCTTGATTTCAAGACTTGACATTCAATTGCTCTTGATTTCAATACTTGATTTCTCCTTATCCTTGAGTTCAAAACTTGATACTCTTTAGTTCTTGGTTACAAAGTTTGATATGCATTTGTTATTGACTCCAAGACTCGATTGTTACTTTGTTCTTGATTCCAAAGCTTGATTATTTATTTGTTCCTTAATTCAAAATTCTAACGATTGGTATTGACCAATAAAATGGTATTTTCGATGATATTATGTTAATTTTTCTTAAATTATTTCGTTGGAAAAATGTATGTGGATTTGGGTCGCCTAAGAAAGGAGTGTTTAGATTCGGCAAGAAGGGCAAGTTAGCGGCAAGATATACCGGACCGTTTGAGGTAATCAAAGAGGTAGGCAAGGCGGCATATCAACTTCGACTACCAGCCCAGCTATCCGGAGTACATGACGTGTTCCACGTGTCCATGTTGAGAAGGTGTCACTCGGATGCAACTCCAGTCGTGAACTTGGAGGAGATTGAAATTCAAGACGGAGCAACCTACGCAGAACAACCGGTAGAAATTCTCGACGCCCAGGAAAAAGTGCTTCGCAACAAAGTTATCAGATTGGTGAAGGTTTTGTGGCAACACCATAAAGTGGAGGAAGCTACATGGGAACCGGAGCAAGAAATGCGGGAGAAGTATCCATATTTGTTCGCTACTTGAGGTAAGTTTCGAGGACGAAACTTTCTTTAAAGGGGGTGGATTGTAACACCCTGCATTTTCTTTTATATATGTATATAGATATATAGTAAATAATTGTTGTAAAAATGTGGATATGTGTAGTGATGTGTGTTTCAATTTGGTAGATTGGAAAAGTAGAGATTTAATATGTTAGTGGAAATAATAGTTGAAATTTAGTTTTAATAAGTGAAAATATGAAATTTTAGGTCCTAGAACTTGTATTAAATAGGTTTGGTGTAGAAATATGTGTTGGAGATGTTTGTGATGGATTTGGTTGGCTTAGGAATGGATTGGAAATGGAAAAGGGATGAAACAGCACGTGAACAGTGCACTGACTGCAACTTCAAGCGCGATTTCAACCTTGATTCAGTCAATATCTCTCAAAACTCAAAACATGAAAGTTGTAGAGCTCTTTCTTAGAATTCCATATCACCTTGAATCATATCAATCGGAGCTCGGATGAGAGAGTTATGCCCAGATAACGAAGCAATGTCAAAACAGTCCAATTAGCTTAAACAGTGCACGTGAACAGTACACTGGCCGCAACTTCAAGCTCAATTTAGACCTTGATTCAGTCAATATATCTCACACCTCAAAACATGAAAGTTGTAGATATCTTTCTTAGCATTCCATATCATCTTGAATCATCTCAATCGGAGCTTGGATGAGAGAGTTATGCCCAGATAACGGAGCGATGTCGAAATAGTCAAATTAGCTTCATTTTGCATTTAACGTCTCAATTTGCATCCTAAATCAAAATATAAGAATAATGAGTACTTTTAGGCTTCAAATAATTATAAAAGGCTTTAAGAAGCACCCTTCATCACCTTTTATTTACAAACATCGCAAAACTTTATTAATAGCCGGTTCGGATGGATAAAAATAGAAACTTTAGTGTTTCGGGTGTACGTTGACTTTGGTTTTGAGATAAATCATAAAAATAAATGTTTTTAGGTTAAAATAACATTAAAAATGAATCCGGAACGTCGAAAAATCTTAGGGTAGTCATATGGATCAAATTTGAGATTCTTAGTGGCAAAACCGTAAATTTGGAGAAACCCAAAATAGCATGTGAACAATATTTTTGGGGGCTGCTATGTTTAAACTCATTTTCATCTCATTTTCCCTCATTTCTTTCACTCCCCTCACACACCCACACCTCTTGGAACCCTAGAGAGCATTAGAGAGGAAGAAAGGAAGGGAAAAAACAAGAGATTCAAGGGTGATTCAAGATCAAATATTCTTGTTCTTCACACCAAAGCTAAGGATTCAAGGTAGGGGTTTTCTCTCATTCACTTACATTGAGGTTAGGATATTTATATATGTATGCTTTGGCTATCAATGATATATATATATGCTATGAAATCATCCTCTCTTAGGCTTTTTGCAAGGATTACATGTTTTGAACAAAGTTAGGGTTTAATACCCATGAAATCTCCTTTCTAGTTTTAAAACCCTAATTTTTGGAGAGTGATGTATTTCCTTCCTAAATGCTTTCTTTATTATGGATTTCAAAACCTTAGTGCTTTGTGTTGGGTAGAAAAATGATGTTATTGTGATCTCATGTATTTTCTTAGTTAGTTGTGGAATGGTACATGATATATTTTGGGGATTTTGGATAGATGCTTGTAAATTGAGATAAATGTTGGAATTGTATGCTTGGGTTGGGTTGTTTGTGATGCACATGAGTGAGATGTTCCTTGTAAGGATGCTCACCTCTTCCCAAGAGGTTCCCGGTAAGGATGCTTGGGAAACAATGTAGTGATTGGTGAGAGGTTCCATGTAAGGATGCTCACCCCTTCCCAAGAGGTTCCCGGTAAGGATGCTTGGGAAACAATGTAGTGTTTGGTGAGAGGTTCCATGTAAGGATGCTCATCCATTCTCAAGAGGTTTCCGGTAAGGATGCCTGAGAATCAAAGATGACCAAAGGGAGGGTGGAAGTTACCACCAAGTATGCCACCTACCGGAAGAACTGTTGGGAATTGGTTATGGAAATTAATGGTTATTATTTGTATGTGGTGCCCGTTTATTCATTTAAGGAATGTTTTTAAATAAATTGAGATCCTTTTTAAATGTCAGGGTTTTATTTCAAATTATGTATCTATGTTATGTTAAAAATTGAGACCGACCGTTTTAAATGCTTTGATAAACCTTGTATGGGTTTGGGAGAATTTTTCTACAGAGCTTCATGCTCACCCCCTATCGCTAACATTTTTCAGATTACCCGCTTGAGGAGGAGGATGTAAGGGTCGAGGAGCCCGTTACTTGGGGGACTCCACTGGACGGGAGTGTGGATCCCGAGGTGGACGGATAGAGCGACCTCCTTTCCTTTTGTACTAGACTAGGATATTCTTTTGGAGCATTGTGTAGTCTAGCTTCTTTTGTTTATTCCGCTGCGTACTTTAATTAATTTTTGAGATGTAATAGCCATGACTTGGGCTTATTCTTTTGGACAATGTTGTAAATATTCGTGGATGACAAATGAAGTCTTGTTTCTTAAGAGATTATATTAAAATGTCGTCCAGGGTGTGTTTTGGGGTGTTACTTAAGGTATTTTTCAAAAATATTAACTCCACATACCTTCGTCTCAACCTCACCTTACCTCACCCCACTCAAGAGATTTGTTGGAATATTGGTTATTGGTTTCTTAGCACCCAAAATTCATGTATACTACCCATACAGACAGATATCATCAAACCAACACCGATTCACGAATGAACCATCCCCGGATAACCTTTTGGGTCTTTCACTCTAGGGTCTCATCGCCCTTCTTGCTTTTCAGGGGGGATGTGTAAGACACAACTTGTGATGCCACACAGGCCTTCACCGAAAACCACTACCATCACCAATCCCCCCTAGGACTAATAGCCACCTTGGTAACCCCCTCAAAGGCCCCCAACCGTCTACTAATCATCTGCTTGTCGGTACCGAGCATGCAAGTTTCAAATCATAATTTCATGATCACCTTCCATTCCCAACACCAACCACAACTTCGACACTTTTAAAAAAATACATAGTTTTACAAAATCTCACATTTGTATTTCCAACATAACACATTTTTAAAATAACTCACACACACACTAAAAATAAAATACGTACCCTTTTTATAGCAAATTTCGCAAATCAAATGATTGAGAAGTTATATACATCAACACCACCCTTTCCATACTTTAAAATAACTCAACAATACCCAAAATCATGGTAAAATATACTCAATCATATCATAAAAATCAATACCACTTTCCACAATTTATCATTTCAATACTTATAGTCGCTTTGGCATTTTATCAAACACATGCTAGGCATAAAATTTTCAAATACACATTTACAAAGTAACATACTCATTCTTAAGAGATAAATCAAATACATTATATACAAAATCACATATATTCTAAAGAATCCAAAATCTTAAGTTCAATCAAACACCTGTAACAAAAATCAAGTTAGGGTTTCAAACCCACAATACTCAAATTCATTTAATGCATGTATGTTTACAAATCCATAGTAAACTCATCATTTAATTAAGATCCAAAGCATGTATTTAGTTCATACTAAACAAATAGATATAGAACATACATGAGATGCATCAATGTATATGCAAGAGAAAGGAAAACCCTACCTCAAAACTCAAGAACCCAAGCTCCAACTTCAAATGTCCAAGTGGATCCAAGAATCCCAAGTAATGTTCTTAGATTTTCAAACAAAAACTCAAGCTCTAGAGACCTTGTTCTTCCCTTTTCTCTTTCCCTTTATCTTGTCCTAGGTTTCTAAGAAGAATTGGGTGAGAATGGAAAGAAAAATGGGACAAATGGGGCTGAAAATGGTGTTTTAAAACCAGCAAATCCCGAATTTTACTGTTCATAGGGGCCAAAAATTGTATTTTTCTCTGAAATTACGGTTTTGCCCCTAAATATCTCCAATTTGATCTCTATGACTACCATAAGGTTTTTAGACGTTCCGGATTCATTTTTAATATTATTTTAACCTAAAAACATTTAGTTTTATGATTTATCTCAAAACCAAAGTCAATTTACACCTGAAAACTCTAAAGTTACCATTTTACCCCTCTGAACCACTATATGCGCTAAATGTCTATTCCAAGGTTTTCGGACCTCCCAGATTCAATCGTAATATTATTTTTATTTGCGTGTTTTTATATCAATTAACGTCTCCGAAAAGAAAAAAAAATCGGGACGTTACAAATGGTATTAGAGCCTAGGCTTCAGATATTATATGAGATTTGTGGGAAGTGAGTTCACTGTGTTTTCGTTGTGAGATCAAACAACTAGGGAAAAAAAAAGATTGGCGGTGCAAGTTCTGAACGCTTGGAAAAGATGAAAATATAGTGAAATTGGTGTGGTATATAGCAGAGACTTTGGTTCAGTGAACGGACAGAAAGTTAGTGTAATTACACCTTTATTGAAAATAAAATTCAATAACACCCCTTTCTTTTGAACAATAAACACTTTATATTCTTTTTCTTTCTTGTGTTACACTTCGAACCCCAACAAATTTTGGGATTCTTGGTGAATTAAAGAATTTCGGGGACGAAATTTTTTGAAGGAGGGTAGATTGTGAGATCCCAAATTTTTAGAAGTAGTTTAAGCATAATTATGTGGACTAATTGCAATTATGTGAAATTATTTATTAGATGGAATTTCGTGTATGAAAATAGTATTGGGTTGATTTTGAAATCACTTAAGAATTTGGGGGGAGGCAAACATAATTAGTAAAGTTGTATGAGATAACTTTACATGTGTTAGCAAATGAAAAACGGGGGTCATTTTTAAGTGCAAAGTGGTTGTGTGTGTGTGTGGGCCGTGTGTGTGTGACTAGGTGTAGAAAATGTGTGTGTGTACTTTAAGATGTAGTAAAGTGAGTGTGTTTAAAACTCAAACCAGTGTGTGTGTGTGTTCTGGTTTGTTGAAACCGTGAGTGAGGGAGAGTAAAAGAGAGGAAGAAGAAAGAAAAAAGAAAAAGAAAAAAAGAAGAACTCGGGGGACTCCATGCCAAACCAAAAGTGAGAGTAAACAAAAAGAGGAAAATGGGAAGCAGATGGCTAACCGAAAGTAAGAAGAATAAAACAGATAGCTGAGTTATCGAATTCAAATAATGATTCTGAAGTACGGAGTGGTATGCAATATGATCTCCTTAAATTTCTTTGCAAATAGTATTTCTTTGATTATCCTCTAATTTGTATTCCAACTTGTGCTATCGTTATTTTAGAATTTTGATTGAATATCGTTGAATATTTTGATCTCATTGATCGTATTCTTGATCTCATTGATCGTGTTCTGCGGATATTGAGATGGGATCGTGGCAACCAATAGCCGATACATCGCCAACCAAGAGACCCGTGAGATCGGGTTGAGGTGGGATGATTGGTGAGATGTCAGATTTGTGTTAAGATTCTGCATGACGTGTGATATGCAAATATGATATTTGTATCTGTTCATTGAGATATTTTGTGATACTCGATTATTTGGTATTTAATGTCCTTGAGCATATTTTTTATCTTCATATTGTATACTTCTCCGCTTTATTTAATATTTTCAGGTTGATTTTAGAGAAAAGATCAGAACGAGATAATCAGAGTATTAAAGACGAGGAGATGTCGACATAATTGATGTTTTATTCGTATTGAGAGATTTATTTATGGTGACAGATTTATTTTTATTGGGATATGATTTTGATAAATGAAATTTTATTGGGACAATTAGCGCTCTGCTATTTTTTATTTGAATATTTTTATATCAACTAACGTCTCCGAGAAGGAGATAAATCAGGGCGTTACAATTTAGTTGTCTAGAAAACTCAGTTTGCTCATTCTTATTATGAGTGCAAGTGCAAGTCGCACTGGAAAATGTGTTTAGAAGATAAAATAAGCATGTGAAGTTTATTTTTTCTATTTTACATTTTCATATGTGATTGACGCCAATTGAAGCAAATTAGTGGCAGTGTGTGCTTGAGTTTACTAAGCGAATTTTGTTCATTGAAAGCACAAAGATTCAATCGTGCTATAACCCAACTCGCCCCCCAACCCTTAACAAATAAACACACACACAAAATTGCACTCTCTGTCTCACCTCTCTTTGTTCATCTCACCTACACACCCACACACCGACAACACACACACACACACGTGTGCACGCGCACAAAAAATTGTTTATTTTTTATGAAATAATGTTTATTCCCCCTTGATATTTAAGTGAAAAAATATTAGACTTCTTGATAATTACTCATAGCAGGAGTGGTGATCTGATATGGATTCTTCTTCAACAGAGGCAACTTTAAAGCTACCAAATGGTAAAAAATCTATCTCGCGACTATGAAGTTTTCTTTCCTATCTTCGGCTTAGGGTTTTTTAATTATGATGATCTGATTTGGTATTGATTTAAATCATTGTGCTTACAATTTTCTTGCTCTTACTTGGATGTCTCATCTTTTTTGTTATTCATCTTCGTTGTTCACATGAGAGGAGATCGTTCCCAAGCCTATGGCATGTTAGGACTTGGAATCCTTACCTTCCTTCTAGGTGTATGAAATATAATTCACTCATACTTTGGTTGTTGTGGTTAAACAAGAAAAAATGGTCATTTTATGCGGTGAATGTTCAACGTGACTTCCCAAAAAAACATGTTTATGTGGCACTTTACTGCAAGATTCGTATCTAAAATAGCCAAGCTAAATTACAGTTGTTTTATGATTAATCTAGATACCACTCAAACTCAAATATTATGTGCACAATTGGTTGGTAATTGGTACACATAATGAGTCAAAATATTTAATTTATACAATTTTTACTATGGACTTGACTTCATCAATAATTTGAATTGATAGTGTCTTATTTTTTTCTATCATCATTCTTAGCATGTAAGTTAAGTTCATAGGTAGCGCACACTCGCTTTGGTTCGATAACATAGAAACTCAATCAGTTCAACATTTGAGTTTTTGGCGGATTGCTAGCTAGATGACTAATTTTGTCACTTAGTAGTTTTTAGCGCGCACACTCTCAATTTCACACCCACACCCATACCTACCTTTGCGCACACACACTCATTCTCTTTCTTCTCATGTTTGTTTATCTTTGAATGTCACAATGTCAAAAGGGTCTCACTTGATGATGCCTCGCTATTTTTTATTTATGTGCTAATTATTGTCTTTTAATTTCCATGGTAGCAAAAGAGGAACACCAGTGAAGTCCAATGCTTTATCTTTTTTAGGTATTTTGGAAATTCCAAAGCTTTTTTTTTTCTTAAGTATCAATAGTTGCGAGTTGATGCGGATTGCTGTGATTGTGATTTCGTAATTTCAGAGAGAATTTGATGCTAATTTTGTTGGGAATTAATTAATTTTGATTCAACTTTTTTGTTGGGAGTTATTTAATTTTGATGAGATCTAATAATGATTTGGTTCACGATATTTTAGATTTTGGATTCAGACTATATCTTAGATTTTGGATTAAACGCACAAATAGAGATTGAATTTTGATCACGAATAATGGGCTAAAATATGTGTCATTTGCTTATATTCCGGTCAAAATTGGGATTTATTTTTTGCATGTTGTTCTCTAAAAAGGGTCACCCAATGGTGCCTCCAATACTACTGATGCGGGCCTTGATATAGGGTTTTAAAGCACATGTTATGACCTTTCTCTCTGTTGAGTCTCTTAATGTTTTGAGTTTTCTTTGGATATATTTATTGGATTTAACTGTTTCACACTAGGTTTTTGAAACACCTTTTTTGGCAGGTGAAAAAAAAAGAAAAAATCTTGAAGTAGGGTTTTAGTATCTCGTTCTATGTTATGTTTGCTATCAACATTTATCCAATTGCTATTGCGTTAAGTAGTTTGAATAAGTTCAATTTTATTGTCATTGATTGGTGACTATTGTTGAATTTCTTTGTACAATCTATGCTATGGAATATATTAGCTTTGGGAATATAACATTATGAAGCCCCCATAAAATAAGGAAAGTAGCTTTTCAGAGGAGAATCAATGCACTTGCAATTCCGTGATTTGGTTTTTTGATTTTTGTGGGTAATCGTCTTCAAGGCATATTTCGTATTCTTAGTCGAATTAGGATTTTACATTTTTTTTAACAGTAATGCTACATTCACCAAATTTTGGGACCAAATTAAGAGCTCAAATGACATGGCAGCTAACTTGGGCTTTTTTATTTGGTGTCATGTCATTTGGGCCTCAATAAAAACTTCAAATAATATGCTGCTATGTCATTTGGGCTCTTAATTTGATCCCAAAATTTGGTCAGCATAGCATTACTATTTTGTTAATAGTTGTAATTAGGTTTGATTTGATGCAATCAATTGGCTTGTATTGTGTTTGGTGTGTAAGTGTTTTTTTTTTGTTATTTGAATTAGTGACAGTAGCTTATGATTGCAGTGAATTAGTCAATGAATTAATTAATTAATCTATACTACTTTAAAATATCAATATATGTGAAAAAATATTTTTTTCCACTTATAACCTTAAAGAATACAATTAGTCCATTCTTATCCTTTGAGCCGTATTGTACTGCTACCAACCAACATCTTGGACTACTTTGACACATGCACGTTACTTCACACTTTCAAATCTCCACCTCTTCCTCTCCCTCTGTTCCGGTTACTTCCAATTTTTCCTAGATTTCAATTTTATAGCCCACAGTTTTTTTGGCTATCTATTACACAGATAATCAATGTGCAATGAATATTCAAGAGATTAGAAGATGAACCATTTCATGCCTACTTGATTCACATATTACTAATTTCATTCGTGGAGGGACTTTAGGCGGCTCAGCAGCTCTCAGACTGACACGTGTAAAGATGCTGCTGTTATGGAGCTCAGAAGTTGCCGATGAGTGGAGCCGAGGAGGGATGGCTCAGAGGAGTCGAGTACGCCTACTGACACCCGCATTTAAGACGACGTGACAGCGCATTTATGACGGTGTGAGTGACTTAGGCAGAACCATTAATGAGCGCCTGCACCCTCAAGACCTAAGCCTACAAGTCATGATTGCTTGGCATTAATGGCTATTGTGCCGAGCACACTACCTCGGCGTACCCCGAAGTACTGTTCCCCCGGACATTAAACACTCGGGAGTAGGCGCCAGACGAACCTAGTTCCTCGGGGATAGCCATAAGTCCTCGGCATGGAGCCAAGCACCTGTGTCCTATCGCCCATGCATTAAAGACATGAAGACTTGAGTGGAGAACACTCATTGCACATAGGTAGGAGTGTCAGACATTAAATGCTGAGATGGGACTAAAAGTCTTGGCACTCATTACCTCTTCAGGTATAAATACTCCTCAGAAAAGGGGACAAAGGTACGCAAAATCAAACACACAGAAAATTTATCAAGCTTAGGCCTCCAATCTCTGACTGACTTGAGCTTCGGAGGGGATAACCCGGGTGTTCACCTGGCCCCATTTTCTGACCCTGTGGGTTATTTCAGGTTCATTATATGGGCAACCGCTATCTCAAACTATTGTAGGAAATCTCTCATGCAATTTGGCGCCGTCTGTGGGAAGGAACGAACTTTTCCCCATAGTGGTTGCGTCATGGTGAACACACGATCGCAGGGTGATGGGAGAGGGAGTTTACGCGTGAGAAACGTGGATGCTTCCCGGCTCCCAGTGGTCACAGAATCAGGCCCATTGAACCAGTCAGAAGGGAGCGAACGTCCTTCGCAACAAACATTCCCCACGGACCAGGGCCTTGGGGGGCAAGGCCTTTCGGCTCGCGATATCGTGGAGATGGTGGAAAAGCGAATGGGAAAACGCATCAAGCAGCTAGAGCAGGATAATGCTAAAGTGCGGCGGCGGCTCGATGGATTCAAGCGGTTAGGAAATACCAGCTGGCGGAATGATGAGCGAGGAGACCGGAGTTTCAGTCGGGGCGCCTCCGGGGGTGTAAGGTAAGAAGCCCCCGAGGGAAATATGCGCGGCCGCACGGCCGAGAGGCATAACCCACGAAGTTGGGGGAGGCCAGCTCCCGAGGAGGGCTCGGAGTGGGGGCACCACGGGGCGGACCTGTCCCGATGGGACCTCCGCCGTGGAATACCAGGAAATGTCGTGGCCAAGTCCCAGGCGGAGTCCACGACACAAGGGCCGAGAAAGAAGAAACTCCGACGGGACCCCCGGGCACGTGTCGATGGTAGACGTCGGGGACCAAAGCCCGAAGAAGATGAGGACGAACAAGTCAGTTCTCCGTTCGTGCGAGCAATCCGAGATACGAAAATGCTGAAGAAGTTCATCGTTCCCCGGTTTAATGTCTACGATGGGAGGATGGACCCTGAAAGTCACCTGCGACAATACAAGCAATTGATGTCCATCTACGACACCGATCACAGAATACTATGCCGAGTCTTCCCCATGAGTCTGGGAGACACGACCATGATATGGTACGAGAACCTACTCCCTGAGAGCGTCCGGTCCTAGAAACAATTGGCGGAACTCTTCGTGGCTCGATTCATCACAAGTAGTAAAAGGCCGAAAGACATCGGTGCATTACTTACACTGAGGAGGAGAGGTGGGGAGTCTCTCCGACAATACACAATTTGATACTGGGAGGAGATAAACGAGGTCGAGTCATGCTCGGAGGGGATGGCCGTAGCCTCCTTCCAGTTGGGATTGTCCCAAGACACCGACCTCTACAGGTCTCTCACTAAAAAAGCCCTGGGAGACATGAAGGACCTGATGGCCCGGATAAACAAATACGCCAGACTGGAGGAGGAATCCATTGGCCCCAATAGTAGGGGCTCGATGCCATGGAGAAGGGAAAAAGAGCCGCCTACTAAACGAGGGGCACCAGTCCCGCCTCCGAACCGATTATCCTTTCAAGGAGTGAATACGGCCTTCAAAGAGCCTATTTATAAGATGTTGAACAAGATAACGGACAAGCCCTTCTTCAAGTGGCCCCCTAGGATGCAAGGGGACCCAACATCCCGTTGTTCTTATCATAAGGATGTTGGGCACATGACTAAGGACTGTAGGGTGTATAAGTCCTTCCTCGAGCAGCTAGTCCGAGAAGGGCATCTGGGGGAATTCATTGATAGGAGACCTCTCGGGGTCCCGGCAGGGAGGGATGCCGAGGTGCCATTAGAAGTGGTACCTGTGATTGACGTCATACACGCCTGTACTATGGAGAGGCCAACGTACAACGCCCTACGAGCCTAACTGCGAAGGGTCTCGCAAGCAATAAGGGTGGAGGAAAGCAGGTGTGAGGAACAGTCGTCCAAGAAGCCTCGGCGTGACGCCGAGTCCATTCAGTTTTCTGATGCTGACCTGGGCGGACTAGTGCTTCCCTATGAAGACGCACTCGTAATCACCTTGCGGATCCATAAGTATGACGTCAAAAGAATCTTGGTAGACTCAGGCAGCTCTTCTGAAATGCTGTACGACGACCTTTTCCGCAAGATGAGATTTAACCAGAGAGCACTGAAGCTGGTGAGGACTCCCTTGATAGGGTTCAACGGTTCTAGCGCCCTCCCTCTCGGGAAGATCACCCTTACGATTCAGGCCGGGATCGTTGTTGTCCCGGTGGAATTCGTGGTCATAGATTCCGACTCACCTTATAATGCCATAATGGGCAGAACATGGTTACATGTGATGAGAGCGGTGCACTCGTCGTACCCTCAGAAGAACAAGTTTCCCACCCCGAAAGGTATAATGGAGATTCGGGGGGATCAGGCATCATCGAAACACTATTCCTATGCCGCCATGAAGACCAGGGTCGTCAGCCAAGCTCAGGAGCGTGACCCCGAGGCGGTTATGGCTAAATAGCAATTACAGTCCAGTCGGCCTGGGGTGGATGAACCCATCACGAAGCCAGACGACCGTTCCATTGAAGCCCTGATTAAGGTTTCTCTGAACCCTGACGACGAGGAGAGGTATTTTCTGATAGGGGCGTCGCTGAACGATGCCGACAAGTCTGACATGATTTCATTCCTACGCCAAAATTCTGATGTCTTCGCCTGGACACAAGCTGAGATGACAGGGATAAGTGCCGAGGTGATTACCCATTGGCTTCATGTTGACCCATCCTTTAAACCAGTAAGGCAGAAGGCCCGAAGAACGGCACCTCATCACGCAAAAGCCGTAGACGAGGAGGTGGACAGGTTGTTGGGGGTAGGCTTCATCAGAGAGGTGCAGTTTCCCCAGTGGTTATCTAATATTGTGTGCGCCAAGAAGAAGGAGGGGAAGTGGCGTGTTTGTGTGGATTTCACGGATTTGAACAAAGCATGCCCCAAGGACGAGTATCCACTACCTAAGGTCGATCAGCTCGTGGATGCCACCGCGGGCCACAAACGTATCAGCTTCTTAGATGCTCGGGCGGGATACCATCAAATCCCTTTGCATGAATCAGATCAAGAAAAAACGGCGTTCATTACGCCCCGAGGAATCTATTGTTACACGGTGATGCCATTTGGGTTGAAAAATGCCGGGACGACCTATCAACGGCTGATGAACAGGATGTTCAAGCAGCTGTTCGGCGTCACTATGGAGGTGTACATCGATGACATGTTGGTCAAGAGCAAAGAAGGTTTTGACCATCTCCGGGACCTCGGAACGACGTTTGCCATACTCCGAAGCTACGGTCTGAAACTTAACGCTTCGAAATGCGCTTTCGGAGTAAGTTCGGGAAAATTTTTGGGGTATTTGGTCACCCATCAAGGTATCGAGGCCAATCCTCAACAAATATAAGCTGTGCAGAACGTCCAGGTGCCAAGGACTACCAAAGATGTCCAGAAGTTAACTGGAATGTTATTTCCAAATCTTCGGATAGGTGCAAACCATTTTTCGCCATGCTTAAAGGGGCGGAAAAGGGCACATGGGATGAGGAATGTGGTCGAGCGTTGGAGTGGATTAAGGAATACTTGAAATGCCCTCCGACCTTATCCGTTCCAACGGCGGGCGAAGTGCTCAAACTGTATCTATCCGTCTCGGAGGGATCCGTTAGTGGAGCACTTGTCAGAGAGAATGAAGGGGCTCAAAAGCAGGTCTATTTCATAAGCAAGACCCTGCTCGACGTCGAAACAAGGTACTTGCCGATGGAGAAGTTGGTTCTGCATTGGTGGTTTCGGCGAGGAAACTCCGGCACTACTTCCAGGCGCACGCCATAGAAGTCTTGATTGATCGCCCTCTCAAGCCTATCCTTTACAAAGGCGACATGACAGGAAGGGTCGCCAAGTGGGTCGTGGAGCTCGGTGAATTCGAGATAAGGTATAAACCCCGTACCTCAATCAAAGGGCAGGTCCTTGCCAACTTCATTGCCGAGTTCTCTGAGTCCGAGCCCCCACCAGAGGCGCGAGCATTTGACGACGACGTCTGGAACCTTCATGTTGATGGGTCCTCGAACGCAAGGGGGACAGGGATAGGTGTAGTACTGGCCAGCTCGGGAGGGTTCATAATAGAGCGAGCTATTAGATTGAAGTTCAAAGCGTCTAATAATGAGACCGAGTATAAGGCCCTTTTGGCAAGACTCGATATCGCACATTCTGTCGGGATTCAGCACCTCCATGTTTTCTGTGACTCCCAGTTAGTAGTCAATCAGATCAACGGTGATTTTGAGGTCCGAGACAGCAGAATGAAGGCATATCACCAGAAGGTAAAATCCAGGATAGAGAAGTTAGAAAAGGTGGAAGTCTCCCAGATCCCAAGGGACCATAATATTCATGCCGACGCGTTAGCCTGTCTAGCTTCGGCACTGGCCTCGGAGGTAACTCAGCGCATCATCGTCGAAAATCGGGAGAGACCGAGTATAGAAGAAACGAGAGTCGAGCAAGTATTGTCGAATCAAGTACAAATGCCTTCAGGTTGGATGAACCCCATAGTCAAATACTTGACGGAAGGATTTCTTCCCAGAGGATATCAAAGAAGCCAGGAAGATTAAACTTAAAGCTCCCAAGTACTGGATATCTGTCGACCATCAGTTGTACAGGAGATCCCTAGCACACCGAGCAATGACCCAAGGATATTGGTGGCCATACATGCAGAAAGACGCCAAGAGTTACGTTCGGAAGTGTGACAAATGCCAGAAATTTGCTCCCGTTATCCGACAACTAGCGGGAGATCTGAACTTGTTGACAAGCCCTTGACCATTCTCTCAGTGGGGGATGGACATTGTAGGACCTCTCCCGAGGACCTCTCGGGCAAGAAATTCTTATTGGTGGCTACGGATTACTTCACCAAGTGGATTGAGGCCGAGCCCTTAAGCCGTATTTGAGACATAGAAACGAAGAAATTCGTGTGGCAAAGTATTATCACTCGATTTGGAATCACCCGGGCCATCATCTCGGACAATGAAACTCATTTCAACACTGGCCCTTTCAGGATTCAGAATACGTAATTACTATTCCACGCTAGCCTATCCCCAGAGTAACGGGTAAGCAGAAGTTTCCAACAAAAGGGTGCTAGCTGGAATCAAGAAGAGGCTTGAGAAGGCAAATGGGAGATGGATTGAGGAGCTACTCAATGTCCTGTAGGCTTATAGGACCACGCCGAGGACGTCAACAGGAGAAACGCCATATGCCATGACATACGGGGTTGGGGCCGTCATCCCATTGGAAGTAGAAGATGAACCATTTCATGCCTGCTTGATTCACATATTACTAATTTCATTGGTAGAGGGACTTTAGGCGGCTCAGCAGCCCTCAGACTGACACATGTAATGATGTAGCCGTTATGGAGCTCAAAATTCGCTGAGGAGTGGAGCCGAGGAGGGATGGCTCAGAGGAGCCGAGTATGCCTACTGACACTCGCATTTAAGACGACGTGACAACGCATTTATGACGGTGTGAGTGACTCAGGCAGAACCATTAATGAGCGCCTGCACCCTCAAGACCTAAGCCTACAAGTCATGACTGATTGGCATTAATGGCTATTGTGCCGAGCACACTACCTCAGTGTACCCCGAGGTACTATTTCCCCGAACATTAAACGCTCGGGAGTAAGCGCCAGACGAACCTAGTTCCTCGGGGATAGCCATAAGTCCTCGGCATGGAGCCGAGCACCTGTCCTATCGCCCAGGCATTAAAGGCGTGAAGACTTCAGTGGAGAACACTCATTGCACATGGGTAAAAGTGTCAGGCATTAAATGCTGAGATGGGACTAAAAGTCTTGACACTCATTACCTCTTCAGGTATAAATACTCCTCAGAAAAGGGGACAAAGGTACGCAAAATCAAACACACAAAAAATTTATCAAGCTTAGGCCTCCAATCTTTGATTGACTTGAGCTTCGGAGGGGATAAGCCGAGTGTTCACCTGGCCCCCTTTTTTGACCCTGTGGGTTGTTTCAGGTTCATTAAACGGGCAACCGCTATCTCAAACTATTGCAGGAAATCTCCCGTGCAATTAGTCTATATGTAATGCATTGTGTCTCTTTAGAAACCCTTCTGTTTCACCAATTCAAGTATTGTTGCCTCTCTCTTTCTTCGCTGCAAAACCATCAGGCTACTTCAAGGGGTTTGGCTTCCATGATTTGGTGATTGAATCTTCAGCTTTTTCTTTTTGGTGACATTTTTATCTTGCAATCTATGCAGTTGTGTGTGTGTGTGTGTGCGTGGTGTGAATTATAGGAATTGTTGTTGTTTAGGACATTAATTTTGATGTTTGACTCAAGTGGCTTTGATAGTGGTAGTACTACTCTCACTCAGAATATTCTAAATGAGGAGATGAGAAGACCTTGCAATATCTTCTAAAGGATGCCTTAGATATCTCAAAATGCGAAGTTAGTGTTATCCTTTTTTGATTCTACTGTGATAGCTTCGTTGAGGGGACTTAAGCCTCCGAGCTTAGTTTCAAATGAAATGATAAGTCCGAGCAGCTCCAAAGATCGAATCTTTCTGGAATTTGGTTATCCAGCGAAGGTAAGAATTTCATGAAAGAGTTATTCTCAAGTAAAACTTTCATGTCATATTGGTCAATGTTCAGACTTTATATTATATGTTATAATTATAGCATAGAAGACAAACGCTTTATAATTAACTGTCGATGGTGATGAGAAGTTAAAAAAATTGATATCTAAGGTTTATAAAACTTGGGTTTGTGTTAGTGCGAGGGTCTAAAATTGAGGTTTGATCAAAGAAATTAAGAGTTGTCTGTTGGGATTGCTTTCAAGCTAAAAAAAAAAAAACCTATGTCTAAGTAGCGCACCACATAGGCAGTTAGCACTGATTATGTATCAGATTAGATGCCTAACTCCTGTCAAAATTATATGCACAGAATTAGCTTTCATGTAGTTATCTATAACTACATTTCCTCCAAGACTTGATATTTCATTTTATTAGTAAAATTTTTTGATTAACTAAATTCATAAATAATGATTGTATCACTTAGTAGAAGCTAGAAGCACTCCGGCACAAACTGATCTTCTGACATGTGCAAGTTCTATTTAGCTTGCAACTCTGTTGTTCGTACTTTTTGCAGGACTCTCCTTACAAGAGGTGCCAGTAGTCTGATATCAAACTAAAATGGATAATATACAGTGAATTGCTTCTCAGGTGTTCAACCTTTGATTACTTAACACAACTATTATAGCATGTACTATGAGCATGTCATATTGGAGAGATATACATATAGCTTTTAGGTGGCTCATCTTGATGTAGTCAAGATGTTGGCATCATTGGCTTGAGCCATTGGTAGCACCCAACTCCATAATTTATGTTTTTCCTCCTAACTATTTATTATTGCCTCTCATGAGTGATAATTTAGATCAAAGTAAAAGAAAGAAAGAAAGAAACTAGAAGAAAGAAATATTATTGAAGCATAACTAGCTAAAGGAAAAATACATATAAGAGGTCTTTATATAGTAGGGCAAAAGAAAAACAAACAGACTAAGCTAGGGCAACATAAAATAAAAGAAATGACTAAACTACCCCTAAGTCTAAATATAATAACTATTCTAACACCCTCCCTCAAACTCATGATGTGGTAGCATAAAATATCAAGAGTTTGCTAAGAAGAAAACGCAAGCGAGTGATAGGATGCGACTTTGTGAAGAAATCTGCTAGTTGCATAGTAATCAAAAGAAAGCGGAGGAAGATAAATCAACAGTAGAGGCAGCAACTTCTGGAACATGGAGCTCCTCCAACACATACAGTCCTCCCTTTCTACGGCCTGTCCCAATCAGCTTGTTGATTTCCCAAGTATTCTTTAAGTCAACATATTTCTCGACCTTAGGATCAGTTGGAGCTGACGAATCACCACTAACATAACTCCACATTTCCTTATCCAATAAGAAATTTTTCATAACATAAGCCAAATATACATAGTTCTCACCTTTTTTTCTGACACTGATAGCCTGAAGAGAATTAGAATTTCCACTAGCCGTAGTACCCAAATCAAGCAATCCAAAGCAAATATTAAAGTAAACAAATAGCCCAAGTATTCTGAGCCTACACTCAACAAATTAAGGCCCAAATAGCAATGAGAGGTCCAACAGAAAACCAAAACCCAACAAAAACCACCAGCAACAATGCCCAACAAAACAAAGCCCAACAAAGAAAAGAAGAAAAGCCAAACCAGCAGCCCAAGAGAAGCCCAAATCGGCAACAGCCCAAATCAACAAACTCAAAGGATTGGGGTTGTCCAACAAAAACCACCAGCAATAATGCCCAACAAAACAAAGTCCAACAAAGAGAAGAAGAAAAGCCAAACCAACAGCCCAACATAGAGAAGTCCAAATCGGCACCAGCCTAAATCAACAAACCCAAAGGATTGGGGTTGTCCAACAAAAACCACCAGCAATAATGCCCAGCAAAATAAAGCCCAACAAAGAGAAGAAGAAATGCCAAACCAATAGCCCAACAGAGAGAAGCCCAAAATCAGACAAAGAGAAGAAGAAAAGCCAAACTAATAGCCCCAACCAGCAGTAGCCAAAATCAACAAACCCTAGTAATTAGGATTTCTTACCTTGCAACGCTAGTTCAGCAAGGAATACCCAACAACGAGAAGAACCAGCAGAAGAGAAGAGGCAGTCAACGCCAAACAATCCAAAGTTCGTCACAAATCAACTCAACAACTTTGCAAATTAAATACCCATAACAGTCGAATTCGGCACTGTTCACAACGTGTGAACAGTAACATCAGTACTGTTCACAGCACGTAAACAGTAACTTCAGTACTATTCACAGTGCGTGAACAGTAATTTCGGCACTGTTCACAGCTCGTGACCAGTATTTTCGGCGCTGTTCACAGTCCTTAGAACCACAAAAAATTAGCAATCCTAATCCAAGAATATATTCTTTCTCCAATTAAATTACTGTGGTGCTACAATATATTTTGGATCGAAACCATGCTCTGATACCATGATAATTTAGATCAAAGAAAAAAGAAAGAAAGAAACTAGAAGAAAGAAATATTATTGAGACATAACTAGCCAGAACAAAACTTAAAGGAAAACTACATATAAGAGGTCTGTATATAGTAGGGCAAAAGGAAAACAAACAGACTAAGCTAGGGTAACATAAAAGAAAAGAAATGACTAAACTACCCCTAAGTCTAAATATAATAACTATTCTAACAATTTGTACTTTATGTAGCAAGGTAATTTGTCCTCTCTACTGGCTTTATAGCAATTGTTGTTTGCCTTACTTTCATTTTTCTGACCATATTTAACAACTAGAAAGCATACTAATCACTTTACTTCCAAAGGTTAGATGTAACAACATTTCAAAGTTTTATCTGTGCATGTGTTGATATTGCATTGCATCACATATCCAAGGAACCGTTGGTTTGTTCAAACATGTCATAGGTTAGATAGCAAACCTGTCTATCCATTTTAAAGATTCTAGCTTAGAATTGAGAAAAGGTCTTTGGAATATAAAGCAAATTGTGGAGGCTTATCAAAGTTTTTGTTAGATATTTGATTTATACTTACAGTTTGTAAATATAAAAATTGTTATAATTTTCTGTTAAAGGTCTATTCAACAACCTATTACAATGATGCTGATAGTTCTACCTTTTTTCCTAGAGAGACCATGTACGATAGCTGCTTGAGGTATGTTCTTTCTCTTCTAATTTATGTGTTTGCGATTCAACCATTGTCCCATTACATAACAAGATTTAGTTTATTGTGTGCTTTAACTTCCTCTAGATCTCTTCTGATGGAAGTAGAAATCATCTTGTTGGTCTTTGCTGTATAATGCCAACTCTAATTCTGTGAACACATTTTTTATTTTAACTTATGGCTTGTCCAATTGATGAAAAGTTCAGAAAATTAATGATAATGGGAAGCTTATCACAGTGTCAGCTCCACTCCACATGGTTGTGGGATTCAAAATTTTCTTTTTGCACTTGAGTTTCTAGGAATTAAATTGAGTTGTTTCGTGGAAGACTCAACACTGAATAATCTCTTTCCTTCTTCCACTGTCATACCAGGTTTGATTTATTTCATTTTGTTCGGTGGGGTCCTTTTTTAGGTTAGTAGTTCATATTTGAAAAATAGTGGTCCTATGTTGTCTATTTCATTTCATGTTATACCCTTCCTCTCAAGTAATAGGGAAAATATTTGCATGTACCTGTACCCGTACCACATATCAAAGTGACCCACGATCTAGGTAACATTGGTTAAAACACAGCCCAAACAATTAGAGATTGTGGTTTTTGCTTTGTGCATGTTCGGTTAATAGGATGTGAAGGGCATGACCTTTTTAGTGCCTTCATTTTTGTGTGAACGCTAAACAATGTAAACCATCTTACGCTTTATACCTAGAACATGAGATTTGATACACAAAATGATTCAAGTACGAGAAACGTGTGCACATGAATCATGAACTTCACACATGATTTTTTTGAGGGAAAACTTTTCTTTACTTTTTTGCATGTTATCAAAATGTGCAAAGACTTGGAATAAAAAGAGAATATTTGATTGTTATGCTGTTGAAAATCCAAATTGGATACCACATAGAAGCCTTGTGTCAGGTTGATCTATAAAACGAATTTTGAAGGTGAGTTGCTGAGCCTAGACATGAAAGGCATTCATTTAGAACTGTGTTAGGGAGTGTTGATCCAAGTAAAATTGTACTAAAGGTAGGTTATGGTGAGTTTTCACATGTACTAACACTAAAATGATAAGGAGACTTTTTTTTTTCCCAAAGAAAATACTACATGTGTAAAATATATTCATTCTATACTCAAATGGTTCACAGGTTCACGTGCAACGCACGTGTGTATCAACTAATGAGTAGTAGAAGTCTCAATGTGTGTGGTTGGTTCTCAAATGGGTTATGCTAATTTCTTAATTTTGAGACCTGTTGTGAAAATTTCCCGAGTTTGATGTGAGTTTTGAGGATTTTGGTTACTGTGGTGTGATAGTGAGACTTTTAGTAGCCTTTTTGGGTATAAAGATAAATTGTATGTACAGGTTAAAATTTTTTTAGGGTCCCACTTTTAGGTCAAATTTTTTTTAAAATATATTGAGAGTTTAACTTTTTGTCCAATGAATTTTTGTTACTAATTGTTGTTTTGTTTTTAGTTACTCAGCGTCTTTAGGCACAGGCATAAGATCAATTGCACCAATCATCTTAATTTGTTTCAATTTTGCTTGGATTTTAGACTTTTATTGTAACAATTTTTATATGTGAATTGATATGGATGTTAATTAAATGTGTGCATTTGGAATTGCGGGTTTGATTTGATCAAATGTCTTCAGGCATAGGTTTTGTTCAATTTTTTTTTTTTTTAAAAAGTTATTGTCGCGATTTGATATAGTATGCTTAATTTTAGGCATTTGGATCCGTATCGACAATAGATGCACCTCTTGACCAGAGAATTAGTGACTCATTATAATTTAATTATTGTTTATGATGATTTGTGACTAATTACAATTTAGTTGTTTGTTGTTAAGAGTTTTGATGATGGGGTTAAGATATTTTCATGCTTGAATTGGATGTGGATACTATGGTTAATGTAAATTGACATGCCTTCACTTATAGTCCCACCGGTTACACATTTTTTTATTTTTGTGTTTTTTTAATTTGTCTGCTATTTTTTTAATTTTCTTTTTTACACTTTGTTTATGGATTGGGACGCTTATAGTCCCATTGGTTACCCATCTCTTGCAATTAGGTATGGTTGTATTTGAAAGCATCATTTAGCAAAAGGTCTTTTGATAATAGGTGCTCTTTGTAATTTATGAAGTTTTATTATTCCATAGAGACTTGAGCCAATTTTCTAGGCTCGCTCATTTTTTTTACATACATAATGACTTATGCATATGTTCAAGGTTACATTAATAGTATGTTTTCTGTTTTTTTTTTCTGGGTCCTATCTTATTGTTAACTATATTTGTTGCTACAGTTAGTTCTAACCAATTGAGTTGCAATAACTTGGTGAATGAGTATACTTCTCAGGTCCATATGCAGTATTAATTTTAAGTTGATAGGATATTTTATGTGTTTCGTTTTCTTTATTTATGGGTGAATGCCAAAACATTGGAACAGGGAGTTTTGGCTTTTCTTCTATTAAAAAAAATGTATTTTATTCTATCCTTTCTCTTACTAATTTATTTTTAGATAATTTTGTTTCTGATTATGGCTGGAATTTTGTTTTTAATGAATCTTACATTTTTTTTTAAAAAAAACACACATTTTTTTAATGGATAGGTCTGAAATTTTAGTTTTTCTTACAAGATGGTTAATATAGGGTTGTTTACTGATATGTTATTTCCATGGTATAGGTTTTGATATAATGTGAGAATGCTAAGGATAATCTAATAAAAGAAACTAATTGACAGGTTTGAAATTTTGTCATCACTACACACATTTTGGCTGATATTTTGATTCAATTTCATTGTGGTTTGTACCCATTTGTATCAGCAGGCCAGTACCCTCTGAAAAGAATGGTAGGTAATGCCACAATGGAAAAAATTTTTAGAAAAAGAAAATCATGGTGTTGTTGTAGGTCTTTTTACTAATTGCAAATTTTTTTATGGTTTTAGATTTGAATTCATCATATTCATATGACATTCTATTTTTTAGAATTGCAAACTCTGACTATTTAGATGATTGTAAGGAGTTGATATATTTACTTATCATTATAAATTTCAATATAGCTATATGGTGTTTTTGAGCTGAGTGTTGTTTATTTATTGTAGGAGCAGATGGTAAGAGCGATGATAGAGCTAATGCTATATGATTGAAGCATTCGGGCACAAAAACATCGTCGAATGAGTAAGATAGTAATGGAATGATTTTTCTTTTTCTAGACCATCATTAATGATATGATTGAATGTGTCTAATTATTTGAAACACTAATGGTTATTTGATTAGCACATGACCATAGTTTGGTTATTGAGAGAGAATTGATAAAAATGGACTTTAATTTTTTGGTTTGGGAGTATAGGATAATGTGTGATTTGTTGAATTTGGTCTTCATTTTAAACTGTGTTTTAAACTTTCTTTGCTCACAAATCTTGACACATAGTTGACTTAATTTTAGTAGGTTGTGTTATACGTTACCATCATAGTTATTTGTTTTGAATTGCTATTTCTTTTCACTTTTTTTTTTCTAATCTTAGTTGGTGTGGGATGAAAAGTTGGAATGTTCAATGTGAATTGGGTATATGGATACATGGGTGAATGTTTTTTTTTCTTTGGGATTTTTTTGTCATGCTTTTAGGTGTTGTTCTGAAATCAATAGGTGCGAATACATGGTAAATTAATTGTGCTTCCTGTTTACTAACTCTTACATCTTTATTACCATGTTTGGTGCTATGAAAACACATATTTATAGTTTTATGTTGGTTGCATTCCAAATTACCTAAACTTTTGATGTTATGGATCAAAGTATGTTTTTCCAATGTAAAATCAGTAGGGTTCCAAGAAGTGATTAAGCACCATTATTGTGAAGGGGCGTTTGTGATTGATTTCGGTCAAAGGGTTATTGGTGTGGTCTCTTTTTCTTGAACTGACTGGTGTGGTCACTTGAGAGGCCTTTTTTTAATAAGAAGTGAGTCTCTTTTAAAGTTGTGGTTTACAAATATCTTTAACATGTTATTGACGAGAATTAGGGTTGCCTGATTGTGTACAGAGTTAGGTCAAAGGGTTCTTGCTTGACTCCTCCTTTAAACTCTCACTTTCTTTACTAGTATAATTTCCTTCATCACCCTCAGACCCAGTATTGTCTTCTCACCTTAATCCAACTTCATAAATTTCAAATACTTCATCATTCATCGCATTAAACCTTGAATCACGCTATGAAAACTTGACTTAACATGCACATACGAAATCTGTTGATTTTGTTGTTGTGACCTTTACGTTTGATTTTAGTTATAGTAAATTATTATTTATTGCGCAATTTTGGTATTTAAAGTAGCTTAATACTGAAATTATATAACTCTTCACTTGACAAATTTTAATGTGAAGCTGTTTTAAGTGATGTTATATTTTTGCTAAAATTATTTAATTAATTATAAATTTGATCATACAGGTGTTGATAGTGTACAAAATGCTATGGGACCGGAGCTTAAACTGTCATAAAAGTCTTTTTTTTTTTTTTCTGTGAATCTCCAAGGGAAAATTAGTACATGATTTCATGGGGAAGTAAGCTTCCTTTGACGTTAATGACTTGAAATTAATTGTTTATTTAGGTTTTTCAAGATGCATATAAACTACAATTTCCCTAAAAATAGTTTTTGATGTGTGAGTAATATGTGTCCGACTTTTATTATTATGCTATAAATGTTATTTTGGTTTGGATTTGCGTAGTGACTAAAATATGATATTGTTTTTAAATTAGGTTGAGTAATGTAATCTCGAGATTGATTACGCAGTGGTTGGTGTTGGACAGTGATGTAATTGATGTTACTCTAGACATGTTGAGATTTCCCTAAGTTCCTATTTTTAGAGGAAATTTTACTACAATTTTTTTTAAAAATAGCAGGGGTTAAATTTCTTTAATTAAAACAAATTAAGGAAAAATTATTTCAAATCGAATGACTTGCATTTACTTTGTTTGTTCCGTATTTAGTATGGTGAACAAATTATACATGATTATGATGATATATTTGGTTTGATGTGTGTTTATAGTTTTTTTGGTGGTTGAGTATGGAATGCTGATTTTGAGAAAAATAGAATTGAATTGTAGTGGTATGATAATTGTTATGTATGATTGTCAGTTCTGTAGACATGTTGATATTTTCATGAACTTCTATTTTAAGAGAATTTTTTCGAAAGTTTTGAAAAATAGTGGGGCCTAGATTGATTTTAATTTTTTTAATTAATGCAAATGAAGTAAAAATTATTACAAATTGACAATTTGATTTAGGCTTTTAATGCTTTTAGGTAATGTAGTATTTTTCATTACTAGTATATACTATAAAGTAGTATATTAAATTTTTTCTAAATATACTTGACTAATTCCTAATTACCGTAAAGTTCCAAATATGATTAAAATATTAATAATTATTTTTATTTTTATTCTATGAATTATAAATGGAATCTTAATCAAATGAATTTAAAAAAATTTCTCTTTCAAACATTATTAAAAATCACTCTCAATCACAAAATTTTCAAAAAAAAATCGAACTCTAACTATTTTTTATTCTTTTTTCTTATAATTAGAACAACAGATCTTAGAAACATACAAAAGTTTCATAATTATATAATAAAGTATGAGCGATGAAAAAAAAAAGTTTGATAAATTTAAGATGATATTTAATTTAGGTACACATATACTTAACACTTTTTATTAATCTTTGTATACGAAAACTATTCACATGCAACACACATAGTACATTGTTAGTCAATCAAATGTTTCAATCCATATATCATTAATTAGTTTCAAATTCAGATTAAATTTGAACCAAATTCAATTGATTGGCATGTCTCATGCAAATAATCAAATTTTATTTTAAATTTTTTGGAACATAACAATCATAATTTCGAGTATAGAAAAATACATAAAATATAATTTGGGTAGCTCTTTGACTAAAATTTCGGTAAACATTTAGTCAAGGGTTATCTAAATTATTTTTTACTCATATTTAAGTATTATATAACAAGTTTATCTATATAATAAAGTACAATACAATTCAAATTTCAAAAGATAAACAAAATGACTTTTCCTTTTCGCAGTTGAGATCTCTTTAAATTTTACTTTAAAATTAATCCGATAACAAATATTAACACCCAAAATTTAATAGGAAAAATAGGGCCCTAAGGGTGTGTTTAGGGTGACTTTTTAAAAGTGATTCTAATAACTACATTAAAAAAAAAAAAGTAGTGTTTGGAACCGTCCCACCACCAACACTACCACCAGCACCGCCACCCCACCAGCATTACCACCACTGCCCCACCACCACCACCATCACCACTACCACCACCATCATCACCACTGCTGCTGCCACCTTACCACCACCACTACCATCACCTCTGCCACAACAACCACCACCACCACCCCACTATCACCACTGTCTCTGTCACCACCATTATCGCCACCCCCACTACTATTGCCACCCCACCACCACCATCCCTACTACTGCCACCCCACCACCACCATCATCACCACTATCCCTACTACCCCCCACCCCAATCACTATCTCTACTACCGCCACCCCGCCACCACCACCGTCATCCTTACTACTGTATCCCCACCACCACCGTCGTTATCGCCACCTTACCACCACTGTTGTCGTCCCATCATCACCCCTACCACCCCCCCCACTGCCCCACGACCATCACCACCGCTGCCGCTACCCCCACCACCACCATCGTCATCTCATTCTTATATTTATTACCTCTACCACCATCATCTCACTACCATCGTCGCCACCCATCACCACCCTTCACCACCCACCACACCTACCACCACCGCTATTTGTCACCACCCATCACACTGTCATCCAAAAAACATCCGTCGTCGCCCACTACCACCATGATCACTGCCCCACCACCACAATCCACCACTGCCACCACCATCGTCATCGCCCCACCACCACGACTGGCAACAACAATCACCATTGCCTACCACTACCCACACCCACCACCACTTCCGTCATCACTCATGGTTGTCACTACTACCATCACTATTGCCACCCATGACTGCCACTCACCACAACCTTCATCGTCTCCTACCACCACCACTGCCGCCCACCACCTCTCACCCCCACTACAACCGGCGCTTAAATTCATTTCTCTCTCCTTTATGTTTGTGATTTAATTTCGGGTGTGAATACAAATATATTTATTGTTGACCATTTTTTTATTACTCTGTGCCTTCAGATGCATGCAATAACTAGTAATAAAAATTATTAACAGTCTAGATGTTGTCTGCTTGAAGGATCACATATAAATATATTCAATACTTTAGGAACTAAAATGGTACAATTGAAATATTGGAGACCAAAATAAAACAAACTTTATACTTTGAAAATCTCTAGTACAATTAACCTCATTTAAATCAATCACAATTAATTTTAATTAATAAAGTTAAAAATACATAAACATACAATTTATATTTTCATGACAAGAGTAAAAAAACTAGAACAAAATATAATACCGATGAATGGAGTTTAGAATTTCATTTGAATAAATTATGTGTATAATAGAATTTAAATAATAATTTTTTTGGGAGAGAAGTATGATTAAGTGAGTTTTTTTTTTTGGTTTGACAGTTTAGGTCATCCTAGGGAGAGATAACAGTTCGTCCTGCTACCACTTGAAATCTTAAGTCAAGATGGAATGGGATGTTTGAAAGGCATGTTTGGAATGTTGATGCTTTGTTTAGAATGAAATCATGGAGTATTATCACGTATTTGAGCCTCAGATTTCTGTTATAAACAACATAAATAATTAGCTATTTTTTTTTTCCTCTCACTATCTGGCAATCGGGGTGTCACTGAGGGGGATGATTTCATAATTTTAGATCTTATTACTTTTTCAGGTTGTGTGAAGAATTTCTAATTACGACAGTCTTTACCAGAATACGGGCTAACTGTTATTCTGTTACGATTGAATTTGCCAGTATTTATATTTGGTGTTGAGATAGTTTCCTCAAGGGAAAAGGACCAAAATTCCCCACAATTATTCCGTTTAGCTTGCTCGTTACTTCTGGGAAATATTCAGAATTTCATATTGAAGAAGTAAGTGCTGAGTAGTCTTATTCCCATTTTGGAGATTGGTACTTGGGGATTTTGAAATACATCATTAACATTAGATCAAAATTACTGTAAGAGCTAAAATTTCAATCAAATCATCCAACAAAGCTTATGAAAAATTTCACGTAATTCTTCTGTCAAAATGTATGTGAAACACGGATACTTCGTTAAGGTCAACGTATCCGTATCGGATACGATACTCGTCGGATACTCGATGATACATATTTGATACACACCAAACGTATTCAATAATAAATAAAATATATGGATACTTTGCGAATACTGCTATATGTAGAGAAATATGTGTAATTTTTAATTTTAATCTTTACCCATTCCTTTTGATTTCACATACAATGCAATACATTAACAAAAAATTATGACTTGGAAGACACATGAGCGTTTTTCAAATGTTATCCATTATCACATGTCCAAAATTATTCACCACCGCCACCACCACCACCATCCCCACCCCCACAGCCCCACCACCATCATTATCGTCACCCTACCATACCCACCACCCCACCACCATCACTCGCTACCCTACCATACCCACCACCACCGCCGCCGCCGCAGCCACCACCATCACCACTTCCATTGCCTTACCACTGCCCACCACTACAACTACCACCACCACCCCACCATTATCACTACCACTATCACCACCATTCCACCACCGCCCCACCACCACCACTGTTGCACCTTACCATCATCACCACCGTTGTCGCACCTTACCACCACCGCTACTGTCCCACCATCACCCCTACCACCCCCATCGCCACACCACCACCACCACCACCACCACGACCATCACAACTACCACCACTGTCGCCACTGCCCCACCTTCACCCCCACCCCACCCCACCCTCACTGCCCCACCGTCACTATGGTCACCCACCACCGATTGCTACCATCGTCGTCTATGGCCACCACCCACCACCATCGTCATCTTATTCTTATATTTATTATCATTATAACCATCATCTCACTACCACTGTCGCCCACCGTCAGCACCCATCACCACCAGCCACTGTCACCTACCCCACCTCACCTACCATCACCAACCACCATCACCTGTCATCGCCCACCACTGCAGCCACCCACTGTCACCTACCCCCACCACGCTTACTAGGTCTGTCAAAATCTGACACAACCCGATTAACCGACACGAATTAAGCGGGTTTGAGTGAGATCTTAACGAGTTTGGATGGTAAACGGGTTGATCCGCCAAACACGTTTAATAAACGGGTCGTGTTCGGGTGAGACAAGTCAAACCGTTTATCACATGTTTACCTGTTTAAATAAAATTAATATAATAATAAATTAATAATTATTTAAAAAAATTAGCCAGAAAAAAGAAGAAGTAAAGAAATCAATACAAAAAAAAAAAGTAAAACAGTAGTTCAAAAACAACGGAGGGGAGATGGGGAGATGGGGAACAGTTCAAAGACAAAGGCAAAACAATGCCTTTTGTTTTTGTCCCACATCGGCAAATGAAGGGAGATGGGGAGGGCTGACTTGCCTATAAAAGGCAGTGGCCTCTTGCCTTTTTTTTTTTAGCCTTCAAGTCTAATTTTTATGTGAGATTTGACTAGAAATTCCTCTTTTTTAAAACAAGTGGAGTATTAAAATTTGTTGATATAATTTTTTTTAAATTAAACGGGTTAAACGAGTCATGTCGTGTTACCCATTTATTAAACGGGTTGTGTTCGTGTTGGGATTTTTCACCCGTTTATTAAACGTGTCGCGTATGAGTTTACATGTTTTTCACCCGTCCCCGTTTAACCTGACACGTAACCGTTTAACCCGACACGTTTGACACCCCTAACGCTTACCACTGTCGTCATTCGCCACAACCCATCACACTGTCGCCTAGAAGCACCCATCGTCATCCACCACCACCATCATCACTACCCACCACCACTGTCGTGGGTAGTGATGCACCATCACCACTGCTAACCACCATCACCGTCGTCTACCACCACCCACACCCACCACCACCATCGTTGTCACCCACGACTGCCATTACCATCATCGTCACTCAAAACCCACCACCACCACCATCACCATCACCATCACCATCACCATCGTCACCCACGGCTGCTACCACCACTACGGTCATCGTCTTACCCACCACAACCATCACCGTCTCCCATCATCACCACTGTCGCCCACCACCACTATCATCGTCACCCCCACTACAATCGATGCTTAAATTTCTTTATCTCTCATCTATGTTTGTAATTTGATTTTAGGTGTGAATACAAATATGTTGACTTTTTTTTTATTACTCCGTGCTTTCAAGCACGGAGAATAACTAGTTTTTTTATAATGATACTTGACGAGTCCAAAATTAACTGGGTCAAGCCCAATTTAAATGAACTAAGAAAGTCCGAAGGAAGTTCCAAATCAAAGCTGGGTCAACCCATCTATAAGGATGCCAAAGCACCAAATGAAGCAAGAGGCCAGCACCAGGACCAAGGGGGCGCCGCCCAAGGCCCCTAGGAGGGCGCCGCCCAAGGTCCCCAAATGGGCGCCGCCCATAGGGTCCCTTAGGGCGCCGCCCATAGGCAGCCCCTTGAGCCCTCTTTCGTCCTCCTCCGTTGTCTTCCCCTCAGTCCACCTCAGTGCCATGGGAATGACTCCGATGCAAGTCCAAACGAACGTGGCCCACTCCAACTCAAGTCAAGACAGGTCAAGACCAATCCAGCTGGGAGTACTCCTCCGAAAGAATTGGGGCACGAGGGAGAAATCATCGGGATGAAGATTGAGAAGATCAAGTCCTACCAAAATAGAACTTTCCAACATGGTAGAGTCCTACCATAACTGTACTTACTAAATTATAGTGACCGCCTCACCGCCTCTCCCAACCTATATAAATGTAAGTCCTCTCCATATGAAGGGGACATCTAAGAACCTCTGCACACCTGGAAACCCCTACACTTACCCTCAAACACACTGCTATCTCTCTAGAAGCACTGTAACTCCGATATACACCGTCCGGTGACATGTTCATCACCTTCTTGAGACCTTTACACCTTGAGCTCTCTACACACACTACACCTCTCTCCACCGAGAGCTTTGTCTCTCTACACCAAGTCTCTCTCCCTCAATGCACTGTAACTCTCCGGAGTACCATTATTCATCAATAAAGAACACCAGGCCACCGCTGCCGTTCCCGATAGTGGACGTAGGTCAACCGGACCGAACCACTATAAATCTCTGTGTTGATCTATTATTTACTGCTTTGCCATTGATTGTCATTGATTGCCTATTAATTGCTTATTAATCATACCCGTACACATTCTTGACTGTTGATCTTGCACGAAGACCAATTTGTGCATCATCAGTTTGGTGTCGTCTGTGGGAACGACTAAGTTTCTACTATTTTCCTACTCTTTCAATCCATGACAATCACTACGAGATCGAGGTCTCAACAACCCGGAGACAACAACCCGGCCCCCCGGGAGGAGGTACCACCTCCCCTCGCACCATCGGAGCCGTCTGCTACGGCAACCCCCGTCGTCGGGCAACAGCTCCTACAAACCATGCAGCAGTTGGTAAACCAGAACCAGCAGATCATCCAACTCATGCTCTCCCAAGGAGGAGTCCCACTCCCTCCACCAAGAGAGGAACAACCTGTTCCTTCTGGGCATCAGGAAGCCCCTCGCCAGAATGCCCCAAGGCCATACCAAGGCGCACCTCGCCCAGCAGTCCCACCTCAGCGCGCAGGGAGTTCATGTGTACCCCCTCCACACGTACCTGCGCAAGAGCACTAAGACGGAGAAAGCCAATATGGAGACCACGAAAACCAGTACCACCACCCAACAGAGGATGTCCCCAACCACTGGGAAGAGAAAATCAGGGAGGTACAAAACCAACTCGGTGATGCCCTCAATGCTATCAAGGCACAGGCGCCGGAGACCTTGGACTACCTGGTAAGACGTACCGACACTCCTTTTATTGCTGATATAGTAAATTACCCTCTGCCCTCGAAGTTTAAGATGCCTACCATCGAGATCTTCGATGGCACCAAAGACCCTCTAGACCACTTGGACACCTATAAGTCCCTCATGCAACTCCACAACGTGCCTGAGGAGATCATGTGCAGAGCTTTCCCTACCACCCTTAAGGGGTCCGCCCGCCAGTGGTTCTCCAAAATCAAGTCTTCCTCCATCCACTCTTTTGCAGAGCTGAGCAGGTCATTCGTCTCCCACTTCATTGGGGGACGCCGCCATCAGAAACCAGTGACCCACCTGCTCACCATCAAGCAGGACAGGGATGAAAGCCTCAAAGGCTACCTTGTCCGCTTCAACAAGGAGGTCCTCCAGATTGAGGAGTCAGATGACAAGGTAGCCCTGGCCGCCTTCATCGCCCGCCTTCGCACCTCCAGTTTCATGTTTTCTGTCCTCAAGAAGCCGCCCTCCAGCATGCCCGAGCTGCTGTCAAGGGCCCAAAAGTATATAAATGCCGAGGACGTCACCAAGGCCCGTCGAAGTGAGTCCTCCCGAGGAGGAGAGAAAAGGAAGGACACTCGCGAGGACAGGTGGGAGATAGAAAACAAAAGAAATAGGACGGAGGGAATCTCTGTCAAGGACCGCCTCGGTCCTCCACCTCTGAGAGAGCGACAACCTTTCACACCACTCAACGCCTCGGTGGAGCACATCATATTTCAGATATAGGATGACCCCACGCTCCGCTGGCCCGAAAAAATGAAGTCATCCCCAAACCGTAGAAATCCTAGCAGGTACTGTCGCTTCCACCGCGACCATGGCCACGACACTGACGACTGCTTTGATCTCAAAAGGCAGATCGAGGAGCTCATACAGCGTGGCCACTTGAGGCAGTACGTTGCTGGTAGAGGACAAGTCCCGCCACCTGGTCGGGACCAGGATGACAGAGAACACCAGCAACCCCTCGGAGAAATCCAGACGATCGCCTAAGGGCTAGGAGGAGGTGACTCCAACTTCAACAGGGAAGTCTTGGCCCACCTACGGGACACCAAACACCTAAAGATTTTATCTGTCCTTTATTAGTTGATTTATTTTTTTTTTATTTGTTATTTTATGAAACAAAATTCTGCCAAGATTATTGTGTCCAGAATTATTTTGCTTTCCTAAAATTTACAAACAGCTCCCAGCAGAGCAGTCGCCCAGACGAGGGGTCTCGCCCTCTCCACCTTGGGCGCCTCCCATGATGCCGCCTAGACAATGGGACTCGCCCTCTCCACCTTGGGCGACCCCATGATGCCAACGAGGGGTCTCGCCCTCTCTCACTAGGCACTCAGCACCAGGCGCCCAATCTCAGGCGTCCAGCAGTAGGCGCCCTACCTCAGGTGCCCAATCTCAGGCGCCCAGCGCCCAGCAGCAGGCACCCCACACTAAGCACCCAGCAGTAGGCGCCCTACCTCAGGTGCCCAATCTCAGGCGCCCAGCGCCCAGCAGCAGGCACCCCATACTAAGCACCCAGCAGTAGGTGCCCAGCACCAGGCGCCCAATCTCACGCGCCCCACACCAGGCACCCAGCAGCAGCAGGGGCCCACCAGGCACCCAGCTCCTCAACATCATCTCTCATCTCCTCCATCTCTATGGAGTGAGCCTCTGGCCTAGTAGCTCTCTCAAGTGCTACTCAAAGGTCAGCCTCAAGTTGAGCAGCCCTTTCATACGCTAGCCTCAACTTCTCAGCGGCATCCTCTCGTGCCTGCCGCTCGAGCCTTAACAGTTTCACGGCATCCTCTCGTGCCTGCCGTGCAAGCTACACGACATCCTCTCGTGTCTGTCGCTCAAACCTTAACTACTCTTTAGCAACCTCATGTGCCCGCCTCTCTGATGCCTGGACATCGAGCGCCTTCTTGATCTTCAGCGTATCTGTAAACAAGCAGGCAAAGCAGCAGTCACCTATAGGCATTCAAAACCAAAAGTATAAAGAAAGAAAGCCAAGTACAAAGCCAAAGAGGAGTGCGGGACACACTTAGTAAGCCTCTGCTACGGCAGCCATCACCCGAGACTATACGTAGCTCGGCCTATGACTCTGTTCTCGCGCAAGTAGTCACCTAATAAGCCTCTGTTACGGCAGCCATCACCCGAGACTATACGTAGCTCGGCCTATGACTCTGCTCTCGCGCAAGTAGTCACCTAATAAGTCTCTGCTACGGCAGCCATCACCCGAGACTATACGTAGCTCGGGCTATGATTCTGCTCTCGCGCAAGTAGTCACCTTGAAAGCCTCTGTTACGGCAGCCATCACCCGAGACTATACGTAGCTCGGCCTATGACTTTGCTCTCGCGCAAGTAGTCACCATGAAAGCCTCTGCTAAGACATCCATCTCCCGAGACTATACGTAGCTCGGCCTATGATCATGCGGCTCTCTCATGGGACGTCCACAGCTCTGACTTTGCTCTCATGCAAACAGTCTGCCTCTCTCCAGGTAATCATGTTAGATATTTTAATGTTGAAATAACATTGTTTTTGTCAGGCACACTTTTCAAACTCAGGCCGTCCGCATTGGAGTCTCAACTCCTACAGCAGTACAACAGCTAACTCTAGTATACACAGAAGTCCCAGTTTGGGAAAGAGTGGGGGCACCACCGGGTCCCATCTCCCGGGAAACAACCCAGCAATCGAACCCTAACCGAGAAGCATTGGGGGCATAAAATATCGGTCTCTTGAGAAGAGGAAAAAACTCCACTCTAAAAGCAAAGAGAACCTCCACCGTGGCCCATGCATGCCAGACAGCACCAACCAGTGCCCAATCTCCTCCTAGTGCCGCCCAGCTCTCCTTCTCGCTCAAAGGAGGCGCCCAAAGCCGTTTGCAATGCTCCTGCCTCGCCTGTCAAGCTGGCGCCGCCCAACAAGTCTCCCCCTACATTTTATTTCATACAGGGGTCCACGACAAAGAAGGAACCGCCCAGCAAGGCGTTGGCGTCGCCCATGGGGATGAGTTCTCCCATCTTGCCAAAGTCCCTCCTCACTTTGCAAAAAAAAAAAAAAAAGAGAAGAGAAGACAAGAGTCCACGCCCAAGAGGGCGGCGCCCAAGCAAAAAAAAAAAATTAGAATGCAGGGAGGGCAGTGCCCAAGCAAGGAAGAAGACAAAAAAAAAAAAAAAAAGTGAGAATGCAGGGAGGGCGGCGCCCAAGCAAGGAAGAAAAAAAAAAAAAGAGAGAGAGTGCAGGGAGGGCGGCGCCCAAGCAAGGAAGAAAGAAGAAGAAAAAAAAAAAATGAGAGGACAAGGAGGCGGCGCCCAAGCCCAGACCAAGAGAGAAGAAAGAAAAAAAAAAAAATAAAGAAGAAAAGGTGAGGCCAGGAAGCCAAGACCAAGAAAGAAGCAAAAAAAAAAAAAAAAAAAAAAAAAAAGGAAAGGCCAGGAAGTCAACGCCCAAGACAGAAGGAAGAAAAAGAAAGAAAAAAAAAAAGTAGAAGGAGGGCCCGCGCCCAAGAAGAAAATAAAATATATATATATATATATATATATATGTATATTTATCCGATATCGATAAATTCAGCAGGTCTCCGAAGATAAAAAAACACCGTGAAAAACAAGAAAATTTTTACTCACTCAAGTGAAGACGAAGCACATGCCCTCAACCCCTTCCTCTCAAAAAAAATCAGAGGCTTGGGGCATGGGGGGCAAATGACGAGTCCAAAATTAACTGAGTCAAGCCCAATTTAAATGAACTAAGAAAGTCCGAAGGAAGTTCCAAATCAAGGCTGGATCAACCCATCTATAAGGATGCCAAAGCACCAAATGAAGCAAGAGGCCAGCACCAGGACCAAGGGGGCGCCGCCCAAGGCCCCTAGGAGGGCGCCGCCCAAGGTCCCCAAATGGGCGCCGCCCATAGGGTCCCTTAGGGCGCCGCCCATAGGCAGCCCCTTGAGCCCTCTTTCGTCCTCCTCCGTTGTCTTCCCCTCAGTCCACCTCAGTGCCATGGGAATGACTCCGATGCAAGTCCAAACGAACGTGGCCCACTCCAACTCAAGTCAAGACAGGTCAAGACCAATCCATCTGGGAGTACTCCTCCAAAAGAATAGGGGCACGAGGGAGAACTCATTGGGATAAAGATTAAGAAGATCAAGTCCTACCAAAATAGAACTTTCCAACATGGTAGAGTCCTACCATAACTGTACTTACTAAATTATAGTGACCGCCTCACCGCCTCTCCCAACCTATATAAATGTAAGTCCTCTCCATATGAAAGGGACATCTAAGAACCTCTGCACACCTGGAAACCCCTACACTTACCCTCATACACACTGCTATCTCTCTAGAAGCACTGTAACTCCGATATACACCGTCCGGTGACATGTTCATCACCTTCTTGAGACCTCTACACCTTGAGCTCTCTACACACACTACACCTCTCTCCACCGAGAGCTTTGTCTCTCTACACCAAGTCTCTCTCCCTCAATGCACTGTAACTCTCCGGAGTACCATTATTCATCAATAAAGAACACCAGGCCACCGCTGCCGTTCACGATAGTGGACGTAGGTCAACCGGACCGAACCACTATAAATCTCTGTGTTGATCTATTATTTACTGCTTTGCCATTGATTGCCTATTAATTGCTTATTAATCATACCCGTACACATTCTTGACTGTTGATCTTACACGAAGACCAATTTGTGCATCATCAATACTATCTCGACTTTTTTAATTTAGTGCGTTAACTTTTAGATTGTGTTCCTGTTGCAATCAATCGTTACTGACAAGCTAGAAAGGTGTTGATGCCATGGAAGATTGTTTCAAAAGTATTTGATTTATTATGATGCCAACAGAAGTATGTTGTAATGGACAAAAATGACCTCACATTGAGACATTAAATGACTGAGATACCTTCAACTAAAATTCAAATGCAAAAACAACTCTTGCTGCCATGACCATTGCAACAGTGCACCCTCCACCCAACCCCACAACTGCAAATTCAGCGATGCAGTCATGACCCAACCACGCAAATCTTCTCCATCATCTTTCACAATCTCATATCCATCAACCTTTGCCTTCATCGCTTCCAACCAACCAATCCTCCCTCTGCTCCAAGTCGAATTCCCCACTTTTACTCTGCGCCTGTAAAGCCTTAAATGCTTTCCCTTCGACACCAACAATATCTTGATTCCACCTAACAAGTTCCTAATTTCATCACTTCAATGACATTAAACAACACTTCAATTATTGTCTATGGAATTGGAAGTTTGATCAAGTCCATAATTACACATGTTCACAATATCCAGGGTTATCTGAGTGATAATGTGTTGAAGTTGATAGTGTTTGTACCACAATTAGTTGATGGTTGGATATTTAGGAGACTCATGCAGAGTATTTTTTACTGTCTGTGAGGCATATGGTTCTTTGTAAGGTTGCTTGAATTGATTTTCTTGAGATTGGGAATGGAGCAGTGGTTGAGACTTGTTTGGGATCAGGGACTCTGTTGAATTTTGTATGTGTGTGAAATTGGATAAAAATGTGTTTCGAGATTCTCTCTTTTGGATTGGGTGTGTATGTGTGACAAATTGAATTTTGGGCATACCTTTGAGGTGGTCGTGATGGGTGGGTAATGTATGTGTTTGGGGTGGGGTTTTCTTGTTTTCTTGTTTTTTGTTTTTTAGTGGTTGTGGGGGGGGGGGGGGGGGGGGGGGGGGGGGGGGAGGTGTTGTAGTCGTTCAGTGCTCTGACCTGAGTTTTTTTTTGGGTTAGAATTACATATGTTGCAAAGCAGAAGCGTAGAAAAGTAGTTTAAATCCATTACGCCCATTACATAAAAGCACTGCTAGGAGGTCTCAGTATATCTTCAAAAAATACAAGAGATGTTTTTATGATTGGAGTAATCTGTTAAGGGGTGTGAGCCTTATTTTAAAATATATAACAAAGTCAATCGACTCAATCCAATAGTGTAAGATAAGAGCACTGTAATCAAATCTAGGTATCCTGAAAAGAACAATTATAATTAATTAGAGAGAATTACACTCCGACTTCCTGAGATTTGTCACTTAATCACTTAGACCCCTGACATTTAAAATATTACATACAGACCCCCTGAAGTTTGTGCGCGCGTAACACTTAGACCCCTACTGTAAATATATCTGTTAATAAATTACACTTAGACTCCCTTGAAGTTTGTAAGTATATAATACTTAGACCCCTTAAGTTTAAAATATTATACTTAGACAAAAAAATACTCTAATCAAATATAGAATATAAAATCTAGGTATCCTGAAAAAGAACAATTATAATAAGTATGCTACAATATTAGTCTAACCAAATATAATGATCGTGAAAAAATCTAATAACATTACCAAACAACAAATGCCTCCATCAAAAAAAAAACAAAAAAACAAAAATTATAAATAATAAAATTGATATCTAAAGCCTATAAAATAAATAAAAAGATATCTAAAGTACATGCGCAATAAATGAGTTAGGAATTTTTTTAGTATTGTGGCATTGGCTCCATTAAATTACTTGTTCCCTTGATTCCTTCATTTTAGTGGTGCAGTTCTATCTCATTGTAGTTGCTTTAGTAAGAAATTGGACCTCCTGATTTAGAAACAGAAATCTGAAAATGTACCTGGAGCTGCGTATCCAGTGGTTCCCTTGACACCAACAGAGCTAAATTGACTCAAGACAGCATCTATGCCAGAATTTGAAAGGAGCTTCGCCAAACCAAAATCACTTAGGTAAGCAGTAAAATCACTATCAAGTAGAACATTGCTTGGCTTTAGATCACAGTGAATGACTGCTGTTTCGCAATGTTTGTGAAGATAATGCAATGCAGAAGCCACATCTATCGCAATGTTTATCCTCTGGAGAAGATTCAAAATTTTCAACTGTATTTGACTACTTTCTCTATGCAGCCAGTTTTCTAAGCTCCCATTTGGCATGAACTCATATACCAGAGCTTTGAAATCATTGCGCTTGATGGTGTTTTCTACTGAAGCTGAGCTATGAGTATGGATAGGCGTGAAATTCAATGTGGTGTCTGAGCTACAAGGCTCGTGTCAAACAATGCTGATGGATGTTTAAGGGAATTGAGGAAAGGGAGATAACGCAAAGGAGTTATAGTGGTTCACCGGCCTGGGAGCTCGGCTAGTCTACTCTGCAATGGAGTCTCTTGCTAGGGGTGTCAAACGTGTCGGGTTAAACGGTTACGTGTCGGGTTAAACAGGTGACGGGTGAAAAATATGTAAACCCGTACCCGACACGTTTAATAAACGTGTGAAAAATCTTAACCCAAACACGACCCGTTTAATAAACGGGTAACACGACACGACTCGTTAAACCCGTTTAATTTTAAAAAAAATTATATTAACAAAATTTAATACTCCACTTTTTTTTTATTGTCAATTATACTTACCTCAAAAAAGAGGAATTTTTAGCCAAATCTCATAAAAATCATACTTGAAGGCTTAAAAAAAATGAAAAAGACAATTGTCTTTTATAGGCAACTCAATCCTCCCCATCTCCCCTCATTTTCCAATGTGGGACAAAAACAAAAAGCATTAGTTTGCCTTTGTCTTTGAAGTGCTCCTCATCTCCCCTCCTTTGTCTTTAAACTACTATTTTACTTCTTTTTTTTGTATTAATTTATTTACTTCTTATTTTCTTGCTAATTTTTTAAAATAATTATTAATTTATTATTATATTAATTTTATTTAAACGGGTAAACGTGTGATAAACGGTTTGACATGTCTCACCCGAACACGACCCGTTTATTAAACGTGTTTGGCGTGTCAACCCGTTTATCACCCAAACCCGTTAAGATCTCACCCAAACCCGTTTAATTCGTGTCGATTCGTGTCGGTTAATCGTGTCGTGTCAAATTTTGACAGCCCTATCTCTTGCTCTTATTTTCTTATTGATGGCGTTGGGTGTGTTACAGCGTAATATGGAGGAAATTAGGGTTCCTCCTGGCTCTATCGTCCCTCCCCTCTCTCGGGGTCATGTACAGTGTTTACAATATTGCTCCTAGCCCTCTAAGATCTCTACCGAGATCTCTGCCCCCTATACACGGGATCCTCCTTAATCTTAGGAGTCAATTGAGGGTTTCCCGCTCGGGATGTTGCTTGATTTCCGGTTAGGAGATGCCTGCTATCACCCAGCTGTCTCTCCTACAGATTTGGCTATTATCCCGCTCGGGTGGAGCTTGAGCCATGGTCTTCTGAGCTCTGGAGCTTTGGGCCGACCTCCGGACCTGATCTCCTGAGCTTAGCTCCTTCCTGAGATTAACTTTGAGTATCATCAGTTGCCCCCCAGCCCTTAGCCCAAGTGGTATGGGGTAGGGGCTGAGCTGAGGTCCAGTTAAGGCAGACCTCCGGTTGACGACCTTGGTTTTCGTGCGAACAGGCTTCTGACGGTTACGGGTAATCATTTCCTTTCCTCGTTTCCCGCGCACGTTCTCCACTTGGTGCAGTTAGCTTTAAATTCTTTTGAATTGATATTAACGGCCATTTTTTCCTCTTGAAACTTCAAGCCTTTCATCTTCCATCTTCCTTGCGGATTCAGACTCCCCATTCCATCGGCGAATCTAGGGTTTTGCTGCAACTCCTTTTTCCCCGAATTGGCGTGTGAGGTTTGCTTCCCCTGAACTTTGGATCGCTGTTCATCCTTAATTAGGTATGCTCTTAGCTCTGTACCTGTTATTTTCGTTCTGGATCCTTCGAATCTGAGGTGGTTTCTTCATTTTTGGACTTTTCGATTCTGCTATTTTAGGAACAGAGGCTTTTCTCTGATTCATCTTCCCCATTTTTTGGATCCTTATTCCACCGCTAGAATCTTTATCATTGCTCACAGTTGTGTCAACCCCAAAGTTCTTAAGGAGTGTTTTTCTGAAATTCCTTCCCTCTATAGGTCTTTCAAGCTTCCCTTTTCCTGCCCAACTATGTCTGCTTCTTCCGAGGCCACCCCTTCCTCTGTTTCCCTCTTAGGAGATCAGTCAATCGAAGAGGACTCTGACCTAGGAGTTGTAGGTGAGGAGATTGACAATTTCTCTGGTGTTGACTCTGCCGATGTTCAGGCACCCCCCGTCGAGCCTCCCTCTACCCTGCCCTCAGCGGTTCGGAACAAGGGGAAGGGCAAGGTGAGTGGCGTAGACGTTTCGGCCCCAGGGGTGTCGTCTGCCTATAGTTACGCTGAGAAGGTAGGCCACAGTGAGGCCAGCCCTTCCCTTATGAAGGTTCTGAGTACTCGTTATGGTTTCCCTCCAGGGGTTAAATACTGGTGTCCGGACGAGTATACCCCATATGTCTCTCATGTCCACAAGAAGGTCTGCTTCTTTGTAGCCGCTTTCGAAAATGGACTGCGCTTTCCACTTCACCCTTTTATAAAGGGTGTTCTTCAACATTTCAATGTCTGTCCAGCTCAGATCCCTCCTAATTTCTGGGGGATCCTGGTGGGTTTTCTTGTCTTCTTCAAAATCCATAAGCTTGGGGTTCCTACTATTTCCTTGCTTACACATTTTTACAATGTCAAGTACAACTCCTCGGAGGGTTTTTTGTATATCTCCCGACGTACAAAGACAAAAGTGATTATTTCTGATCCCCCGAGCTCCCACAAGCATTGGAAAAAACAGTTCTTCTTCGTGGATGGCTCACAATGGGAATACGATCCTGTAGATAAGACAGACACTCTTCCAATCCCTAGGGCCTGGTCTGTCCCAGAAAACCTGGGTAAGCCTTTGTCTAACCTTGCTTGCGATCGGGCTTTGTGACCTTCTCTGACTTCGCCTTATTTATAATGGTTCCCAGGTGGGAGGCATGAGCTTAGTTCGAAGGACGAGGAGGTGTTGCTGAGGTTAGAGAGGTGCCCTAGAGCAAGATATTTTGAGCTCATCAGACCCTTTATTCTTGTAGCGCAAGAGCTCAGTTCCCCTGGGATAGTTATAGAATCCCCTACTCCTATTTCCGTCGAGGCGCCTATACCCCTCCCAGTAGCTACATCTGAGGTGCCAGGTAGTAGTTTTCTCCTTGTTCATTTCAGACCTTCCTCTTTTTCCCCTGCACCTTCTTAACTGGCTCCTTTCGACTAATGATGATTTTTCTTTCATATTTTTCAGGTTCTTCCTCAATGGAGCCATCCCAAGGAGAGCTTAAGGCCAAGATAGCTCTTCTGAAGAGTACAAGCAAGCGCAAGACAGAGGTCGGCTCTGATAACCGTCCCGTTACCCGAGCTAAGGTGCTGAGATCAGGATTGCCCCCCAGCATCCCTGTCTCAACTATAGGGACCCCTTTCCCTACCCTCGAGCTCTCTTGCTTCAACCCCTGGAGTCGTTCCCTCTTTATTGAGCTCTCTTCGAGACCCAGTGATCCTTCCTGCTTCAGGGGAGCAGCAGGCTTCTGACAAAGCTCTTGCCCCAGACCAGACCTCTCCCTCATCGTCTGAGGTTGAGGGGGCTCTGGGGTTAATTCCTCGTCTTCCGCTGACCTCTCATCCTCTTGGCTCATCTGAGCTCACCTTCAAGCCATCCCAATTGACCTCCAAGCAGGGGAGAAAAGAACTCCCTAAAGCAGAGGGGAGTGAAGACTCTTTTTTTGACAACGTTGACCTAGCCGCAGGTGCCATTACCTCCATCATTCCTGATTCTGACGTTCTGAGGGCTGCTACTATGCCCCTTGAGAGCTCCATTAACTCAGCTCTTTACGGGACTACAGCCGTAAGATCCTATCATTCTTTTATAAGCTTCTACTTTATGTTTGCTTGCCTTTTTCTTTCTTGACTCCCTGTTTTTGATCACGTTTTTCCTCAGCTGGCAATACATGTGAGGGGTTTGCTGAGTCGAATCCGTTCCATGGAGAGCTCCGTTAAGGCGTCCAAAGCATGGGAATTCAAAGCTGCAGAGCTGACCTTTGCTAATGACGACCTCCAAACCCAACTTCAGAGTCTTCGAGAGCATGCGGAGAAGCAAGCCTCTATCATCAAGAGCTTGGAGGCGCATAAGAAGAAAGCCGTAGAAGAGGAGAGGAAAAGTAAAGACAACCTCAAAAAGGTTTCAGGGGAGCTTAAACTCAAAACCGAAGCTTGGCTCCAAGTAAACCAGGAGAAGTTTGAGGCCTTGAGTTCTTGTAACGAGCTGAAAAATGAATACAAGGTGTTAGGGGAGGCACACGACGTCTTGCTTGCTGAGCTTGAGATCCAGAGAGCAACTGTTAAGGAAAGGGATGATCTGGTCGCTAAGCTGAAGGATGATGTTGTTACTAAATGGACTAAGGGGTGGATCGCTTTTCAAGAGATAGTTGAGGAAGATGCGGTAGCTTTAGCTGAAAAGGAGGCAGAGGTGCCTAGCTCATCCACTATCTCCGAAGGAGCCCCTGTGGGTCCTGAGTTGCCTACCTCGGGTACCCCTGAAGTTTTCCTGGCCCCTGTTCCTGCTGACCAACCTGCTTCAGCTCCTTTCTCTGCCGACCTGGTGATGAGGGCTCTAACTGAAGCTGAGGCTTCTGATCTACCGAATATCCCAGAGACCTCGGCTGCTACTCTACCGGGAGCTTCATCTGCTGACCCAGCAAACACTTCATCTGCTGAACTTCCGGGAGCTTCATCTGCTGACCCAGCAAGTACTACTTCTGCTGAGCTGTCGGGCTCCTCTCCTCCTGCCCCTTCAGGACCTTAGGAATCCATCCATTCAAATTATTGATGTAAATATTGGATATACCTTTTTGTTGGTGTAAACGCTGAACACGCATCTGGTTTTGTTTTTGTTTTTGGAGCCATTCCATCACTGCTTATTCCTTTGAGGTTAACTGTCTTTCTTATCTGCATTCCTTGCCTATACTCCTCTCATTTTGCATTTCTCTTTCTCTGACTGTGTTCCCCTTGACCCCCCTTTGCTTTGAAGGAGTTCCTCTAGTTCTCCTTCCAAGCGAGATAATCAAAATTGAATGTTCAGAAGAGCTGTTGAAGTACCAAATTAATGGGTGCAGAGCTAATTGTATGTTCAGGACTTGTTGAGATCGTGAAGCCTTGCTTTTTGAGTCTTTTGAAAACAAGAGGTCTTCTTAGAGTCCTTTCAGGATGTGAAAAGAGATGGCAAATAACTTGATGCTTGACCTCTTTCGGTAGTTGACCTGCTGGGGACATATTGCTACATATGTAAATATTTTGAAGACTGATGAACCTGAGAGGCACTAGCCCATTTAATCCATGATATGAGCATGGTTCTTGGAACTAGAGGTCTCAAGAGCTTGCTATGGAGATGTTTGGTTTCCAACCGAGCTGAGCTCAACTTGAAGAAGCATGGGGAATATTCTGACTTATTTCCTGATGGTATTAAACGCGTTGGGAGGGGTCATCTTGTGTTGATTCACTTTCCCGCATTTACCCAACCGTTTTCCAAAACCGTAACCGCCTTCATTAATTAGGAAACCAAAAAGACCGCCGACTCCCTGTGGTTCTTGGTTTCTTAAACGCTTACGATTTTCCTCTAGGCTTCTAACATCTCCTGTGTCTCTTTCACTTTTGCTAAAATTTTCTGAGTCTCTTCCTGAATCTTTGCTGTCAGTTTCTTTCCTCATTGGAATCCCGATGGCTGTCCCCGTTTCTTCTCTGTTCAAGGAACGTACTTCTTTCGGCATTGAGTGGAAGTGGCATTGTCGCTACCTATCCCCTTCAACAGTAGAGCCTTCTGATTTGGCAGTCATCAAGAGGCGATTCTTTCCTGAGCTTGACCTGTCTCTGCGAGTTCCTACTCCTGACGAGCCTTGCACTTATCTTTCTCGAGGGGAAGTTTGCTTTTTTTAGGGTGCAATGGACATGGGACTTCGCCTTCCCATTCATCCCTCTATTGGGCGAGTTCTTGCCCATTATGGTCTATGCCCCTCTCGTCTTTCTCCTCGAGGATGGGCTGCTATGATTAGCTTTTTGCTCTTCTGGCGCCTATATGGTAATGGCAGATTTCCTTCTATTGCAGTGTTCCTTTACTTTTTCGAAATCAAGGAAGATGATGTCCCCTGCTTCAGTTTCTTTCGTTGGAGGCATTTTGATTTACCTCCTTTAGTTTTGGACCTTCCTTCTAACCCTGAAGGGTGGTCCCGGCGTTTCTTCTTTGCTTTTGGGAAGTCTTAGCGGTCTCCTGAGCTGCGCTGTCCTGATACTAGGATTCCTCGGTCCTGGAAGAGCTTTTCTCACGTTGGTATGCTTGAGCTGAGATCTCTTGAACTTTTTCCATGAAGGGTTATTCTTATTATATCCTTGTTGTGCAGGTCCTCCTGATCTAGATTTTTCAGAGATGATGAATATTGATAAGCTGATGCTTGTAGAGCCTAAGACTTTCTCAGAGTTGATGACGAGTGCGAATCTTTATCTGTTTGGGGCTGAGGCTACTGAGTATGAGTTTTCCTTCACTCCTGATTCTCCTTGGACCTCTCCTACTGAATCTGATGAGAAGGTCATAAGTGAGGAAGAGGACTCTGATGAGGAGGGGGATACCGGCACGAGCTCAAAGAGGCGTAAGAGAGATGGCTCCTTCTCTCCTGACTCTCTTGCCACTGTGTTTCTTACCCCAGCAGGACAGAAGCTTCTTGATTCGCTCTACAAGGCTGAACAAGAAAGGGATGAGCTAAAGGAGGAGAATGCTCGCCTAAAGGAGGAAGTTGCCGAGCTGAAGTCACAGCTTAAGAAGGACTAGGAGCTCTACCTCCTTGTATTCCCTTTCTTTTCTGATTAATGTCAAACTCTGTTTCTTTTTGCACTTTCTTGAACGTTTGTATTCTTGAATTCTTTGAATATCAGATCTTTCTTTTCGAACGTGCATGTTCATGTATGAGCTGAGGGGCTCATCCCTTATGAGCTAAGGAGCTCGTTCTGAATTCTATAAGCTTAGGCGCTGAGCTGAGGAGCTTATCTTGAGTTTTATAAGCTTAGAAGCTTATCGTTTGCTTATGAGCTGAAGAGCTCATCTTGAATTTTATAAGCTTAGAAGCTTATCGTTTGCTTATGAGCTGAAGAGCTCATCTTGAATTTTATAAGCTTAGAAGCTTATCGTTTGCTTATGAGCTGAAGAGCTCATCTTGAGTTTTATAAGCTTAGAAACTTATCGTTTGTTTATGAGCTGAAGAGCTCATCTTGAGTTTTATAAGCTTAGAAGCTTATCGTTTGTTTATGAGCTGAAGAGCTCATATGAAGCTGTAGAGCTCGTTCCATTTCATTTTTGGAAACCGTATGTGGATGAACCGAAAAACTTGTTTATTTTTATTGAAAATAACTTTATTACAAGGAAAACTTACTGAAAGAACTTCTTAAGATGCTCCGCATTCCAAGAATGAGGTAGGATCTTTCCTTCTTCTGTTTGTAACTCATAGTTCCCAGGTCTAATTATTTTCAAAACGACGTAGGGGCCTTCCCAGTTCGGTCCCAACTTTCCATGTGTGGGATCCTTCCTTGCAAGCAGGAGCCTCCTAAGCACCAAGTCTCCAACCTTGAAACTTCTGTGTCTAACATTCCTGTCATAGTATCTTGCGGTTTTCCTTTGGTAACTTTGGACGCGATACAGAGCTCTGTCTCTCTTTTCATCTAAGAGATCGAGGTTCAATAGGAGAGATTCATCATTGTGTTCGACGTCTGTAAACTCCACCCTAAGTGATTGGAGCCCTATCTCGACAGGTGCCACTGCCTCGGTTCCAAAAGCCAGAGCAAACGGGGTTTCTTGAGTTGCAGACCTGGCGGTAGTTCTGTAGGCCCACAATACTTCAGGGATGTATTCCACCCACTTGCCTTTAAGGTTTTCTAGTTTGGTTTTCAGAGCTGCTTTTATAGTTCTGATGGTGACCTCTGCTTGTCCATTGGATTGAGGATGTGCTGGAGCTGAGAAGTAGTTTTTTATCCCGGGCTTAGCACAAAACCTTTTAAACTTTGAGTTGTCAAACTGCTTTCCATTGTCAGATACGACTGCTCTAGGAACCCCAAACCTGCAAACTATAGATTTCCAAACGAAGTTTTGGACCTTTTGCTCGGTGATTGCTGCCAAAGGTTCGACCTCCGCCCACTTGGTGAAGTAATCCACCCCTATGATAGCAAACTTGCATTGTCCCATACCGGTGGGAAGGGGTCCAAGTATGTCCAAACCCCATTGCTGGAAGGGCCATGGGCTTACCACCGAGGTTAACAGCTCGGGTGGACAATGGGAAATGTTGGCATGCTCTTGGCAAGTCTTGCATTTCTTGACCAATTCGGTGGCATCCTTGAGCATGGTGGGCCAGCAATACCCTTGCCTCAGTGTTTTTCCTACCAAGGCCCGAGCCCCGATGTGATTGCCACATATTCCCTCATGTACTTCTCTGAGTATATAATTGGCGTCCTCATCTCCCACGCATTTAAGGAGAGGTGCCGAAAATCCTCGTTTGTACAGATTTCCTTGCAGCATAGAAAATCTGGCTGACCTGGTTCTCAGCTTGGAGGCCTCCTTAGCATCGTCTGGCAAGGTTCCTTTCTGCAGATATTCTATGATGGGGTCCATCCAGCTCGGCTGAGCTATGATTGGTAGCATTTCTTCCTTTTCAATGCTTACTGAAGGCTCTGGAAGGTGTTCCACTGGTATTAGCCTATCCAAATCTTCTTGTGAGGCAGTTGCTAACCTTGCCAACGTATCTGCTCGTGAATTCTCTGTTCTGGGAACGTGTCTGACCTTAACCTGCACAAACTTCTTAATTAGTTCTCGTACCTTTCCGAGGTAAATGATCATTTTTTCGCCCCTCGCTTCGTAGGATTCCTCTATCTGTTTCACCACTAGTTGGGAGTCACTGCAGATCTCCAGCTGTTCTGCTTCCATAGAATGAGCAAGATTGAGTCCAGCGATGACAGCTTCATACTCTGCCTCGTTATTTGAAGCCTTAAACCCAAACCTAAGGGCATATTCAACATCTATTCCATCTGGAGAGGTCAGGATTATACCAGCACCGCTTCCCTGAGCATTGACAGCTCCATCCACTGAAAGCCTCCATATGGGGAGGTCGGGTACTAACTCCGTGATGTCCATAAGCGCTGCTGCTGTGAACTCTGCGATGAAATCCGCCAAAATTTGCCCTTTGATGGCAGTCCTTGGCTTATATCTGATATCAAACTCGCTGAGCTCTATGGCCACTTAACCAACCTTCTAGAAGACTCTGGCTTATGTAGCACTTGTTTCATCGGCTGGTCTGTTGGAACCTCGATAGTATGAGCCTGGAAATAGGGCCTAAGTCTCCTAGTTGGTGTAACCAAAGCTAAAACAAGTTTCTCCATCTTTGGATATCTCTCATCTGCCCCCCTCAGAGCTCTGCTGCAGTAGTAGACTGGTTGCTGAGCTCTGTCTCGCTCCCTAACTAGCGCTGCGCTTGTTGAAAAATCTGAAACTGCCAAGTAGAGAGTCAGAACTTCCCCTTCTAAAGGGCTCACCAAAACAGGGGGGGCTCATATAACTTTTCAGGGCTTCGAATGCTTCTTTGCACTGGGTATCCCACTGGAATGCCTTCTTCAAGACTTGAAAGAATGGTTGGCACTTATTGCTTGACCTAGACACAAAACGACTCAAGGCAGCTATTCTACCTGTCAGGCGTTGTACCTCCCTTGTGTTGGACGGTGGTTGCATATCTAACACTGCTCTAACCTTCTCTGGGTTAGCTTCAATTCCTCGGCTGCTAACTATAAAACCCAGAAAATTTTTTGCCGAGACCCCGAATGCACACTTCGCAGGGTTGAGCTTCATCTTGTATTCCTTTAGGATCTGGAATGATTCAGCTAGGTGCTCGATGTGGAGCTCTGCTTTCAGAGACTTTACTAACATGTCGTCGATGTAAACTTCCATGGATGCACTTATCTGCTTTTGGAACATCCTATTCACCAACCGCTGGTAAGTGGCTCCAGCGTTTTTCAATCCAAAAGGCATGACCTGATAACAGTATGTTCCCTGCTCAGTCACAAAGGAGGTCTTCTCTTGGTCATTGGGATCCATCCTGATCTGGTTGTAACCTGAGAAGGCGTTCATGAAGCTAAGGAGCTCGTGTCCGGCTGTGGCGTCCACTATTAAGTCGATCCGAGGTAAGGGAAAGCTATCCTTGGGGCATGCTCGGTTGAGATCAGTGAAGTCGATGCACAGTCGCCACTTACCATTGGTTTTTTTGACAAGAACCACATTCGCTAGCCAGATAGGGTAGTCAACTTCCCTGATGGCCTTAGCGTGGAGGAGTTTGCCAACCTCTTCGTTGATTGCTTTCTGGCGTTCCGGGGCGAAACTTCTTCGTTTCTGTTTGATAGGTTTGCAGGTAGGATTCACGCTGAGCTTGTGCGTGATGATCGAGGGGTCAATACCTTCCATATCTTCTTGTTTCCAGGCGAATACTCCTATATTTCTCTTCAAGAACTGGACGAGAAGGCTTTTAACCTCTCTGCTTAGCTTGGAGCCTATATAGACGAGGTGTTCTGGCTCCTTGTCAAGCTGAATTGGTTCCAGCTCTTCCAAGGGCATTGGTCTTGTTTCCAGCTCATCCCTCATGTCGAGTTCATCCAATTGGATATTTTCAACCTCTTTCATCTTTACAGACGCCATGTAGCATTCTCTTGCTACACGCTGGTCTCCCCGGACCACTCCGATTCCATTTTCTGTAGGAAATTTAACGACCAAGTGATAGGCAGACGGGATTGCCCTTATAGAATTAAGGGAGGGCCTTCCAAGCAGGATATTGTATGCAGAAGATGCATCAACCACTAGAAATTTTATGGTTGTGGTGGCTTGGCAAGGTGGGTCCCCTAGGGTGAACACGAGTTGGATTGAGCCCAGAGGGAGCACCCTTTCTCCTGAGAATCCTAGCAAGTGAGTACTTATAAGTTCGAGTCTTTCCCTTCCTATGTCCATCTTGTCGAAGGTAGGTGCAAAAATGATGTCTGTCGAGCTCCCGTTATCGATCAGAACTCGATGAACGGTCATGTTAGCTACCACGGATCTTACCACCAATGGATCATCATGGGGGTATTGGCATCCTTCCAAATCAGAATCTGAAAAAGTGATAGTTGTGTCCAAGCGTGGTGCTTTGGATACAGTATGCACTTCAAGAGCTTCTTCGGCTCTGATTCGTCGGAGGTGCGCTTTCCTGGCTGAGCTGGACTCTCCGCCTCCCGCAAATCCTCCAGATATTACCCTGATCTCACCTAGAGGCTGCTGATGTGGCGCAGGTGCCTGTTGTTGAGGTGGCAGCGGTGGAAGAGCTCGATTCTGGTTATCATGGGCCACAAAGCAACGTAACTGTCCTCGTTGAATTAAGAACTCGATCTCCTTTTTTAATTGAATGCAGTCATCGGTATGGTGACCATGATCCCTGTGGTAGTCACAATACTTCGTGGGGTCTCTCTTTGCTGGATCTGCCTTCATCCGAGCCGGCCACCTTAAGAACTTCTCGTTTTGGACCTCATACAAAACTTGGGACACAGCGGCGGTGAGAGGAGTGAATCGCTGAGGTCCGTATCTAGGCTGTAGCTCAGGCTGCATGGGGCCCAAGCGATCCCTAACATTTCCTCTTCTCTTTGGTGAGCGATCTCTATCCCTCCTTAGAGACCTTTCTCGCCCTTTTTCTTTCCTGGGATTTCTGTCCCTTCTCTTCTCTTCTTTTTCCTTCTCCTTTCACGAGGATGTACTCCCTGCCTTGGAAAGGAGTGCTTCTTCACCGTTTATATACTTTTCTGCCTTGGCTAACACCTCGGCCATGCTTGCTTGAGGGTTCTTAGATACGAAGAACATCAAATCCTTTGACTGCACTCCTAATCCAGCAATGAAAGCAGTAATGACAAACTTTTCGTCAGGAATATCTACCTTCAGAGATTCTGAATTGAACCTTTGTACATAGGATCGCAGGTTCTCGTCGGGCCTCTGTTTTATATTTAATAAATGATAGCTCGGTTTCCTATAGATCCGAGCGCCGATGAAGTGAGACATAAAGAAAATGGAGAGCTCTTTGAAAGAAGAGATAGAGGCTGGGGGGGAGCCTATGGAACCATGCTAAGGCGGATCCCTTCAGGGTGATGGCGAAGGCCCTACATCACACAGGATCCTGGTACCCGTGCAGCTCCATTTGGTTTTTGTAGGTGTTGAGGTGATCTACGGGGTCCTTTGTCCCATCGAAAACCTCCATCTGAGGTACTCTGAACTTCGGGGGAAGGGGGAAATGCAGTACCCCGGGAGTGAATGGGGATTCAGTTTGTTGCAACAAGGCATCCATCGTTACAGGGGTTTTGACTTTCACAGCTTCTCTCATGTGGCTGAGCTCTTGCTGGATGTATTTGAAGCGGTGCTTCCAGTATTGCTCCATTCTCTCCTGTTGGAAAGGTAGGAAATCATTCATCTCCATCCCTTCGTTCTGGCTTTGTGCTTCTTCATTTATTCCCCTTCTAGGCGGCTGATGGGGTGCCCGACTATTTTCCCCTCCTTCATTCGCTTCCCTAAGGGGATCGAGGCATTGCCGTTCCCTGAGAGGAAGATCATTTGGGCCTTGCCGAGCTGGTTGCGTCTGCTGGGGACCTTGTAAGAGCTTCAAGAGCTCTTCATTTTGCTGGAGCAAGCGCTGATTGACCAGGCGAAGGGCGTCTAGTTCATTGTTAGGGGGAGGATCCACCGTAGGGGGGTCGTTTTCAGCAGTGGGGATGAAATCATGAAGGTTTTCCGGTTGCCTCCCACTGGTGACTTTGTACTGAAGCTGAGCTATGAGTATGGATCTGCGTGGAATTCAATGTGGTGTCTGAGCTACAAGGTTCGTACCAAACAATGCTGGTGGATGTTTAAGGGAATTGAGGAAAGGGAGATAACGCAAATGAGTTATAGTGGTTCACCGGCCTGGGAGCTCGGCTAGTCCACTCTGCAATGGAGTCTCTTGCTCCTATTTTCTTATTGATGGCGTTGGGTGTGTTACAGCGTAATATGGAGGAAATTAGGGTTCCTCCTGGCTCTATCGTCCCTCCCCTCTCTCGGTGTCATGTACAGTGTTTACAATATTGCTCCTAGCCCTCTAAGATCTCTACCGAGATCTCTGCCCCCTATACACGGGATCCTCCTTAATCTTAGGAGTCAATTGAGGGTTTCCCGCTCGGGATGTCGCTTGATTTCCGGTTAGGAGATGCCTGCTATCACCCAACTATCTCTCCTATAGATTTGGCTATTATCCCGCTCGGGTGGAGCTTGAGCCATGGTCTTCTGAGCTCTGGAGCTTTGGGCCGACCTCCGGACCTGATCTCCTGAGCTTAGCTCCTTCCTGAGATTAACTTTGAGTATCATCAGCACTCAAAATCAGTAGTTGAGCAAGCAGTTAGGATTCTGACAAGATTACGATGTCGGATGTTGCTTAGGGCTCGGCATTCGACCATGAAACTCTTGGAAGCTCCACACTGGCTGAGTTTGAATACCTTAACTGCAACAGATGTTCCCTCTGCACTTAGAGTTCCTCTATATACTGTTCCGAAGCTACCTGATCCTATCACATTGCCTGACGAAAACCCATTAGTGGCACTAAGGAGTTCCTGGTAAGATATTATTGAGTGAAATCGTCCAAAAGAAGGTGAGGAAAGAGGTTTCTTCTTCATTTTTCTGGTCAGGTGCAGTGAAAGAGAAACCAATGCCAGAACAAGAAATAGAGCAGGAATGGTAATGACTAGAATCAACTTTACATCAGTACTGTTCTTGTGTTCCTGTGGTCTTCGAATTGGGCATGGTTTAATGTGCAGCTCGGGGATACCTCCACAAAGCTTAATGTTGCCAAGTAAATCAACTACAATTGCATTTTTGAAGATTCCATGAGGGGACCTCGCCAAGTATATCAATTTTGACATCTCCATTGGAGATGCTCTAATGATACATACACAACTAAGTAATTATTAGAAATTTTATATATTCATTTAGAGTTTAATTTTCTTATTTTTGAGATATAAAAATATTAATTTAATTTGGCTTTAATTTTATGAAATTAAATATTAATTTGGTATTGGTTTAATTAAATTGAATGTTAATTGGATAAATTAAATGCAATTTTGATGAATGTGAATATTAATTTGATAAAATTTGAGGTTTGAGACTGTTGTTAGTGGCTTAGGGCATATATAATGGGGTAAAAGATTGAGGGCATTTTAGTCTATTAACATAACAAATGATAAGTTTTGCATTTTTAAAGAATAGGTAGTCAAATCGTGTACTTTTTGTAGTGTTAGAGACGAAAGTTACCGTTAGGGAATGTCAATGATTCTACAATGCAAACTAGAAGGGGGTGTAATAAAATTTCAGAATCGGGGTGGGGTGACATTAAATTTAGACCTAACTATAAAGGGTGTGAATAGAATTTTCCCAATATTCTATTATACTATTAGTCATTTCATTAGGATAACAAACTTGATTGTGAAGCATGTTTGGAAAGGTGACTTGAAAGATGGTATACATCTTAATTTAAGTCTATTCCTTTATGACTTGTCCTAGTGTTTAACGTCAGGTTGCCTCCACATGTGAAAAGTAAGCAAGTCGTATTAGCTCATCAACTCGGCTTAATGCACCTTCACTATATAAGTTCAGACTTGAGTACGCTATCACTTGTCTTATAAGTACCAAATGTAGAAATTTCAACGTTGATGAGCTTATTGTCTCATTTCTAAAGGGAAAATCAGAAACACATCACTCATCAAGAAGATGCTAATCGTTGCGTATTCCCTCCCGTTTACACTATTTCTTTGTGAATGCTCTGCTTTGCTCCTTGGCGCTCTACTTCCGCTAGCAACTAGCTTCAGACTCTCATTTAGGCACCAGTTTGAGTAGGGGCTTGTAGGGTCGGGCCAACAGTATAAAAAATAAAGCCTGGGCTTTAGACTCCAAAATATTTAAAAGACCCCATAATTTTAAGTATATTACTAGCCCACAAAAAAATATAAATCCAAAAAATTTTAAGCCCTAAAAAAAGCCCCAAAAAATTAAGTCCAATTGAAATTTTTATTGCAAAAATTTGAGCTCATGATCCAATCCATAATATTAAAAACCTAAAAATCAGAAGTTAAAAAAAATTTAAAAGTTAACTCATATTTAGCCTCACCCATTCTCTCTTTCTTCGATAAAAAAAGTAAAAAATAAAAACAAAAGTTGAAATTAAACACTCTCTCTGGTAAAAAATAAGAGCAAAAGTTGAAACATATTTCACGGCGACACTGGTGCATCTTTCTTCTGTCTCTCTTACATAAAAACTTAAAAATAAATTAATTTTTTTTATTAAAAATAAAAAAACCTCATTTAGTGATTTGTTTTAGGTCTCAAATTACCTTGAGTCGCTCCTAGGTAGGGTTGTCAATTTTTAACACGACACGAACCGAACATGAAATTAATGGGTCGGACATAAAATTAAACGAGTTAATGAGTTAAAACAGAATAACACGCTTAAATACGAAAAAAAATTATGTCGGGTTCATGTCAAAATCAGGTCAACTCGATTTTGTCCTGATTAACCCGTATATTTTAAACGCTTGACATGATTTGGACATGAACCCGACCTGACCCATTGTAAACCTGTTTAACTATAGACCTATGGTAGTATAGTTTGTCTATAATGTATGACTGATGTGGTCTTAACATTATTACTTATTAGTTCTTACTTCTACTATGATAATTGACATTATAGTTTTTAACATTATTATGATAGTATACTAGGATAATAAGTGCAAAAATGGGTAGTTTTCTCATTACAAGTTTGTATGCCTTTATTCCTTTAATGTGTTTAACTTGTTACTGGCATACTATAAACTCATTGATGTTTTGAAAACCGGAATTTATTAGATTTCATGAAACCTCTCACATTATTTTCATACTGTCTAGAAAATGAATAAATTTCTAGCAGCTAGTCATAAGAATCAAATTATTTTGTTTTACTACTGAACTCTGGTGATGGAATTTAGACCCTAGTGTCCGCTTCTTAGTGTGTATACTGTATACATGTCTGTTGTTGCAGACCTTGTCTTGATTAATGCACAAAAAATAAAACATTAAGACAACGTTGTACCGCGTTTGTTGGTTGCAAATGCATATAGTGAAGGTTTAAAAGACTTTCAAGTACTGAATATTAGTTCTTAGTGTGCTTATTTGATTTTCTTCCCTCACCATTATTAAGCTGACTCCAATGCAAATGCCGATGAGTTAACGGCTGAGAGTGGGATATGATTTTTGATTAGTTTGTAGAAGGCCTCCTGAAGAATATCTTAATCATCTTTCCTGCATATACTAATGTATTCTAATGTGACTGGATTTAAAATGATTTGTCGTGGCGAAAGAGTATTTAGGTTCGATTACTTGTTGCCATGGTGGTGGCAGCGACAACAGTGTTAGTGGTGAAGGTGGTGACGGCAGTGATGGTGGTGGAGGTGTGGTGGTAGTGTGGGTGGTTGTGTTGGCAATGAATTCGTAAAGTAGTCACCCAAATCCTTGAGGAATATGAATTCGTTAACAGATTAAAAATGAGTTAGAAGTGAATTACAACAAACCTCTTATAGACCCTCCAAGTTTCCAACAACTCCCTAGTCTAATAGTAATTTTTAAAAGTACAAACCACTTAAGTTCTAGAGATTTTCACCCGTGTAGAGACATTAATGATGCCTTCTTGGTCCAATGAATTTGCCTCTAATTGAAAGTAGACGATACTCAACGTCTTTGATGTCCATTCTGTCGCTTGGGGATTCTGCTGAACATGCAATTCCAATTTCCAGTATAGATGTTAAGCATTCAATGCATTCATTTCTATGGTTACTGGAACTTCCAATGCTGCTTTGAGCTTCTTGCATCCCTTCTGTTAGTAAAAATTGGTCCACCACCTCTGTTACCAACACGGGCAATGCCATCTTAACTGAATTATGAAGGTTTAAATCATCGCTGAATGATTCGTCAGTTGGTCTTTTTCCTGTGAACATCTCCAACAAGAGAATCCCATAACTGTACACATCTCCATGAGTTGACATCCGAGCAACCATCCCATACTCTTCCGAGTTAATGAATATGTATCAGTACTAGTGTGAAGCAGATACAGGGGTAGATATAGGTTTTCTTTCAATCGGTGTTTCAAAAATAAACCAATATTATGAATTTCCATGTAGTATATTGGAACATATTATGAAACGTTGGACTTAATTCAACAAAGTGAAGCTCCTCATTCAGAAACAAAAATCTGAAAGTGTACCTGGAGCTGTATATCCGGTGGTTCCCATAACACCAGCAGAGCTAAATTGACTCAAAACAGCTTCTATGCTCAATTTTGAAAGGAGCATCGCCAAACCAAAATCACTTAGGTGAGCAGTAAAGTCATTGTCAAGTAGAACATTGCTTGGCTTTACATCACAGTGAATGACTTGTGCTTCACAGTGTTTATGAAGATAATGCAATGCGGAAGCCACATCTATCGCGATGTTTATTCTCTGGAGAAGATCCAAATTTCTCAATTGTGTGTGACCATCTTCCGGATGAAGCCAGTGTTCCAGGCTCCCATTTGGCATGAACTCGTATACTAGCGATTTGAAATCGTTGCGCCCAAAATCAATACTCGAGCAAGCAGTTAAGATCCTGACAAGATTGCGATGTCTAATGTTGCTTAGGGCTCGACATTCGACCATAGAACTCTTGGAAGCTCCGCGTTGGCTGAGTTTGAGTACCGTCACTGCAACATTTGTTCCCTCTGGAGATAGAGTTCCCCTATATACCACTCCAAAACTACCTGAGCCTATCAAATTGCCTGACGAAAACCCTCCAGTGGCATTGAGGAGCTCCTGGTAAGATATTTTAGGATGAAATTGTCCGACAGAAGGTAAGGAAGGACGTTTCGTCTTCATTTTTCTTATCAGTTGTACTGACAGAAAAACCATCGCCAGAGCTAGAAATAAAGAAGGGATGACAATAAGTAAAATCAACTTTAGGTATGTACGTTTTTTGTGTTTCTGAACAAGGCATGGTTTTAGGTGCAGCTCTGGGATCCCTCCACAAAGGTTAATATTGCCCTGTAGCTTAACTGCTGTTGCATTTTGGAATATTCCTTGACTGGGTACCTCTCCATCAAGATTGTTGAACGAAAGGTTAACATATATAAAGGAGGAAAAAGTCTCCAAATATTGTGGAAATCGACCTGACAAGTTGTTGCGCGAAAGATCCAGATATCGAAGACCCTTTAATCCATTCAATGGAGGAATAGGTCCTTCGAATAAGTTTCCATGCATATGAAGTTGTTCCAAGGCAAATAGACGCCCTAGTGTGCTAGGAATCTCACCGGATAGTTTGTTGTTTGAAGCATAAATTTCAACCATACTTTGAAGGTTACCGATTTCTGTAGGCAAGGAGCCAGACAAGGAATTTGAAGACAGATTAAGGAAAAAGCAGGAGGAAATATTCATTAGCTGTCTGGGAATTGTGCCATTGAGTTTATTTCCTTGGAGCGCAATGTACTGCACGTACTTGAAGTTTCCCAAGCTTGAAGGTATGCTTCCTGAAAAATTGTTTAATCTCAAATTTAGAGTCAACAACTGAGTGAGGTTGCCGAGGGAAAAGGGTATCTCTCCTGTCAATTGGTTCACAGCCAAATATAGACCGTGAAGCTTTGAAAGCTTTCCAATTGAAGCTGGAATATTACCCCTTAATAAGTTAGTAGACATTCCAAGAACATTCAAGTTAAAGAGATTTGAGATCTCTGGAGGAATGTTTCCACCAAAATTATTGCCTCCAAGCATTAGCCATGTCAGTTGTGATGACAGATTCACAATGGAGGTAGGCAAAATACCTCCAAACTGGTTCAAGCTGATGTCCAGTATTCTTAGCTTGCTGCAATTGGTCAATGACGTGAGAAAATCCGAGTCACCACGAAGAAGATTGCCATAAAAGGTGAGGATCTGCAAATTTTGCAGGTTTTGAAAATGTATTGGTACGTTCCCAATGAAGTTGTTCTCACTGAAACCAAGATGAAGAGAATCTGAAGCAATGGACAATGAAGCTGGAATGGGTCCACTGAATTGACAATGTCTCAAAACAAGTGTTTGGAGGTTTGGAAGCACTAAACCAATGTCAGTCCTGAGATTACCAGAGAAATTATTCAAAGCCATAAAAATTATTCTGAGTGATGACAAATTGTAAAGAAAGGGAGGAAACATGCCATTGTAATTGTTTCCTGTAACCGAAAACTCGATCATACTCCTTAATTGGGAAAATTTATCAGGAAATTCTCCTTCCAAGTTGTTATAGTGTAGCCAAAGCCTTTGGAGAGATGATAGATTTCCAATTGAAGTGGGTAAACTTCCTGTAAGATTGTTGTTATGGAGATAAAGATGCTCAAGCTTTGACAATGACCCAAGCTCGAAAGGAACTCGACCTTTGAGATGGTTGTAACCTAGACGGAGATTTATGAGTTTGGTACAACGCGACAGACTGACCGGAATTTCTCCTTGTAGAAGATTATTGCTCAGGTTGAACTCTCGAAGCCTGAACAAACGACCAACTTCTGGTGGGATTTCACTATGAAATGAGTTGTTTGCCAAGTTGAAGGATCGGAGGAAAGAAAGATTTCCAACGTGGGGTGATATGGTTCCAACCAACTTCTGATTATGTAGGTGCTGACGACTCTTTGGTGTTTGAGGCCACATGTAACTCCCACCCACTGGCAGAATGGGAAGGATTTATTCCACGAGGCCAAAACTCCAAAAGGATCATCACTTATTTTGGACTTGAAGTCGAGCAATGCTAGCTTATCAGTCTCATTTCCAAGTTTGGTTGCTGTGACAGACTTCGGAATATACAAATTGAGGGACAGAAGAAGGATGAAATGGAAGGTGAGTTGGAAAATTAGCATGAAGTTCTCAAGATTAAAAGCCATTCGAGTGGGAGAGAGTGCCACAGCTGAGCTGAGTTTTGATGGTAAGATGTCATGTGTTATATAGAGGCAGGGAACTAGGAGTGTCAAACGTGTCTGGTTAAACAGTTACGTGTCGGGTGAAAAACATGTAAATTCATACACAACCCGTTTAATAAACGGGTAAAAAACTTCAACACGAACACGAACCGTTTAATAAACGGGTAATACGACACGACTCGTTTAACCTGTTTAATTTTAATTTATTATTATATTTTTGTGACTATCACTAAATTAAAAAAAAAAAATTTGTGGCTATCACTAAAAATAATATATATATATATTTTCTATGGCTGTCATTAAAAAAAAATCTGCATAATTTTTTAAAATAATTATTAATTTATTATTATATTAATTTTATTTAAACGGATAAACGGGTGATAAACGGGTTAATAGAACTCACCCGAACACGGCCTGTTTATTAAACGTGTTAGACAGGTCAACCTGTTTATCACCCAAACCCGTTAAGGTCTCACCCAAATCCGTTTAATTCGTATCGATTCATGTCAATTAATCGTGTCGTGTCGGACTTTGACAGTCCTACAGTGAACACCTCTAATTTCTTCAATAATGTACATGCTGTTGCTGAATTCAAGGGCGCAGCTACATTGGTTCGGGGGGGGGGGGGGGGGGGGTAACACACCCACCCTGACTTTTGAAAAATCTCCATTGTATGTGATATGATAAAAGTTCATAATGTTGGACCAAAACAGTTTTTGAAGTGTAAAAACTGAATTTTTGATCGATTTTCAACTTAAATTAAAGTGGGACCTGCTCGTTATTTCAAATAAATTTTCGTGGGTTTGTATTCTACTACGTGAAGAGAATAACGTAGTATATTCACTTGCTCAAATAGAGTAAAAAATGAATGATTAAATAGGCTCCAAAGTGACCCTCTTCAAATGTGAAAATAGAGGTTGTGCAATATGGGATTTGACACCAATCCCACATTGGTTGAGGAAGAAGTTCTATATGGATATATATTGGCCAAATTTGATCTATGAGATTGGGCCCCAAGTGGTACCATAATTTTACGAGCAGAGCAAGTGCCTACATGTATTCGGTTCAACCACACTCCCCGCCATGACCCGGCCGAGCCGAGTACAAGTGTGGTTTAGATTGGGCATGAATTTCTTAATCCAGAATTTAATTTCGGTACCATTAAATTTGAATTTGTACTAGTTCGGATTGCCCCTATTTTGTAAAAATAATTTTATGGTTGGCCTTCAAAGGTTTTTAGTAATTTAGTGTTACGTGCCCCTATAACACAATTAGATGCAAATAATAAAATATCCGAGCTCAAAAGCATTTGTTACTTTTCCAATAAAATCAATTCCTTGACAAGATAAAAATGATCTCAACTAGGCTTTTATAATTAAATAAAGGATGAATTGTGAAGAAATTTAATATTAAACTAATCAAGTATAGATAATTTTTAAGATTTGAGAGAACGTCATACTCCGATTTAATGCGGCAGCGTTAAAATTAATACCGCTTTTTTATCCATATTTTTTTAAGGGTGAACAATACCGCTTTTATGTTTCATTTTCTAATTGTGTCTTGAATTTTTATATATTTCTTATACTTGAACATCAAATATTTTTTTATTAATTTCTGGCTCCGCCCATCACTAGGAATTACTTCTTTTTCCAGTCAACTTTTTAGACCATGTTGGATTGCTTGATTATCCACTTTTGACAATTACGCTGTGTCAATCTTTACAGCTAAGAATAGTCACCGACTTCTCTATTTGTCCATAGAGAATGCATATATATATATTTATATAAACAGTCGCTTTCTTCCATTTCAAGACGACACCAAGCTGCAACCATCAACCTCAAATAACAAAAAACGTACGAGCAAAGAAGAGAGGCCGAAGAAGAAGCAACAATAAAATAAGGCTTAGGTTGCAATTCAATATGTAGTATATTGTCATAGCTAGTACTTACTGCATAAAAGTCTTGAAAAATTTTGACCTATGTGGTGGCGGCCCAGCCACCGCCCAAGGCTTTGCCTCAACCCAACTGCAAACCTGAAGAAGAAACTAGAAACCAGAAACTAGATATTGACCGTGTCTAGAAGCATAATGTGTAACTATTACATAGAAGTAAAGCCCACTTTACATTTTGAAAGATTTCAATATTTTCAGTACTTTTAACCATTAAATTTTTCACATTGTACCTTGAATGTATTAAAAGTATTATAATGCGGTCTTTCTGTTAGCTTCTGTTATTTTTTCCATTAAAAGCAAACTTATTGACACTGACACTCTAGGCGAATATGAAGCGCATGCATGCAAGTTAAGTCTTGGAATGAAAGACAACTCCGAATCTGCTTTGTCTACGAACAAGGAAGCCATAAGTAATGCAACTATGAATCTCATTGAGAGTTCGATCCTAGTTCAGGATGAACGCTGGCGGTATGCTTAACACATGCAAGTCGGACCAAAAATGGTGTTTCTAGTGGCGGACGGGTGACTAACGTGTAAGAACTTGCCATTCGGAGGGGAACAACAGCTGAAAACAGCTGCTAATACCCCAAATGTTGAGGAGCAAAAGGAAGAATCCACGTGAGGAGGGGCTCGCGCGTCTAAGAAAAATGTTACAATTTATACCCTTAAAGATTAAATTTCTTGCATTACGCCATCGATGCATCAATATCTTTCAAGGTATAAAATACAATTCGCCCTAGAAATAATCTAGTACTACAGTGAGAACTAATTAATTAGTTTCCTAATTTGCAACCATTTAATGCTTATAAGGAAGAGAAATGCTATTTGAATTTAAAATGTCGATATGATTTATTGTCTTAATCAATCACAACTATTGAATAAGTAATGAGTCTCAATAAATAATGTTATTCATAGTTAAATTAATGACATTGATTGATGAAATCAATAAATCAAAGCAAAATTTTAAATCCAATTAGCATTGCTCGATAAGGAATACCCACCAAGTAAAATATCAATATCAAAACCCATGAAGCAGAAAACGAAAAATGTATATGGTGTTAAATTTTGGTTCATTTTGATCTTTCTAATTTACGAAAGTTACCCGTTCAAAAAAAAATTACAAAAGTTAGCAGAAAACTTTTTCATTTTATGACATTGACCCCGTTAAATTACTAGTTCCCATGATTCTAGCATTTTAATGATGTGATTCTTATCTTATTGTAGTAGCTTTTTTAGAAATTGAACTTCCTCACTTTGAACGAAAAAAAACTAATTATGTAAATGATTAAATCAATCACTGTTCTGGAGTCGCCCGGGGGTCGCAATTTTGGCAAACTCTTGTTATTATTCTGTTGGGGGGTGTTTGGATACCCATGAGAGGATTGGGTTGGATTAGATTTGAATTTGAATTCAATCTAACTCAATGTAAAGTAGTTCAGGTTAATTCATTCTTATTCCATCCTATCCTTACATTGGATAAAAATATTTATTTTGTGGATCCCATTCACATGCCTAAATGAAAGATGGTGAAATGACCATTGCATCCTTTTGTAAACTAATATAATCCAATCCTATACCAACTTTGGATGGGTATGGTGCTAAAAATTGTTTAGAATGAGTAGATACTTGGAAATAGTCATGTAATAAAAAAATGAAGTCAGTAAAATAAATTGTACTATTATTATGCAACAAAATTCTGATTTACTATAGTCCGTTTTTATTCTGTATTTTTATGTGGTAATGTTTAGACCCTTTTTTAACAACACAACCTTCTACACAATTTTTTTTTTTTTTTTTTAATTTTGTGCAACACACAATTTATCACAAAAAATATGGATGGAAAACAAAAGTAAATGTCAAACGAAAAAACAAAATCTCATACAAAAATCCTACTTACCGGAACAAAAAAAAAGAAAAGAATAATAGATAATCACATATATTAGATAAGTTTACAGACCGCCTGAATTTTGCCTTATGGTGACCCTCCCAAACAAAAAAAAGGCTATAGGATTAATGTTTTTAAAAAGACTTAAATACATATATGCCTTGCATATGTCAATACAAATTGAACTAAAGATGACAAAAAACCTCTAAATAAGACTTTTACGCATTATGAATTTGACGTGATATAAACCTAATTATAAAACAATTGATAAATGAGTCAGATTAATGATAATTAATACTCAATGCACGAGTTAATTAGTACTGAACATGAATCTGAAATAATATAATTAGAACACAATATGACTTGCTACGATTGTCACCCGTAATTTTTAAAGATGTGCATTTATTTGTATGAAATATGTTGACCTATTTATCCTTTGTGTTCAATGAATTTATCCATTTAAATTCAACCATTTTTTTTGTTAGGATGTCTAGAATTGCTAAGCTTATACGTTAATATTTTTTTTAGGGAAAATTGTGAAAAGGTACACCTTTTCATACTTTTTCACCTTTTCATATTTATTTGTGTAAAAGTACCTTAATATAAAACATATGTGTATAAGTATTTTTATGTGTAAATGTTTAGTGAAGAGGTACACATTTGCTGAATTGTAATTTTTTCTCTGACTAAATTGCCCTTTTCCTTTATTAATTGGAGACAAATATGACAGTTATATTAGCAATTCAGTTTCCTAATTTTATGCTATATCTTTTTTGAATTTTAAATTACCTATTCATGTGTGATTGACCAATTGTTTATTCAAACTTTCCATACCTATTCCTCTATCATTCAAACCTCTTCCTCTTCATTCACTCCATTCCGTAACCGAATTTTCAAACATATTTCAGTTAGTTGCAATGGAAGAAAGTGCATCAGGTATGTTGTCCATATGTTTTTTTTTTTTTTTTAAAATCGTTACGGTCTCTAAACATCAATCATGTTCATGTGAGGATAAATGTCAATGATGATGACTCAAATGGGAATGATCATAATAATCAAGATGATGATTCTGATTGGGAGGATGATTTGCTGTCTCGCACGATAATGTCACACTGGTACTAGAAAATGTCACACTGCTACAAATCAAATTCACATTGCTACAAACTAATGTCACACTACTACAAGTCAATGTCACACTGCATACATTGACATGACGCATGACACAATGTATATGGCCTCTTTGGTGTTTTTTTTTTTTGCAAATGATCGAACACTTGGTGTGTATGTAGTATCAAGTACCAGAAGTAAAAAGGTAATTGAGGGAAAAAAAAAAAGTAGATAAAATAAAAACGTTGGGAGAAACAATATTTTTCTTGAGTTACCAACTTCTTTTCCAAAAACTTCAATGATCTTCTTCTTCAATGATGAATTTCGGTATGGTCGTCACCGTCTAATTCCGATTTTTTCCCTTATTCACAATGAACCCATCAAAAAAACCATCACTTATTCAAAGGGATTTTCACATCCTATTCAGCGATCAACATGAAGTTTTGAAAAGAAAGGAAGTTTTAGGGAAGGTTTCTCACCAAACATTGGAAGAATGTACGTTTTCCATCGAGATTTTCACTTATTCAAGGTGAAACAATCAAAAACCCATTACTTGTGAATAGTGATTTTCACTTATTCAGCAACGATCAACAGGAAGTTTTGAAAATCCAAAAGGAGGTTTTATGAAAGTTTTGGAAGAATGGGGTTTCCGGTGATATTGAAGGGATTTATGTGTAACAGTTGAGATCCCTTAAGTTTCAGTCGTGGAGGCAAAAATATAGGAATCAGTTCCCATTCTACTGAATGGGGTATTCTAGAAATTTTTTAGGGGTTGTGTACTTTTTGACCTATGTTTTTAAAAGTAGTACTTTCTGCCCTATAATTTCTAAAAAGGGTACCAACCCCCTAAAAATCTTTTTTTTTAAAATAGTACCAAACTTCCCATTCTCTCATTTCAAACTAATAATAGGCAAGTGGGAACAAAATTAGAGAAAGAGAGAGATCTTCTTGTTGCCGAGGTCCACACCACACAGACAACAGTAGAGGAAAAAGGGGGAGAGAGAAAAAGAGAGATATCAGATCGAGAGAGAGATAGCAGATCAAACGGAGAGAGAGATAGCAGATCAGATCGAGAGACAACATATCAGATCTCATCCAACTAGATTTGGTTAACTGTTATATCCCCTCGTTGCTGGAGAATTCCATACTTCGCTGGAGAGTTCCAAACGACACAGATTGTAGATGAAGAAAGGGGAGAGAGAGAAAGGCGTAGTAGTACCCCTTTGAAGATAGCTTGGTGGATATTATAGATTCCAAACTCAAAACTGTTGGGCTTGGGTTTCAATCCAAACGGCGCACCTAGTAGTTTGAGTGATTCGTTCCTTATATGACCCAAGATCTCCTCATCATCAATTGATGTGGGACTCGTTCGACACCTTAATAATTTTCCTTCCGAATGAGGTTTACAATAGATGATCGTCAATGTTTTCTCATCCAGCACAGGAGTCGAATTCACACGATGTCTTGGGTTATGACTCTAATACCACTTTTTAGGCATAAATTTTCAGCCTAAAAAGCGCACCTAATAGGTGGAGTGATTTGTTCCCTTATATGACTCAAAACCCCCTCATCGCCAATTAATGTGGAGTTTATAGGTGAATTGCTATATCATATGAAGAAGAAAAAAGATTTTTCGTATATACAATTGGTTCAATCATTCCAAAATTGTAATGCTCAAAATAATGCCTTCATATTGAAACTTCTCACAAGGTCCTATTAAGCCTCCCAAGCTTCAACTATCATAATATAGGGCACATACGAGATGTTCCTTTTGAACTAATGAACTAGGCAGCTAGTTGAAGGTGCTGAAACTATACCACATTAACTCACACCAATAGTTTAGCAGTATGCAATTGACTTAGAGCGGTTTTTATTTTGATTTTGTTTGTGTAATAGCATAAATTGAGAAACAACATACAAAATAATAAAACTTAATACGAAATAATTCAGACTGAGACACGGGAATCTCACTCTCTTTAAAGAGATTCAAGCCCTTTGAGGATGGCAAAGCTCAAATCCGATGTAGCAGACCTTCTCATTTGACTTGCTCTCTCCATGATATAACAGTCTAATAATTTCATCGTATGACACTAACAAACTCTGCACAAATGTTAAGTCCAAAGCTCCACAATAAAATACTCTTATTTGACATGAACTCTCAAATGTGTGTAGTATGTTATGAAGTATTGCAATATGTTGGATGATGTTCCATAAAATTTAAAATGCTCAGTTTAGAGGTCCTATTTCTAGGCTTTGAGAACCTTCTAAAGTTCATGTATCCAACTCATCTATGTATACACAAAGTACATGTATACAACTATACATGCATATAAAAAAATCAATTCATGTGTATAAGTCATACATGAAATAATATGTATGTAATAGTTATTCCCCGTGCCTGAAGGCACGGAGTAATAAAAAAAATGGTTAACATATTTGTATTCACACCTAAAATCAAATCACAAACATAGAGGAGAGATAAAAAAATTTAAGCACCAATTGTAGTGGGTGTGAGCAGTGGTAGTGGTGGTGGGCAACAATGGTGATGGTGGAAGACAGTGATAGTTGTGGTGGGTAAGGCAACGATCGTGGTGGTGGTAGCAACCGTGGGTGGCAATGGTGATGGTGGTAGTGGGTTTTGAGTGACGATGATGGTAGTGACAATCGTAGGTGGCAACAGTGGTGGTGGACGACGGTGATGATGGTTAGCAGTGGTGGTGATGGGACGACGACGGTGGTGGTGGGCTGTGATGATGGTGGTGATGGACGACGATGGGTGCTTCTAGGCGACAGTGTGATGGGTGATGGCGAATGGCAATAGTGGTAAGTGTGGTGGGGGTAGGTGACAGTGGGTGGTTGCAATGGTGGGTGATGACAGATGATGGTGGTTGGTGGTGGTAGGTGTGGTGGGGTAGGTGACTGTGGCTGGTGGCAAAGGTGGGGAGCGATGAGTGGTGGTGGGTGCTGACAGTGGGCGACGGTGGTAGTTGATGATGGTGGTAATACTAATAAATATAAGAATAATATAACGATGGTGGTGGGTGGTGGCCATGGACGACGATAGTAGCAATCGATAGTGGGTGGTAATGGTGGTGGTGGTGGTGGTGGCGGTGGGGCAGTAAGGGTGGGGTGGGGGTGGAGGTGGGGCAGTGACGATGGTGGGGGTGGCGGTGGTGGGTTGACGATGGTGGTGGTAGTTGTGAAGGTCATGGGGTTTGTGGTGGGGCGGTGGGGGTGGTAGGGGTGATGATGGGACAGTAGCGGTAGTGGTAAGGTGCGACAGTGGTGATGATGATGGTAGGGTGCAGCAACAGCGGTGATGGGGCGGTGGAAGTGGTGGTGGTGGTGGGACAGTGGTGGTAGTTGTAGTGATGATGGTGGGGTGGTGGTGGTGGTGGTAGTGGTGGGGTGGTGGTAAGGTGGTGGCAGCGGCGGCGGTGGTGGTGGTGGGGTGGTGGTGATGGTGGTGGAGCGGTGGGGGTGGGGGTGTTAGAGGTAGTAGTGGGGCGGTTTCAAACACTATTTTTTTTTAAAGTACTTATGAGAAATAATTGTTAGAAGTACTTTTAAAAATTCACCCAATCATACTTTTAGGGGTCTATTTTTCTATTAAATTTTGGGTGTTAATATTAGCCGTTAGATTAACTTTAAAGTAAAACTTAAAGCGATCTCAACCGCGAATAGCAAAAGTCATTTTGTTTATCTTTTGTAATTTGAATTGTATTGTACTTTATTATATAGATATGTATTTAATTAGACATGTATGTAGTAAAAGATGATTCATATATATTGTTATACATGTATCCAAATAAATTCATGTCCATGTATATGCATTATACATTCATCTCATAAATATGATACATTTATTAATAGATCCATATATACAATATATCCATATAGATGAACAAATCAGCATTGGTACAATAAATTATATATTAATATTAAAATGTATCAACATTCCCCCACTCATTTTAATATTAAAAGTGCATGATACAATTTATCAGCCAGAGAGGGAACATTATGCATCATGAAGGCGTGCTCTGCATTGAACTTTCACTTAGTGAAACAGTAGTATCTACTCCAGAGTCAAAGTGGTCTCATACTTGAACTTTGACTGCTTAGGGGAAATAAAGAATTACTGCTCACACATAACGATCCAGGTGTTGACATGAGCTTTAATAGCCAACACATTACAACCATGTGTCCATCCTGGTTTTTGTGAGCATTTTTTAGAATCAACTCAATTCTCATATGAAGCAGCCCCACTCCTGCACTCATATAGGTGAAATCTATCAAGGGTACTCCTATAATTTTGATACCTCACTCATAAGAGCTAGAAATTTTCATTAAGAGTTTTTAACAACTCAACCTTCCAACATTACAAGATAAATGCACTCACACCATAGGGATAGATTCTTCAATAGGTTCTTACGACCACCATATGATTCATTTTTCCCATTGAACCCAGTTTTCAAGATCTCTAGTCCCCGGGATGGGTGTCCTTATATGTGGCTCTTGATTGTATGGGCTTCAACCCTATCTCCCTCAATGTGATCCAAACCATTTCTCTTCCCAGGGCCTTAGTTAATGGATCTGCAAGATTATCAGAAATTTAACATAATCCACGTTAATGATTCCACTACTCAAATATGATTTCACAATACTATATTTGCTCCTGATATGTCTAGATTTAACATTATAATAACATTTTCTTACTCTACCAATTGCGGCAGTATTGTCACAATGAATCAAGATAGGTGAGACTGACTTCTCTCAACAAGGGATCTCATATAATAAGTGTATCAACCAATTTGCTTCTTCACTAGCTGAAACTAAAGCAATAAGCTTAGTTTCCATGGCGGAATTAACAATAAGGGTTTATTTTTTTTTAGATTTTCAACACATACAGTATCACCACCCAATCTAAAAATATAATCATTGACACCTGAAAAATTATTCCAATTGGCATCACAATAACCTTCAAGAATAGTAGGATATTTTTTGAAAAAACAAGCCATAATTTTTGGTACCAACTAAATATTTCATTATTCATTCCATGGCATGTCAATAATCTCTGTCAGGCTTGCTAATAAACCTACTAATTACCCTCTATTGCATATGCAATGTCATATCTAGTACAACCAGCCGCATAACACAAGCTATCAATCATTCTAACATATTCCTTTTGAGCATGTCAATATCCCATAAAAATATGTTTATTGCTGACCTTTTTTTTTTAATTATAATAGCTAGTATCTAATAAATCAACTAAATTTTTGAAATTTTATCCCTAACATACTCCCCCAAATCCATCACATCCTCTCTCACCCTCACTCATCACTCCATTGTCAGAGAAGCCACATGTTGTCGCCCTCTCATATTCCCTTCTTCTTCTTCTTCTTCTTCTTCTTTTTTGCCTTCCTTCTTTGACTTCTTATTCTCTCTCTCTCTCTCTATCTCTTCTCTCTCTCTCTCCTCTCTCTCTCTCTTACACCCTCACCAGCGACGCCACCATCTTCCTAGCAAGACAACCACTGCCACAAACCCCCAAGTATTCATTTTCGTTACTTCTTTGCTTCTCTCTCTCCCTCTCTCATACACACACTCTTTCTTCTCAACAAACCCCCCACCCAGCTCTCCCCCTCTTCCTCCTTTGCTTCTCTCTCTCTTTCTCTCTCACACACACACACTCTCACATGTAACCACTTCCCCCCAAAAAAAACTCCCTTTCTTTGCAGAATGAACCCTCCATCCAGTTTTTCCCCTCTCCCTCCGCTGCTTCTTTCTCACACACACACACGCACATACACAACCCACCATCTTTCTTCCCCCTCTACCCAGACCACCCCCCAAAACATACACAACACGCATGCACACACACTCTTCCCTCTCTGCCCAACCCCCCCCCCCCAAAAAAAAAATACACAGCACTTACACTCTTCCCTTCTTCCCCCTCTGCCCAAACCAAATACACATCAAACCACACACACTCACACATAACACACACAAAGAACACAAACTCACACACTATGAATTTTTTTCAATTTGATATTATGAACTTGATTTGATTATGTTCAATTTGAATTCGGTTTAATTAGGTTCAACTTGGATTTGTTTTGATTAGGTTCGATTTGAATTCGGTTTGATTAGGTTCAATTTGGATTTGTGAATCTGGTTTGATTAGATTCAATTTTAATTTGTGAGCTTGGTTTGATTAGGTTTAATTGGATTTTTGAATTCGGTTTGATTTTTGTGCCTAGAACTAGGGTTTATCAAATTGGCCTTTGTATGGGATTTGAATTTACAATATATTGTGTTTGTTTGAGCATCTACCACACAATAGATTCATGTTTCACTTCATTAATTCATGCTTCCATTAATTAACTATTCATGAAATTGTTGGTTATGTATCTCTCGATTCTGAATAATTAGGCGATTATGTGTTGCAATTGATACGCTAGCGAAACTATCCATCAAAAATAAAAAAATTAAACTATATTGACATAATTTAAGAATTTAAACTAAAGTAAATAGTTCCTTTAGCTCTAGGGAAACATTTCCTTTATGGTTATTGATTTGATCTATTTATTTTCATTTGGTGTGGTGATTATAGGTCTTACAGAACTTTTGGGTCCTAGAGGTATAAATAGATTTTTCGTCTCTTCTGGTGTTTTGGTGTCCGTTTTTTGTGGATTTTTTGCAGTTTTTTTTTTATGGTTACACATCCAAAAAATTAGCTTATTTTCTATGACTTTGATTAATTAGGTTGAGGCTTATTGGGTGACTTCATTTGGCATAAGGTCTTTGAAGCATCCATATACATAACACACACTTACACCACACATGTATTCTTTCCTATTACCATGTGCACCTAGAGCAAAATCTAAATGTGTGGTTCAATTTAGGACTTGAACCGTAGACACATTGTGTATTATTTCCCATTATCATAATGTATTTTTTTTAGCTTTGAAGTTATAGGCGAAAAAAAAATATGAGTTTGTTTTGGACTCTAACATTATCAGCATTTTGCATGTACAAACCTGTTCTTGCATCTGTTTGCATGCTATTCTTATTCAATTTCTCTCTAATTAATGTTCTCATTCTTAGATGGTTTGGGAAGCCTTTTGTTTTTACATTCTATTTTTTCTCTCTTGGTGTTATATAGCTGATGCTAACTCATTGGTTGTGAATGACGTAGTTGCTTGGTGGTAAGGCTCTCTAATCATTCAATCTCTTTAATTGTGCTCTTTCATTGAACATAACTTAGCAAATTCTATTTCTCTCCGTTTAATGCAATGACTGCCTTCACATTCTAAGGCCTTCCGTATTTCTATCAATAAGCCTATGTTCCTTCATTTGCCTCCTTATGACTTTTTTGCAAATTTGAACTGATTCTGTGCAATTGTGAATCTGGGTGTTCTTTTAAGTGGGCACATACTTAGAGTTTACATTGAAGAGTTATAATTATAGTTACCCTTTACTGCAATGAGGGTTTCTTAATATAATGGACAATTAATGGTAAAAATCTGGATTGCTTTGTCTTCCTGAATCTTATAATTCCTCTTGGCTTTGTGTTGGGGTTTTCTAGGTAAATCTTTTAAAGATATTTATAGAGAGAGTCGTCGCAAGCCCATCCAATATAGTCTTATTCCCTATTGAATTTTTTTACTATTTATATGGAAATGTTTATATTTCAACTTACCCTTGATTTTCTTTGTATTTTATCAGATTTGGTTTCCTCCATTTGAAGTCATGAATCATAAGTCTCTTAAGAACTATTAAATATGTTCACAGGAGGGCATGGAATAAATTGGAATACACTCTATTGTGTGAAAAATATTAAGTTTGAAATTATAACCTTAATTAATTTGCTTCCAAACGTTTGTGAAAATGCCGATACCAATTGCTTTCCATTTGGTCCTCTTGCAGAATAATTAATTGTGTCGGGTAAGTTGACTACCATTGAAGGAGGAGGAATTGATTATGAATCACAAGGGAGGAGGTATTTATGTAGTGCTCCACATTTTTTATCTCAATAGTTTGGATGCTGAGGAGTTAATGGAATGAAGAAGAAACTAAAGTTGGAAGCTTTTATCTCTTTTCATGTGTACTTTTGTATACATGACCTATTATGAAGACATTATTTATTGATTTCTAGGAATTAATAGAATATCTAAGTCTTACTATTATCATTGTAGCATACAATGAAATCATTGGATTCTTTCGTTTCCTTCCATCAATGGATAATGTGTAAATATCATTCATTCTATTGTTCTTATTTCTTTTGTTATTCACAAATACTGCATCACATACGTGTGCCACAACACCACCATAGGTAAACCCCTCTCCCTTCTCTTCCCTTCACTCCCAAACCCAACCTTCCCCTATGTCATCTCTGCAAACCCCTTACCCCTTCTACTTCTCTCTCTCCCCTTGCTGCTAACCCCCTCACCTAATTCTCCCCTTTCTACGCAAACACACACAGACCTTCCTTACCCCTTCTACTTCTCTCTCTCTCTCTCTCTCTCAAACACACACAATTTAAACTCCAGCTTTTACTACTATTTGCTAAATGATGATTGGTTTTTTGGGTTTGCTAAGATATTTGAGGGGGCTATTCCAAGTAGATCCTATGGAAGAAATAATAATTTGAGGTTTTTGCCTATGAATTCATAGTAGTTGTCTTTTGAGTGATTGTTTTAATTACCTATATATTGGAATTAGTATTGGATTTTGCTACAATATTACTAATTGAAATTATGATTATAGGAATTTTTTGTGCTTAAATAGAGAATTTTATGCTTATGTATTTTGCTACATTGTTTTTGTTATCTTGGTGGTTTTGGGGTTATTTTTTGTTCGTTTGCTAGAGTTACTAATTTGAACTCGGGTTTTGTAAGTAGGTTTGATTTGCTAATTTTTATTTTCTTATGATTAGTTTTTAAATGATTAAAAGTGTAATGAATTCAACTAATCTTTAATGTTGGCATGATATCAAGGTTGTAGTTTCATTTATTGCAATTGTTGGATTGGATGATAATTAGATTGGAGAGAATGGAATGAGTGAAAATTAAATTGGTAGAGTTTATAAAACTCTAAGTGAGTTTGTTTGGATTGGTGAGACTGGATTGAAAGAGTTTGTTTGACATAGTTTATGAGAATCAGTGTGGTTTGCAATGGCTTTAATTATCATGATTTTCTTGGTCAACTAGTGAAATTTGTGTTTAGCCAAGATGAATATTGCTATGTTGTTGTGGTAGTTGGTATCTACTATAATGTTGTTGTGGTAGTTGGTATACAGTGGGGTTTAAACATGCATATAACTTGGTTTTGGTATGATCATGAAATTTTGTAGACAGATTAATATATTTTGTAATGTCATATTTTCATGGGATACTTTGTTAAAAATTTTAAAATTTTTTACACTGATTTCAATTTTTCTCATTAATATGAAGCAAAAGGAGCTTGGTAAATCATGATATTGATATATGTAAAGTGCGGGTGTGTTAAAAGATATAGTTTAGGCTTTCAACTTAGTATGCGCCCGAATTTAGTGCTTGATTATTTCGTGCACAAATTCAGTGTTCGATTTTTTTCTGAATTGCACGTGCCTTCAAGTACTGGTTACCCTTAATCTATCTATATATATAAAACAATCAAATTAGACGAGAGATGGCTTGATAAGCTTTTCCTCTCACTTTCCTTTTTTTTTTTTAGAATTTAAAATTTTTTAATTCAAAACTTAAGGTTCCCTCCAATCAAACGCTGACATATGTCATTGGTAGCTACCCACAAAACTCTTCAATAACTAACCATTATTTTTAAAATTTTCCAAAAAAAATAATAATTTTAATCACCCAAAAACTTAAATATAATCATTTATTTAACTTTTCAAGTAATAAAATAAAAAAATTATAAAAAAAAACACGAATTATAATCACATGCATCGTACGAGGCGGCGCGGCTACTAGCATATATATTATAGTTTTAAAATTCGACCTGACATCAACCCGAAAGAGGGACCAGATCAATGGGTTATTTGTTCAACAGTTGGGTCACTTGTCAGACCAGTAATATAATAAAAATATATCAATAATTAATAATAATAATATTAATAAAAAGGGTAAATTACTCTGACAACCCTTATTATTTCTGGCACTTTCACTGCACCCCTGTTGTTTCTAAAATTACAATAACGTCCCTTGTGATGTGACATATTATAACAGATGCCCTCAAACAACCGACTGTCACTTTGTCCATGATGTAAGCAAATTTTGACGTAAACTTCTTATCTTACTCTTAAGTTAAAAAATTGTATATTTCCACTATAAGGTTTTTGTCCTGTCAAGTTGGACAACTTTGACACAATAACTCTAATCCTCTTAAACCCCTTCTCTTTAACAAAATGTTTGTTGATGTTAACAAATTAAAAATGGTTCAATTTTTTTTTATAGAAATCTAGTGTTATATGCTGATTGATTGCTTTGATCTGAGTTCATTGTGATGGTTCACTTTATTTTTTATAATTCAATGAAATTATTCGTGCACTTTTTTACACCCTTGACGCGCTTTTTTTTCGGTGTGATTCAATGTTAAAAGAAAGGGTAGGACTATTTTGACATAATTATGTGACTTCATTAGAACTATTGAATTAACACCAATTTTCAATGTTTGATATGACACGTAGTCAATCCAAATGTCATAATAAATTAATTCAGCAAATTAGGTTAGTAAATTAGGTCCAAATAGCATTGCTCTAAAAGAAATTACTTCAAATGATGGTTCCATGTTACTGAAATTCAATTTCATGTTTTGGTATAAAAGAATCTTTACTATTGTGGTATGTTTAAACTCGGAAGACTTTAAAGAGGATTGTAGTCATTTTACTTTATTATATTTTCAAAAACAGCCTCTCTACTTTTTGAATTTTCTCTGACACCCCTATCAGATTAAAAATGTTAACTATAATACAATTTTACTAAATTGCCCATAATATATTTTAAGAAAAACTTCATCCTCTAGATAGGCATATCTTAAATGAGACCCCCTCTATTTTCTAAATTTTTTTACTTAATAAAATTTAGGCCGATTAAAATTTGATTTGAGATAATTAAAAATTATTGTTTACGTATTAAAATTCGAGTTGATTAAAAATTATATTTGTTTACGTATTAAAATTTGAGTCAATTAAAATTCTATTCGAGCCGATTAAAATTCATTTTTAATCGGCTCGAATCAAATTTTAATCTATTTGCATTGATTTTAATTAGCTCAAATTTTGATACATAAAAAAAATATAAATTTTAATCGACTCAAATTTTAGTACATAAAAAATAAATTTTAGTCAATTTGAATCAAATTTTAATTGGCACGAATTTTAATAAGTAAAAAAAATATAAATTTTAATAGACTGAAAGTGAATTTTAATTGACGCTAACAGCTTAGGTATAGCTCAAATCAACTCGAATTTTAAAACGTAAAAAAATAAAATTTAATTAGTTCGATTCGAATTTTAATCGGATCAAATTTTAATATATAGAAAAATGAATTTCAATAAGCTTAAATTTTAATCGGCTCTAATTTTATATTGAAAGATTGTTTGAGGTTTATGTATGGATAATTTTAGTATTTTTTATAAAATAATTTGTTAAATGGTTTAAAGGCAATTGATGTTAGTGATGTTTAAATATAAACTAGAAGAGGTGTCAATAATGTTTTGAATAAGAGATGAGTGTTTTTGAAGATACGATAAACTATAAGATGTGTGACTAAAATTTTCCCTTATACTTAATGTCTCAAAGTTGTCTAACTTGAGAGGGCAAAAAATTTATAGTAAAAATAGACATTTTTTTTAACTTGAGGATAAAATAGGAAGTATAGATAAAAAAGTTTGTTTACATCATCCCCGAAGTTGCTGTGTGTTGCTTGATGGAGGTATCTGTTACAATATATCAACTAAACATTGGACCACTTTATCTTGCTAATTTACCAAAATTAGCATAAAACTTTTTTACATTATAGCATTAAACCCGCTAAATTAGTTGTTCCCATGATTTTATCATTTTAGTGGTTTGATTCTAACTTCTTGTTGCAGCTTTCCTAACGAAATGAAGCTCCTCATTCACCAATATCACAGTGAATTACTGGTGTCTCGCTTTGTTGATGAAGCTAATGCAATGCGGAAGCCACATTTAGCGCAAAGTTTATTCTCTGCAGAAGGTTCAAAATTCACATCTGTATTTGACCGTCTTCGAGATGCAACCAATTTTCAAAGCTTCCATTTGGCATAAACTCATATACCATAAGCTTTAAAATCATTTTGCTCAAACAAGCAGTTAGGATCCTGACAAGATTATGGTGTCTGATGTTGCTTAGGGCTCGGCATTCGGCCATGAAAGAAACTCTTGGAAGCTCCACGCTGATTGAGTTTAAGTACCTTAATTGGGACATTAGTTCCCTCTGGACTTAGAGTTCCTCTATATACCGCTCCAAAACTACCCGAGCCTATCAAATTTCCTAACGAAAACCCACCAGTGGCATTGAGGAGTTCCTGGTAAGATATTCTGGGATGAAATAGTCCAACAGAATGTAAGGAAGTACGTTTCGCCTTCGTTTTTCTTGTCAGGTGCAGTGATAGAAAAACCATTACCAGAGCTAGAAACATAGAGGAGATGACAATGACTAAAATCAACTTTAGATATGTACGGTTTTTTGTGTTTCTAAAGAGAGCATGGTTGTAGGTGCAGCTCTGGGATCCCTCCACAAAGGTTAATGTCTATGAAACACAGATAATTCGTCAACGTCGACATACCTGTATCGGATACAGTATCGAATATGATATTCATCGGATATTCGATAATACGTATCGAATACGCATCATACATATCTGATAATTAATAAAAATATGTAGATACTTCGCAGATACTTCTCCACATAGAATAAGATGTACAATTTTTAATTTTAATCTATAACATTTCCTTTTGAGTTTACATATAATACAAAATATCAGCAAAATTCGATTTGACTTTAAAAAAGTGAGTGTTTTTTTAAATATTATTATCTACTATAACATGTCAAAAGAGTATAAAACAATGAATTAATTACACTATAACCTTAAAACAAATACTTGTAATCAAACTAACTAGTTAAATGTTGGATCTATTTCCTTTAATTGATCACGTTCACTTTATGGATATAATAAGACAATATTACACACTTTTTTATGTAAAAATTGCTAATTTTGTTTACTATTGTTAAAAAATTACTAAAAATTGTAATTTTTAAGTTGTTCAATAATGATAAAATATATAATAAGTTTTATTATCAACGTATCCCGGTCGTATCTGTATCTTATTTTTTTTAGGTTTTGTCATAGCTCTGTATCCATATTGTATTATACTCATATTCCATATCCGTGATTCTTAGGTTAATGTTGCCCTGTAGTTTAACTATTGTTGCATTTTGGAAGATTCCTTGACTGGGTACCTCTCCATCAAGATTGCTGAACGAGATTTATTGAGGTTAAATTTTCAAAATACTATGGAATTGGACCTGATAAGTTGTTATGGAAAAGATCCAGATATTGAAGACCATTGATTTGATGTAACGAAGGAATAGGGCCTTTCAAGTAGTTTTACCTCAATCAAATGGCGTAGCTAAACACAAAAGTCAAATATTGAAAGAAATGATGAATGATATATTGCCAAGTTCGGGAGCACCTCAAAACTTGTTGGAGGGAAGCATTATTATCTGTTAATTATATTCTTAACAAAATGTCCCATAAGAAAACTAATAAGACACCATATGAATTATAGAAAAGTCAAAGACCTTCCTATAAATTCTTAAAAGTGTGGGGGTGTCTAGCAAAAGTGACAGTTCCTAAACCTAAAAAAATTAAGATAGGACTAAAAATCATTGATTGTATATTCATTGATTATACCTATAACATTAGTGCATGTCGATTTCTTGTTCGTAAATCCGATATTCCTGATGTGCATATTAATACAATTATAGAGTCAAGGAATGCGTCATTCTTTGAAAATAATTTTTCATTTAATATGTCACATGAATCAAGCTCATTAAAGAGACTAATTGAGGCTACAACTAGTAATTGTCAAAACGTGTAGTTCATTGAAGATGAACCTAGACGTAGAAAGAGGACAAAGACTTCGCAGTCATTTGGTCCTGATTTTCTAACTTATCTATTAAAAAATAATCCTCAAAGTTTCAAAGAAGCTATGTCCTCCCCTGAGGTCCTTATGAGAAGGAAGTTGTCAATTCTGAAATCCAGTCCATTATGAGGAATCATACATGAGAATTGGTGGATCTTCCACTAGGTAACAACTTTTAGGCTGTAAATGGATTTTTAAAAAGAAGATGAAAGCCGATTGATCCATTGACAAGTACAAATCTAGAATTGTAGCCAAATGATATAAACAAATGGAATGATTGAATTATTTTGACACTTATTCATTAGTTACTAGAATTACTTCCATACCGATGTTAATTGCTATAATTGCATTGAATGATCTTGAAATACATCAAATGGATATAAAGATAGCATTCTTAAATGGTGAATTAGATGAAGAAATATACATGGAAACACCTGAGGTGATCATTACTAATGGACAAGAAAAGAAAGTACGCAAGCTTGTTAAATCTCTGTATAGTTTAAAACAAGCACCAAAGTAGTGACATTAAAAATTTGACAAAGTAATGCTGTCAAATGGGTTCAAAATAAATGAGTGTAACAAATGTGTATATGTCAAGAGCACTCATAGTGGATACGTTATTATATGTCTTAGCGGGTGTTAACAAATAGGTTTGAAATGAAAGACCTAGATTTTGCTGACGTTATATTAGGAATTAAAATTTCTAGAATATCATATGGACTCATGTTATTTCAATCTCATTATATTGATAAAGTACTTGATTAGTTCAAGAAGTATGAGATAAAACCTACGAGAATACATGTTGATGTTAATATCCATCTTTCTAAGAATAAGGGTAATAGCATATCACAGTTAGAATATGCACGTATAATTGGTAGTTTAATGTACATAATGAATTGTACCCGTCCAGATATAGCATATTCAGTGAATAAGCTAAGTCGATATACAAGTAATCCCAAAAAAGACCACTAGAAAGCAATTTTTAGAGTTTTGGGATAATTAAAACATACTCAAAACTATGGTTTGCAGTACACGAAGTCTCCAATAGTACTCGAGGGATATATCGATGCTAACTAGATATCAAATACTAAAGATTCAAAATCCACGAGTGGATATGTCTTTACCTTGGGTAGTGCAGCCGTGTCTTGGAAATCCTCAAAGCAAACTTGTATTGCTAGATCTACAATAGAATCTAAGTTCATTGCCTTAGATAAAGCTGGATAAGAAGCAGAATGGTTCCGTAACTTCTTAAAGGATATTCCAAATTGGCCAAAGTTTGTGTCTGCAATATGCATTCATTGTGATAGCCAACCTACGATTAGAAGGGCACATAATTATATGTATGCCGGTAAGTCTAGACACATACGTCATACAGACAATACCGTTAAACTATTGCTCTCTAATGGTGTTATATCCATTGACTATGTGACGTCAAAGGATAATATTGCAGATCCGCTTACAAAAGGTTTGACTAGAGAGTAAGTGGAAAGTTCATCAAGGGGAATGAGTTTAAAACCTCTTACTTAACCAAGAGTCACCATAATGGCAACCCAACTTAGCTGACTGTAGATCCCAAGATCTAAGTTCAAAGGGACAATCAAATTATGTGTAACTTAGTATGCACTGATGAGATTTTCTAAACTCGTTCTCATTCCTATGATGAGACAATGCACATCTGCTGCGAGAACTAGGGTAAGTTACGCTTTTAATGATATCATGTGACTTGAAAATGTCCAAGTGGGGTATAGCAGGATACTTTTAATTAGAAATCACCTATGTGAGTAAAGAAGGGGCCGCTTCTATGAGAATCGTAGGATAATTGCTCTAAAATTACTCATGAAACCAACTGGTGTTCAAGGTCAAAATGAACACAAACGTGAGAACCAAGTGTGTCCAAAGGAAAATTGTGTGAATTCTATTGTCTTGGTTTAGACAAACGGCTGACCGTTCAAAGATATCTTGTCCATTAATTAGTCAAGTAAATCCGATAGTTTGTCACTACAAACAATTCAAGGCCACTGGCTACTTATTCAGATGTAGTAACCTTTCACTAGTACTTGAACCAGTGTCTGCATTATCATATATCGAATTTTCATTCATGTGGGGGATTGTTGAAAAAAATAGTTTTAAACAAGATTATTTAAGCAACTTAAGGCGTAAATAAAAGAGAGACCCACACCTCAAAATTGGTGGGACCAAGTGTAAACGCATTCTCCTCCACGAGGAGACTAACTTGGTATATTTATTTGTCCAAAACTATTAAGATTTGAATAAAAAATTATGTCTCAAAGTGACCTATTTAAAGTGATGAAATAAACTAAGATTGGTGTATGAGAATAAGGATTGTCCCACATTGAAAGAAGACCAACACTTTGGTGAGTTAATATACTCCTAGTTGACTTCATGGGTTAGGCCCCAAGGGGTACCACACTTTTGTGAGTGGAGCAAGTGCCTACACTACCTTGGTTATCAAGCGCGCAAAATTAATTTGATGTTGTGCGGGTTGTGGGTCAATCCGAACGGTCCAGTCCGCAGATCAATCTCAGCCTTCCAATAGAAATTTAAATTCTAACTGGATTTTAAAATTTTATTCCCGTTACTTTGAATTTGGCGCCAAAATTGGGCCTGGTTCATTCCAGAGAATCTATTCATTGCAGGAGGTACCTTTTGCATGTTCAGATTAAATAGTGTGTCTCTTCAATTTGAACAGTGGCATCTCATGTCTCTTCAGGTGATCTGAACAGTCACCAAGGGTCTATAAATAGATTTCCCATTGCCATTTCAATGAATCCCAATTTTGGATTCAAGTTTCAGAATTTCTTCTCTCTCTGCATATTGTTGCATTGTTCTTTCTGTAAGGTTCAAGTATAAAACACAAGTTGTGTTCACTGGTCTTTGGAGATTGAATTGCTACTTATGCAAAGACGTAATTCATTCTATCTTGGGAGGCAGTTGCTCATTAACCTTGAGCACCGTGAGTGAGTAAATCTGTCTTAAGGAGATTGTATTTCACAAGGCTCGGATTGAATATTCTAGTTTTCTTATTTTATTATTCTTGTGGATCTGCGTCACTGTGAGTGCACTGTTTTTGCTTATTATATATTTTGTTTAAATTAGTGTATAAGTTAGACTTTATACAATTTAATATAATCTAATTATATACCTATTTTCGATAATAAGTATTACCACGTGATATTAATGAATATTTTTTCCTCTCACATACACAACACACCCTCACACCTTCACAAATCACAAGAAACCCTTCACAAAATATTTTTTCCTCTTTTTCTCTCTCTCTTTGCACAAATCACACAATCACGTACGCAACTCACACACACTCTAACTACAATTCTCTTTTTTTTTTATGTACGCAACACACACCACACTGGAAAACACCCAGTCAAACAAATTTTGTGGGCTAGAGGCACCCAATTCAACCAACGGCAACCAAAAATTCGAAACTCACAATTCAAATTAAACCAAAATCTAATCACAAAAATTGAAATCAACGGTGAAATTGGAAACTAAATCGAAAATTGACATAAAAATTATATCAACAATCAAAATTAAATTAAAATCAAAATAAAATCTGACTTATTGGGGGTTGGGAGAAAATTTTGAGTGGGTTTAACACCACGTGGCGCATCCACGTGGTGTGCAAAATCAATAAAAAATTGTCACTTCACCCTTTTGTCGGAAAAAGTCATGTCATCATATGTCCTTAATAGAAGTTAATCAACGTTAACTCTGCAAGTTGAGAAGATAGAGTTATCTACAAAAAGGCCCATGTCAACCCCGTGAACATAAGTTTCCCCAAACGAAATTTGACAAGCTGTGTTGTCGTTTTAGTCCATCTTAGTTCAACGAGTTTGGTAATTGGTTGGAGTATAGCATTAAAAAGATGCCACTTATTGCTTATGTTGTTATCTAATGAGAAGTGATATGGAAGAGTAAGGGGGTGGTGACTCTTTTATTATAGAGGGATTCCGTAACTGGAAGAAGAAAGAAAGATTTCAAATTCATGTTGGGGGTCCAAATAATGCTCATAATGAGAATTAGAGAAAGTGCCAAAATCTAATGAATCAGAAGCAACATATTGAAGTTGCTTATTCTAAGCAATCAACTCAAACTCGAAAGGAGTATCGAGCTCGTTTAACTGCAGCAGTTGATTGTGTTCGATTCCTTTTACGTCAAGGGTTAGCATTTTGTGGTCATGATGAGTTTGATGATTCAAAAAATCAAGGCAATTTTCTTGAACTTCTACGATTTCTTGTTGAGCACAATGAAACCATCAACAATGTTGTTTTAAAAAACGCTCCAAAGAATCTCAAAGTGACAGTACCAGACATTCAAAAGGATATTATCCACGTTATTGCAAATGAAACCACATGCGCAATAATCAATGATCTTGAAAATGATTTGTTTTCTATTTTAGTAGATGAATCTCATGATATTTCAGTTAAAGATTAAATGACAGTTCTGTTGCGCTATGTGGATAAAAAGGGATGCATCACTGTCCGTTTTCTTAGAATAGTCCATGTTATTGATACAAATATTTTATCACTTAAAGTGGCAATTGAATCATTGTTCTCAAAGTATGGATTAAGTCTGTCAAGATTACGTGGACAAAGTTATGATGGAGCCAATAATATGAGGGGAGAATTCAATGGTCTCAAAAGAGTATGGATCTGCTTTTTATATTCATTCTTTTGCTCATCAATTTCAACTCACACTTGTGTCTGTTGCAAAAAATCACAATCAAATTGCATTGCTTTTTAATGTTGTTGCTAATTTATTGAATGTTGTTGGAGCTTTATGCAAACGAAGAAATATTTTAAGAGAGAAGCAAGCTAGTAAGGTTATTCAAGCACTAAACAATGAAGAGTTATCAAGTGGGTGTGGTTTGCATCAAGAAAGTAGTCTTCACAGGGACGGTGATACACGTTGGGGCTCACATTATAACACTCTCACAAATGTGATTGTTTTGTTCTCCTCTGTTGTTGATGTGCTTGAGATTATTGTAGAGGATGGTACAACTTCTGAGCAAAGAGGTGAAGCATATGCTTTATTGGATTCAGTTCAATATTTCGATTTCATATTCAATTCACATTTGATGAAAGGTGTATTGGGAATTACAAATGAACTATCACAAGCATTACAAAGGAAAGGTCAAGATATTGTAAATGCTATGAGTTTAGTTAAAATATCCAAACAACGTCTACAAATGATGAGAGATGATGGATGGGATGCTTTAGTCGCCGATGTCTCTTCTTTTTGTGGAAAACATGATATTATTATTGGTATAGTTGCTCATCAAACTAGCTGATGAGTGGGTTTTATACATATGAATTGAGTATTTTCGGTTTGATGAAATTACAAGTTTTCAATTATTTTATGTTCCTTTTTATTTATTTTGTGTGTTTTGATGTTATTTTGTAGGGATGATCATTTGGAAGGAATCATAATCGTTTGGGAGGAAACAAGGTCAAATTGGAGCCAAATTGTTGGATTTTTGAAGAGGAAGTCAAAGGGGCATTTTAGCCTTGAAAAGGGAGGCGCGCCTAGGCGCCAAAACCAGCGCCCCTGCGCCAACATACTACCCATTCAGCGCTTATTCAGCGCCTTTTCAGCGCCTAGACGCCGGTGTTGGTTTTGGACGCGATTTCTGACTTGTTTGACCCGAAATTGGACTCTAATGCCTCTTATGTGCTAGGATTTGAGGGGAATATAAAAAGAATGATTTTGGGGGCTGAAAATATAGAGAAGAAGACCAAGGATTGATAGAAAATTGAAGGCAAGAATCGAAGAAACCGACACGAAGAAAATTGGACTTGAAGGCTAGAGAGGAGTTGAAGATTGCAACTAAGTTTTCATTCTTTTCCCTTACTTTTACTTCTTGATTTTCTAAGATGTTGTTTAATTTGAGAAGGATGTTTTTCAATTACATTATGAACTAAATTTTTATTAAGATTGCAACGGAACCTAATGTCTAGTTAAATTGATCTACTCTCGTTTCTAGTTCTTGCTGATCTTATATGAGTTGTTTGTCATATTTTGTGTTTAATATATAATTGTTTGGCCAACAATTAATTTGATAACCTAGATGAAATTGGGAGATGAATTCTAGGTTTAGATCTGAATATGATGACATGCGTCTGGTTAATTCTTCTTAGGATTGAATTGCTGGGTTTGTTTATAGGATAGGAATATACCTATATGCCGTGTGTAACTTTTATGAGAGTTTGAACTTAATGAATCTATTTCAACTTATTTTGCATAGGAATATAGCAATTTAATTGGGAGAGATATGTTTATCTAACTATCGGAAGAGGTTTGATAAATAATTTTGAAGTCTCAGTTAACAACTTATTTTGATCAATTAACTGGAAAGAGAGTGGAAAGATTTATACGAAGCATTAGGAGAAGTTGTAATCTTAACTTCTTCTATCCGTTAAATTCAATCTTTGATTATTAATTTTAGGTTTAATCTTAAATTAGTAAATTCATAGTTTAATTCTCATTGTTTAAATAAAATCGAATTGATATAAAGTTAGTACTTGAAAGTTATTAGCAATAATTCTCCGTGGGAACGATACTCTACTTATCACTTTATTACTTGTTGATCGTGTATACTTGCACGTAAATTGTCAATACTAAAATTCGGACAACAAGTTTTTGGCGCCGTTGTCGGGGACTTATTCTAGTAATTATTTCAATATTAACTTTAATCAGTTTGATCTTAGTTTAAACTTATTTAATTTTATGTCTTAATTGTTTTAATTTTCTATTTTAATTGTTTTCGCAAGCACTCTTGAATTTTGTATGCTAACACGATCTAAAGGTCAGGAGCTACTACCGTACGAAGACGAAATCGAGAGAAGGTGCCGAAACTTGCGAAAACAGTGTCAAGAAGTAAATAATCAAGAAATTATGGCTGAAGAAGAACAGAAATCGCTAAGGGATTATGCTATGCCTCTTATTACAGAATTACAATCGAGCATTCAAAGGCCTGCAATTCAAGCAAATAGTTTCGAGATCAAGCGGGGTACCATCCAAATGATTCAGAATTCAGTGCAGTTTGGGGGTTTACCTAACGACGACCCAAACGATCATTTGGTGAGTTTTCTGGAGATTTGCAACACGTTCAAGTATAATGGGGTTTCTGAAGATGCGATTAGACTTCGACTTTTCCCTTTCACACTTCGTGATAAGGCAAAGAGTTGGTTGCATTCATTGCCACCGGGTTCTATTACTACGTGGTCAGATTTAGCTCAAAAATTCTTAGCTAAATTCTTTCCACTAGCTAAAAATGCAAGGATGAGGAACGACATCACTTCATTCGCACAGCATGATTCTGAGACTCTATATGAAGCTTGGGAGCGATTCAATGACTTACTTCGAAAATGCCCTCACCATGGTATTCCTAAGTGGTTGCAAGTTCAGACGTTCTACAACGGGTTGTTTAGTACTACCCGAACCAGTATCGATGTAGCTGCAGGAGGGGCATTGATGGGGAAGAATTTCGATGAAGCCTATGAGTTATTAGAGACGATGGCTGCTAATAATTATCAGTGGCCCTCTACAAGGATCAATCAGCCAAAGGTAGCAGGGATTTATGAAGTTGATGCAATTACTGCATTGGCTGCACATGTGGCTACGTTGGCAAAGAAGATTGATGCTTTAGGGGTGCAACATATTCAAAGTATGGAAGTTGTTTGTGAATTGTGTGTCGGGAACCATTCGAGCAATCAATGTGCAATTAATCCAGAGTCGGTACAATACATTGGTAACCACAATAGGCAGTAATATAGCAATAATTCCAACAATTATAACTCTGGTTGGGGGACTCATCCGAACTTTTCTTGGAATAATAATCAAGCCCAACCTTCGGCTCCAAGACAATCATAACCACCAGGCTTTCAGAATCAAGCTCCACCACAGCAGGAAAAGAAGTCAAATTTGGAGGAGCTGTTTTCCAGGTATATAGCACAAAGTGAGACAAGGATGAATAGTATGGAAGTATCAGTCTGAAACCTGGAAAATCAAATGGGTCAGCTTGCTAATGCCATTAACAACCGACCTCAAGGCACTCTACCTAGTAATACGGAGATCAATCCTAAGAGGGAAGGTAAGGAGCACTGCAATGCTATTTCATTACGAAGTGGAAAAGAGTTACCTGAAGTTGTTGGTGGAACTCCAAAACAGTCACTTGGAGATGATAGTAAGGATGAAGATAGCAAGAATATGGAACACGAAAAGAAGGAAGAAGATCAAGTTGCATGTTCTAATGGAGGCAAGCAGAGTCCTATTGTGCCTCCCGTGCCGTTTCCACAACATTTGCAGAAACAGAAGTGAGATAAGCAGTTCTCTAAATTCATGGAAGTGTTTAAGAAGCTCCAAATAAATATCCCTTTCGCAGAAGCAGTGGAGAACATGCCTAACTATGTGAAATTTTTGAAGGAAATTTTGTCAAAGAAGAAAAAACTAGGCGATTTTGAGACAGTGGCACTTACAGAGGAGTGTAGTGCTATTCTTCAGAAGAAGCTACCACCAAAACTCAAAGATTCGGGTAGCTTTACAATTCCATGCACAATAGGCAGTCAATTTTTTGGGAGAGCATTGTGTGACTTGGGAGCTAGTATTAACTTGATGTCACTCTCAATTTAT